>JAFBJW010000818.1:4417093-5017093 GCA_016785235.1 Pseudorhombus dupliciocellatus | reverse complement strand
TTCCTATGCACCATCTGAGCAGTTTGTCTCTCCTGCCGGTTTTTGTTAATCCACGGCTGCAGTGGACGCTGAGCCGTGGGGGTGCAAACATGTCTGGGATTTCTGAGCTGATCACGGGGAGCTGGACTTCTATGATTTCAGTCAACAAACCGCTCTATGTGTGTTTCCCATGCACATGACGAATTCAGAGCAATCAGCTGTATAAACAGATGTAGTTCATGTGACATAAATACACACACTCAGCTTTTGACATGCCACCGTTCCCATGGAATAAACATATACTTTCACTGGAAGATGTAATTATCCTGGAATACATGGATGTATACATTGGTTTGCGCTGATCTCCGCTGCTGTGTCATTACTAGAATTTTTCACATGCTGCTCAGAGATTTGGATTCAAAATTAAGACCGGCGCCTCAAAATCAGAGAAACTTCTTCCATTGACTCCAACATACCTTCCTTCTCTCCGCTCGCCTGCAGTGCTTCTTGTAAATCAGTTACCGTTCTCTCACCTGATCCAACGATCCCTTCGATGTGTTGGGACTTGTTTTTCGCTCGGCTGCCTATGAAAGGTTCAGCAGTGAAGGAGAGAGCGACTGTTACACTCTCATCATCAGGGCTACTGCAATGCATTCTGGTCTTTTTGAGGTCTTTGGTAGTTAATGTTTTTAGATACATGAACAGAGCTTATATAGGGCTTCAGTCATGAGCTCAGTCAGGCAATAAAATGCTCTCTACTGTCGAACGCTCGGATTGTTTGTCTTTAATCTGGCTCCATCACAAATTTTGACTTGACGAATTAACAAATCAAACTTATATTAATTGATATAAGATTACCTTACGTTTCAGTCCCAGTCACTGCCGTGTTTCAGGTGAGAGTTGTCACATTAAGTGTGGAGGTGAATGCTGATATAACGTTAAGAGAAGCACATGCCGGGATGTAGTCGCGTTCTCGCTGGCGGTGGATTTGCTGATGCAGTACTGATTCTGTTCCACTGGACCGGTATTCCATTACCTCCCATGAGAGCTCAGCACGCTGACCTTCGGACTGTGTATGTGTGTGTGTGTGTGTGTGTGCGTCACTGCACATATTCACCATCCCCTCTTTCTATTTTCCAGTGTGCGACTGCTCCGATCAGAGCCCGTGACCTGAACGATTTGTCCAGATGATTCTAATGAGACTTATAAATATGTGAAGGAACAAAAGTCGTCTACTCCTCCCTCCCCTCTGTCTGTGTCCTTCTGTCTTCATTTGCACGTCGGCTCCTTTCTCTCTGTTTCACTCCTTCATGTTCCTTCCTCCTGTTTCAGTCCAGTTTTCTACCACTGCCTCGATGAAGAGTCAGCGCTGAGTTGAAGTAACCTTGTCCCGTCCTACGAGCTCTAATAACTCTGTCAATCCAGACATGGAGGGCCCCGCCGAGGAGCCTGAGCCGATCCCAAGCTGCAGACTCACACACATGTCAGAGCCATGACAGATCTCCTCCAGGTCCAACTGCTATCTGTAACTGTGATCCAGTGTGGGCAGGGCTGCACATGTCAGTTGTGGAGAACTGTGCCAGACAGTGAAACTCTGCCTGAGAACCAATCAATAATTTTGCATTAGGGCCATGTTCCCGGAGCCAAACTGACGTTTCTCCAACGTCAACAGCTGAACGTTGGCCCTCGTCTCAATCCTTGACTCCGACCGAGCGTATTTGCTCAACCCCCAACCAAACTAAAGGCATATGGTACAGATTACCCCAGGAGAAGGTGTATGTCTATTTTGCTCATGACATGTTTTATTACTAACACATGCTTGGTCCTGCTTTACTCTCATTTGCGGAGCAGCGACCACTCAGTCAAACTGACTTCTGCCCTTCACTTGTTTTTTAGAAAAACACTCAAACATTTGACTGTATGTTTTGTTATGACAAACATCAGCTGTGTACAGCACTCTAAACCTGTCAGAAAATTATTTCCTGGCAATAGTGTGGAAGTCTGGACCCAGGTTCTTGTCTTAGCTCCATTAGAAACACATGATCTGGTTACTTTTGGTCTCACGTTTCAATTAGGGGAGCAGGCGATAGACTTGTATGACATAGATATGTCCTGTCATCGCTGCCATCATCGACTCCATCTATAATTGAGCTGATAAGTGTGTGTCTGACGTCGGCTTTTCGATTTGCTTTGCCTCAAGCACATAAAAAAGATGTCTCTTTTTGAATGGTCATGTTTTGAACGCCTTTGTTCATCAGAGCCAAGCAACTGCTTCTTCTTCTTTGTCTTTGCCTGTTTAATGCTGTGTCCACTTCCTGCAATTGTTCAGGAACTCTTACAAAAACGTCTTCTTTCGGCTAATGATCTGAGTCGTGTTTCACTTTGATTCGGAACTAGACAACCTCTGGACCAAACTAAGTAGGTGTGAAGAAACCCGTGAAAAGTCAGAGAACTGCATGGCGTTTGTCATCAATTATCAAAGTCTTCTAACAAATAATAATCTGTCATTTTTGAAAACCTGTCAAGGGTTTAAAGGAGATCAGCAAATATTGTCTGGCTTATGAAATATACGATGTCGTGTCTAAAATTGAGATTTACAGGAAGGATTGATGCATCTATTTGCTTTCTCTGTCGGGAAATTTAAAAGCAGTTTATTTTTTTTACCTGAGGGGGAGAAAAAAAGAGAAACACCGCTGCTGCAGTACAGATTGAAAAGCCACTGCTGTATCAGTGACTCAGCCTCGTCATCGTGTGCTGACTCTTTTTTGAGCTCAGTCACTGTCTGATTGTTGGACTGACAGATGTTCAGAGCTTCTCTGACTCACTGGACGGAGCTGAGAGGATGACACACTGTTTGTCAAGTTTATACCTGGCGTGTTATTGCATCAGCTCCTCACGGCCTCCTGGATGGAACTCAGTTTTGTTCAAGAAGGGACGAGCATCAGGAGGATGGATTACACAATGCAGTGAGGATGTTCGCTTCCAGATAATCTCCAGAGCCACTGAAAAATACATGATGCAACAAATTCTCATGTGCTCTTCGCAGCCAAAGGAATTCAATCATTTTGCTGCTCGGAGGAAATAGAAAAATGTGCCTTGGCCATGTGATACCTGTAGAAAATTCCTGAGGCTAATGATGTAACTAGTTATCACCAGAGTTCTGTCAGCCCTGGCTGCTGCAGGAGGAATGAGTCCTATGATTCAAGAGGCCACATGCTTTGGGGTTCATGTCTGGAACTGATGGAAAACATATGACCTTTGTCTCTAGGCCAGGAGGGGATACCAGTCCACCAGTTGCACCCCTGGTTACGCCCAATGTCCCAGCAACCCATTACAATAATTATCCTCCCTGGCCAAACATTTCTGAGCGCAGGAACGGTGCTCCGGAGAGCAGTGCACCGACACGCCGAGTACCACCTCTGGAAATGTCAAACTGAGGCACATTCTTCAAGTGGGACCTACATTATTGATGGTCTCCAGGCAATGATGACTGATTGGAAAACCAATTTCTGCTATTGTAACCTTATGCACACCTGCACAACTTCCACCGTGAATGAAATGAGAAATTCACCCTGTGCTGTGCTTCTACAGGGCCCACTGACACACACACACACACACACACACACACGCACGCAGCCATTGTGTTTATTGAGAGAGCGAGAGAGAGAGGCAGAGAGGAGAGGCTGATACAAGGCGGAATATCTTGAAAATAAGAGACTGCGCATTTTGTGTGTGTGTTCGTGTGTGTGTGTGTGAGAGACAGATGAGGGAGGCCTGAGCCGAGATCTAAAGTGAACTATTAGGGTCGGCTCTGCTGCCAGTGAAGCTGCATCCATCCAATTTGGTCTATTTGCTTGCCTGTCACTGGCTCAAACCAATGAGGCTAAGCGGCACCCGAAAACAGCGCCGCCACAGCGACTGTACGGTCCCGTGGTTGAAGAGATGGATGACAGCAGCTGGCAGAAAGGGGCAGGAGGGGGTGCCGCAGCACACCAAACAACTGACGGGAGAGGTGTGTGAAGGGGGCTGATAAAAGAAGGGTTAGTAAAAAAAAGAGGACAGCTGTAGTCCCAGAGGAGAAGGAGACCTTTTTTCTTGATGTGGTAAGAACCACAATATAGACATCAGATTTTCACGTGTTGATGAGGCCTCTGGAGTCACGAGCGCTGCAGGAGAGTAACATCAATTATTCAAATCCTCTAGTTGCTCTTCAATATTTACATGTTATGCTCATTTTATTGATTCAAATATAATTAATTTTTTTGACCTTCAACCTCGGAAGAGACCTTAGATTCGCCCTGTGTTTCACTCCTCCCCTGCTGACACACACAAGAGCAGCATTGGTAGTTACCAGTTAACAGCTCTCTGAGCCCATTGGCTATGGTCTGATGATGAATTATCCTCTAAGCCAATTTGGGGTATACAGATGAAGACGGCAGATTTATATATTTTATATATTTATATCAGAATTCTCTTAAGGATAAGGAAGCTTTGGTGCTTCCTAATGCATCCCCTTAGGCATCGGACCCATCAGATCATCCTTAATGAAAGCAAAGGAGGGGCGTAAAAGCTGTGCAAAGTTGTCAGAACTTTAGAGAACTCCATCAAGACCATGACCCAGATATGGGGCGATAGCGTGGCAGAATGTCATTAAGCAAGGGACTGTTGTTCACTCCACCTGTGAAATACCACGTGCAGCTATGCTACATTCTCCCCCCTCAGCAGAGCACAGTTCACACTGCTAATCCCACGCACAGTGTTGGAGTCACTACACAGCCATGCGCTGCCCTCCCTGAACTTCTCCCACTTTTCTTTAAAGCTCCATTGTTGTCGTGCTGCTTTTCTCCTGACTGACGATGCCCTCTGACCCCCGAGCTCGGCTCTCTGCTGGCTGATGTTAATAAAGGCAGATTCATCTTTTTCAAAAAGGGTTGGAGGCGCCTTAAGACAGAGACTCTGCCCTTTGCCCCCTCCCACCACCTCTGGCTGTTTAATAAGAACTATAGAAGGCTCGTCCGGACACACGAGGGATGTTGACCCAAGTGTTCGCCCCTGTGGGGACAAAGAGATTATCACATGGACTTCAGAGTGTGTATTTCAGCCACTGCATCTGAGTGGAGCTGAGGGGGTTGGGGGGGGGGCTGAGTAGCCAGGGAGCCTCAGGAAATGACTAAATCCACACAGACAAAGATTCAACGCTTTACCCCGAGCATCAGAGGCAGCGCTCCCTGCTCCTCGTCCTCTTTGCTGTTTGAAGAGCCGTCTTCCAAAGTGCAGAGCTGACAGTATAAAGCGAGCATTGATTTTCAGACTGATTTCAGATTTAATGGATGAACTGATGAGGTCAGATTGAGTCTGATAAGAGGCCGACTGCATTCCTCATGTCAGATCTGGAAACTTTAACTGAGGACATAGACTCTGTGTGTTGAATAATTCAGATATGAGATATCTAAATACACGTCATCTCTATCCTTGAATGTGAAAAGTCTTTCTATATCTGTCACATTTGCCACACTGGTTCCGGCTCATCTAACCTCACCAAATGGTGTGTGTGATGAGGTGATTGCGCATCATGTTGCCTTTAACAACCTCAGCGCCGCTCTCCCATCACCGTGTTTGAAGATGCCACCCAATTTGATTTTCTCCTCAGACAAGGATTACGTCTCCAGATTCAAAATAGATATCAGTCATTAACATATTCATTGTGGCAGGATGAGAGCTGACCTGTCTCATCCCAAACTGTTTCCTCCACGAGGAAATGGATTTCTGATCCTAGGGATAACAGAACTGCAGGTACACAGATTCTTATTTAGGGCGGATGTTGTGAAGGTTAGCAGTAAATGAAGTTGCGGAACCGTGTGTGAAATATTTGAGCACAGATTTGAGGCGTCCCCTCTTTGTGATGCAGAATGATAAATCATGTCGGACTTATCACACAAGGCATGCCTCTCAAGGCCTCGTTGCCAGCAGGAGAAAAATGAGAACATGGCAGGGATGATTTTGATCTGCTCTGGGACCCGAGGCAGATAAATCATTTAGTTTCCTCCAGCTGACAAAGTGACATTCTCGAGATTTTCTTTTCCCCCCGACCAAAAATGTTGACGTTTGCAAAGCAGCAAAGTGTCGGGGATGTGATCAGCTTCATTGTTGTGGAGCTGAAGACCATTATCTCCACTACGATTAACAAAAAAAGTTATTTTGAGATGCATCCCATTATTCTCACAAAGTTTTTTCATTACTTTAAACACTCAATCATTATTTGGTTAAAGATTTTCATTCTAATTGCTCTGTTTCTTCTACACAGCAGCAGAAAGAAAAGCTGCACCATTAGAATATTGCTCATAAGTAAAATTACTTTGCAATCCATTTCCATATCTCAGCCTTTAGAAACCCACCTCCTTTTTAAGTTTTAAAAAACTTTGTGATGATTGGTCGTGCGAGTATATTTGGTGATCTTGATGCCACGGTCACTTTTATGAAGAAAATGCAAAATGGCAGCGTCCGTTTTTGGGATATTTGGCTTCATTTTTGTGAGGTGGAGATGTGTGGTTTTGTGTGTGCTATACCAGCCATTTAGGTCAAAACTTTTATTTCCCCAGGGGTTGTACCATTGCTTGTACACGTTAAAATTATATGGATTCATAATAGTCTTACATCATAAGCATAAATTTCGTCTCATGGAGAAATGACTCAGGATACAGTTTACGTACGTATTGGATTTATGAAGCTCTTTATTTGCTCTTGGATTCACTGCTGGCAACACTTCAGTGGAACTGAAGCGTCATTAGAGAACCATTAAGAGACGCCTTACTTTGAAAATCCAGCCCACTGTATTTCTGTGCACATGGAAACTACATAATGTGGCCGAGATCTGGGCTCGGCTCCGCTGAGATTCCTTCACGTAACAGCGTGTGTGGAGCTGGAGTGATGAAGGGAGTCGTGTGAGTGTGGTGCAGTTCCCACTGTACGCTGTGCACAGACACAGTCGGAGTTCGGCCCTTGAAAATCTTCCTGAATCAATATTTAATACAAAAAACGTCAGCTTTTGATTTAACATCGTAAAAATGGGGGCTATCAGCAAAACACTCGGTCACCTCTGAACGCTCGGCGGTTGGTTAGTTTGTATTCTCCTCACTGCAAATGTTCCCTGTGCTTTAAGAGCCGTGTCTGGATTTACATGCTCATCCAATGTGCTTTTGATTTCGCCGTGGATGGTTCTGATGAGTGTTTAACACAGAATACCAACTCATCTCTCGGGGCCCAAACCACAGCAGTGATATCATGCAGTTCAAGAGGAAGGGTTTTTTTTTTTTTTTCAACACGGCTGTGTCACATGAGATTACCCCGTCAGGTTTTATCAAACAAGCTCCTTTTAATTAGTCATTTCTGTCCTCGCAAACAGAGCAACACACACTGTATCACCATGGGCTGCAGGGGACAGCGTTCATTTGTGATCGTTAATTGCTCGTGTCTGCCTGAACTTGCATGGATGTTCACATGTTCACGGTGAGCTCTGCTAATGAAGATTGCCCCATGACATCACAGCACTCAGAGCCTCAGCGGACCTATTTGGACGAGACGGACGAGACACACATGCTTGGGTTGCGGTCACATTGGTTTTTTTTTTTTTTTTTGTTTGGTTTTTTTGTGGTTTTTTTTTTTGGGGGGGGGGGGGGGGGGTTGGGCTCATGGTGTAATGAAGGAAAGATGGCAGACAGCCACATGAAGAAAGGTTTCTTATGAGAACACCATTCTCCGATGCATGACCGAGACATCCCCGAGCTCACTGTGCGATGACAACATCCACTTCGCTGACGGCAGTCTGAGATAAGATTCTACAAACTGTTATTTCAAAGGTTTCTTGTATTTCAGTTGGTTATTGCGGTGTCTCAGCAGAGGGGACATGACTGTTGTTAGAGATACATCGGTGCAACACCAATGTAGCCTGGTCTAACTGTACCAGACTGGTCTGTTGATGGGTGTGTCTCTGATGCCGGCCCGTGGGAAGCAAAGGGAAGGTTGCCATGGTGATATCATTCGGGTATTTCTACTAGCAATCTCTGAACTCAACATTAGCGTGAATGTTCCAAATGAATATCTTCATCATTGCACATAATATTGTCAGAAGCAAAGATCAAAGCAAACCTCAAAGCCACTTCCACTTCTTTGACTTTTCTTCTGTTGTGTAACGCTGTCGTCTGCAGTGACTCTGGAATTCTGAACTTTCCCAACCAATTGTTTACTAACTACAAGTGAACCAAAGCATTGTTCAGCGAGAGGCAGACCACATCTTTAGACACGACCAAATTTGGTCCTTTACTTCATACCCTGGTCACAATGCGACGGACCAAATGCTAACGGCTACAATAACAATTCGTTGTTGGTTTGATTGGCGGCCAGCATCCTGTCCGTAGTTGCACTGACGCCACCTATTCCTTTTTAGTTTCTTTTGTTCTTCTCTCTACTTACTTTGCACAGTTCATTTTATTTTCTTCTCACTGGCTTCTCATCAGTGTGATGTTGTTGTTGGTTTGATTGGCGGCTGGCACAATAACAATTAAGAGAATAACATACATTTCTGTTCCATGTGAGGGATTAAACTGTGTTTGTGTGTCAGACAGAAAACAAGAGCGATCTGTAATTGGCAATCGGGCACTAAGCCCCTGTGCTGACAACTGCAAGCCCCAAGTCCTCTCTTACCTGTTGTGTTCCTGGTTGTGTCAGGCTCCCGAGGGGAAGGAGATTAATATGTCATGCCGCGGTTCTTATCCCTCACCCTGTGTGCACTCATTAAAGTCTCCGCCGCGTCGCCTTTGACTACGCCCTCATTCTGATCCAGCTTTTGACTCCAAACAGTAGAGAAAGAATACACTAGAAAGGACGCACTGCTTTTATTGTCATGCAAAATAAGGAAAGTGCTCTTTTCTGTTGTTTCAGACTATAAATTGTCACTCACTCCCTCTACTTCCTTATTCGTGTCCCATGAGGGAACCATTTGGATGAAGCACCAGGGAGCGGTTAAGGATGAAAGTGGGAGAAAACAAAAACGCAGCTTGTTTGGTTGGGAATCCATTGTTACGGGAGGAGGTGGAGAATGAAAAGAGGGGATTTATGGGAGAGACATGCCACGGCAGCGCTGGAAAATCTCTGACCAGATGGCTAACGGATCTTGGTGCCTCTACAGTTGTGAACTGATGTCTTCTTTAACTACTGACACAGCTGGGGGGCAGCCAGGACACCTCTGGAAACAACGATCCAAGCGGCTACACAGTGATGTTTGATCAGTGTGTGTGTGCGATCAATGGCGGATCATCCTGTGAGTGTTTAGCTGTGCGGGGGATCTGCTCAGTGATGACAGCTCGCAGGCCGCGCGCCTCCTCCTGCTGGAGCCGCACTCGGCCAACAACACAAACATGACAATATAATATAATCCAGCATGACAGACGAAATAATCCACAGACTCAAAAACTGGAATATAGAGCCGAGTCAATACCTTGTGGACACAGAGGGGAGGAATTGCCAGATAACCTTCATTCTGGGCGTATTAATAGCAAGACAGTTTTATTGCTTTTCCTTTTATTGTACACTTGTTTTTAGTTCTTGTTTTGACTCCCTGCAGAGGTAACTCTGTTATATTACAGACATAAAATGGGAACAGAGGAGAGGAGGTCAGATTTCTTGCAGTGTCACAGAAATAAAATAATTCCAGTATTATTGCTGCCAGACATTCAGCTAAACGATTTTAAACCAGAAACTCACAACATAATGTAATATAGCAACATATATATAATATAATAATATAGCAAATAGTTATATCAGTTTTCAACAGCAACTATTTTCTTACATCCAATTTTCTTTTAAAGTCCTTCATTTAAATGTTTTGTTTTAATTTGACACAAAGAATAAGGACAGGACAGGAGTGGACGTTTCTGATTGAATGCTTTTAATTAACTTAGTATCCTGTAATTGGATAGCAAAACTTTGGGGTATTTCTCACCCATTATTCTCACCCCAGCCGCTGTTAAACTCCAGAACTATCTAATTTCGAGTCATGCAACTGCTAATTTCAGCTGATTATGAAATAATGATGAGAGACGTTTTAACCAAGGGGTCAAAAATCTGCTTCCGACACCTGCTGCATCATCCTGTCGTCTACATCCGACGCCTGCAGGTCCTTTTTCCCTTTTATCTTTAAGTTCCCTTTATTAAGTGCACACGTTTTTTTTTCCTTAACGGCCTCGGTCAGCTGCAGGTCAGAAACCATACACACCTACAAAGAGAACGAGTGCGCGACCCTTTGAACCGGCTCATTCTTCCCTCCGGTCGTCCGCTGCGACGCTGCCATTACTTACTTTCTGTTTTTTATCTTTGCTGGTCGCAGGTGTAATAACCGGTGTCGCGTATCATTCTCCCTGCCTGGCCGGGGAGAGTTGAGACAAACTGCTCAATTAATATTACAGATGAAACGTGTACGGTCACAGAGAGGTCGGCCCCGCTCGTTAGCCTGCGCTGGTAATCCTGTCGTCTTCAGCACCCAGACCTCTGCAGAGGGTGGGTTCGTTTCAGAATAGCGTTCACTGTTAGTTACATGAAGTGACAGCTTTGTCCTCTGTTTGGGGAGTAGAGTTTTTTCTTTCCTCAAGGTCTTTGGAGGAATAAGTTAAAAAGAGAAGGAGGGACTGCACCCTCTCCACCCTGCAGTCCGCATGCTGGAGTCATTAGTTCGTGTGGTGGGAAGCTTTATTGCTTCCCACTTGTGTTAAGTCAATCCAACAATTTACTGTGCTGCCCTCGCTCCCTCTCCCCTGTCAGTTTTGTGCGCGACTGTTATGTCTATGGACGTTTCTGGTCAATCAGTGCAATGTTCTGGATGGGTGAGCCAGCGGCCCGTCAGCCCTCTGGTTGAGGCCAAGTGGTTCCTCCAGGCAGCATGAGGAGAGTGGGCGGAGCTCTTTGCTCTTTGAGCTCTTGGCTGAATGGCTGCCGGCCAGCGGCGAGGACGGCCTCCAGCTACTGATGTCATCCTGGTATCGACGCCCTCTGGATGTGTGCTCAGCTGTCGTTGTTTCTGTACAATGACATGCGAGACTTGCTTTGTTCCCCCGTCCTTACTTTAGCCTGCGTTTAGCCGCTGGGTGCTAAACATACGCGAAGTTAAACGGGCGACAAAAGACAAAGGAGCTGTAATGTGGCGGCTGTTTTAAACACTGATTACAGGGGCTGACAACAGAGGCCTATTTCGGTGCTGCGGAAGTTGCTGACCTGGAGCTGATGGCGGACGATTGAGTTTCACACGGTCCTGCGGGCGGCTCTGTCCTGCCCGCTGCGCCCAGAGGCGGACACGCTATCACGTTTTCCACCAGTGGGCGTCAGTGACTGTGCTCTAACCTTCACGTTGTATTATTGTGTCTCCTGCATCTGGGGCTCGTGTCACAAGGTCACGACGAGAGACAGCAGAAGGCTCTTTGCAGCTGAGTGACAGGCACGTCCGGGCAGGTTGTTTCTGGGTAATATTTGATGGCGGGGGAAACGACTGTCGGCTTCTGGTCGTGTCGTGTCCAAATCTTTTCGAGTCTATTGACTGTCCATCACTGTCTCCCTGGGTCTTATCGATTTCCTCTCTTGATTTTCGCACCCGGCTCCTCCTGCCCTCAACTCATCACTTCTTTCTTTCGTCTTTTTCCCACACAGTCGTTTGATAATCCAGGCTTCTTATAGCCGGCTAGAAAAAGGAATGCAAGAGCGAGCGGGGAGGAGAAGGTTCTTACCTGAAAGAAGTATGACAGGACAATTATTACAACCACTCTGACTGGACACCAACTGTTGGACATTAACATGCAGCCCGATGTGTCTCCGTCCACTCTGGATGGTAGATTATCATTTGATTGATGTTTTAATCCAAATTAATTTAGGGACTGTCTGAAAATTATTGGGGTGGAGAGGGTGGTTGACTTTTATGATGAAGTTATGAAAACACCCTGCCCAGCATTTTAGAGCTTTTTGGATTTTAACCCCTCTCAGAAAATAACTTTTAGGCGGGCTTAACAAAACGATGAGTATTCGAACCACTCTCCTCTCAACTGAGCACAAACAGCTGCTTTGTGTTACTGGCACGCCGCAGTAGTTCCTCCTCATCCCCGGACTCTACTTAACCAAAATGAACATGTGTGATTCAGAGCAGATGATGATAAAGCCTGATCGCTGCGAGCAGCCAGACCAGCGTGTTGGCGCCAATACAAGATATATCGGCCGGTTCACATGGATTGGTTGAGATTCCTCAAATGTTGTTATCAAACCTCGTGTGAAGACAAATGTCCTTTTTAAGAATGAAGAAGAATATTGACAAAATACAAAGACAGAGTTTTATACTTCTTTGCTATAGTCAAATAAACTCTGTGAGCTACGTCACCGATCACATGATGCTGAGCTGCATGGGCAAGCTTATAGCAAGATTTTAATCTGGAACATTTGCTCGAAAGGGAAACGACACACTCTCTCCGTTTGACCACCCCTCCCCCCTCCAGCAACTTCACCACAGTCCTTAACATTTCATGCCTGTGAGGTACACCCCCCCCCCCAACCCTGCCTCATGCCTGTGAGGTACACCCCCCCCCCCCAACCCTGCCAAGACTTTGTGTCGGACTCACCGCACCACAGAGGATGTGAGGGTATAGAAACCTCTCAGACTTCATACGTGTGAACGTCACTGTTCATACGATACGCTGCCAGTGGACGTCTTGATGTAAGTCGGAATCATGGAGTCACTTTCATCCGGTCACAGTGCATTATTGACAACTGTACTTTCACCGAGGCAACAGCAGAGAAAAACACCCACAGATCTTTTCCCTCCACGCACCGAGCCCCTGGAGGGGGCGTGGAGGCGCTCAGATTGATTACCTGTCATTCAGGGTTGTGTGATGGGAAGCTTGAGCGCTTCCTCAGTTGTAGCCTGTGTGTTATTTCCTGCTCGTGGGCCCAAGGTGCACGCTGCCCAAGGTGCACGCTGCCTTGAGTGTGCCAGATAAAGCAAACAAAATCCCCCTCTCCCGTCCCTGTGCAGCCTCGACAGGGCTGTCTGTGATTTCTCTGTTGCTTTCAGCCAGAGTGAATAAAAGGATCACCAACACCATTCCCACAGGGAGGAAGTTGAAGGCTTGCCACTCGTTCATTGGCAAATAAAACCTCTCTGGCGAGCGTAGATTCCCTGCAGGGGCCGAGTGGCACCGGTGTGGCACAAGCTGCTTTACTGACACGGGTCCACTCGATTCCTTTTTCCGTTTACACCCTCTGAACGTCCTCTGAAGCTCCTCGTCACTCCCCGTGGAGTCAATAAACCATTTGCCTGCAATCCCACCTCAGACTTCTGCTTCATCCATGACTCTGACGCTGCGTTCTCAGGCCGTTAAAGGACTGGTCTGAAGATGAGACACAGGCGCTACGATCTCCCGTTAATTTACGGTACCAATGAACAACAGCAGTGCCACCTCTCTTCTTCTAAATTAACTTTATTGATCATTTAAAGTGGACAGCAGTTAGAGAGATATTACCCAGACACCCTCACATACCACCCCCCACCCACCCCCGTGTTTAAAGCTGCATTTTTAATTGTTTGTGCAGTCCTTGTCTACAGCTCTCCACCGTTTCTCATCCGCATCTCACCAAAAATCTATCTTTAATTAAAGTTAATTGAAATGGAATTAGCACAGTGTTTCAGAAACTTAACTTTGCCTTGTTTTAACTCCTTGTTGAGTTACAAAAAAAAAGCACTGATAAAACATTTGTGGAACACCAAATGAAGCATTTACCCTGAATGCCATCACATCCATCATGAAGGATGTAGGCGTGTGGTGAGCGAGAGAGAGAGAGAGAGAGACACGCTACTTTCTGATTCCTGCAGGACAAGACAAACTCACACGCCCAGGGAGTGCGGTGTGAACACTTTGCCTTTTAATGAGCACGAAAATGCATTTTACAAATTTAAAGTTTTAGCTTTGGCATGAAACATTTATGAGCAAGTGTGGAATTATTTAAATAAGACGTGTATTATTTATAATTTGAACAAAGTTGCACATATTTTCTGTCCTCTAGTTTGTCAAGTAAGTTTTTTTTTGGGGGGGGGGGGCACTGAGTCAGCTGTTTTTGCAGAGTCAATATATTTACATGCTCCTCTACAGGATGTTAATTTAAGGCAGCATTAGTTTCCAGTGGCGATGCGCGTCCAACCGCTGCTCCTTCTTGTCGGAGATGACACCACGATGCCGTGAAATCAATGGGTTTCCATTTGCTGTCTTTGTTGTGGCGTTCGTCTGTTTGCCGTGACTAAATGGCAGCGGAATCACTCTTTTCTTATTGGGTGCAGGGAACTGCGAGGCAGGAAAGAAAGGATCAATCAATGACTTCATTCTGGAAAACAGTAGCTCTTTATTTCGGCACCAAGGAGCTTCAGGTTTTGGACGAGTGCACAACACTATTCTGAGCTGATGTGTTGATTTAGCCGTCCTCGTGCTCGTGCCATTCATCATAGCTGGGGATTTAACAGAATGTGGGATTTAAATGTCGAGGAATAAAGAATGAATCTATGAATCTCCTGGAGGCTGTCAGCCTCTAATCATAACTCTGTTAACCCGTCAGCGCAGAGCATCTGTTACCGGTGGACCGCTCCGGTTACAAATATGGATTCCACATCATAACTCCACACGGACGACAATGGAGCATATTTCTAGGAATGTACCATTCCCTACATTACCTGTCGCACTAAACTGACTCAGACTCAACTGCAGCCTTCAACGTGGAATGGAAATGATTCAGTTTTCTCTGTGAGAGTGAAAAATAGTCATCATAAGCTGTTGATACTAAGGGGAAATTAATTTTGAATTCATCGTCAGCCCAGACTTTCAAAGTTTCTCGTCCGTCGTTGGTTATCTCTTGACTGGGTTGTTGTGAGCTGAACCTCACTAAACCTGGTTTAAACTGGTGGTGCGGGTGGTGTAGCTGTGTCCGGCTAGTAATCACTGCCACGGTCACTTTGCAACCAGAACAGTCCATTCCAAACAGACATGCTTTAGTAAAGTGCTCCAACTGACACACATCCACCATCAGTCCATGTCAAGCTCGGTAATAGATGGCCTGGGTTTGTACAGCTGCATTCCAGCCGCTCTAAAGTTAGTTATCGTCTTAATTGGACCCAACGCCGTGGTGTAGAAAGCACATACCGTGGTTTTGTGGTGGGTCGTTTTCTTCTCTTGTTGCCAAATTTCCTGAAATGTTATTCCTGATCAAGATGCTTAAGACTTCCAATCTCCATCTAACGCTCTGCAAGGAAGTGGAAGTGCAGCGTGTGTCCCAGAATGTTGGGAAGTTCTATTCACGTCGGGCTCAATCACCCGCAAAGCTTTTGTGGTTTGCATCGACGTGCTCGATTTAGGGAGCAAGTAAAAATATCCTGGACTATATATTTAAAAAATAGTGTTTAAGCAAACATGCTGCAGTGCCTCTCGCAGTGTCCCCTCAAGGGACATGTCTCCCGTGGCTGTGTCCCTGCTCAATGTGTCCGTCTGCGGCCTCACACACATCATCAGCCGCTGACTTCTTCTGTCAGAGAGTCGACTGCGTCAGTCTGTGTTCAGCTCCTCTGCTGCTTTCTCTTTTATATTCCTCATCTGCTGCATCCCCTTCATCCCACTGCATGCTCCTCAGCATGCACACAACCTGCTGCGCTTTCTGACCATGACGCTGAGCCAACAAACACGCCGCCCCCCCCGGCCGCTCTCCTCTCTCCACCTTCATGAAAAACCAATGTCTTTTTCTTCCCGCGAGCTAGCAAATTAATTTCAGCCGTTCCTCTCAGTTGTAGCTGCGGGCCGTTTGCTCTGGAGGCATTCTGGGAAACAAAATGCAGTAAGAAGAGGCAAAGCCCTCGTCTGCTTTACCGCTCCGCTGTGATTTGAGGGGGTTAGTGCTGAGGGTGGCGTATCATGCCTGACAGCTCTAGTCCCTCGGTTTTGCCTCCATATCCCACAAATCCCTGGCTTTTCCTCTTTTCCTTCACCTTCCATTGCTACACACGAGAATTTGTTAACTACCGTGATTTGTGATGTGATGAGACGCTGCATTCAAAGACTACGTCTGCGTGGACACCAGTATTAGGTCTTGGGAGTTATTCTGGTTTAAAGCAGGAGGAGGTGGAAGGAGAGTTTTCTGCAGTTGCTGCTGCGGCAGATGAGTCAGGACGAGCTCAGGCTGGTGAGGTTAGGGCTGGCACAACAAAGCACGCCGTCTGTCACCAACTCAATACTCCGCATATGGTAATCGCATTCATCCCCTGCTTTTTCATCCGAAAACACTTTTTCGCCACAAGTCACATTAGCCTATTCATAAAGGCCCGTGTACGCAGCTCCTTCCTATCACACATCAGTCATGTTTTAAGTTGCCCAAGGACACTTCCTGCATGGCTGCGTGGTAAACGGACGACCCGCTCTATCTCCCACGCCACAGCTGCTCCTTACATAAAGACTGATGGACGAGATGATGACTCTGATTCCAAGGCAAACCAGTGTGTGACGGAAAGAGGTCGAGCATCAGAGGTAGAATACAATAGAGAGAGAGAGAGAGTGAAGGGATGAAGGATGAGATGATGTTATGGAAGATCTATGCTGTCAGGGAAGATCCCACTGTGACACTGCAGTGAGTGACAAGGTAAATATATACGTATCTGCTGAATATTGGCCGGCACCTCCATGGAATAATAAACACTGATGGGTACTAAACACAATATGTGATGGAAGAGGGAAGTAACAGTGCGTCTTCACCGGGTTGGGTTCACGTGATGGGTTGAATCTGTCTGGACTAAATTGATAAATGATGATTTTCGAAATCATCACATTTAAAATGAGAGGGCAGGAGAGGAGAGAGGAGGAGAGCGACAGACAGACGAGAGAGAGAGGTACTTGTGGAAGGGTAGGAAGGATTTCTGGATCCTTCCAACCCTTCCACAGAGTTTAACAGGAATGCAAACAAATATTTTAATTTCATCTTGTGACACCCTTCACTCGTCACCACAACCTTTTAGAAGCGCTTGTGTGCTGGCGTCTTACACATCTTATATTAAAGGGACTCTTTATTATTGGGTGAAATCTTAACATCTCCCCGTCGGCGCCTCTGGCCCCCTGACGTGTTTAAAGTCTGTGTCGCTGTCATTCATCCTTCGCTCCGACATGGCAGGGCCAAGGACAGAGTCGTGCAGCCCTGCCTGGATAACGTGGAGGCAGGTAATGTGACATGGCATGAAGTGATTCATACGGACGACCGCACTTTGAAATCATCGTACGTGAAAGGAGTCAAAGGACGATTAGCGACCTTGTGCGAAGACACGCGGGCTAAGTAAGGCGGAAAAACACATCAGTGCTTGTGGAGGCAGCTCACATGCTCGGAGGCGCTTTATCGCAACGGCACGATTTACTGCCACTGCACACACGCGTGGTCATGCCAAACATACACCAGAGGGTCACTTGTGAGTACAGCCTGTACATTGTTGGAGTGAATTAAAAGAAAATAAGTGTCGGGGGTTCGGCTCTGATGTTGGGTCTGATTGGAGCTGAAAGCTTCAGAGGGCGAATTTGAGCTCCAGCCTCAGGTCGTCTATTCATACTCATACCCTCCTTCAAGACCCTAGCTGCGATACCCGCGGCATCAAAGTCGGCATTATATAATTCACATGAACGTCTGTAGTGTAAACAGAAGAGACTGCACTTCATGGCTTTAGGGATCCGAGTGACGCAAACAGAGAAAATCAATTGTGGAGCTCATGTCTTCACAACAAAAGCAGCGATGAGATTCAAGAGAAGACCGGGTGGTAGGTTGAGTAAAAACCCCACAAACACCGGCATGGAGACGTTTGAGTCCATGAATTCTTGTTTCATTTTCCCACTCGGTGGAATTCATGACGCTTTAGTTCTTGAGCTCCAGCTCCTCAAGCAGTGACTGATGTCATCAGCATCTCTCCACTGAGGGCTGAGGTGTTGGCCCCCGAGTGGAGAGATGAGGTAAACAGAAGCTGTGGAAAAACACGACGGCCGTTTGAGATCATGGACTGATGCACTTCATGGCTTCATTCACACAGAATGGGCCAAACTGGGATTGAACAGCCAACCATCTGGTCAGTGGACGACCTTCTCGACCTCTCCGGCCTCAGCCAAGCACCAGTGCTGTTACCGCTGAGATGTGAACACACACGGACGGACGTCACGACAACAGCTTCGATTTTCAAACCATAACAAGATCATCCACGTTGGACTTCTTTTTTTTTTTAAGTTTATTTAAAACAAATCCCAACTCTCTGAGGTCGGCCTCCTTCCTGCTTTGGCTTCCCCGCCCACACGTTTGAAGCTGCGGCGATGAAGTGCCAACCAAGCAGAAAGACAACTTGTGCCTGTCACGGCTAGGTGGGGGGGGTGGCCGTCCCGGGTTTGATTTGGGCCCCACAGTGCCCCGGGCCGCCTGGGACTTAGCCGGCCATTAATTACCACTAATGAGCTGAGCATGGGTGACCTGATGATGATGGACTGTGCGGCCCCTGGATGGAGCCGAGGCAGAGATATGCGCTGGTTAGAGGGGCGTAGCAGCCAAGATGAATTTTGATGGTCGAGATGAAAATAAACACGGGGCCTTCGTCGGGATACTTTTTCACCTCGGGTTCGGGCTCAGAAATAAACGACAGCGTTTGACTTGTGCTCTGTTTGTGTCTCTGAAAGACTTCAGTCTCCATGTTTTGCTGGTTTAAACTTTTCAGTGAACCCCGCCTCAGGAACCGAGCTGGGCTGAACACTGAACTTGGCCATTTCAACAATGGCTCCCTTTTTGCATTTATACTACTGGCAGGCACTGTTTGAATCTCACAACTCTGAAGAGGGAACAGAGTAAAAAAAAAAAAAAAAAAAAAAACTTGTGTGTGCGCTGCGTGCGTGTATTTGCGTGTGCAAGACCCACAGATGTGTGTGTGAGGCGTGCACTCTCTAGTGTGTTTGGATTTGAAGTGGCTGCTCTCTGCCAGCCTCCTCCGCCCTCCGCGCCTCTCACAGCGGAGCCAGTGTGCCTGAAAGTGCAGGCTGGGAAAACATGTGGGGGAGAACCTGGAGGAGCTGGAGGGAGACCCAGTCTACCTGCAGCTGACTGGAGTCAGTCAGCACCGGGGCAGACGTCCAAAATACGATACCTTCAATATTTTCCTTGGCTGGATCCGGGTGTTCCGTTAAAGGGGATGTACGCTTGGTGCAGGCTGTGACAGTTTGAACCTGCAATAACAATCCTGCTGTGGGAACGTGTGCCCGCCCCAAAGATTCTGTTTAATACTGTAGATGAAGCAGCTCTTAACCCTTGTTTAATAAGTGAGGGGACTTGTTTCTGTGAGAGGACAAGCGTGATTTAGTGGGTGATAATGCAAATTGCTCAATTACAGCTTGGCCAGTTTTCACCCTTAATGTAGTGTGATCGTTCACTTAACAAAGGAGACATTGTTTTTTTGGGTTTTGTCCGACTTCCCGCGCATAATGAGTGTTGCATTTGAGGTCCCCCCGGCGCTTTGAGAGGCACTGTTCAGAATCCAGTTTGAAGGAAGCCCCTGAATCATGAGTAGCAGGGGAGAGAAGCAACAGGGAGTGGCTCCCGGGCCCAGGCCTCATCACTCTCTGCCAGGCATGGCCCACTTCCAGTCAGCGTCTGTGCGACACGCGGCCACTTTGCAAAGTCAGAATGATAGATTACATGAGGTGAGTAAAACAATTACGGAGCGATGGGGAGCTCGATGTCGCCTGAATCGCTGGACTCTCGTCGCGTAACGGCTCAGGGAGGAGTGAATCATCGCTCACGGGAAAAACCAAATATGAAGCGCGTTCATCGATGTTAATGATGACAATATTACGGGAAAGTGGCTTCTCTCCGACTGTATGACACTGCTCATCCTTCGTGGGTGAGAGGCAGGCGCAGGTCAGCATGTACGAGACGTTCGATTCACCCCTCAAAGAGACAAACCAGGAATCAAACCTTTTATACTATGTGCTATAAATATGCAGATTTTGGCATCTGCCGTCATTGGAATTCATTACTGGGAGTTTCCACTGGGATTAATAAAGTCTTATCTTATTGTGTTTTTATTCTATTTTATATGAAATAGGGGCACAAGGAGAGAGAGAGAGAGAGAGAGAGAGATTGGTAGCTCTCCACTGTGCCGGCTGGGATCCTGCAGGTGGCTGATAACTCAGTGTTTCCTGCCCACTGTGAAGACAACAAACCAGCGCGCCGATGGTAAACGGGAAACGAGAGCGAGCGGCGCGCGCACGCGCCTGACACGGTTCTGCAGTGACGCACGGTGCAGCGGGGGTCAGGCCCGTCGCCAGGTTGGCAGCAGTTATCAGATTATTTCCACCGGTTTGCCGCTCAGGTCTCCAGGGAGGAGCCGAGGGGAAGGAGATATATGTTTTGTGATCAACTCTGTGGATGTTATAACGCATGCAGGTGCATACGTGTTCATTTGGGAGGAGCATTTGACAAAATAAACAATTTAAAGATTAAATAAATGCCTAGAAATCAAGATTGATTGTAATTGTTATAGTACAGCAAATTGACTTGGTTAACTTTCTATTTCTGTATCACGTTGATTTTTATTTTTCCTGTTCTTGGCAGAAAGTAAGTCGCGCCATTCTTTTGCTGGCTTTTGTGTATTTTCTTGACTTTTTGTCAAAAAGGAAGAGCTTGGTAAAAAAAAAAACAAAGAAACGGAGGCTCAAACTAAAGTTTTATTTTAGAAACAAGTTGTGTTTTTCTTTCAAAGTGAAAAAGAGACTTGCAGCTACATTGGTACTTGTTCTGGGCTGCGGGGATCGATGCGGCCGGCCATGCTGCCCTTCGTTTCATCACCGACTGCAAAGCCTTGACTCATCATTGTGAGCTCACGCTGGCTTACACACACTTCTCGGGCTCTCTCTGCCCTTATAGCAACTTCTGTGATGGACTGTGGACGGGGGACAACAGATTCTACCTCTGCGGTGCAGACATATTCGTTAATTAACACGCTCCTGCAGAGGCAGGAGCCAGCGTTCACCCGGGCAGACAGAGCGCGAGAATTTACCGTCTTATTTCCTTTGCTTCATATTTATGTTGCTGAGATTTTGTGTCCGAGAGCTTAAAAGCTCCCAGTGTGATGTCACCAGTTTAAAATATGCCCCCTGCAGCATATCTCATTTTTTACTTCATTAGTCATATCCTTTAATTACCCCAGCGCCCTCAGTGCTAAACGAGCAATTACTTCAGAACATGGCTGCGCTAAGTCTGACTGCTCGCTCTGTTTCAGGGGCGTTTCATATATTTCGCAGTCGTAAGTCACGGCCAACTGCGTCCTTTACTTTCCTGCCTCCCTCCACATATCAGATTATATGAGAGGAAATACTGCAGCGCTGCTTTTGAAGACGCTCCCAGAAGCCGGCGCGAAGGTAGCGCAGGGTGAGCCGAGAGATTACGGCTCAGCGACTTCAGATTCTTTCCCGGCTGCTGTTGATTGCCAGCATTGTCTGGGAAGCGTCCTGCGGGAGGAGTGCGACTCGTGGATGTTCCGCTCAGACTTATTACCCTTGATGGAAGAAACGAGATGAAAAGAAAGAAATAAGAGACTTGGTACCTTCAGGGTGGAATCGCATGCGGCCTGCAGGGGCGGCTGGTTTCCCTCTGATTGGAGACACTTGTGTAATCCTAGTTGTCACCCGTCAGAAGTACTCTGTGTGTGTGTTGCCATCCAGCGGACCTGTGTATAGTCTCTCTCTCTCTCTCTTTCTCTTTCTTTCTTTTTCTAATTGAAGTGAAAATCAAAGGACCAACCCAAGATGTGAAAATGAAATTCAAATTCAAATATACACCAAAAGTATTCAAACTGTATTTGAAGAAGGATAAATTGTTCCGTTAACTGTCAACAACAAATCAACAGCATGCCCTCATTTCGTTGCAGTTTGTTTCTGTCGATGCAAAGATTCAAAGTTTCTAAGAGACGGTGTTCATCCGTGACTTGCTTCCTCGCTACCTTTATCAAGTCGCTCCTTTGTCAATGCAAAAATATTGCAAACGTTTGCACAATTCATTTTACAAATTAAATCGATTTCCCTTAAGAAAATAACACAGCTCTGTAATTAAAGAGCTGCCAGCAGGGGCAAACACAGAACGCACGGAATCAGACTGTGAAATTGCTCCGTCTGTTTGCTTCCTGATTTCTTGGTGTGTGTCGGACGTGCCTCAACGGATGTCAGTGAGGAGGTGGGGCTTCGGTCAGGAAAACCCAATCTAATCAAAGGTTGTTCGCACATAACAAGTGAAGCCAAAACACGGTGGAGGGTGGCGGAACAATTCCTGGGTCGGTTTGAGCCTCACTGTCTGACCTCTGACCTCGCAGGCGACAGTAAAGGATCCATACATCACATCCACTTTTGGTCATTCAGCATTTGCACTGGTACACGTGTTTTGCCACTGGAGTTGTACTGGGACAATCTTCCTTTATGCCTCTGAAGCCGGACCGACCCATTAAAAGACTCGTGGCTTCCTTCAGCGGTTCTGCCGTCACCTGAGAACCCTAACGCTGACGGCTCCCTCTGACGAACACAGTGTCACATTCACACCTCGACACACGGCGAAGATTAATCAGAGTGAATAAAGCAGCCATTTAGAGCAGGAAAGGCGTTACAACACACACACGTCTCCCCCTCTCCATCTTGCTGCGCCGCCCTGTACGGTCGCTCGGCGGTACACGGTGCATATGGCAGCCATCTGGCCTGGCAGCGCAGAGCCCAGAGTGGGGAAGCACGACTGCGATGCATGTACAGTAACAACACGATTAACCCTTCAGAGCCACGATGGTGCCTCCGCTATCACGTTTGCTTCAAGCTGTTTGCTTTCGTCACACCCCTCCCCCTCTTCTCTCTCCTTTAATGATTTCCGATCGATGACTCAGGTCTGATCTCAGGTGTCGTTCGTCACAGTCCTGTTATAACGCGCAGCTCCGACTCTGCTGCTGCTTCTCCTCCTTCTTCTTATCTGCCCGCGAAACCCGACGCCTGCCTTTCTGCACAATCTGCAGTGCGTTTGGGGAAGCGCTCTCCTCTCTCTCTGTGTCGCTCCGAAATAGATTTAAGTGCAGGGTCGGAGCCACATCGAGGTCAGCGCTCCTGCCCCACTGCTCCAGTCAACCCTGAGACACGGAAGAATAGAGACTACAACAGCCTGCCCTCTGACAGGCAGCCCCAAAGAAAAACAAGAGTGGCACTCAGTGGAGCGCAGAGCTCTGGCAACGGCTCGCTTTTCAAACCACATGTGATTCTGGAACTTCCAGAAGTTTGGTTTGGATTGGCCCCAAATTGCACGCTCATCGATATTAGTCCTGTTTCTATGACCTCACAGCATCGTAATGTTTGTTTTTTAATTGTGTCATTAAATCCACAAAAAGACAGTGACACGTGAGTTCAAGATTCAAATTCAAAATTCAAGTATTTTTTTTCAGCTTGTATCGTAGCTTAGCTTAGCTTAGCACATACATACAGCTGTAGCAATGTGAAAGTGTAAACATGTTGTTTCTTGAATACCTTCAGGAAATACCTTTAGATTTCTTTAAGATAATTTTTTAACCCCTGAACACACTCATTCAGGAAAATATGAAAAATATACTAAATAAATGTCCATTCACATATGTCGAATGAGACATGGATTTGAAGAGGAATTCTGTCACTTGATCGCTCTGGATCTTTTCAATGCTGCTGCCTATCACAGAATATGACTAAGGTGCATTCAGTGACATCTTAATGGCAACTGCTGGACTCATTATTTCTTCTCCAGTGACAGCGTCCTGCCCGGAGCCTCCTCTCCTCTCCTCTCTCCTCTCTCCTCTCTCCTCTCTCCTCTGTGACACTCAATAGCTGCCATATGGCAGACAGGACCGGTCCACTTTAAGAGAAGCAGGTGTGTGACATCGGGTCGCACCATTATGCCTTTAAGCAAAACAATAACAAAATGTTGTGTCATTACGTTTAAAGACTTCAGGAAACCATTACACTTTGCTTTAAAAACCTGACATTTCATTTCCCTCGGAGATGTTATGGTTCAATGACAATCGAGGAGGAAGACACAGAGGACAAGTGTTGTCATGACACACACGCGCACACAAACACACACAGGGAGCCGCTCCAGTCGCTGGCTGGCATGTAAGAGCTCCATCAGCTCCTCCCTGAGGGCGGACAGTGGCTCGCATTAGGACGCAGAGAGCCAGTGATTCACCTTGCCTGGGTCCACGCTGAGAGCATCCAACCACCCCCCCACCCCCACCATCAGCTGGTTATTCCCCTGAACCAAGGTTAAGGAGCTGAGCAGCTCAAAGCTCAAGTGTAGCAGTTAAAAATGTGTTTATTCTGCAATAGATGAATTCATATTTAGACGCAGCAGGGACAGAACTGGTGACATCGCTCATCGTCAATGGCCGTGTGATGCTGCGTTCCACTCGGGATGACATCACACCCAAATAATACCAGTTAATAACGCTCCAGTTGCGCGGGAACAATGTTTGCGTTATCCAGTAAGCCATTGTTAGCGGAACCAGTTCATAATCAACCCCCCCCCCCGTGGTATCTCACCATGGCAGTAAGCTTCCATGTACACAGCAGCAGGACCATGTAATTACCTTCACCGTCAGTATTTTAATATCGGAAGCAAATAACAGATTATCAGTTTTATTGTGAATCTCATTAAGAAAATGTTGGCCTGCCTTGGGACTCGGTGAAATTAATTACATTTAATTTATGGTATTTATGGATTTCTTTTTACATCCTGTATAACTGACACTGTGGCCTGAGAAACCTCCCAACAGAAAATCAACCAAGTGAATAAATGAATGAAACATGTTGAAGGTGAAAAGCGGGCCAAGACCTTTCCTTTAAATCTTAATCCAGTTATAAAATTACGGCGCCTGCTGTGTAATATTTTTGCCAGATCCCACCTGGTGGTCTCGAGCGTGTGCACGTCAAAAGAGGCGGGTCCTGAATTGTGCGGTCGCGCCGTGAACGTGGTATTGACTCTGGTGTATAATTGTTTGAAATGAGAGTGGGTGCGTGGACGTGCCAGTGGTTTTAATGGGTTTCCTGGACGCTGCCAAACAGGGCACATTGCGAGCAATAAAACTAATAGAGGAGGTGTTTCAGAGTAATCCCTGCTGATGAGGTCCTGCAGAAGCAGAAAAGAAAGTTGTGTTTTCTTCGTAGCTGAGCCGGCCGCCTCCTCTGGAGCTCCGGCTGGAAACTGTGGCAGCGCGGGACACCTGACACCGGAGCAGGAGGTGCTGCTGTCTCCTGCTCTTTGTTCCAGACTCCAGTCGTCAGACCTAACGGAGATGAAGGAGATGGGGGCCGCGGCTGTGGCCCTGCTGGCAGCTGTTGTGCAGGTTTATGAGCAAAATAACTGTGACTTACTATCGAGGGAGGCAATTTCCAGATGTTTCTGCCGCACTGTTTTTCATTGGTCACAAGCGTAGAGTTTAACCACACGCACGCCCTTTGAATCAGCACATTAAAGAAGCGTGGGCTTTTACTTTCAAAGGAAGTGTTACGTACTAATTAACCACATTTCTCCATGGACAAACCTGATGTGGAGAGTTGAACCTAATATTGCAGTTTTTTCACGAGACAAAGCCAAAACACACTTCAACTGCAAACTGCCTCAGGGTCCCTCACATTTCTACATAACTCCAATAACATATATATCTCAACTGAGCAGCAGGGAAAGTTCCATAAAAGTTTCAGATGATGAAACTTTCACTACTTATCGAGAATTAAATAAATGGAGAATTGGTGTCGACATGTAGTAAAGTTTGAAATCTGCTGTGATCTCCTGTGGCTTCAGATCGCTTCGAGAGCTGCTGCGACGGTGATGTAGGTGTTGGAGAGAAACTCTTTTAAAATGCCTCTGCTGCTAACTCTGCCTGGGCTCCATCAGACCGCCGCCCACTCAGAGTCCAGTTCTGCTCCAGGTGCCTTCCTCTGAAAAGATTCTCCCCTTTTGTTGTGGTCTGGAGCTTTACAAAGACATTTTCAGGGAATTTAATTCAATGGTGCGGCGCTCAGCGCTGCCCCACGGTTCTCCGTCCTGGTCCTTCCTGAGTGGAGCATGTCCTCCTCGTGTCTGCATGGGCTTCCTCCTTCTTACTTAACGACATGACGACCAGGTTGAGGTTAATTGGAGACTGGGATCGGCTCCAACTCCCCCCTGAGACCCTAAAGAGATAAGTGGCACAGATAATGGAAGGATGACTTAAATGGCTGTCGTCGAAGCAGCGGCAGATTTCTGCCAGTCTCTCATTCATGGAGCCGTCACCGTCACTTTGTTTGATGCGTTTCATTCAACTCCAAAAACTTGACAAGTCTCTATTCAGTAGCATAACCCTGCCTGTTCTCTGAACCCCTGCCAATACGTTTCATACAGTCCTTTAATTCCCACGTCCTTAGGTCTCATTGGTTAAGAATTGAAATAAATCCCTCTATAAGAAGCCGCAGGCTGCATGTGCATTAAATTAGCAGCTTATTAAGTGAGTGGAGCCGTTAAGAGCAAAGATTCCTTTCACAGCGATTAGGCGGCTGAGGTGTCGCGCTGCTTTCAGCCTTTCTCTTCGTACTGTACGTCCTCACCTTGCAAACAGCGAGAGGTCAACAGCACAGAGCAGCAGAGGAATGAGAAGCTGTCAGCGGCGAGGAAGAGGAACTAACATCCAGAGGTGTGGATAATGAAATATTCCACGTTATTACCTCTGGGACGAACCTCTGACAAGTTAGACATAATTACTGCCCTGCATGGCCTCTGTTGTTTCTCTCTCTTACTCATGCTGTGTTTCAAAATCACTCATCATATTTTTTAGGGGACAGTCAGGATATTATTTGAGTGTCCTTGAGTCCTGTAATGATCTGATCTTATCTGCTTTGTCGGCTGTAAACCTGCCTCTGAAGCAGGTCGGTCGTTTTCCCTGTGCTCCAGAGCTACTTCCAATTTATTTCAGTATTCTACGCTGACTTTCCCAGTTAGAAAGGTTTGCGTTCAGTCAGTAAGCATAAAATAAAAACTGAATTGCTTTCATACCTGACACAAATGTGGTGAATACGTGCGTTTGAATGGTTTACCAAACTGATTTGACTTTCCCAAACAGTCCTTGTCGGTTATTTCAGAGGTCTGTGAATAATAAGGGTGCTTTAATCCATTCTGATATAAGGCAGTACTGAAGTGATTCTATGGATTTTGTTGCCTCAACTCCCATCTTGCAGATGCGATGAATTGCCCTGCCACAGACAGACAGGTACTTCTGGATAAAGAAGACAAATCAAGACTTATAATGTCTCTGTCTCTGTCTCTCTCTGTCTTCCAGGTGTGCTGAGCCTGCCTGAGGGCCTGACTGTGCACAGGGACCAGCAGCAGCAGCTTCAGCAGCGAGCAGGAAAGAGCGGAGACGGAAACACCTACAGTCAGTCTGAGCTGCGTTCGGTCGAGCAGTGCTTGCTGGCAACACGAGTGGGCAGCATCTCTGAACTCAGTGAGTCATCTGTGGGCTTCTCCTGTCGTTCTGTGTGCTTTATTTCTTGTGTCAGACAGTGACGGAGAGACAGGACGGAGAGAGTAGGGCAGTGACGTGCACTAAATGGTTCGAGCGGCCGGGAGTCAAATTCTGGACCTGTCGCCCGTCTGTTATGGGCCTAATCATCGGGTCGCCTCTGGGTGGAGACGTTACCGTCATTGAACCCTACCTCAATACACCGTGCATTCAGTTTGCCCTTGAGCAAGGCAATTACCAGTGGCTTTGAGTGTCACATGAAAATAATGCATTAGTGTCCAGGTCTTACGGCTGTTTGAGTTCAGGGCCCGACCCTGGAAAAATGCATGAGCAGTCAGTGTGTGTGTGTTCGTCTTCAGTCAATATGGAAATCTGGAAATCGAGGAGCTGAGGATTTCAGCTGAAATTGCTGACACCTGGTATTTTGGGACAATATTCAAGACTGTTATTCTCACGCCAAAGAAATGCTCCATGTGCTTTAACCAGAGTTTTGTTCTTGGACCGAGACTCTGCGCTGAAGCAGTATTGAAACCACCTGATACAATAGATGGAATTTGTCTGGTGTTTTAGAGGCTCTGGAGCGGAATGACCCACCCAACAACCAGCGCATAATAAGACACGACGCTACACGACACAATGTGCTGCATTGATCCCACGCTGCTGCATACAAAGTCGAAACAAAACAAAGTGATTAACACAGACACAATGATAGATTAGCAAAAGATTTAGGCAATGAAACATAATGAAAATCAAATTTGTAAAAAAAAAAAAAAAAACGAGATGTGCAGTTAATATTCCCTCGATACATAATGTTCCCTCGCTCCCAAATACACATGAATGTCCACTTTCTGTGCAACCCTACCCTTAATGAGACAATCTAAATTCAAGCCTTAAAAAAGGAGAAGCGTCATAGATAAGTGATGATAATCAGGCTGTGTGCGTGTTTACAGTATTTATTTGAAGGTGACTCAGTGCTGCTCTGTGTGTTTGTAGGGAGCCGTAGCCATTGAATTCAAAAAGTTTGGCTATACTTAATTCCTCTTAAAGTTAATGGAATGTCTGTTCCCTCACAATGCCTTCATTGTTCAAACCATAATGGGCCTCAGAATCCTCTCTAAATGCATTTATGCAGAATCCAGAGTATATGATAATAATAGGTTGTCTGCATAATAGTTTATTATTCACCCTGTTGTCCTCGCACGTATGTTAGATACAATACATTACGGCCAAACTGGCTTCATTTGAGTTTTCACCTCATAGAAGAAACCTTTATTAAATCTGCTTCAATCTGAAAGTCACTGAATACACAACAATAATCCAAACCTAACCCCAACCAGACAGAACTAATCAGAATCAAGATGCTCATTGGAGGCGATGCAAGTTTGGTTTCTCTGCAGCTGATTTTCTTTTTTTTTCTTTTTTTGGAAAACACGTCTGAGAGCTGCAGTGTCCACGGACAGAGAGCGAAAACAAATTCAGGCTCAAACGCAGATTGTCTCCTGATGCGCATAACAACGTCTTTGACGGGAAAGCGAATCGAGTCGGTATCCGTGTCAAGACAAGGCCGGGATATCTTTTTCTATATATCTAGTGTAAACATTTATCGTCAAAATAAACCAGTTTTCTCCCCCTCCACCATCTCCCGGCCGTGTTGTATTGATGAGGCCAAGTAAGGACTCATTCTGTTGTGTTGACACGGCAAACAACAGACGACAGAGATGGATAATAGCAGAGCTTAGTGGGATGGTTTTATTATCAGCTGCTGGAGAAGAGGAATTCTGTAAATAACTATATAGGATCTGCAAACCGACACACGGCTCAAGCTGGGAGAGAAATGAATAATTGAGAACGGCAGAATAACCAGCGGTGATTGCACTATCAGGCTGTCAGAGTTTTTGAAAGAGAGCGAGATGAGAAACAGAAACAGAATAGAAGACGGGAATGTTTGGCAAGAAAGACAGACTAGAGTTTTCTAAGTCAAAGTTCATAGGTCACCAGAGAAGGAGATGATGGATGGATGGATTCTTGATTAGAAAGAATTCCTTAATTATGGTCCAAAACTGTCACTGAAGGTCACAGTGACCTTGTCCTTTGATCTTAGACCTTTGATCGCTAACTTGAGTCAGTTCCTGCTGGAGTCCAGCTGAATATGTCTCCAGCACAGAGCCACTGAAAGGACATCGGCTGCTCAGGCAAAGGGAAATTTGCATCCGGTACTAGGACAATCTTTTGCACTGGCATTTAGACTTGATTTTCCTGGTTTCCCTCTGATTTACCTCTTTGTGTTTCTCTAATTTCCCCTTCTGACAAAATGCCAAATTAGCATATTGTAAATAAGGCAATCATTAGTATTGTTGGTTTGTCATCATACGCTGCGTCATACCCAATCACATCCTGCTTCAACAGCAACGCTCCCTTTGTACCTCGATTGTTTACAGAACAATTCTGAATCCATTCTGGCTTCGTTTTCTGACTCTTGAAACTATGTCCATTCTTATGTACAGTCTATGATTCAGCTAAAAACTATTGCCATGGAGTTGAAGCGCCGTCAGAGGGTCTGCGGAGTCCAGCCCATGTCTGACATGAGCTGCAGTTTCTGTCTGTTGCTCGTCTCTTCGGGCTTTTTTTCCTTCCTGGACTGCGTCTCTGTGTTTCTTGGACTGTGAGTAAAGATTCGGCCCTGCGTTAGACTCCCATCACTCTGCCATTGTCACAATCAATCCTGATTTAAAACAATGGAAACATAATCAGTCCTTATTACTGGACCTTGAGACAAAGTTTTAATTCTCAAACCACATTTCCCCACAGACAACAGACAGCGTGGAGCCAGTCGTGACCATTTCAAAGATCATGCGGGTTCATTTTCCTGTGTGCGTCTCATCTGATGCTTCGCCTTCCAACAGTTTGGCCGTCAGCTCACTTACGTATTTTTGGTTGTGGCAACTTCAGTTTATTTTACCTTTAAAAACCATGACATTAATAAGACTTTTTATCTTTAGTGGTCTGCTCGCTGACAATGATTGTGGAGGATTACATCATTGAACCTTGATGTTTGTTGATTCCGGACTTTGACAGACTTCAGGGACGTTTCGTGGGTGTTTCACTAAATTCTGTTATATGGTGTGAAGTCTTACTGAAGGTTAAGAGAGGAGGATGTTCTTAATGACAGCCTCACTCATTGCATCACAAAAGAGTTTTTAGCTTCTTTGAGCTAGCTTCGTATTCAAACCTTTCCTTTTCCGTTTTTGTCTCTCTCTCTCTTTCTCTCGGCCAACTGCTCCGTAACGGTAATGTTCGTGCACTCCATGTTATCTGAGGTGGACAGAACTAGCAGCATGGCCACAGGCGAACATTAAACGCATTCATGACCGCGTAGCGGCAGATAATTGAAACACAGACGCTGTGATGGTGGCAACAGCAGCTGCACAGCGAGGACCCAGCCTCCAAAAAAAAGTAAGGCTGGTTACTGTGTATTTATTTCCTTGTAAACGCCTCAATATAACTGCTTCATCAGGAACGAGAGTCATTTCCAGAGAGCCTCGTATTAAACAGCCTTCACACACTCTGAAGCAGTTTGTTTGTTCTGAGCCAGGTACTGACCTTGATGGAGCCTCCTCTGAAATCAGAGATTTGTTTGATTTTGCTTTATGGATTTTAAAGCCTTGAAAACAAAGAACACATCTGGGGATAGAGGATTTCCACAATTAACCCAGAGCGGCCAGATTTCAGCCGTCTTGCGCCCAGAGCTGGATCTGGCCCTGCCCACCTGAATAGTAGGACCTGCTGCAGCTCCACCTCTTCTTGTTAGCGCACAGAATTAATTACCCAGGATGGAGAGAATCGATTAACGGTAATGAAAAGAATATTGACGTTTCAGCTTACCGACCTGCTTCACTTCCGTGTTTTCTCTCTCTTAGCTGGAGGTCGAGTCAGTTTTCTGCGTCTGCACAGAGCTGCACTGCAATCTCACTTTATATGTTAAGCTGCTGCTGCTGCTTCACTGCCGTTGCTCTCTTTCACTGTTTGAACTAATCTGCCTGCTCTGCTCTGCTCGAAAATGTCACAGGTCGGCATAATCAGCCATGAGAACGGGCTGCTGCCGAGCACCTCAGACCACCGTTCCCAGTTCCCCTGTGTTAATGATGGGACGATTAAGAGGTAGACGCTGGAGGAGTCGATCATTCCCGTCATAATGTTTCCTGCACGTTGCATCAGGAGGCAATTCTCTCTGCCAGTGCGGCACCAGTGTTCCCAGAGGACAGTGCCTCAGTGCCCTTCCCTCAGTCAGGCGTCCTTTTCACACTCATCTCTCACATTGTCCAGGCTAAATGGAATGCTGGCAAGCGCCTCACAGCCCAGTTCTGATGCTAAACAAATCCCTTTGTCTGCTGTGTGTGCGGGCAGATATACTGTCCTGCTCTCTGCAGTGCTCCTCGGTCTAATGCTCTCTCCCGGTGAATAGGGTCAAATTGACCAGAAACCGTTTTAACCAAAGTGGACCTCATTACATTTTTTTCATGGTGCAGTGGGTGGAGAACACAGATGGAATGGTGGCTCCGTGAATCCTGCCTCCTCCATGTTGGCAGAAGGGACATCATGTAGATATGTCTGTGCTCAAGTGTTCATTTCTCTGGTTGGGCATTGGTTATTTCACAGGGTGGGACATCGTGACTGAGGATGGAGTGGAGACAGGTCTTCTGTCTTTATCTACAGGCGGAGAACCGTCAGAAGTCTGATTAGCTGTAGCCCAAGTTTGCTTTTCAAGTCTTGGTCATAGTGTTTTCTTGTAGACGACTTCAGGAAAACAATCTTCACTCCATGTTCTTCTCTTGATTTTTTGACAAGTTCAATTAGCTGTGCTAAAGACGATGTGTACTTTTCTTTTCCAAGAACTGCTTACTGCCTTTTAAACTCAGAGAATATTCAAATTTTGGTTCACAGAGTCCTCTCCAGCTTTGATTTTTCAAGCCCAGCTGGATGACCTTAAAGTACTGGCAAATTATGCAGAGGGAGTAGTTTGGAGTAGCTAATGTTTATCCATAAATATTCATTCATCACACCGTATAGTCCTGAGCGTGCTCATTCTCTCTGTGAGCTGCACAGTGACGACTGGTTTGAACCCAGCCTGTCTTTTTCCTGACTGTGCTTGATGGAAACTCTCCATTTCCCCTGACAGAGTCGACTCTAAGGGGGCTGGAAGAAATGAGGATGATTCCCTGATGGCTTTTTAAAGGCCGTGTGCTCAGAATATTCCCGTTGTTCCCTCGCCTCTGAATATGCCTGCACTAACTGCACCCCCTCACTGCTCTTGTTATTTTCTGATTCCCTCCAATGCATGTGTGCGTGCTTGTGTTTAGGTGACCTGGTGTCCCGAGCCATGCACCACCTGCAGCCGCTCTACATGAAGAATCACAACAATGGGACGCCGGTCCACCAGAAGAGCAGCGTGATTCACTGGGCGCCCGAAGCCATCTACACTCTGTGCTATTTCATGCACTGTCCTCAGATGGAGTGGGAGAACCCCAACGTCGAGCCGTCCAAGGTTACCCTGCAGACAGAAAGGTGAGGCGCAGACGATGGCGATGGAATTTAAAGAGGAAGTCTGTTTCCTTCCACTGGAGGTTTAAACAGTATTTAATAAAATGAACATAGAAAATGAGCTTCAATCAGCATTATTAGGGAGTGGAGACCAAAACTGGAGCTAAAAGAGGCTAAATGTTGTCCTCAGAGTCTTCAGTGATGATGCTCCATATCAGTTTGTTTCTGCTTTACCCAACAAATATCCTATTCACATTTAAGATTCAGTAAAGGTTCAAGTTGGTGGTGGACAAAAAGAGACTTCGGAAAAAAATGGGTGTCACTAGGAATTGCTGCAGTCTGAGCAGAGGAACTGCAAAGCGATTGTCAACACTGTGGAAAAGCTTTAAGTTAATTTGATTGAGAGAAAATGAAACCTCGGGTTTTAACAAATGGAACGAGAAGTGAGTACGAGCAGAGATACAGAAGGATTGAGTACTGAGGTACTGCAGCAGAGTGCAGTAAATCAGGCGACTCGTAATGTGGGACAGTAAAAATATCAAACATTTAATGCTCCTAACAAAGAAAGAAAACCAACGAGACCACAGTCTGAAAAAGTGGAAACTCCACTCGGTTATCCACAGTTTGCTCTCACTCCTGCATCCGTCTGGCTCTTCACCTCCGCGGATGTCTTTATCGAAACCAGATGTTTTCCTCTGGAAGGAACGGCCCTGTTTTATATAAGTGCTTTGTCGAGTCGCTGGCTATCGAGCGAGGCCTGCGGGTGACCTGAGGAGCAGCAGGAAGGAGCGTGCGCAGACATGCGCTCACTCACTATTGATAATTGCTGCCACTGACGTAGTGGGACATTATGGGGCTGCATCTGTGTTGCTGACTTAAGGGCTAATGACATAAGGATTAGACAATGTTTCCCTTGTATTAATTCCCCTGATCTTGTTTTTTTGGACACCTCCCCCCACCTCTCAGGAAAGCACTGAACAGTGCCCACGTGAGGCGACCTCTCTGCCGGGTTTACCAGCCGTTTCTCCGTTTGATTTCATCTTAGTTTCACCGATCATATTCCTGCTCATACCTCGAGCTGTTCACTGTTTACTACAGTTTGGGTGAAAACCCTTGTCAGCTTGCGGCAGAGGTAGGAAACAGTCCTGACAGCTGAGCCTGAGCAGTCCTCCTGCGGGGCTCCAGCCTTTATCGCCTGCAGCGGAGCAACTTATCTGCTAATGCGTGTCCCTGGTGTCCCGCTCACGTCTGCTTTACTTCTAATCACCGTTTGCAAAGAAAATCCCACAAGTTCCTGTTTGTTTTAGTCATATTTAAGCTCCAGAGCCAAAACTAGGCACAGTCCAGAGACTCCGGACTTTGCTGGGATTCTTGCAAGGGGGCGCACGTGGAAACAGACCTTGAACTGCTGGTGACCGGGCGTTTCCTCTGGGCTCGCGAGGGAACGTGTTCCCCGCCTCGTGATTAGGTGTTGCCGCCTTAATGAATTCTGTGGAACCACGGCTACTTTGAAGTGAATCAAATAAAAGGCTTTTTTCTTTCCCTCCTGGATCAAACCATTAATAAAAGATCCTCCTATTAACTCAGAGTCGGCTCACGCTGATGAGTGGTGGATTAGCGGTGATTGGCAGATGTGAGCCGAGGTTGTGTCAGAGACGGAGCGGGGCTGAACTCACCCTCTGTTAAGTGAAGTATCGAACAGTAAATCCCAGATGAGCGGATCGAGTCTCATCATGAACTCGCTCGTACAGCACACACCACTGGCGTCTGTTTACATTTCCCCCTCCACCTTGTGACGATCAATCTGAATACAGGTTTAGAAGAATTAAAAATAAGAAATGAAAAAAGTTAAACTAGCATCATTTGCATGGCTGCATGCAAATTAACTCATGAGCAAGTAGAAACAGTAAAAAGGAGAAAAAAGTAAAAGAGTAAAAAGGATTAAAAAAAACCCCACAGTCATATGAAAGTTAAGCCACATATTGGCGTCGCTGTGTTTTTGCATATCAGTTTGGAACAGCTGGTTTTCTACTGTGTGTGACTATAGTGTGTGTTTATAGCCACTACATTTCAGTGCAGTAACGAAGGTCAAATTGTAGCATCATGCATATGTATGTTATGGATTCCGTGCGGCTGCGGAGGAGAGCTTCTGTAATTCAGCCCCACTCCGGCGATGATGGTGATTTCCCGCTTCTGAAAAAAATCACAAGTAGTTCACCTTTACTGTAGCTCCACCCCCAAGCCATCATGTTCACAGATAGCACCCCCGGTGTTTATAAGAGTGTGACATCATGCAAAACATATTTACTCTTATTCAACCCAGAAGGTTCCATTGAGATTTCTCTCAGTCACAGAGTTCAGTTCAGTTTTCTTCTTGCTCTGATCTGTGGTTTGTCATGTGACCTCCCTCTCATCAGAGTGTGTCTCTGTAATATTCTGGATCCTCCCGCTGAAGTTCATCCTGTTCCCAAACATCTGCTACGCTGGGAGAGATCACTACAGCAGCATATGCAAATTCTCTGTTAGCTGGATTTTCCGTGGAGGTGCCTTAGCACATGAAGCCCCCCCCCCTTGATTTTATACTTCTGTCAAGTGGAGAGAACATGTGCTTTCATCTCCCCCTGCAGACCCTTTCTGGTGCTGCCGCCTCTGATGGAGTGGGTGCGCGTGGCGGTGGTCCACACGGAACACAGGCGCAGCCTCTTCGTGGACAGCGATGACGTTCGGCAGGCGGCCAGGCTGCTGCTGCCTGGAGTGGACTGTGAGCCCCGCCAGCTCCGGTACGGCATGTGTGTGTGTGTGTGTGTGTGTGTGCAGCCTGCACATATAAAACACCAGCAGGCATTCAAGTGTACTCGCATGAAAAAACACTCATCAGTAATCAGTAAAATCAGCCAGGAGAGACGTGCATTTCTCCAAAAAACATGCAACCCTCCCCTAACAGTCTTGTCAGGTGTTCAGGAGGAATGTGGTGCATTGCAAACGCACCGTAGACTCGACTTGTGCCGTGCGTCACTTTGTGTGCTTTGCCCTTCAGAACGGATGACTGCTTCTGCGCCTCGAGGAAACTGGATGCTGCCTCCACTGAGGCAAAGTTCCTGCAGGACCTGGGCTTCCGTATGCTCAGCTGCGGGCGCACGGACCTGGTGAAGCAGGCTGTCAACCTGCTCGGGCCGGACGGCATCAACAGCATGAGCGAGCAGGTTAGAGACACAGGCAGACACATTTACGCTTGCGCACGTCAGTGCGGATACAAACACACGCTCGTGCGCTGCCCGTGGAGAAAGTTTTTTTTTTTTTTTGTCAAAATGTGAGAGAACAAATCATACATAATTTTTTCTTCCTGCCGCTTGGAGCGCTGCATTACATCGTGACTATCACCTCTGATCCAGCGAACCGTCAGGGGAACACTAGCGAGTGTAACAGAAATGATTTTCCATGGAAAAGTGAACTGATCAAAGCAGAAACTTTCCATCACAGAGTTCAGTGTTTCTCTCTCAGAGCAGCAGCCGGCGCCCCTTTACGTCCTCGGAGGAAATATTGACTTATATCTTGTCCTTTAAAACTTTGATCAATAGCAGATTATTACCTGGGAGTCCAAGTGTCAATTATACCAGTTTTGAGCAGGGCCAAACTTTATCCAACTTTATTTTCAAAAACTAGAGTTCAAGTTATCCACAAAGGACTCAACAGAATGTACATTTTAAAGTGGACTTGAGTGCGTCTTCCTCGGCAAACGTGTCGCCCTGTGTCGTTTTGTAGGGGATGACCCCGCTGATGTACGCGTGTGTCCGTGGAGACGAGGCCATGGTGCAGATGCTGCTGGACGCAGGGGCCGACATCAACAGTGAGGTCGGTGAAAAATTACGTTTTTCGATATCCAACCTCAGCCACCACATGTCCCATCAGCCCCACTAACACAACAGCTTCTTCATTCATTTTCATATTATGCCTCTGGTTTAAATGTAAACTGTGTGTGGTTTGACTGATGTTTGTTTTCATTGACGTTAAGACCTGAGCTGTCGTTCTCTTGCTCCGCTGACACTTGTATTTCTGTTGTTACTGTACCTTCATGTACCTGTGTAGTCAGTGCAGGTAAGTGTTATTTCCATGCTTCATTTTACGACGAGTATCAGTGCCACATGAAGGGAAGAGTTTCATACTTTGAGGAGAAGAAAGTCAGAATATTATGATGATAAAATTCTGATATTCCAAAAATTAAAGTTGTAATATTATAATTTTATTCATTAATTCAAAGGGTTTTTGTAGAAACATTGAGAGGATTCTTCAAAAGTTTTGAGCTCTGCCTGGACCTCGTTTCCTAATGGAAACATTTTCTCTTATTTCTTGCAATGTTATTTTTTTGTTAAATTTAAACTTTATTCAAAAAATTAGAATAATAAACGTGGCACTAATCCTCCATGGCAGTATTACAAAGTGTCCCTGAATCATTGTATCTGTGTGTGTGTCTGTGCCGCTCCCCCCGCCTCCATCCTTTTCCCTTAAAGCAGCCTGGGGAGAAACGTTGGCCTTTGTGTTGCGCTGGTGTGCGTGTCTCATGTATGTCACGCTTTCATGTGGCTCATAGTTATTCATCTCATCCTGACCACGGAGATGAGCCTTAGAGAGGTCAGGCCAGACCCTGTCAGACAAACCCGACGGGAGGGCGAGGAGGTCGGGGTGAGACCAGGACGAGGCTTGAACTCCACACATCAGTCCCTGGTGTTCATTAGAAGGTGAACGCGGTGACAGGATGTCCTCCGCAGCCCCGGGGTGCCCAGTTAATTACTCTCCTGTAGAGCTTCCTGCCCTCCCTCTCTCCCCCTTGCAGCTGCTTGTCTTGTTGCTCCATAAGCCATGCAGTAGTTTTAATGGCTTCGTATCTCTCTCCCTCCCCTTTCTCCCCTCCCCCCCTCCCCTACCTACCTGAACCCCCCCACCTGTGTCCCCTCCCCAGGTGCCAAACTCAGTACACAAGCACCCCTCAGTCTTTCCCGAAACGCGGCAGGCGACGCCCCTCACTTTCGCCGTGTTGCACGGACACGTGCCCGTGGTGCAGGTAGTGACGTCCTCCTCTCACCTGTCGCTCTCTCGTCATGACCTCTCGTTGTGCCTCAGCTCATGGTTGGTCGTCATTGTCATTTTCTGTCATCAACGCTTCTTGGTGGTGATGATGATAATGTCCCTCCACTACGAGTGTCCTCCTCTCTCTCTCTCTCTCTCTCTCTCTCTCTCTACATTATTATTGAGATGCTATTTTTGAGATTTTAATCTTTTCATCTCTTTAGAGGCCATTTGCCTGCTCAGTGTTTACGTCCGAGCCATTAAGTGGAGTAAAGCTTAAATCAGACTCCATTAACTGAGTGTAAAGTGGAAGCACAGCTGTCTAATTGTTATCGAACTCATCTAGTTAATTCAGTTTGTCCTCTCAATGATTCCATTGGACTCCATTGGACTCTGAATCGTTAAATTCTAAATGGAAAGTGTTTAAGCCGTGGGAGGGAGACCGCTGTGACGTCTCAGAGGACATCAGATAAAAAAAGAAAGGATGAAGTTAGACGGATTAAATTTAGAGTGAAATAATGAAATATTTTTTTCCATTAAATCTCTAATAGTTTCACACTCTCTCTCCCAAGATGTTAGTTTGAAATGCGTTAAGTTGTTTTTCATCATTAAAGGTTTGAGAGCTTGTTGAGAATATTTAGAACTAATTACCTGTTAGTCGTGAGCAGTGTTATTAGACGACAGTTTTAAATATGAAGCAGATCTGAGGGAGGTTTTATTCCACTCGTAGTAAGTTACTACTTTATTTTCAATTTAAAACATCAGCGAGCGTTGAGACAACATTTTGACACTAAGAGATTTGAAACTGATGAAATTGGTTCATTGAAACTGCAGAAATCAACAATCACACAAACTGTTTTGACACAGCTGCCGTCTTTGAGAGACATGTATTTGACCTGTATTCGGTCCATGGTCCATGTCCCAGCTGCTCACGTGGAGGAGGCAGAGGAGCTGTACTGCAGCCAGCAGTGAGAAAGCGCTCAGTTCCCCTGCTATAGATATAAACCAGCGTCACACAGGAGAGGCTCAAATTTACCCACCTGACTCCAAACTGCTGCATTAGCCGACTGACTCTTCCTCCTCTCCTCAACCTCCTCCCCCCTGTCTACCTATCCCTCTCTCTCTCTCTCTCTCTCTCCCATCATGCCCCTCTGTGTCCCCACCCGACCTCTGCAGCTGCTGCTGGATGCCAAAGCGAACGTGGAGGGGTCCCTGCAGGACGGGATGGAGAACTACACAGAGACCCCACTGCAGCTGGCTGCTGCTGCAGGTACAGACACACAACATCCCCCCCCCCCCTTGTCCCACTGTTAACAGCTGATAGCGACACCTGACTGTCAGCAGGCTCATTGGCTGAGTTACCGCCTCACAGCCCCATCTGTCCCGGGGGCCTGGAAAATAAAGACAAATAGAAGCATGCATGCAGAACAAATGATCCGACAGTCTCATCCGTCTCTTTGTCCCACTCTGTGTCCCGCTCTGTGTCTGTGTGTATAAACGTTCACTCTTCATGCACAGGTAACTTCGAGCTGGTCAGTTTGCTGCTGGAGCGCGGAGCCGACCCCATGGTGGGGACCATGTACCGCAACGGCATCTCCACTGCACCTCACGGGGACATGAACTCCTACAGCCTGGCAGCAGCTCACGGACACAGGTCTCACACACACACACACAATGGGTCGTTCTTAACTGATGCCCACAAATAGAAAAAGGAAAAGAAGTTACATGTAATTTTGGTAAAAATGAATTCTCTGGCATCGTACCTGAAGTGTAAGATGGTAAACTACAGAATGAATCAGAAATGATGATTACCTATTCATTTTTCATCCAGTTTTCACAAAAGGCCACAAAAAGCAGGAACGACGAGCGTCGTGCCTTTAGGGACATTGAACAAATTAAAAAATCTATTTCTCTGCAAATGCATCATTAGGTAAAATACAAAGTTTCTGCGACCAGGCTCTAGCTATTAAAAGAAATTAGTGAACTGGGTGTCGACGATTAAATGACATTAAATGACTGTTCTCTCATCGTTTTTGTTGATGTTTATTCAACCAGCTCTTTGTTGACTCTTGATCGTCTGTTTGCATAAAATTAGATTTTTTTTTTCCCTGAAGGATTTTTCATTGTTTATAGATTTCCCAAGAAAAATGGGTTTATCCCGATACACTGGTTAATGGAGCCATCATATAATGAGGAACAAACATCAGCGCTGCGAGGCTGTGGGACGCAGATTACAGATTAGCCCATCACGCTAATGACGGGAACTCAGTCACCGTCTGTTCAACTTTTTTCAGGAAAAGGAAAAATTACAACAACAAACATTTGGAGGCTCTCATAATCTGCACACGTCCATCAAACTCAGTTTCGCTTCTGTGTTTGTCCTCTGTCTTCTTCTAGAAACGTGTTTCGGAAGCTCCTGTCCCACACGGAGACGGGCAAAGGGGACGTCTTGTCCCTGGAGGAGATCCTGGCCGAAGGTTCCGACCTGGAAGGACGAAGCCCGTCTCAGGTCGACCTGATCCGATCGGGGAAGGCCAAACTCAAAGCCCTGAAGGAAGCCATGTATCACAGCTCGGAGCACGGACACGTGGACATCACCATCGACATACGGAGCCTGGGTGTGTCCCACGGTGCATGGTTCCTGCTCTGTGTTAGCGTGCGCCTGACGTGTGTCGCTCTGCTCCAGGGGTCCCGTGGACTCTGCACACCTGGATGGAGTCTCTGCGGACGTGTTTCCATCAGCACCGCCGCCCGCTGATCCAGGGTCTGCTGAAGGAGTTCAGCTGCATCGAGGAAGAGGAGTACACGGAGGAGCTGATCACACACGGCCTGCCTCTCATGTTCCAGATCCTCAGAGCCAGCAAGGTACCGAGCGACGACCCGCCTTGGGGCAGTGGTGCAGGAAGTACTCAAAGATTTCACTGCAGTAAAAGTACACAAAACTGAACTATGATGTAAAATAAACACAGTAGCAGAACTACAGCATAAGTAAATGTACTTTGTTACATTATTTGTATCAGTCCTGTTCACTGATCCTCGGCTTCATCCTGCTCCTCTGTATTTGATGTTTATCTGCACACACACACACTGACAGAGCCCCAGAGGCCGACTCAATATCAATTAGCTAAAATGATAATGATTTATGATGTGACCCCCCCCGCTCCGCTCGGCTGCAGCTCATTAAGAGTCTCGACTTTATCTCATTTCTTTATCTCGCCATTCTCTTGGTTTAACAGCACTATTGTCCCATCTGTTAGTTTTACCGTCTTTTCCCTTAGCAATGAGTTTCTGTCAGTTTAGAGCTGAACACACACACACACACACACACTCTTACAGCTGCTGTGCTGGCCCTTTTTCTGTGTCTTGGGTGATGTAAGATGGGGCCAGTGACCCTCGTCTCTGACTGTCCCACCATGACGAGAATGAGCCGACTCAGCCCAATGAAAACTTCCATCAAACATCCATCTATCTATCTATCTATCTATCTATCTATCTATCTATCTATCTATCTGTCTATCTATCTATCTGTCTATCTATCTATCTATCTATCTATCTATCTATCTATCTATCTATCTGTCTATCTATCTATCTATCTTTTCGTTTATTATCTCCATCCACTGCTTTGTGTTGTTGGTGGAGGAGCTGTCACTGTTTGTTAGTGAGCGCAGGCAGCTCATACACGTGAGGTTTGTCTTGTTGCGCACTGCTGCAGCTGAATGACACACACACACACACACTGTAGAAAGTTAGTTGCAAGAGTAAGAACATGTCGCTCTCCTCTCTCTCTCTCCCTCTCACAATCCCACTCTAACTCGCCCTGTTTTCCACGGGAGGATTCCCTGAGGAGCCGGGGGAGTTAGAAACGAGTGTGAAATCCATCTGATGCTCATCTGAGGTGTGAAAGAGCTGCGAGCGTGAAGCTTATTGAAACATCTGCAGGATCGGTGTCAGAGCCGAGCCCGACGGCCGGTCGAGGCACATTAACCTGAACGACGGCGGCGCTGGCGCTTGCATCGAGACAGATGCTTATGTTCTCCGCTCTGTGTGTGTGTTGTCGTCATTAGAATGAAGTCATCAGCCAGCAGCTGTGTGCCATCTTCACCCAGTGTTACGGCCCCTACCCCATCCCCAAACTGGTGGAGATCAAGAGGAAGCAGTCGTCACGTCTGGGTGAGAGCCTGTCTTTAGTTTTCTGACGATTCCTTCACTGCTGTAAAACTACACGATGACACTTTTACTGCTTCTACTACATGATTATTAAACTGCAAATGTTGCCATCTAGTGTTCAGAGAGTCAAACAGGCTGCACGCCTCTTTCAGATCCTCACTTCCTGAACAATAAAGAGATGTCTGACGTGACCTTTCTGGTGGAGGGGAAACCTTTTTACGCCCACAAAGTTCTGCTCTTCACAGCGTCCAACAGGTACTTGTGATACTTGTGCATCCAGGGGACAGCAGTACTGCAGATGGGGACAGACGCTCTGAATTATTGTGATGAATGAACTCCTGCAGCAGCCAAACTGTTTCCATGCCGAGTTGATACCTGTCTGAGATGAGGTGTCAGAACGCTGCGTTTCCTGCGGCTGATCAATAAGGTCATTTCTCCCGTGTCATGTTCCACTGGCGGGAACCAATCAGTGCTGTCACCGGGTGATTGAAGAGAAATGACCCGTCAATCAAATGTGGTGTTGACTTCACGTGAAACATCAAAACTTGTGGAAACTAATTTCACCCACTGACCCAACACTGTGTCATTTAACCATGTCTCTAGTATTTATGGGTTTTTAGAACCAGTGTTGGAAACCTGATTAAAACTACAAGCCGATAATTTCTACCTTTTTCTTTCTCTCAAGGTTCAAATCTCTTCTAGCAAACAGACCTTGTGGGGAAAACACGTGCATTGAAATCAGCAACGTTAAATACCACATTTTTCAGGTAATACTGTTTAATGAAACCTTTAAATGACACACACCAGGCTCTCCTAGTACTTCCTATCTGATTGCTTTACTGTGTGAGTATTTTGTGTTTTTGCTCTCAGCTGGTGATGCAGTATCTCTACTTCGGAGCGACAGAAACGATGCACATCAGAAACACTGAGGTTATGGAGGTGAGGCCTTTACTTCACTCAGTCCCTTTATCAGGTCACATTTTAAATCACTCGAACGCAGTGTTTTATTTGGATCATGAATATCAGTCTGCTCTTTTTTCATCAGGAGTCAAGAATTATTCTGAAATCTATTAAAATGTTGAAAAACTACAGCTCCTGGATCTGAATCCATATCAGTATTTGCCGTGTTGTTCCTCCCTCCTCAGACTTTCCAGGAAGTTGACTTTTAACTTGTTCAAAGCTGTTTGTGCTTTTGTTGCAGCTTCTGTCTGCAGCCAAGTTCTTCCAGCTGGAGGCGCTGCAGAGGCACTGTGAGATCATCTGCTCCAAGAACATCAACACAGAAACGTGTGTGGAGATCTACAACCACACCAAGGTGCAAACCCAGTGAGACGTTCACAGCCGTGCAGAGGAGGAGGAGGAGGAATGCATTTTTAGTGCAAAAAAAAACAAAAAAACAACCCTTCATCCCTGTCTGTGCAGTTTCTCGACGCTCCCGACCTGGCGTCCTACATCGAGGGCTACTTCCTGAAGAACATGGTGATGCTGATCGACCTGGAGCCGTTCAAGCAGCTGCTGTACGACGCCCCGCCCGACAGCCCGGGCTGCGACATCCTGCAGGACCTGGAGAAGACGCTGGCCAACCGCATCCAGTCCATCCACCTGTCGTCCTCCAAGGGGTCCATCGTCTGATCCGCTGACCCCGACAGGGGCAGAGAACATTCCTCAGAGGCGTGACCCTGTTCTGAGGTCATGACGGAGAGAGGGAGGAAAAGAGGACCAGTGATCCAGTGTTTGTCTCTGTGCAGCTCATCAGATGCTAATGTGCTTCTTGTTAGCTTAGCACAGACGGACACAAGCCTGTCTGTCTCGTTGACGTCCGTCCTCTACGATTTAACCGTCAGGACGCTGTGTCATGTGACCATTTGCCAACAACATCCTCCGCCGTGACTCTGTCAGGCAGGAGCCTCTCAGACTCTGTGTCTCCAGAGGATGAACTGAAGAACTGCTGCCTCATGTTGTGATTATGTGCTCGAACACCTGGAGTCATCCATCTGTGTATCTGTCAGTCACGTAGTATTATCTGTGCTGAATACTCTTTAAAGCCAAACAAGTAAAACAACTCAATCTTTAATATGACTGAAGCAAACTTAGGAGCAGACTATCGTCGGCCGTCTGGGTCGGAGACGAGGTTTTTCCCCTCCTGGGCGACGGTGTACATATTGTTCATAGAAAACAGAGCTATTGATAATGTAAGTTAATGTACATATCTATATAAATATATATCCACAGATGTTTTCTCATGCGTGTTGCGGTTGGATACGGCTGTAGAAACAAGAGGCCTCATCTTTTAAATATCTGTGTTTCTGTGTTGCATGTCAGAGGACGACTGTGTTTTGGATTTTCTGTTTGAGCTGTTGGACGATCGGGGGGGGGGGGGGGGTCTATGGTCAGCATGAGTCTTTAGACGTGTAGCAGCGACTGTGACATCACCTCACGTGCGCGAGGGCCTTGGAAACGTCCTCCTGGAGGACGTGAGACTTGATCTGTCTTTCCTCTATAAAGATTAATATAAATAATGCTGAGGTTCATCCGCTCTTAAACGATTCTGCTGCCGTCTCTAAACATTCACTTTAATGTGAGTTGGATATTTGGTTATTTGTGTTTTCCAGCAATAAATTGTGTTTGTGAGACTGAAAGTGAGCAAGCAGTGTGTGTGTGTGTGTGTGTGTGTGTGTGTGTGTTACAGTATTGAACTGTGTCACATCTAATCAGTGTTTGAATGCGTCCTGGAAACTGTTGCCACATACTTCCCTCTCTCTCTGACTGTGAATGGTATTTACCGTATGTGTGTGTGTGGCTCTGCAGGACGGGGTGACAGCAGTTGTTAGGGAGTTGCCATGGTCACCGCTGCCCAGGAACAATGTTGAGCACAGAATGCTCTGCTCTGTTAAAGGCTGAATGGAATCCTGAGGTGCACTAGCATGTACACGCTTCATACAGGGACACAATGAACACACACACACACACACACAAGTTGTCGTCATCCAGCAGGGTTCAGTCGCACTCTGAGTTTGAGGCTGAGACCATCCATCATCAGTGGAGCCGTGCTGGACGGGTCACCGTGAGAGATTGAGCCGTGAGCATGTCTCTCCTCTAAAGCGCTGCTGGGCATCTTAATTCAGCGGGCTGCGACATGAGGGGAGCTCCGCAGGGAGACGCATTCAACACCACAAAGACAAAACCAACTGTTGATAATGGGATTTGTGTGATTTCCTCTTTGTGGCCACTTCCTTTCCCTGGCCACGATGTGGAATTTCAAAACTTGGTGTGTTGTCATGCAGCTCTGAGCCACTATTGTTCAGTTTTCTGAGTAGGACGATGTGCATGTGTGTGTGTGAGTGGGAGGGGGGAGCAAAAAGGGTGTTTGCCCTGCTAACTCTGCCCCCATCGCGAGCCCCCTCGTCCTCCCCTTGTTGTCATGCACAGGCGCTCTCCCTCTGGCACAGAGTGGGCTGGCAGCACAAGAGCCATGTGTTTTAGCTCCATGCTTTGAAGGACTCAAAAACAAAAACTTTTCAGAACTGTTTCTAAGAGACCTTGTGTAAAGGGAGGGAGAACCAGAGAGAGAGAGAGAGAAGAGGAGGAGAGTGGGAGTAAAAGTGAGTGTAAGCGTGAGAGACATGGGAAGCACAAGGAGCTGCAGACAAAAAGGCGTCGTCCTCCATGTGGTGGTTTGATCTCAGAGGGACACCTGTGTTGGACCGTGTTTGCGAGAGACTCCACAAACAGGTGAGTGTGTGAAAGGTGGCGTGGTCAGCTCTCAGCTGGAGGGGAAGAAGGAAGGGGGTTGTTCAAGTGATGCTGGGGGACAACTGATTTGGTGGAGACTAACCGATCAGGGGACTTTCAAGTTTTATATTGAGTGAGCTGAAAATCTTGATGAGACTTGACTTTCCATAATTATATGGACTGGAGTTGAGACCACAGACTCTGGTGAGGAGCGTCTAAAATAGAGTTCCCAGTTTTTTAAAGGCTTGAAGTTAATGTTTTCCCCTTTTTTATGCTTGTTTGTTATTTTTGCAAAGGCCATATTCTAGTGTTCTCTGGTTTTATTTTTCCCTCTTAATCAGATTTGTTGATGAAACTAGTTGAGGAAAGGTACAAGAGAAGCTTCTCTTCATTCACCAGCCGCTCTTCCTCTCCTCTCGTCGCTCATTTCTTTGTTGTCCTCCCAGAGGTTGTTAACCTCGCTGATCGTCCACCATCGCCTCCGAGATGCAGTGTGAGGAGCTCTCGGCCAGAGACGAGTTCACCTACAGCCACATGCCCGCTCTGGACCGGGGCAGCAGCGGCGGCGGCTCGCTGGGACAGCGAGGGGACAGGGGACTGGAGAGAAGGCCAGACAGGGGGGAGCGGGACAGACCCGAGCGGGACAGCTACACGGTGGACGTGAGGGCCAGCGACCTGCAGCTGGCCCAGCCGGAGCCTCTAAAGCACCCCTGCTTCAGCTACAGGGCCTGGCTCTACAGCGTCCTCATAGGGGTGAGAGGAGGAGGAGACATAGAGGAGGAACAGAACAGGATTTACCGTTTTTCTTTTTAAGTCCACAACACAGTTTGAAAGGATTGGGGTTTTCATAACTGGGAAAAGCCCAATCTTGGCAACTCGAGTGAGATGGTGACAGGAAATCTTGTTTTGTTCCTCCACGTCCAAGCAAGAGACACAACATGTCTCTCCTTGTTTGGTCAGGACCCTCAGAACTTTCTGTTTAGCCTGAACCCAAATAAACAGGAGTGAAAGGTGCCTCCCACCACAGCCCAAACCAAACTTAGTCCCACTCCCAGCCATTGAGAGAAATAATCAAATTTAAAGCAAATGAAATAAAGCTGAAGAAGCAGGAGGTAAAATAAAAGCAGATTAAAACCTTAAACTGCCCCACGGATTAGCAATGAGGAAGAACTGTTGCTGCTGAGCTCAGTTGGCACCCGCAGAGTCACCCAGTCATCTGAGCGTGTTCGATGAGAGATGAACTGGTTCTTTCATTTTCTCCAGTGAAACAGAAAAAAACGGTCAATCTGACAACCCACTGAGGTCAGGAGAACGTCCGCCTGCAAGCCCGTCGAGGTAGAGCCAGTTGCAGGATGTACAGTCTAAAATAATAATAAACTAGGACAGAAGGGTCCTTTTGCAGCCTCGCCTGTTGAATGCATCCATGAGTATCTGTATGTGTGTGCATGCATGCCTGTGTGTGTCCTCAGGGCAGTCTGCTCATCACTTCTGGTTTCTCCCTGTACCTGGGAAACGTGTTTCCTGTTGCCATGGACTACCTGCGCTGTGCTGCCGGCTCTGTAAGTGACCGCCAGCCGGGTCGCATTCACCTCGCCTTTTTACCTGTAGCGCGCTGAACGCTCACAGAGTCACGACAAAGTGACGTCAAGACGTTATTTTTGGACATCCTGCGTTGATCAATGCAGCGGCTGCTCTTCTGTCGTCCCTCACAGGGCCTCCCTGCAGCCATCGCTAGTTTTGCCATCGCCAAGAACAGACATGTTGCAGTGAGTGAACTAGCACACGGACGGCTAAACAGAGAATAATTAAATTGACTCTTCCGTGTTTAATTCTGACCCTTGTGTTTCCAAGGTGTCAGACTTCCAGGTGGTCTACGTGTCAACGTTCGCTGTAACAACCACCTGCCTGGTTTGGTTCGGCTGTAAACTGGTCCTGAACCCCTCAGCTGTCAATGTAACTCCTGCTCAGCGTCGCCGTGATGAGAGCTGTCAGTCATTTCTCGGCCGATCAGTGAACCCATGTGTTGTGTTTCAGTTCTCCTGCTCTGTGTGTTTCCAGATCAACTTTAACCTCATCCTGATGATTGTGCTGGAGGTGTTGATGGCCAGCACCGTCATCCTGTCGGCCCGCTCTGCAGAGGACTGCTGCTGCCACAGGAAGGTGAGTGTGTGTGTGTGTGTGTGTGTCTGTGTGTTCGAGTGATTGATTGCTCTCATTCCCCCATCTGATTCCTCTCCCCTCCTTCTCTCCCTTCAGCTCTCACTCTTCCACCCTAACTCCTCTCGATCTTTCCATCCATCTTCCAGCCGGTGCCATACGACAGACCTGTGGTTATAACGCCTGCAGTGTTCCCCACTCGGCTCCTCAAAGCATATTCTGTGAGTAGCCTTCTGTTTCATTACATATTCTGCTGCTGCGTGGGCCCAACGCGTCTCTTCATCAAATGACCAGGGGTGTCTCCCCAGGTGATCGAAGTGATTGTGGGAATCTCAGCCGTGTTCGGAGGCATCATCGCCCTCAACATGGACGCTTTGCTACCAGGTCCCTACTTATCAGTCACATTTTTCTGGATCCTTGTGGCTGTAAGTGTTTCTTTTTTAATTACAACAGAGTTTGAATTTCAGAGCTTCAGCGTAAGTGTCTGATCTTCATTCCTTCGCAGTGTTTCCCCAGCGCTATTGCAAGCCATGTCGTATCAGAATATCCCAACAAATGCCTGGTGAGTATGAGACAACACTGTGAGAGTCTCTTCTCATAGTCCACTGAAGCTAGACTGCTCTGCGTGGGCACTGTTGGATTTTTTTGATGCACCTGACCATTGATAGATTGAGAGATACGCAAGTATCACTAAGTATCGCTGGGTCAGCCCCAGAGTGGCTCTCCACTTTCTGTTAGCAACTTTCATCTGCCACTGGTGTGCCCCAAGGTTCTGTCCTGGGGCCTATTGTGCTTGCGTTGTTTACTATGTTCATGTCAAGTGAGCTTCAGTAATCTGTGAGCTACTTCTCTTTCCTCTCATCATCAATCATCACTTTAAAACCGAGGTGTCTCTGCAGATCAGGCACAGAGTTATGTCAGGGTTTGTTCTTTATTTAATTTGAAATATATTCCCTTTGGACTAAAGAGAAGTCTGTCTCTCCAGTTCCTCACTCTTTTGTTGCTAAGAGAGATGTTAGTGTCCATAACATTTTTTCTTGCTCTATTTTGGAGCCTTGTTCTCTTTCTTCTTGCTGTTTCTCAGGTGGAGGTGCTGATCGCCATCAGCAGCGTGACGTCGCCCCTGCTCTTTTCAGCCTCGGGCTTCCTCTCCTCCAGTGTGATCAGCTTCATCGAAATCTTTCTGCACGATGTGCCCACAGCAAAGGTGAGCTCAGTGAGGTGTGCACCTGCTGTAGCATGCAGTCTGCAGGATTTACTCTGAACCCTGAACCTTGTGTGTGTGTGTGGTCCAGCAATCCTATGACATCCTGCTGCTGATTCTCATGGTGCTGCTGATGGTGCAGGCAGTTCTGACTTCAGCCACTGTGGTGCACTGTGCCTCCTACAAGAGTCAGCTCCGCATGGGGGCTCCAGAGTGCGCAGAGAGCGTACCCATGCTGACCCATTATTGTGAGGTTAGGAGGAATTTTTTCTCTCTGAATGTTTCCAGCAAAGAGAATATGTAAAAAAAAAAAAAAAAAAAACATGGCAACACCTGCTCCAGATGTTCGCCTCCTTGGTTTTGGCTCATGTAAACAGCATGTTTGTGTAACATCAGTAAAATCAATGAGCTAGTCACACATTGAAAATTAATGTTCTGCTCATTCTTCACATATCATTTATTTCTCACCTTTCCTCTTCCACGTTCTCCCTCTCTTCTCCTCCTCCTTCTCTCTCTCTCTCTCTCTCACTCTCACTCTCTCTCTCTGTTTTGCTCCCTCAGCAGCAAGCGTCCAGTGGAGCGCAGGATTTTGACAAAGACAGAGCTTGGAAGGCAGTCGTAGTCCAAATGGCCCCATGAACAGTCTCACTGTACATGAAGGGGTTTGGAAGAGAAGCACACATGCACACACGCACACGCAAGCACACCAACTGTGTCAGCTGTAAGCTCAGAACAATCTGGACAGAGCGTCAGAAGAGAGAAGGAAGATGTGCAAAGATGTTGGACGGAGGAAGGAGGAGAAGAATGGAAATATTAGAATGAAATCAGAAAAGGAAGTTATGTTTTTGATTATTGTTTTTGATTAAGATTTTTTTGTATTCGCTCTTTTTATGGTTGTCTCCTGTTTAGTGAGAAGAGTCATTGTGAACCTTCCTCTGTTTAATAAGCACAAGTACCTTTACACTGACACAATCAACACATTTGTGTGTTTTCATCTTTAGTCACATTAACCTGTTTGAACCTAAATGCACTGAGCATGTTTTCCTTTAATCCTCCTTGTAATGGATGCAGTCTTCTTAATATATTTTTCTATCCATACAAAGACTCCCTCCTTACTTTACATTTACATGTAGTAGTGTCTTGATTTGGAAAATTAGTTTTCTTGTGGACTGCTCCTGGTAGGGAGACTTTTGGTTGTTTGACCTTTATCTGTGTTTCCTATTTTATTTTGTAACTCTGATCTTCCTCATGTCTGTGTTCAGGTTACTTCCTGCCTTGACGTGTTTCACCTGCTTGTCCTGTCCCACCTGTCTCCACTTTGTCTTTGTTTGTTCTGTGACACCAAGGTCGTTGTACAACTCAACTATTTTTTTGTTTCATGAACTGTTTGACTTTCTTTCTGGGCCTGCTCCTTGAGTTTGAGCTTTTTGGAATAAATTCTGTTTTTTGATTTGATTCTCTCTCTCAAAAAGACTGGTTTTAATAGCAGACTTTATTCCCCACAGAGAATAAACAATGACTAAGCTGTACATTTGCGTCAGGATAAGTTATATATATTTGTCACTATGACTCTCTGTGCCCTAGAGTATTTTAACACAGCAGAAAAAAAATCACATAACTCATGTAAAGAGTTAGAAAACACTCAATGTGTTATGTGTCTCAATGGCAGACTGAGCGAATATTATGACAAATAAATAGAGCTCTAATTACCTATACCCTAAATATAGCTTCCCAGGAAATATTGTTTACTTATTCTCCTATTTCCGTTGTGATGTGTCTCCAGATGGGTGTGTGTGTGTGTGTGTGTGCCTCTGCAGTGGTGCTCTCTTGTTTATAATGAGAATGGTGTTCTCATTATTGTTGTGCTCTCATTTATTTGCCGTGCCACTTTATTCAATTCTTCCCTCTGTTCATTCACTCCCTCTGCTCCAGTCTGTGTCAAACACTGCACATGATATGTTTGTATTAACGGGGATCAATTTGTCCTCTTTCCAGGTTCTGCTTGAAAAAGGTTGAAGTGAAACAGGTGGATGGATTCAGATGGTGTACAGTGCAGCACAAAAACTTAACATTACAACTGTTGAGATGTTGCGCAGATGAAACTTTATGAAGTGCTTGCTGGGTGGAATAGGCCTCAGCTGAATGATGGGCTTTTCTTTTTATACTCTTCCCACCAGTATGTCAGACATGAGCATTACAGTGAGGGAGGAGAGGAGCGGGGAGGGGAGGGGAGGGAGGAGGGAGCGAGGGAGGTGGAGAGACGAGCAGACACACTGAGGAGCAGCGCTTCTCGCTTAAACTGGTGGAAACCGGCTGGAGGAGAAACTGACTTGTGGCTGAGTCGAGCTGACGAACATCGGGGGCGTGCTCACAGGGAGACAACAAAAATCCCAACAGAGATGAGGGTTGATCGAGTGCAGCTTCTCGAGATGATGTAACACAGTCACATAATGCAGCCCGATAAATGAACTGGTAATCGGAGCTATCCAATAAGAGCCACTTATGTTGTAATATTAATGCTGTTTCCTTAAAGGACCTCCCTCACAACCAGCTGCTGTGTGCGGTCAGTATCTCCACGCAGGCCTGGCACCGCCGCTACAGATACCTCCTGACTCTAATGGCTCCTCCACCCTCAGCTCTACTTTGCTCTCACCTTGGTTTTGGCTCCTGCTGCAGCTGCTGCTGCTGTCGCTACCAAACATGAAAGATTCAACACTTGAAAAAATTAAAGTGGAATCCAGATGCTCGCCACACCCAGGGACTTTGAGTGACAGCGATGTTTCCCTTGCCATCTTTGCGCGTGCCCGTGGCCGGGCCCACGTGCACAGATGATTGACAGGCTGCATGGACCTATCAATATCACAGTCACCGCCTCAGCTCTGTTGTGCACTGGAATAATAGATTTAAATGCTGATATGTGTGTGAGTGTGTGGGTGGACCTATTATGTTTTCATTATGCACTTTTATTCCTCATTGCGTCACTGAACCGTCCAGGAACCGACTGCCCAGTATTTCAAGCCCTTCCCAGCTGACTGTGTCCCAGTAGCACAGCCCCATTCACGTTTCATTTCCCAGCACCTCCCAGCTCCTGTGCTGGAGAAACAGGGGGCGATGTGATGAACTGGAGAATCTTAACGTGTCGTCTCATCCCTTGTTTCTGAGGAAGAGATTAGGAGGCAGGGCAGGGGAGGGGAGGTGCAGGGGAGGGAGGGGAAGGCGGAACAAACCGGTGCGCTCGGATACATGTTGTAGCTGCTCGCCCGCACTGCAGATTAACTCTTACCGTGCCGGGGGATGCAGCGAGACACGGTGAGTGGGGTCTTGCTCGTTTTTTTTTACCACAGCGTGCACATGCATCTGTGCCCGCAGCGTCCAGAGGAGAAGAGGAGGAGGAGGAGGAGGAGGAAGAGTGGTTTGGTGAGGATGCAGTGTGGACAGGTAGACTGATGCAGGTACTCAGCGTCAGGATCTTCTCTCTTTCACACACACGCTCAGAGTGGGAGAGAGTGTGAGCGGGAAGGCAACACACGCGCGCGCGCGCGCGCACCGATGTTGAGCGGCTATTCCAGGAGCTATCCGCCGCTCAGGTGCTGAAACGGCGGCTCGTCATCCGCAGGAAGCAGCTGCTGCTCACCGCTGCACAGCGAACCCTCCACCTCCTCCTCCTCCTCCTTCTCACCATCCCGCGGAGCGGTTGACCTGTTGGCGGGGACAGCACCTGGAAGGGTCCCACCATACATGGAAGATGACATAATGATCTCAGCCTGATGAAATGTTCCTGCAGCGTTTCCATTCAGGGAAGTCAGAAGTGAGAAAACAGTTTCCTTCGTGCTGTGTTTCTGGGTGAATACAAAGCAGAGTGTCCTCTTAAAGGTGGATGGTTAAGATGTGGTGGTGGAAGCGTCTGAGCCATGTGCACTGAAAGTTCCATGAAAAGATCTCTGGTGTCCCCGACGCTGCCTCTTTGCAACCGGAACAGACCTGTTGGGAAGACGGCAGCCGGGAGCATCCTACAACACGAGGATGAGCTCACCATGACATCATGATCTTCTCACCCTGGCTCTGCCTCGTTGCAGTGGGCTCTGCCGGATTACTGGGCTCTGCTGGAGCAGCCAAGGAATGTGGGATTCCCTCTAAACGCCGACAGCGTCGTCCAACTCAGGGACATAATCTGTGGGTCTGGAGCGGTGCAGGTGGCTCACACGCTGGTAGTTTCTAACCGGGCACTTCAAACGTGAGGCTGCTCCCTTAAATTCAAATCAAGCAAAGTTGCTTAGGTTTTTTTCCGCCCTTTTCATTATCCTTGACACTTCTGCTTAAGGTCAGCCTGAACAAGTAGCCTTAAATAATGTCCGCTAATGATCTTTCTAAAGAGCCCCCATCTTATGGGAGAAATGCTGTAAATGTTTTGTAAGCTATAACTGTCGCCGGCCGTCTCACGGTCCCGCTCCCCAGGACGTTAAGTGTCTGCCCTCCAGCCCTGGACTGTTAGAGGTCGGCTTCTGACGGTGTGTGTGTGTGTGTGTGTGTGAGATGAGATGAAAGTGAGTGGAGGGCAGTGGGAGTAATGATGAGAGAAAGAAGAAGAGGGAGCGAGAGGGGGAGCACTGTTGACGTGAAGGGGTGATGTATTGACACCCAGTCTCATAACCTTCACGTCAAACGAGCGCGCTGCAGCTGCTGATCCGCCCCTGCACACTCACAACCGTTTGCATGGCCGATGTCCCGCTGGGTGCACATGACGTCCCAGTGAGAACACGCTCTTCCTCAGAGACACTGACAGCCAGGACCCTGGAGAGGGACAAGGGACTGTTTGTGTCCCAAACACACAAATTTGTCAAAATTTGTCGGGCTGACACGCTCCCCACAGACTCAGTTTGCCCTTTAGTGTCCTTGTTCAAAGAACTGGAGCTACCTCATCCACACACTGGTGGGAGCGGGTGGGTTAGTCATCCTCGGTAACTGCATTATGAAGGACGCTGGATGAGAACACTTTCTTAAAGCCTGTGTGAGCTGGCGTCCATCTTTTATTCACTGATTGTCTCAGTATATATTCTCAGCCATAACTAAGCTGTACTTGTACATACTCACATTTACATCCCTAACTCGCTGTCTGTCTTTTTCAGGCATCGACTGGCCTGAGCTTCTTCTGACCGAAGCCCACGCAGCAACTCTTCAGCCAACACTCAGTCTCCCTGGGGTCTGCAAGGACGCCTCCCGAACTCAGCTCATTCCTCATCCTGCCACACAGAGTGTGTGGACTGAGGCCCGGCACTGTGGACGTGGCAGATCACAGAGGAGCACACAGGAGAGGCAGAGTGAGGTGTGTGTGAGTGTGTGCGCGCCTCTGGACTCTTTGGGAAACTCTAAGGAACAGAGCATGACCCGCTTCTTCCCCACACATGTTGACAGGGGCTGAGGTCGGCACCTTGACGTGTGTGTGAGAGAGAGAGTGTGTGTGTGTGTATCAGACTGTGGAGGAGGCTGTGATTGCTGCAGGGTGAGTCCCCTCCGGGCCCACAGTGGGGTTGTAGTGTGCGTCCTGTGTATTCCGGATGCAGAACATCCTCGACCAGAACTTAGACATGGCCACCGCTCTGCTCGCTGGCGAGAAGCTGAAGGAGCTGATCCTGCCGGGCTCCTCTCAGGATGAGAAGGGTGGGGCCTTGGCCAGCCTCATGGTCCAGCTCAAGCTGGAGCTGCCCTTTGACCGGGTTGTCACTATAGGGACGGTCATCATCCCCATCCTGCTGGTCACCCTCGTCTTCACCAGGAACTTCGCAGGTAAGACACGTAGCAGCCAGAGGGGGGTTCAAGGCCAGGCCTGGGGAGGTCAGACGGGCTTCGGTCCTCTGAGAACTCACAGATGCAGACCTCAAGACTCTGTGAGATACAGATTAAAGGTGCCGTGTGTTTGTGTCGTCTGTGTCAGTGTAAGGAGATAAGGCATGGAGAGACGGAGACAGACAGACTGGAGATGTGAGGGGATGGATTGTTTGGGGGGGGGGGGGGGGGGGGTTGGGGGGGGGGGGGGGGGGTTAGAAAGAGGATAGTAAAAGGATGGACGGTGTTGATGTTAGTTAACTGCTGAGTCAGGCTCTCTGCAGAGCAGCATCCAACCAGCTGGGACCGAGCGTTTAACTTGAGCAGCTGAGGCCGTTCAGACAACTTCTCTGGTATTCGTTCACTAAGGATAAATATGGCGACTATTAGAGCACAAGAGCAGCAGCCTGCCCTCACACAGTGATCTCACTTCAGATATCCACGGCATTTCAAGTATTTTAAATTGTTCTAGTTGTACTTGTGCCACACTGAGCTGAGGGAGACCAACTCTGATAAGAAGGAGTGTGATTATCGCTCCCTCTGTCTGAGGCAGGCAGGTGCTCCTGTCTGCACGGGAGACGCAGCTCCTTGTGCTGCAGATGAAAGATTCTGCGGGATTCTCAGAAATGAAACAGCGATCGGGACATTTCAAGACACGTCCTCGGAAATGAATGTGAACAGATCTTTGCGAGTTGCATCTCAGGAAATTACACAGAACATTCTGCCAGGAACTATGTTCTACAGATGAAAGCAAGTGTTGATTAACTCATATTATAATTTTGTTCTACATATTTACAGCTACAGATATTTCAGATGTATTTACATTTATTTTCCTTTATGTTGCTGGTGGAATTTTAATGTTATTTGATGTATACTTTTCCAAATATTGTTAATGGGTCAGATCATGATGAGATATAAGAATCCAAGTTGTTTGAGGGATGTTATGCTGATGCTCTCTCTCTCTCTGCCCTCCCCCCAGAGGAGTCCATATACTGTTACACACCTCACAACTTCACCAGGGACCAGGCACTTTATGCAAGAGGCTACTGCTGGACAGAGCTGAGCGATGCTGTGCCTGGTGTGGAGCATCACCTCTGGCCTTCGCTCTTTGAACACAAGTTCCTGCCCTACGCTCTGCTGGCCTTTGCTGGAATCATGTACATACCTGCTTTGGGCTGGGAGTTCATGGCCTCCACGCGGCTCACCTCTGAGCTCAACTTCCTGCTCCAGGAGATCGACAACTGCTACCATCGAGCCGCTGAGGGCCGGGCCCCAAAGATCGAGAAGCAGATCCAGTCGAAAGGACCCGGCATAACTGAGAGAGAGAGGAGGGAGATCATAGAAAATGCAGAGAAGGAGAAGAGCCCAGAGCAGAACCTGTTTGAGAAATACTTAGAGAGACGAGGCCAAAGTAACTTTCTGGCCAAGCTTTATCTGGCTCGCCACCTGGCTATCATCTGCCTCAGCTCCATCCCCATTACCTACCTGAGCGCCTACTACGCCCGGCAGCGGCAGAATGAGTTCACCTGTGCGCTGGGCGAGCCCCCGGACATCAGCAGCTACGTGGAGCTGAAGCTCAGGGTTAACTGTAAGCTTCCTGCCGTGCAGCTGCAGCGCATCATGGCCGCCGTTGACATCTCTCTGCTCTGCACCATGAACCTCATCATCCTCATCAATTTGCTGCATCTGTTTGTGGTGCGAAAGTCCAACTTTGTTTTCGACAAACTGCACAAAGTCGGCATTAAAACGCGGCGGCGCTGGCAGAAGTCCCAGTTCTGCGACATCAACATCCTGGCCATGTTTTGCAACGAGAACAGGGACCACATCAAGTCCCTCAACAGGCTGGACTTCATCACCAACGAGAGCGACCTCATGTACGACAACGTGGTCAGGCAGCTGCTGGCGGCGCTTGCGCAGTCCAACCACGACGCTACGCCCACAGTGAGGGATTCTGGGATACAAACGCTGGATCCCAACATAGACCCCACCGATCTGGGAGTGGCAGAGATGGCCGGGGAGCCGCTGGTCATCAAACGGCCTCGCAAGAAGATTAAATGGATCCCGTCCTCGAATCCTCTCCCTCAGCCGTTCAAGGTAAAACGGTTTCCCAACAACATCATAACTCATCATCGCTCCTTCAGAGCTGTCATCCTTCTGTCCTTAGAAACAGAACAATGCTCACATGGCACTCTCTCACTCTAAGGACCAAATAAACACGTGTAGGATTTATAAGGGTTCATCTGAAACGTGCGCTGCTGAATGTTTTTATCTGCCGTTAATCTGTGAAATGATGTTTTCTTTTCTTTGTAAAGGAACCTCTTACCCTCACACGCTTGGAAAATCACACCAAGACTGAAAAGCCCAAACAGCTCAGACGAAAGACGGTGGCCGACAACTTCATCGCACCACTTCTGGACAGCAAAGGCACACAGTACCCAGCAACAAAAGGTATTCAGCTCTGCAAAGTGTGAGTGAACGTGCAGGGAAAAGAGACTTTTAATTAAAGCTGCGCTCATCAAATTGTTAACCTCAGATCTCCAAAGTTATTTAGTGACTTTCAGCTCATTGTTTTGGATTTTAGTTCCTAAATATTCGCTGTTTTGGTCCAGATTTTTCACTTTCTTTATCAAACCTGTCCAGCTCATGCCCACAATCTGAGCATTAACAGATGAATGTGCTGACAGCTTGTTTTCGGTGCAAGGAAACCACTTGATGCTGTATTGATTTTGATTAAGTCTGATTTCGTCTTGTAGATTTAAGCACGATGGAGAAAAAGCACACTCGCAACTTCTCTCTGGACGTCCACCCCTACATGCTGACTATCCGTAAGCCCAAGGTGGAGACCACAGCCGTGGTGCCACTGCCCTCAGAGCACAACATGGACGCCGTCTACCTTGAGGGCACGCACACCATCGTTCACGTGTCTGGAGCAATCACAGGTAAAACTAATCTTTAGTTACTCATATTTCACATGAGATCCAGACAAACAAGGACTCCTTTTCTGTCCTGTCTTCCTTTGACTCTTCAGAGACCAAGGTGTGCTCTCCAGAGTCGACCAACCCCTCCTTTTCTACCGTGGCACTGCCCACCACTGCATACGTCAACGGGGTGAGCCCCAACCCACCGTCCAGCGAGGATGCGCTCAGCCCCAAGTCCTCCCCTCCACAAAGGGAGCCCCTCACCGGCCAGGCAGAAAACCCTGAGCCTCAGACACCACCCCTGACCAGGGCGCCCACACACCAGCTGCTCAGCATACACCACACGCTCTTTGAGGAAGACGAGGACGAAGAACACCGTCGAGACAGACTGGCAGGGAGACCCGGGGAGCTCATCGCCGCCGGGGAATGTTAAAGACGGAGAAGAAGAAGGGAACGCCGACTGAGATTCCTCTGCACGTGACCCTCCGTGTCAAGCCTCCCTTGCTCACCCACTCTCACTTCTTACACTTCTGTGATGGGAGGATTGGGCGGACTGATGACAGAGAGAGAGAGGGAAAAACATTTGGACAGATTTGTGCATTAGGTTGTGTTTACCAGAGTATTACCGTAGGAACTGATGTCCCATTCACGTCTCAGGATGACTGTACAGCTCATCACCCTCCAATGAAACCAGCAGCGATATACTTGAACAGGGTGCTATGGTGCAGGGTCAAACCGCTATTACCAGTAAAGAAGGGATGGGCGGCGATGAGAGACGAGCTCGGACAACTTTGGATCGATGCATATTTGCAGAGAGGACTTTATCGTGGCTTCAGACGAGATGCATTTTAACACATACGATAAACGCTTCGTCCCTTTATCACATTAACCAAGTAGAATGGTAGCTCACGCAATACACTCGTTGAGAACTGCACAATTAATATGCAAAAGATCACAATATATTTGTGGCAATAAGGTTTGCGCTTACAGCATCATAGTTCGCAGAAAGCTGCACATGTATAGACACTGTGTGTGACTCAGTGTTTTGTGGGATGTTTAAAATATAATAGATTACACATCTTAGATGATGATGATCCCCAACTAGGGACGTGCATTATGATCTTGATTCTAATATATTTGCACATCATGAATTATAGGTAAATTATTTTATAAAGGAACGGCAGACTCCACGGTGATGGGAGTGACTGTGTGACTGAGGTATCAGTGTCGATGTGTTTAAAGAAATCTTGTAGAAAAGGTAACGTGGGTGTTTTCATCTTGACGACGTGAATAACCCTTCGCCATGACGACTGGAGCTGGACTCACTGTTTCTGGACTCTGTGTTCTGCCCATGATGTGAAGTGAAGAAAGAGGCGAGCTGCTGTCCAATCGCTCCCCACTGGAAGGGTTTATAACACAATGACAAAGCTTAAGAATGTCATCCGCTGTTTTTTTCAGTGCTGCCCTGTCTCAACACCTGCTTGATCGCCAAAACAAACTCGTGAAAGAACGACGTGTTAGACTAGTTTGTCTGTTATTTGTAGTTTAACCAAGTATATAGGCAATGTTAGCACCTTTCACACAGAGGGGTTGAGTTCACTGTTGTGTGGACGGGGGGGGGGGACACCTACCACCACCACCTCTTCTTATGCAATTATTGCAGATGCACACATGAACCTCAATAAAAAGGAAATATCTGAAATCAGTGACACAATATGACATCTTCTATAGAAGACTTTAGTGCTATTGACAAGGACCTACATACTCTCCATACTATACAGGGGCATTCAGTGAATACAGGCTTTAACATTGGTAGTGATAGATGGCTGGGCCAAAAGTTATATTAAGAAAAAAATGTTAGTATCATTCAATTCGATTTATCACAATAAATGTCCCCTATTATAAAATGCACCCAACATGACCTAAGAGGGATGTGGTATAGGTCAGGAAAAGGGACCTTGTTCATTTTGCAGATTAAAATCTGGGCTCGGATGCAGTGAGAGGGAGCTTTAGAGGATTGATGTCTCTGAAGGTGTAAAACTTTGGTGCAAATCCAAATAAAAATCTTGCTCTGGGGAATTTGAACTTGGCTGCTGGGCCTGGTCGGAGGTATGACAACAACTTAAAGCACATTTCAAGAGACCAGAGGACATTTGACATCTGTCCGCAGGGACAAAAGGACAAAATTAATAAAAATGTTTAGTTTTTTTTATTGTAATAATCTGTCTCATCATCCCAGTAGCTCAGAATCCCCTTGTCAGACTACCCAAGCACACAACATGCACCCACAAGCACTTTACAAAACCAGTAGCACCAGAGTGTGAGGGCCTGGTTCTGTCCAGGCTGAGGACAGTGTCAGTGATGGTGTATGAGAGTCCAGGCTCTGACTGTAAGGTGTAAAATGTCAAAATGAGTCAATGAAAAACCAATTAAAGACCGGTTCCTTTATATGAAAACACGTGTGCCTCCTGACCGTGGATGACTGCATGTTCCAGAATGCACCGCGGCTGTCAGTTGCCGAGTACTGCACTGGAGAAGCCGCACACACATACACACAAACTGGGGCTGACAGCTTGACCAGTAAGTTGAAGCGTTTCCTGTGTTGACAGCGACTTTATATGAACCGTGACCTGTTGTATTTGAGGGCGGCAGCATGTGTTGTTAGCTTACCTTTGTGTTATCGTATCTACTTGGCTAATTTCATGCTAGTTTCCGTTAGCTGGAGTTAGCATCGCTGGGTTAGCTTAGCACTCCCAGCTAGCTAATTAGTTAGCTAGCTGGTGGACCTGCCCCCGGCATGGAAGCTCTTTACCGGCGAAGCCCTCGCCGCAACAGTGACCCCCCCCCCGTCAGAGCTGGTGGTGGCTCTTTGGTGGACTTAGATAAACCAGCGACACCCACCACTCCACCAGCCTAAAGTGGTTGGTTCGCTCCGCTCCGCAGCCGAACACCGGGAGAGCAACGTCAGCAGTCAGCACCGCAGCTGTTAGCTCTCAGCTCCATGCGATCCGCTGTTGACAGAGTCCGGGCTACGTGCGCCCCTGGGGATGTCTGCAAACAAGATCATTTTAAAACACCTCACATCATTCACCCACGTCACTCTGCTGTTTTCAAATCCACTGATTATGGCGTTAAATGGACTTTTTTCCTGGAGTTGAGGCAGAAGCACCGATGCTCTTGTTCTGTCTCTTCTCTTCTATTGCGATGGGGGAGAGAGAAAAGTTTGTTTACGACAAGACTGGTCAATCTGTGGACTCTATATCTGTATTTAAATAACAATAATAACAATCACCTCACGTGTTCCAGCGTGTGATTATATTATAACAGGTTCATTTACTTAATTGAGGTTTTCTTAGTCCTCTAATGGATCAATGTGATCTGTCATGGAGACTTTAACCTTTAGACACTGGATTTTACTTTGAGCAATCACTTCTGGTTACCCCGGTTAAAAGATATTGACCTGTTATTGTGTGTGTGTGTGTGTGTGTGTGTGTGTGTGTGTGTGTGTGTGTGTGTGTAAACCACAGACTGGATTGTGTGAACAGACAGTCATTTTGTCTTTGAGCGCTCTCTTTTTTTTCAGCTTTTAGTGCTTCAGCCATGGACCAAGACAACAACTCAGAGGTGTGTACATTAGTATATTAGTATGTGTGTGTATACTTTTACATTTCTGTCATTAATACAATTAATTGGCTGTGTTTGCTTTGGTCACACTTTTACACATTGTCTAAATGCCGAGTAATATTACAGAAATGACACTGAAACGATCTCTACTAGGGGCATTTTATCAACCATGAAAAAAAAGATCAAATAAGAGATACTGAATTAAAATTTTTATTCATTCAATTCATTTTGGACTCACTGGGCAGCCTGTATGTACTTTGATTTGATACAATACATTTAAATGTCAAGCAGTTGCTTCATTTCATGCAATCGCCACTTCCTTCTCAGACTGAGCTCAGCTTGATATCTTAAGTCTCCATAACCCTGGCACCGAGTGTCTGAGATATTGTTTTGCTGTTTTGATGTGTCACAGGATGAGTCAGTCGGCCCATCAGAAGAGGATCTGCCGTGTCTACCTCCAGAGCTCTGTAAGCTACTTTACAATACTGGGTGTAGGCTGTACTTCCTCACAGAGATGGTGTGATATACAACACAAAAAATGTCTTACATTCTTCACCATAATTTACAGAGTTATTTCACAAGTATCCAGCCCTTAAAAGCTGTATCTCTTCTCCATCGTTTGCAGCAGCGCTGTATGTGTGATGCTCTTAAAGCTATGGGAGGATAGAAACTGTCAGAGAAACACATAATGCATTTAAAACATCCAACACAATAAGTTGTTTTTGTTTGTTTCTGTCCTGAATGTCCAGCTGATGGTGAGGCTGTGGAGCTGCTTTGGCAGTTGCGAGCTCAGCGGCGCCAGTCGGCTCCTGAGCTCCCGGAGACGGTGACACGTCTCACTGCGCCTGATGGCAGCCTCCTGTACCTGGTGGGCACGGCACATTTCAGTGACAGCAGCAAAATGGACGTGGCAACGGTGGGCCATTGAGACTTCACACATTGCAAATAACACCCTTTTAAGATGTGATATGCTGTTAACTGCTGGAGAGGAGTTGTAGAGTAGCATCTTGAAGTGATGATGAATCACAATTATGCACTGTAATGAGGGTTGGTGTTCCAATTCCAATCCTCTCTGCTCTCTCCCTCATTGAGCGTTTGGTCTGTTCATCCACCCTCGCTCAGTTTCCATTTGTTGCTCTCTCCCTCTCTCTAATGCTCTCTTGCTTTGTCTCTGTCTCTTCTCCTATAAACCTGCTGCCGTCTCTCCCTGTCACACAGACGATTCGTGCCGTGCAGCCGGATGTGGTGGTGGTGGAGCTGTGTCAGTACAGAGTGTCGATGTTGAAGATGGACGAGAATACGCTGCTCAAGGAAGCCAAAGACATCAACCTGGATAAGGTGCAGCAAGCCATCAAACAGGTGAGAGGGGGAGTGAAGTAGATTCAGAATAAAGTAGAAATGGTGAGAATTTAGATGGAGACATTCACAGAGGACTGTCACTGATATGTGCTGCATAAGCGGGACTTAAATTCTGTAAAGCCGTTTTCAGACATGCAGGTACAGCCCGCAGAATTGGCCTGGAGTTTGCCCAGAGTTTGCACAATGCAGTAGGAGGAGCAGCAACAAATCCTCAGCATTATCCAGCCTGTGATCCCCTGCTGTGTCGAAACAATCTCCTTAATTTGTACGGACTTAATATTAGTACGCCGGGCTTGGAAAGTCGGCAGATAATCCAGAGCCTCTCACTCAGACATTCACACATGCACCTCCTCTGGTGACAATACAGAGAATCATATTTGAGTGAAGGAGTTTTAGTCCTTTCTTGGTTTTCCAGTTCTATGAGACAGTGGTACTACATAGTGGCACTTGTCAGCACATTTCAAACATCACTGAATTAGTTTCTTTGCACTGCATTGGGCAGAATGGACTGATGTCTGGCCTGATGCAGATCCTCCTGCTCAAAGTTTCCGCTCACATCACCGAGCAGCTGGGCATGGCTCCTGGAGGAGAGTTTAGAGAGGCCTTCAAGGAGGTAAACCACACACAACAAAAATGACAAAGAACTTTATGTTATCCTCTTTTTTCATTGTTGATGTTTTCCCCTCTGCACAGGCTGGACAGGTGCCCTTTTGTAAATTTCACCTGGGAGACAGGCCGATCCCTGTGACCTTCAAAAGGGCTATTGCTGCCCTCAGTCTGTGGCAGAAGGCTCGTCTGGCCTGGGGTCTTTGCTTTCTGTCAGATCCAATCAGGTATAACATCACTTTCTGTCACAGTCATCGAAAACATCTTTTTTATTAGATGCTGCTCTAAACATGTAGGAGATGTACAGTGCTGTTGCTGGTGGTCGCCAACGTTTCGCGCTGAGCAGCTCCATACACGATTGAGGATGTCTGTGCGCTCTCTGTTGAGTGACGGACTGTGCGCCCACACGTTTTCCAGAGCTCAAGCAAATCTGCCAATTTGTTCAGCTGCCAGCGTCCATGAGCTCTGACTGGAATCTTTATGCATAAACTGATTATGTGTCCATCCTCCATCATTGAGACCAAACCTTTTATAAGTGCTGTTACACTGTCTGAAAACTCTGATGCATACAGATAGGGAACTAAACAGATTATGTGTTAGAAGATACGTTTTTAAAGTTGATGATCAGGGACAATGTGAAGAGGCATATGTAGACTAAACACAACAGTTTCAGTCTCTCACAAACATAAGCACCCTATAGCTTAAATTGTATAAATCTAGACAATTTAACATTTGAACAAATATGACATAGCTCTTCATTTTCTCATCATATGTTTCAGTAAAGAGGATGTGGAGAAGTGCAAACAGAAGGACCTGCTGGAGCAGACCATGTCGGATATGATCGGAGAGTTTCCTGCTCTCCACCAGACCATAGTGGCTGAGAGAGACATCTACCTCACTCACACTCTCCGTCAGGCTACACGCTGTGTGGAGGCTCCCTCTAACGCCCAGAGTGAGTACTTCACTGTTTATATTCATGTATACACATTGTATAAATATAGAATTATTAATTACTTCTTAAATATGAATATTATTGGTTTGGGCTTTATTTTTGTTTATTTTATATTTTTTTTGCAGGAGTGCCTGCTGTGGTGGTGGGAGTCGTTGGGATGGGTCACGTTCCCGGCATAGAAAAGAACTGGGAGAAGCAGCTCAACATCAGTGAAATCATGAGGTATGTTAAATGTTTTGTTTAGATTATTGATATTCAGAAATAAATGAACTGTGATTGTATTAGGCTGACAGTTCACCTGCTGCTCCCTGTGTGTGTTTGTTTCTCAGTGTTGCGCCTCCCTCGCGATTTGGCTGGGTGTTCCGCACAGTCATGAAAGGCACCATTATGGGAATGCTGGGATATGCCTGTTACCGTGCTGGAGGGAGTTTTGGTAGAGCCCTGCTGTCTTTACCGAGTGTCCAAGCGGCACTGAAGACTCTACGGCCACCCCCTGCTTGACCCCACGTCTTTGACACGACCTCTGATTCATGAAAACAATGCATCTATCACCAGTGGCCTTAACAACAGGAGGTGAGGCTGGAGGAGTTCACCAGCCCACTATGAACAACAAGGACCTCAGGGGGGTCTAGAGCCTCCCTCTTGTATTGATGTCCCTGTCAACACTGCAGGGCTGTACTGCCAAAGAAACCAGTACTCTTTTTTTTAAATCATATTTTGTGCAAATCCTGCATTTTGTATTGTTTACAAATGCCAAAAATTCCTTTTGAATAGATTTACATTTATCCCACAATTCCTTTAAATGACAGACAAGCAGAGGTATGGTATGATTGGACGAGCACCGTCAGAAACATATTCGGTCACCTGCCCTGACCCGACGGTACACTTTCTGAGAGGAACATGCAGCCAATGGAAAGGACAAGAGATCACGTCATTTAGAACTGGAATAAAGCAAATAGAGAAATCGAATTACTTTTTTTTTTTAAACCTGCCATTTTAATTGTAGGTTCATAGAGCAACACAGGGTGAATGTCACCAGGTGTCCGAATTGAAAGACTGACCATCATTTCCTTCATGGTTGAATATTCTATACAACTGTCACACAGGATCAGCATGAACGTATTCCTTATGTGCATGGCCCTGCCTTCATCAACAGACAAGTGCCTCATGCTGCAGCTGTAAGGGCTAATGGTCAACTACATGGAATCGAAGGAATGTGTGTTATGCATCTCACAGATTGTACAAACAAATGGTTAATGCCACCTTGTTTGTAGCAGTCTGACCTTTTGTTGAATGAAGTTTAAGTGGACACGTCTGATGCTGTTGCCCTTAATACAGACATCTGTCTACATGTTGACGTCTCAGTTTTAGAAGATGTGTTGACTGAATGTGCCTCACAATGAGAAATTCCTCAGTTGTATTATTTGTGTGTTTGATTGTACGTCCAGTATGAGGCACTTTGGGCTTGTTGTGGTTCCATCTCATAAGTAGAGGTTTCGTATTTGACACAGAATTATGCATCATAGGCAGAAAGCTAGCTCTGAAAACCTTCATATGGGGACGTGTGACATTCAGCACACCAGCTGTTTGTAAACTTATGATATATGATATGCATGATCATTTCCTGGTATGATTGTAAAAAGGGGAACAAGGAAGAAATGTGAGCGTTGAGCGTTAGTCGGAGTTTAGAGGTTGAGCCTTACACTGCTATCACTGCTGCCTTTGACGTGTTACGACCCAGTGACCCGTATCCACAGTTTAGAGTCTTATTGCACATTTAAAAACAGGATGGATAACATCCTGGGAAGTTATAAATTCAACAGTGTGAACAAGACAATGACGCAGTTACAAATGTTATATACCAACATTGAATTCTTTTCCATAAGTTAATTTAAAGAAATTTTTCAGTGAGTTATCTAGATATATTTACAAGATTTGTGAAACGACCCAGTGAATTTATATAAGCCTTGAATTACAGAAGCAGGACATTATTAGACCAGCTGTAAACTCATTCAGATAAAATGTCTTCCAGCTCATGGATGAGATGAATTCATATAGAATCATTGTGAGGATGTGGAGGACAGATGCAGTTCGTGCCTCAGGCCCTCAGCAGATTAAAACATTGCCCCCGCCATAGAACTCTGAATGATCTACTGTAACCTTGAGAATTGCCAAGAAAACATTTTGAATGCCTGTTGTTATTTGTTGCAACGTTTGTTTCCCCTTGTGTTGTATTATTATTGTTGTTGTTGAAAATCCCAGCAATGAATTATGATTAATGTCATGAATTATAAAAGCATTTTAAATAAAGATATGACTATTTGCCTCTAAGGTTTTGTTCCCTTCCTGCTGTATATCACCTTAACGCATACACTGATTTGGTTTTCAGGTTGTTCCACATTTACAGATATCGATGTTAAACAGTCTGTCACAATGATATTATTAGCTTTCTTATTCACGTATTATTATAAATTAATTATTAACTTTGTTAAGCTGTTGTTTTTTAAATCAGTTTTAGCCATTGTCTATTAAGTTCCGCATATAGTGTTCGTTTCCGGTCGGACAGATTTCAGTGCAGTACCGTCCGTTGTAAACAGCAGGATTACGAAAGCATGAACAACTGCGACACAAACTCACTCATGGCCGCGGGTTCATGGCTTATTTAGGGCCTCGGCTGCGACCGTCGCGCATCGTGGTCCCTGGTGTGTCCGTGTTCAGGCGCCTCAGCTCGGGCGGGATGGAGGACATGGGTCTGGCGGTGAGTCGCTCCCCGCTGGAGCGGCTGGAGTTCGACAACGCCGCCCTCAGGAAACTTCCCCTGGACCCGTCGGAGGAACCCGGCGTGCGGCAGGTGAAGGGAGCGTGTTTCTCCCGGGTGAAGCCGCAGCCGCTGGCCCGGCCTCGCTTCGTGGCCGTGTCGCAGGACGCCCTGGCGCTGCTGGGGCTCCGCGGCGAGGAGGTCACCGAGGACCCGCTCGGAGCGGAGTACCTGAGCGGCTCCAGGGTGATGCCCGGGTCCGAGCCCGCAGCCCACTGCTACTGCGGACACCAGTTCGGACAGTTCGCCGGGCAGCTGGGGGACGGGGCGGCCTGCTACCTGGGGGAGGTGAAGGTGCCGCCCGGGCAGGATCCAGAGCTGCTGCGGGAAAACCCGAGCGGCCGGTGGGAGATTCAGGTGAAGGGAGCAGGACTGACCCCTTACTCCAGGTACAAGCTGCTTCCAGGGGCTGTTAGACTAGGAATAAGAATTAATATTCTAATTATTCTGATCATTTGCTGATCATTCCCCTCCACAGACAGGCCGATGGCCGGAAGGTCCTCCGCTCCAGCATCAGAGAGTTCCTCTGCAGTGAGGCCATGTTCTTCCTGGGTGTGCCCACCACCAGAGCTGGCTCCGTGGTGACCTCCGACAGCAAGGTGGCACGGGACGTGCACTACGACGGACACCCGCGCATGGAGAGATGCTCTGTGGTTCTCCGCATCGCTCCCACCTTCCTCAGGTGAGTGCAGGTCGCCTCCTCCCTTTCATCCATCATGGAGGCGCGAGCTTTGTCACCGTCGGGGATGTCCTGCCGTCTTCTCTGTGCAGGTTTGGATCCTTCGAGATCTTCAAGCGGGCAGACGAGTTCACCGGGCGCCAGGGTCCCAGCTACGGACGCGATGAGATCCGAGGGCAGATGTTGGATTATGTCATTGAGATGTTTTACCCTGAGATCCAGCAGAATTACCCCGAGCGGGTGGAGAGGAACGTGGCCTTCTTCAGAGAGGTGACACCTGTCTGCATGCCCCACTTTAGCTGTTTTTATTTGAGGATTATCGTGAATGTTGGTGGCTCTGAGACATATGTGAGTCTACTGTGAACTGTGGGCTTCACCCAAATCAGCACGAAGCCTGTTCGAGGCAGTGACAGTTTGAAGCCAAGAACATTTATAGATCCTCTTATCCTGCTTAGCTGCTGCGGATTCTGACTCAGTCAGTGACTCAGCGTGTGACTCGCTCTGAGTCTCTGTTTAATATGAGATCATGTTGAGAGAGCTGGACCTTTTTTTTTTAGTAGAACACTCTTTACCGTCAGATGCTGTGCTTGCAGGTGACGCTCCGCACGGCTCGGCTCGTGGCCCAGTGGCAGTGTGTCGGTTTCTGTCACGGCGTCCTGAACACGGACAACATGAGCATCCTGGGAGTCACGCTGGACTACGGTCCGTACGGCTTCATGGACAGGTCAGACATCCTCTCACCCTCTGGCTGCACTGCCCCACTCACTGACCTGAAACACGACTGAACGGTGGCTATTACCCATCATCCCCCAGGCTCCCTGCAGCTGGAACAAATCCACCAAACTGCTTATTGTAACTCTCCTCTCACTGAGCGTTGGAGGCCGAGGCTGGTTCCTAACTCACAGCAGCATTGCCCTTGAAGTTGCTGGAGCCTGATTCTGGGATTTTAAAGTGTAACAATCAGTCAGTTGTATGGTTCTCTGAGGAGATCACCAAACAAAGTTATTCAAAACAGGAAGTAGGGTTTGGAGCGGGAATCAAAGAGGAAACTTTCTCCCTTTTCTGAAACAGTGAACAATCAAACTAATTCTGATGCAGCTATTTGAAGGTAAAACAAAAGAGCCTTTTCTCCTGTGTCTCCCAGCAGAAAGTAGAACCCATGACCACTGCCTCACAACTTTCTCAATGTCCTTCAGGTTTGATCCAGACTTCATTTGCAACGCCTCCGACAACTCGGGCCGTTACTCGTACCAGGCCCAGCCGGCCATCTGCAGGTGGAACCTGGTGAAGCTGGCAGAGGCTCTTGCCCCGGAGCTGCCACCGGACCGGGCCGAGGCCGTGATCGACGAGTACTTGGATATGTACAACGGTTTCTACCTGGAGAACATGAGGAAGAAACTGGGCTTACTGAAGAGGGAGGAGCCCGAGGATGACATTCTGATCACGGAGTTGCTGCAGACGATGCACAACACAGGTGGAGATGGAGATGATGGAGCACTGAGATGAATCGTATGAAATACTTAACCTGTTGTCTGTCTCTCTCTCTCTCTCTCTCTCTCTCTCAGGGGCCGACTTCACGAACACCTTCCGCAGCCTGAGCCAGATTTCCTGTCCCACTCAGGGTGAAGGAGAAGAGCAGCTCGTGAAGGAGGCGACAGACCTCCTGCTGGGACAGTGCGCCTCCTTGGATGAGCTCAAGGCTGCAAACAAGCCCACGATGGATCCACGGTGAGCGGGTCAACACACGCAGAGCAACATACACATGGGCAGTAAATGTAGTATTTTATACTACTCTATCATTTGTTCTCCATCTAAATGAGATTCTTCTGAAAACACAGCCCCAGTAGAGCCGGGGTTCCCACCTGTACCCTGACTGTCTGGCTGAGTGAAAGTACTGTAACGATGCTGGAGGAAAACCTGAATCTCATTATCTGCCAGTGTGGTCCAGCGTTGTGTATCGTGTAATACAGAGCGAGGGACTTCTGACTGTGTCCTGTGCTGGTTTTTTGGAAGCGGCAGAAGGAAAATCAGAGTAATCAGAAATGACACATTTAAACACATAATCTGATTTCCTGCCTCACCTCATCTGCACGTGTAAACAGAGTCAGCGAACGTGCCGTAAACATCTCGTCCGTCATTACCTGATTTTCTCCATGAAAGCATCTGAAGAGCGGATCAAACCTGGGTGGACCGCACACCGGCACAGTCGGCCCTCTGCTCTCTCTCCGCGACGCCACTAACGATTTGAATTGTTGTGATCCCTGTCTGCCGCCTGACAGCGAGCTGGCGATGCTGCTCTCCATGGCTCAGAGCAACCCAGCGCTGTTCCAGATGATCTCAGACAGGATGACGATAGGGAGGCAGCTGGACAAACTGGGCAGAATGAAAGAGCTGATGGAGACGAGCCAGGAGGAGCTGAGGGTCAAGCAGGCCGAGGAGTGGACTCGCTGGATCGTGAGCTACAGGTGGGATGGGAGGGAGAGGGAGGAGCTCTGATAAAACGAAAGAAGAAGATTGAGGGAGCAGTTCCACCGGATGAGAGGGGTTGTTTTGTTTTTGGATGGAAGTGTGACTGATAACAAGGAGGGAGGGAGGAGGAGGAAACGGGAATGTTGAGTCTGACATTGTTCTGTGACTGTAAGCGCGTTATCACTGCCGCAGGAAGCGTCTGGCCCGCGAGCTGGAGGGGCAGAGCGACGTGCAGGCCGCGCAGGACGAGAGGGCACGAGCGATGGACGCCACCAACCCGCGCGTGGTCCTCAGGAACTACATCGCCCAGAACGCCATCGAGGCTGCAGAGAGTGGAGACTTCTCTGAGGTCAGGCTCCCATTCACTGTCAGTGCCTCGGCCAACGAGGATGTGCCTGTGGGATTATTATTAGAATTCACTTCACTTTCCCTCCAGTGTTTCACCCTCAGCTCTCACTCCCTCTCAGGTCCAGCGGGTCCTCAAGGTTCTCGCGAAGCCCTTCTCTTCGCAGCCCGGGCTGGAGCTTCCTGCGCGGGCGGACGAAGGGGCGGAGCCACGGCAAGAAGCTGCGTCTCCATCCACAGCTCGAGATTCTGTTCCCTACGACAGCAAACCTCCGGCTTGGGCTCATGAACTCTGCGTCACGTGATCGTCGTAGTCACTTTCCTGACCATCGGCTCGTCTGCCTGGAATGAAGAAAGAGTTTAGTCTTGTTTTACTTCTCTAACATCTGTCCTCGCTCTTCTTCCGCTCACTGTACAGCTCTCTCTTTTTTTTCATGGCAGGCAGCGTCAGGGAAGTTGGCACGAGGCGCGACGCACCACAGGATCCCTCGCTGACGCAGCACAGACGGGGACTGAGTTGAGTTTGGTTCAAATTCGTCAAATTACAAATACGGCGGAGCCATATCTGGTGAAAGGTTTCACAGGGGGAGTTTGAGTCAGCGCCCCTGAAAAAGATCAGATTTTTAAACGACAGTCGACAGATACTGTTGATAAAGTTTATATGTGGAGCCATTGTCTCATTTCCTGGGACTTTCCCCCCACACAGCCGTCCTCAGCCCGCGTCCCGTCTGTGGAGCGCTCAGCTCGGGATCGATGACGAGTCAGACAACAAGTCCTACAGGGACCTGTCTGAGTCTGATGCCCTGTGGGGAGTCACTCAGCATTCACCAAATAATAAGATATGTAAACACTGTGTGTGTGTGAGAGAGAAAGATGATGATGCTTGTGGGTGACACAGAACTACTGCACTTGATCCTTTAAGCCGCAGAGGACGATACGCACAATATATTCACCATCACTGCCGTAGAATAGAACGACAAATATAAACATAGTTTATTCATCTCATGTTAAGTGAACGTAGACAAGAGGAAATGCATGTGTTCTGGTCGTGACAAGACAACCCCTGCCCTCTGAGTCAGGATCAGGTGGTCGGTTTGACATTTGAATGTTAGACTTGTTGTAAAAAAAAAACCCCATAAAAAACAGCTTTAATTTCGATGAAATCAGATTTTATTTTTTGCTTAATAATATGACATATCCCTGAGCACCTCCTCAGATGTACCTGGAACCTCTCTTAATAAACAGAGCAGTGAGATAAATCATTTTGCTTCCTGTAACCCGGCATAGCTCGCTTGTTGTTTTGGGAAACCAAACTCCACCTCCTCATTTCACAAGAAGAACAGTTCAGGCCTTCACACGTCTGCTGTTGACACAGCACAGGCTCCAACCGCGCTCTCTCTCTCTCTCTCTCTCTCTCAGTTTGAGTGAACCGGAGCTGAGACGATGTGAGATATCCTGTTTGTTTATGATAGAGTCGTTTATTCACTCTGTTTCCTGGACTCACACCTCCACTTCTCCAACCGCATTCTTGAGTCTGTTCTCACCTGAAGTCCCAGCAAGCCCCGCAGAGTGTCCCGCACCGGGGACCCGGGTCTGAGGACTCACCCACACACCTGCCGGCGCGTCTGTCTCCCTCCCTCCGTCGTCTCGCGTTACTCACATTCCATTCTGCGTTTCACCTTTAATCGCGCTCCTTCGGCGGGAGGGGCTCCGGGTGACCTCAGGGTGCGGTGCGCACTGCTGCGGGTGAGGGTGCGCGCAGAGGTGGGAGCCCGGACAATGGGCGTGTAGCGACGGAGCAGACAAAAAAAAAACCCCAAAGAGCAACCAAAGGAGAAGTTTTCCCTTTTAATTTGACGTCTGTAGGTGTCCAACTTCAACATGTCCAAGCGCGTCAGACCCGGGTACTGCCGACAAGAAGTCAACAAATCCTCGTGGGAAGTGCCGGAACGTTACCGGGACCTGCGGCAGGTGGGGACCGGCGCGTACGGGACGGTCTGGTGAGTGCACACGCGCCTCATTTCACTCCGGTGCTTTTCATTTGGAACAAAGGCGCCAGATGGTGACATCCAGGAGGCGCACAAAAGGTCTGTGCGCTCCGCTGAGCACGCGCCGCTCCACTTCCTGATCTGATGGACGGTGCACTCGCACCGACAACCTTCAACCGCAGTCTTCCTCACCTCTCCTCTTTCGGTGTTCGCACCCTGATTAAAAAACCTGCCGAGGTTCAAACACACTCGAGCGCTCACGCCTCAAGGTTTTTGTTTTTTGTTTTAAATTGATGCATTACTTTTCCATGCACGCGCAGACAGACGCACGAGGAGCTGCTCCTCGGGCTCCTCGAGCGTCTTTGTTAGCGATGATGGACGGGTGTGGGCGGGTCCTGACTGCGCTGCTCCTAGTCCCTGAATGCGTCTTAATAACACATGAGCAGGTCTGAAAACAACATGTGGCCCCACATCTGGATGGAGCAGAGCGTGGGAGTGTGTGTGTGAGTGTGTGTGTTTGTGTGTGTGTGTGTGTGTGAGTGTGTGTGTTTGTGTGTACTTGCAAATACTGACCTTTCAGGACCTGCAAACCTGATGGAGGTCCCCATGAAACCCTCATGTCTTGGGCGAGGTTTGGGGAGCATATGAGTGGGCCCTGGGTGAGGAAGGGGGGTTGTATAAAAGCATGATCACTGCAAACTTTTGTTTATAAATATATTTGTGTGTGGTCCAGATAATATCACAATGTGGGGACACCTAAATCTTTTCAGACGTTATGAGGACTTGTCTTCCTTATCGGCACAAAAGGGGATGAATGAAGTTACCGTCGGGGTTAGGATAAGAGTTCAATTACAGTCAGTGTGTGAGGGTGTTGCAGACAAATGTCAAAGTCCTTATCAGAGGTAAAGGAAGTGAATCTCAGGTTATATTCTTGGTAATGAATGTAGTGTTTAGCATCAACTCAGCTGTTGTTACCTGCAGCCTGGCCGTGGACTCCAGAACAGGAGCCAAAGTGGCGATCAAGAAGCTGTACCGACCGTTCCAGTCCGAGCTCTTCGCCAAGCGGGCCTACAGGGAGCTGAGGCTTCTGAAACACATGAAGCACGAGAACGTAAGAGCCGACGCGATGGCTGACCTCAATCACTGTGGCTCCTCTCTGTCTCTGTTCATACCTGCACAGTGGAAATCAGGACCTTCTGGGTGATTTACAGTACCGCTCTGTCTCATGCAGGTCATTGGCCTCTTAGATGTGTTCACTGCTGACCTCTCCCTGGACAGATTCCACGATTTGTAAGTAATCTTTATGCGCCTGCTCAAACGCTACAGGGCCGTTTTAAAGCAGCAGCAGCCGGCTGTAAATTCTTTTTTCCTCCTTCTTCTTCAAGTTACCTGGTGATGCCGTTCATGGGCACAGACCTGGGGAAGCTGATGAAGCTGCAGCGGCTCTCAGAGGATAGAATCCAGTATCTGGTTTATCAGATGCTCAAAGGGCTGAAGGTCGAGAACTGCGTGGACCAGACGTACACTTTATTACCTCAGTGGAATTGTTCTGTGGATTAAATCCCTGTTATCTTCTCTTATTGCAGTATATTCATTCAGCTGGTATAATTCACAGGGTGAGTGGTGATGCTATACTTATCAAACTATGTGTGTGAGGTCAAGAATAATACGCTCTTATCTAATGCAGGAGGGACACTTCTCTTCTGTAAACGTATTCCCTCCAGTTTTATTGCTCTTAATTTCCCCTTTGGCTGTTGTTTGCTTTGTTTGTTTTTTTGTTCACAGGACCTCAAACCAGGAAATCTCGCCATCAACCAAGACTGTGAGCTCAAGGTACTGGCACGCGCCATGATACCTCAAACCAACACGAGCCATCTGAGGTTTTAAATACCGCAACCACTCTGTTCTGATGTATAACTGCTGTGTAGATGTCGTTGCCTCTGGCTCTGACTCTGGCCTCTGTCTGTTCTCGCTCGGTCAGATTTTAGACTTTGGTTTGGCGCGGCAGGCCGACAGCGAGATGACGGGCTACGTGGTGACTCGCTGGTACAGAGCGCCGGAGGTCATCCTGAGCTGGATGCACTACACTCAGACTGGTAATGTTGTTTTTATGATGTCGTCTGGAAGGCCTGTTTTCTCTTCCTCAAACTCCTGAAACTCAAGCTGTCGGTTCCAGCTGTGATTTACAACATTCCCCAGTATGACCTTTGACCTCCAAAACCTCTCCAAACCTGTTGCTATTTTTTTCCAAAAACTTTTAGCTGTTGTTGTGTTGTTCTGGGCTTTTGAGGCCACTGAGACATTGGCTGGTTATGAATTAAAAAAAAAAAAAAAAAAAGATAGATTCCATCAGATCAGATCAGATTTCCCACTTATTTTTGAAGGTCACTGGGGGCTGCAACCAATCAATAACCTGGACGTGTTTCCAGTCTTTCACACAGCGAACACAAAGAGACAAACAAGCATCTCACTGCCACCTGTGGCTCATGGGTGGAGAGGGTCATCTGCTGACCAGAGGGTCGGCGATCTGTTCCTGTTTCCTTGTGCGAGCCTTGTTCTGCATCAGTATGACAAAGCACAGTTTTTTTAAGGCGCAGCTCTTCTAGAGCCTTTAATTCCCGTGAGGAGACAGAGGCAGAGGCGGAGGTTCTCAGTTTCTTCCTCTGGGGTTTGGAGAGGAGCTGAGAGGCTCAGGTTTCCTGCTGGGATGACGGTGGAGGACATTTGTTTTGTTTTTGTGTTTGTGACTGGAGAGTCTAAACATTAATAATAAGAAGATGAAATAGCTTTGTTTATAAAGCAGATTAAAAACTCTAAACTGTATCTTAGTTCTAAAAAAATCATCTGATTAATATTCTGGAAATAAATACAATTAAGTAAGTATTTATGAATTCAAATAGTTTTGTAAACGTGTAAGTTCAGCTGAGTCCAAATGTAATGACAGGCATTCTCCACTAGGTGGTACTCTTTCAACACTACAGAACACCCGCTCACCTTATTATTATTGGCTTCCTACATCACGTATTCCATTCTTTAAAGTAATAATAATAATTTTGATGATAATACTTGTAAGTGCAGTTTGATCACTGTGATTTCTGTCTCTCTCCAGTGGACATTTGGTCTGTGGGCTGCATCATGGCCGAAATGCTGCAGGGAAAGCCGCTTTTCAAAGGCAGCGACCGTATCCTTCCACCCTCGGTTTGCACGTGCACATTCACGTTCCCCCCACACACACACACAGAGAGCCACAAGGACACGGGTACCGGTCCACAATGTCTGTGATGTGTGCTGTTTGCTAGTTCTGTTGGTGAGTGGGATCCAATTATCCTCTGTGGGTTTGAGTCCCGTGTGACCCTTGACCCCTGTTTGTCAGACCTGGATCAGCTGACCGAGATCATGAAAATCACGGGAACACCTACCAAGGAATTTATTTCAAAACTAGAATCCGAGGACGTGAGTGCAGAACACGCAGCACCCACAATAATTCAGAAGATTCGTTCTGTGGTTTTATTTTGCCGCTCAGTTGTGGCCTCATGTTCTCCACAAGTGTTGGAGGCACAATCTGAATGAATGTTCTCCTTTCTTCTCAGGCTAGAAGCTACATCAGAAGTCTTCCAAAGGTGGAAAAGAAAGACCTCCAGAAGGTGTTTTCCAAAACCAATCCACAAGGTGGGACAGCCTGATAATTCTGCCTGTGTTCACTTTGACAGCCTCGTCGCCGCTCTTCACTTATTCTGTTTATACCCCCCCCCCCCACAGCCGTGGCTGTGCTGGAGCGCATGTTGCTGCTGGACCCGCAGAGCAGGGCGACAGCTGCTGAGGCGCTGGCGCTCCCCTACTTCACCGAGTTCAGAGAAACGGAGGAGGAGACGGACGCTCAGCTGTACGACCACTCGTTAGACCACGCGGACCTGTCGCTGGACCAGTGGAAGCGTAAGGACGGGACGGAACGGGAGGGGGGGGGGGTAACACAGCTGGAAAGATCAGTGGAATAACAAGTGAAGGATGAGGGGGAGGACAATAAGAGCAGTTATGTTTTATTGATTGCCGCCCTGCTGCGCGTCTGTCTCCAGGTCACACCTTCACAGAGATCCTGACTTTCAAACCAGTTGTGCCCGAATCCAAGGAAACCTCACTGTGAGACACAAAGCAGCCCGGGACCGAGCCGTGCCGTCACGACTTCTTCATCTTCAGTTCCAAATTCTGATCACAAGAATTAATGAATGACCACAGACCCAGTTCTCCTTCCACCTGCTGTGTTTTTGATTACCTCGCTGTTTGTCGCCGCCACCGTAGAAAAGACCCAGTTTCTTTCTTCTGGCTCCATTGAGCTGCAGCAGCTCTGCTTCCTCTTATCAGAACTTCCTACTTAAATGAAGATGCTAACTCTCGTGCCACTCTTATATCTGAGAGAAGTAATCTGGTAGTTGATTTCCAGTTTGACGTAACTTTTTTTAAGGGGCTTTAATGATAAACATCTGCAGCTTTTATCAAATACCCCCCAGCAGGTCATGCGTCCTTTTTAAAATTTAAAACCAAAATACACAAGATAAATGTCAGGATGTTGTTGTTGTTTTTGTTTTTTTGTTTTTAGGAAACAGTAAGTTGCACAAACCCTTTTTCTATGATGATTCGTGAGTACTTCTTTTAATATTAAAGATTCTCTTTGAAAATGATGAAAATGCGATTTCTTCACAAACAACAAAGTCAGATGTATTTATTTTAAATCCTGAAAGATGCTGGAAATGTTAATTCGTTCTGACTTAAATTTGTATGATCTTTCTTCAAACTATTCTCATTTCTTCCTTAAAGTCCAAACGGTTTCCTTCGCACCATGCGAACAGCTTCTTTGTATGGCTTCAATTAATGAACACGAGGTGGCGTCATATTAACAAACGAAGCAGGCTGAATCTGTCAGATAAAACTTTGATTCAGACTAAAACGTATTCACAGTCGTTCCAGGTCCCTGATGGAGATGAACAGTGACGAGTCGTTCATCGACTCTTTGCTCTCTGGATGAACATAGATTGATCCATTTACACCTACACTCCACAGGCTGTGTATCAAAAATAAATGCTCCCAATAGCTGCCTCCTCCATGTTAACAGATTGGCCACGGAACACGCTAAAATGTCCAATCAAATGGTTGTTTAGTAGAAATGAGGTGAAGCATCATGACTGGCAGCTGATCCGTATGAGTGCTATCACTGGGACTGCGTTAATATCTGAGTTATTATAAAACGTAGAAGTGGAGACGCGTCGTCCATCTTTATTTAGCGTTAGCGTGCTGACTCAAGCACTTGGCTCAGAGAGCCTGATTTATTGGTCGCTGTTACCGTGATTTATTGTTTTGCATTAAACTCCGACAGTCTCTCTTATGTAATGAGCGTGATTGATAACCCGGAGGAACCCGCGTTTAAACAGATCCACTGTTTGCTTTGAGACTCTGCTCATTCCTCCTCGCACAGGACGTTCTCCACTGGAGGGTGTTGAATTTAACAAGCCTGCGACCTCCAGGTCCTCGACTCCCAAGGGTGACACCCCCCCCCCCCCCCCCCCCCCCCCCCCCCCCCCCCCCCCCCCCCCCCCCCCCCCCCCCCCCCCTCCAGGTCCTCGACTCCCAAGGGTGACCCCCCCCCCCCCCACCCTCCCCATCACCACCACCACCCGAGGACGAGCTTCCTTCCTGGGCCTGAGATCCTCCAAACCAAACTCTGGTAGTGTCCTGGACACACACACTCACACACTCACTGCAAACACAGGGGCTCTGCTGGATAGTTCACTGAACAGTCAGGGAGTTCTGTTCCCACTGCAGACAGGAAAACAGAGGGGGAAGCACATTTTTTTACCCCACAATCCCTCACACACACACACACACATATGGAAGGACTCCATCTCTCTTGTCTTGTTTGTTGACCCTGCGGTTTATTTTCAGATTGTGCTGGGTTCAAGCCGCATACTTCTTCAGACACACACACTCACACACTTCTGAGTTCACGTGTGCGTCTGCACACACATGATATTCCTGGCATGCACGTATGTTGAAAACAGGCCTCAGACTGACACTGACTCCAGAACGCGTGGAATGGCAGCGATGCCCAAACACTGACCCGGGTCCGTGTCTTTGCTCTAAACGGAATGCCTGTTATGGCCGTGTTTATTTAATACGTCTGAGGGAGGCTCATCACCGCGGATCAGCAGGGCCTGCACTGACATTCTTCATCTCACACTCCTCACGGCTGGCGATAGATTGATGCGTTTCACAGTGATAGAACATTTCAATTTGTCTCGTTTGTCTTCCAGAAAAAAAAAAAAAAAAAAAAAAACTCCTCTAATGGCCGATGATTGGACAAATTACAGGCAACTCGGCCACAGGCGGAGCAACACCAGCTCTTCATTTCCATCCAAGGTCGTTAAAATGAACATCGTTTACTCTCCAAACAATCTCTGCCGTCACGTCCTCGCCGGAGACCAAACAAACGGGCGCAGTTTTACAAAGAGCCAAAGTGGAAATCTGTCCACTTGTTAAACATCCCTGTTGTTTTATTTCCACGTCGTGGATCCGTGCACACGATGATCAGCTGCTGCAGCAGCTGGAGGCCTGTGTCTCCTCATGTGTCACCGTGTTGTTAAAAAGATGGATTCTGGAGGACAGCAGGAACTTTTTTTTTATTAGAACATGCAACTAAAGAGAAAGAAGAGACACATCCCTAAAAAGGCTCTGCACCAAAATGTGGATGCAGTTTTATTTTTGGGTGCCGTGCGCATGTTGCTATTCATCAAGTCTTGTTGAAAAAAAAAAAAAAAAAAAAAAAGTTTTCCACTTTCTAAAGAGAGGAAATGATTCTGAAATATTTCCCACGATCAGCATTTTTTTTTCCCTTCCAGTTTTCCATTTGTCTGCTTCGGTGAATGGTTATTTGCGTTTCTAGCTTTTGCTATTTGTTTGTGTGTCTCTTCCAGCGTTTGTTTTTGTGCATGAGCATGGCGCGGCATGTGTTTGGAGGTCAAGCAGAATTCCCAGTAACGTGAGTCACGTGGCCCGACGTGCTGGAGCAGATTCTCCATCTCCATGTCTGTCTCACCCTCCGTCCTCCCCGACCGTATTCTCCTGTCTGTGCACGTGCCTGAGCCTCTGTCCTGTGCCGCTATCTCTGTCCCGATCTGTGGGAGACGTATACAGAGGAACACGTGAATGTGGAGGGGAGTATATAGGATAATGCCGGGCCATCTCTGGAGGACATTCCAAACGGCTCACATGGAGCTGGTGAGCCTGGTGAGGGGGGCACCAGGATCTGGGCGGGCGAAAAAAAGAAAACGGAAGCATATCGGGAGGTTTAGGAAGTAATAATAAAGCCGAGGAACAAAGAGAAAAGATGTCAGATTACAAGAAGAAGACAGGAGAGGAAAGAAGGGTGGATGAAAGGAAAGGAAAGGGCGCGAAGAGAGAGATGCTTGGGGCTCAGGGGAGAGCCCGTCCAGTTTAGTTTACATTATCTCAGAAGCCATCCACCCTGTGTTTGAAGAACCGGGATACGCGACGCAGAGAGTGCATGCCACAGACTGTGAGCCCTCTCCCAGGGCGACTCCGCGCCCATCTGTGCCGCGTTGACGTGCAGGGGGTTGTGGCGTGTCACATTTGGAGGCTTTACACTTCTGAAGAGCACTCGAACCCTCGCTGACCCACAGGAGCGATGGGAGCCAGCTGCTGAAACAAGACAAATGAGTTTGCTTCTGAGCTGAAGAATGCTCTCTGAGCTACTCCCCTGCTGCCGGGGAGCATCGGCATCTCGGACGCGGTATTTCTTCCTCCGCTGAACTTCACCCGCTTCAGACAGAACATGCTGATGGATAGATCCTCGGTTAATTGTTGTTCTCTCTCGTCAGCGTATGAATAAATCTATTTAAATCTGACAAGATTATCTCTTGTTAGCAAGGTTCATGATTCTGAAAGCGTATATCCAGGAGGTTTTTGATGAAGTGGAATCACTTCTTGTTTTTGTACCGAACATCCACCACGATTCAACTTTGTGTTGCGTTAAACAATTTGCTGTAAATGAGCAAAAACACGAGGTGCAGATGCAAGTGGAGTTTAATCTTTTCTGCCCTTCAAAGCTCCCATCAAGCTTCATCTGTAACTTTGTGATTAGACGCAGAAGCAAATAAAAGCCTCGTCTTTCTCCTTCGCACTTAGCCCTCATAACCCAACAAGCCGCTTTAACATACACGTGTAATTCCAGACTTCAGAGAAACCACGCTGGTGTTTGTCGGTAAAGCAGAGACGAGGCCCACAGATATGACGAATCAGGCTCTGACTCCCTGCCGGCTTCAAAGGTTGCTGTTAAAAGTTTGCAGTTTCCTCGCAGACGGAGAAAAGCAGCTTGAATTCATTCTGCTAAGACAGATTCCAGCAGCGCCGAGCTTTCCTGGGGAAAAAGAGCAAACCAGTATATCAAAACAACCACAAGTATTTCTTAAAACATGTTGTGTAATCCACTTCTTTGTTGTCCACTTCCTTGCGATCTGCTCCTCAGCCTCCCGGTGTGGGATCAATAACGAAGCTCTTCCCATGTGTCTGACTGTCTGCGAGTCCACTCAACAAAGTGAACCGAAGAAAAGTTCTGTTATGTAACGGTGTGACGCAGCTTCAGAGGACGGACGCTGATTGATTTCATGGCCAAGTGGGCACACGTGACCCCATGGTGACTTCACCGTTGGGTCGCTGCTTCCTGATGTCCAGCTGATAACCCCCCCCCACCCCCATTGAATCATGGGAAGGGCCCGATTCAGGGGTGAGAGGTCGCAGTATATCGCAGGTCCTGGGTGACTCTTCACGCCGAGGTCGGAGGAGGGAAAAGTGAAAATCTCGTGTGCCCGCTACAGGAGGAGAGCCAGTGCAGGGACTACGACAAGATTAGCAAAGCAAACATTATCCTCCACGGTTCCCACCTCATGAGGTTATATAACTGAGCGTTAGCGTCGCAGCAGCTCTCAAATATGAACGTGCGCGCCGAGTCGAGGTCAGGTTTGCCAACGCCCTGCTAATGAAATGATAAATTGTTTTCCTGCTGTCTCTCACATGAGTGAGATGAAACCCAGAGCCGGCCCACAGTCTGGAAAATAAACAGGCATTATCGCACAATGGTGGATGAAAAAGTACCCAGGAGTCAAAGCCCTCAAAGACGGTTATATAAGCCTGCAGAACCTCCTGAGCCTCTGCAGCTTGATGTGTTTAGGGCCCGTGATTGCTTTCAGTTGTACGGACTTACTCCGAAGACTGAGGCGAAACAGAAACTGCAGCATTTTTCCCCCTTGCTAAAATCCAATCCTCGCTGAATTAAGGAAACTCTTGCAGACGCACATGTATCAGCGGCGTGGCACAGAACAGAACACATTCTTTTTTTTCTTTTTTTATTTCCCCTCTCGGCTTGGCTATTGGTGGCGGCGAGGAATGTCCGCGTCTGTGTCGGGGATATTTTCTGTTTTATGGCTGTTTTTTTTAGCGATGCCAGTGAGCGCTGTGGTGAGACACAGGGCCGCAGGCCTCTGGTCCGTCCACATGGACACCAGGTTCCAAACCAAACATGCTTACTCAATCCAGCCGCCACAAATTAATAAAAAGCCGCGATTGTGTTTCCCTCGCTCCGACAGCGTCCATGTGAATGACTCTGCTCGTGTTTGTCCAGAGTTCATGTGGCAGGATGCGGCGTATCGGGTTGTTCTATAAATACTCAAGGAATCAGTCACGTTTTTTAAAAATAACACATGTATAAGAAATGTAAAGGATGACGTGTTGAACGGAGTTGCTTTGGAGAGCAGAGGAAACGTTGTGGTTACAAGCGGAGCCACCAGTGATAAAAATAATCTCTCTGGATTATACAAAGACTCATTTTCCCCTATGAGCTGCAACTCACCGTCCTCCATGTTCCACAGACGGACGCGCCCGCTGGGGCGGAGGTTGTCCTGTGAGGGAACGCACAGCGAGGTGTGTGCAGCAGATGTGCGGCAGATGTATAAACTGACGGGATGTTTGTCAGGAACGCTGCGGACTGACCCCAGTCCCCTGCAGTCCCCCTGTAACAGACCAGTGGTGGTGAGGTGAAAACACGCTACATGCTGGTGGTCTCATCACTCTTCTGCCTCGCCCTGAGGGCGACGGCGATGGTGGACACCTAGAACTTGAATTACCCTCATAGAGACTGTCCTCAGAGAAGTAGAGAGGAGACACTTTTGATTGTTGGATTGTCCATTTCAAAAGGCATTTCCAATATTTTTTAGTCTGTCCGATGTCTGTCTAATCTGGATTAAAGGGATCCATTATTAGAAGTAGTGATGTTACCACTGGTGTGTTTCACCCAAACTGAAACCGTCGTGATTTTCTTAACCCTAGAACAACCCCTTCATACTTGAATACTTTATATTTATACACAGAGGCAGCCATGTTTTTTTATATAGTAGTCCAAACTGGACAAACTAAAGACCTTTTGAGTTTTTAGGGAATTGAATTCTGACAAAAAAGCTCTCCACCTTTATATGTTATTCAGCGCTTAATCTTTTTATTATTTCATTTTAATGTTTGTTATTCACACGCGTGTACTGCCGTGTATTTTGTGAAGCTCCTTGCACCTTGTTCACCATTAGAAACCATTAAAGCCCTGTTAAACCCTTTCCATTTGAATCCACATCCTGCGTGTTGAGACATGTGGATTCAGGTGGTTAAAGCTACTGTTTCCTGAAAACAACCAGGAGGCGCAAATGATCATTAACAGACGCGTGCGTGAATAAACATGAGAACAGCCCCGCAGGAAATCCTCCTTTCTGCATTATCAGCCAATTGTTCCCCGCGAGGAGGAGGAGGAGGAGGAGGAGGAGGAGGCGCCTTCACTTTTGTTTGCATGGGGGAGGAAAGAGGGGAGGAGTGGAGGAGGGGGGGTGTTCCTTCTCGTCTCCTCCCCCTTCTCCTCCTCACCCACTGAGGAGGAAGAAAAAAAAAACTGGACCGGCCCCCTTTCCATTCCCATGAATCGTGTTACTGGAGACTCTGAGACATCTGCTCCGCCGCTAACAACGAAGCGCGTCCCCGCGTCCCAGACCTGCGACCGATCCCGTCTCCCGTGGTGGTGCCCTCCTCCTCCCTCCTCCTCTTCATCCCCCCCCCTTCTCTGCTCCTCCTCCTCCTCCTCCTCTCTCCCTCTTCCCCAGATTTGTGCTCTCTCCGTTATTCTGCGTGTTTCCACCGCGGAGATCATGAGGAGCCACGGTGCCCTCCACGCTCCTCGGCTGTGAACCGGTCCCCGCATCCAGCGCGATCCCGTGCGGAACAACGAGGAGGGACCAGCGGCCCCCCGGGCTCCACCGAGCAGCGGCGGCACATTTCTTTTTGTCTGTGCGGGACTCGGCAGCGGCTCCGCATCCTCTCTCCTCTCCGGGGCCACATTGTTGCAGACCTCCATGTCTCACCGCCACCAGCAGCCGGATATTTAACCTGCTTTTTATTATTTTTTTATTGCTCCTCTCTCTCCACGAGCTTGTTTTGGAGGGGGTTTGTTTTTGGCACCATGGAGTCAGTGGAGAAAGAGTGTGGAGCGCTGGGTGGATTATTCCAGGCCATCGTCAACGACATGAAGGTAACACACGCACAAACATACACAGATGTATTAAAGTAGACTGGGCTGTGTGTGTGTGTGTGTGACCTTTGTGTTTGATCAGACGCATATTTTTTACTGCCTTTGTCTCCTTCACCCGGTCCTCCCCCACTGGGAACACCGCTGCAGGACAAATTGAGAGATGAGACATGTTTCTCTTTGTGTTAATTGCGTGTCAGGGCTCTGGTTGCACTTAACAATACTGCAACGTGTGTGTCAGTGTGTGTGCTGCTCAGCAACCTGCCTTCACTGAAGGGCAGGCAGAGGAAATGTGTTTTTCTATAGTGCTTTGGTTCAGGGGTCAACCCTCCACTTCATTCACTCTACACTGTTGTTTAGGGTCTTAACTGCACAGAGGGGTCCAAACGATCAGGATGTGTATTTTGGTGGGGGGCCAAAAAAATCTTGCTTGGGGCCACCGAAATCCTAGGGCCGGCCCTGCTCATACACCTTTAATAAAGACATTAGGAGACAGGAAGGAGAAATAATGATTAAAAACTGAAGATAATTGATTATTTTTTGCAGTTGTATCTGTTTGCCATATGACCCGGCCTCGGGGGGGGGGGGCGTTTCTACGTCAAACGTCAGACGGGGGGGGGGGGGGGGGGGGGGGGGGGGCGTTTCTACGTCAAACGTCAGACAGGGAGGGATGCTCAGAAAATAAAACGACCGGCTCCATCACCTCAACCTCTCGGACAGGAATGGCCATGAGAGGTTATCGATCGTGCTTCCTGTTGTTTGGCCTTAAGTCAGGGAAGCACTTATTTACCAACATGCCATTTATGACCCTGCTCCACACACACACACACCTTGCATCCTCTGTGTATTAAAACTCGGTGCTTCCACCTTTTCATGACAGATTAAACCAGATTCTGGATGTCTCCCTCCATCAATCACTCACATGCTGGTGTTTCTGTGTGTTGGGGGAGGGGTCACTTCAAGGAAGTTGAAGCCGGGTGGTCTGTTGTTGTTCTCCACAACAGATGGAAAGTGGGAACACATCCATCGTCGGGCCTGGAGGCGGCTCCTGTGTCCTCTCATTCGCAGAAGATGCAAAGAGTTGAACGATTAAGTCAAGAGACGCTCGACACTTTCCCCCAAACTAATTTCTTATTGATCGCTGGTTCTGGAGAAACTGTTCATGAAGCTTTCGTTTGTCAGGCTCCAGTGGAACCAGCCCTCCTGGTTAGATTTCAAATCTTTTGTGTTGTGCACACACCAGGGCCAGAGATGGAGAGGCCGATAGTGGGACGGGGGGGGGGGGGGGGGGGGGGGGGGGGGGGGGGGGGGGGGGGGGGGGGGCAGAAGCCGTCTGTGTATTGATAAGCAATGCAGATGAATGAGGCTGCAGCCCTGAGTCAGCACAGTGTCTACGTCCACTGCCTGAGACAGACGTCTGACCTCATTCCTGCTGCCTGGCTGGGCCACGCAACCCCGTCAGACCAGCCCCCCCCCTCCCCAGTTTAGTGTACAATTACCCTCGTGATACACACACATACTTCCTCTGATCGGCTGCAGGGATAGAATGCCTTGCTACAGGCAACACCTGTTGGTTATATAAGTGACAGGGGAAGCCACAGGAAGGGAGAAATAAAAGATGATAGAGGAGGAGAAGATGATGAAATGATTCTGCCGGATTAGATCACCAACAAGATGAGTGGTGGATTTGGGCAGCGCGGAGAAAAGCAGGAAGTGATTTCAGACCATCTCTACAAGTGTCCTTGAACGGCTCGACGTACACCAGCCTCCTCAAAACATGACAGCTCATACCTCCCAAGACATGAAAGAGGAAGAGCCCCTCTCTCCTTCCTTCCCTCCTTTCATCCCTCCCCACCTCCCTGGACGCTGCTGGGCGTGGATGAAGAGAGAAACGTGCCCCCCCCTCCACCCCGGCCACCCTCATCCCTCCGGCTCTTCATGTCGTCCTCACCCTCCTCCCTCAGCTGTCTTGGCAGCACATCCTCTTTGCCCCTGGGTGTCACAGGCCACACAAGCTAATTAGACACCTGTTTGAGTCAAGTGCAGACAGCCAGACTGAGACGTTTGATTTCTGCTCGCAACAACGTTGCCTTGATCACTTTTGAAGGCCTGATGTTTGATGCTAGACGCTGTCATTGACGGAACAGAGGTTAGACCAGAAGTGAGGGACTGCTCCCAGACTCCATGTTGACTATATATAACCAGAATGTGTGGCTTGTTTTGGGACCTCTCCATCAAAGAGGCACACAGGGGTTGCGCCCCTTCTCTCCTTTCTCCAGGGGCTCAAGCTCTTGCTCTAATGGGATCGGGCTTTGAATATGTTTCAAGCTTGGCTTTGGCTCTCATCGCCTGAGGCGGTTTGCGGAATGATCCCGGGGTAAATGTAATCCAGACTTTGAAAAGACCTGCGCTCCTACCTGGAACCCGTGCACGTAAACCCTTGTGATGATATAAGAGCTTTGCACGTGAACACACACACTGGTTCAAGGCAAAACATGCCGGAGAAGAAGAGGGCGTGTGGGTTGACTAAGGACAACGGTAGCATAAGTGTTTACTGAGGGAGCGTGCTGAAGGTCGGCGAAGACGAGTCAAAGACGAGTCGGAGCACGGAGCTGAAACCTGTTTCTTTGTATTTGGAAAACCCTCCAAACCACTTCCAGCGAACAGCGCTGACATTGAAATATAATCATGCTGTACCAGATTCTATCAAGCTGCAGGGAACATAATGTATTCTCAGATCTGTATGCATACTTTGTGTGTGTGTACGTGTGTGTGTGTGTGTTTGAGATAACTCGGAAATGTCCTTGGCGAGATCTTTTATTTGACTTTTCCTTTCTCTTATCAGAGCTCTTACCCTGTGTGGGAAGACTTCAGTGCCAAGGCCACAAAACTGCACTCTCAGCTCAGGTGAGAAATATTTCCAACCAAGAGAATAAACCTCGATGAAACGGTTCTTATTTCCAGTTCCAGTGCAGTGAACGAGTGTCGATGTGTTTCTGCAGGACGACCATTCTGGCAGCTGTGGCCTTTTTAGATGCCTTTCAGAAGGTGGCAGACATGGCCACCAACTCCAGAGGTAAGTTTTTCCTATTAACTTCAAGGTGACACACAGAGAAACAGAAAAAAACCACGGCCCACTTGTTTTGGCGTAAATGGCTTTGGGGGTGTTGCACGCTGATTATTTGGACTTGGGATCAGAGAAGGGAAAACCGGAGCTTATTGTTTCTTTGGCCTTAATGAGGTCTGCTGATCTGCTCCGTCACCCTGCTGGTGGCAGCGGACGGGCCGGGCCAGAGAGGCGGCTGATTAACACAGATTTCTTTGGAGTTGATCATCGAGAGCAGTATGTAGGTCAAAAAAAAAAAAAAAAAAAGCGAGCGTGTAAAGGCTCCTGAGCACAGGCGTACAGGCACGCACAAAGATATTCATAGGGGGGGGGGCAGCTGGTAGCTGGTCACCTGACCTCACAGGTCACATGCTTTTAAAAACAGTTAGCACTAGCACAGCCCCTCACTGACCACTTCATACTGGGCTAAATAACTAGCTCCTCAACACGTTGCCTCCTGTAACCTCCCCAACGCTGCCTGCGTTACATCAGGTTGCGTTAAACGCTTCCTGATGTGAGCGCACGTGAACTCTGCGAGATGAAATGAAGTGCACCGGGGTGAACCTGCTAGCTGCGAGCAGCAGGCAGCCGGCTTCGATAAAGCGGAGGTATAGAGCATGGCAGGGCAGCGCTTCAAAGTGTGTCTGCGGTCAGAGTATGGAGAAAATAAGCGGAGTGATAGATGGACCGGAGAGAAGAAGATAAGAGCGAGAGGGATGAGACAGAAGGTTGAACGAGTTTTACAGCTATAGATGCATAAAATCCCTGTAAGTGTGTCACTCACACGCCCACTCACTCTTCTGCTTCTCTCACAGGGACATTAACTTAAGGATTAATGTCGTCGTTGTCAGGCCACAGACTGTCCCCGGGCGAAGAGAGTGATGCTGTCATCATTTAGAAGTGTTCTATAATTAACGTTTTTTTTTACACGAGTGCAAATTAGGAACTTCCTGGCCAGAGGTGGTGTCTCTGTGGAATTTTAGATGATTAAGATTGGTATTTATCTCTTTTGTAATTCAGAAAAACAACTGCAACACTTCAGTAAAGCGCGTAGAAAATCAGATGAGGCCAAAGTATTAGTCAAATATTTTCCTCTGTTAGCATTAAAGACACATTAGTGTGTGTACAGATATTGCTGTTCGTCCCTCTCTGACCCACTTTCACTGTTTTGAGTACATGCTTCCAGAGTCAGGGTCAGGCCTTGTGACGGTTAACGTGGTTTGATGTGAATTGTGGGTAGAGTTAATCATGGATTAGTCATGGTTAAGGTTTGGGATAGGGTTTTGGCTAGGCTCTCCGCAATGAGTGGAATATTGGGGCATCCTTTTAAATTCCTACCATGATTTCAAAGATAACATAAAGGAGCATTTCTATCTGCTCTTAACCAGGCTAGCTTTAAAACCCACTTCTCCCTTGGGACCTGCATTAGTCTGTTAGCGTGCTCCAACACCAAGCTATTAATTTAGCAGGAGGGATGTCGATATAGTCGTGGCGTGGCTTGGGCTGGCCCGGTGGCCTTTGAACCCCTGGCTGCAGTTTTCCATGGAAACATCAAAGGCAAAGGTGACCTTCTGACAGCAGCCATGTTAAGTTATTACTTATTGATATCTAAATGTTCAATTCTTCCTTTCTTTCTAAGTAATCAGCGGTATATCATTTCTGTTCCATGGCTGTTTCCCTCCCTCCTTCCAGCCCCCATGTCTGCAGCGATCATGTTTGCCTCAGCGTCTGTAGCCATATAGGGCTGATTGCACCACAGGGGGGGGCGGCCCTCGGCTACAGGCTGTGGGCCGTCATCGCCGTTGCCCCCGATTCCCCCTGTTGTGTTCAGCGGGGATGAGCTGCAGCTGCTGACACAGCTGGAAGTTTGACCGTACTCGTCTTCTGCTTCCCTCATTCCACCTTTGACACACTCGCCTCCTTCACCCCTCTGACGCTCCAGACTGCACACACGCTTCCTGCCAACGACAGCAATGTATCCCCATCAGTCAGCGCTCCCTGATGAAGCCAGGGAGTGGGTGAATAGAGGATTTTATTATTTCCTGTCCTGCCGCTTGTGTTGTCTCTGACTCGGAGGGCTTCCTTAAAGTATCATCTCTGAGATCATCCCCTCTCCTTCCACCTCGCGCAACCTCTTCAAACTAACATTGTTACTGGGTCTACACGTTCCTTTTTTAGAGTTTATGGTCACGGCTGTGGCGTCAGCGTCTGTGTTTTATGAAGCTGGGGGAGTCGGCGGCCTGGCGTTTTGGCACAGAGTCTGACAGCACTGTTTCTCTAAGCCTCGTTGATGGATCTGTGTCTAAAGGCATGTCTGCGTCTGTGGGCCGACAACTCGCATCTGGGTTCAATAAAGCTCCGCCAACCGCAAAGTTTGTATTAGATGGATGTATTTGGAGAATTTTAAAGATAAATGTTTCATGTTTCAACACCCATCTTTCATGGGATTTAAGTTTGAGGCCCTGCAGGTCTCTGGAATGTTTTTATTGTTAGATTGGTCAGCTTACTTGTTATTGATACGATACGTCTACGACCAGTTTGTTATTCATATTAAAATGTTGTATAACATTAAAGAGAGCAGCGGACTTATTAGCACGAGAGTGAGCTCTGTGTTTGGTGCTTTGTTGTTGCTTGGCTGGGTGACATGTGTTTTGGTGGACGGTTGACTTCATCTTTTCCATTTCTGGACATGGTAGAAGTAGATGGAGGTCAAAGAGTCGGCAGATCAGGGCTAATGTTCCATTTGGTATGAAATACGGGCTGGACATTTTTTTCGGATAGGGGAGTCCATGCAGCGAGAGGTGGTTTGGCCCGGGTGGGGGTTGTGGCTGCAGTGGGATTTCCACAGCTCTGGGTATCCAGGCTAGGCAGAGGCGTTTAGCTAATCCTCTTAGCCCCACTCTGTAACACACAGACACAGACTGCCTTCCCTGCCCGTCCTGATCAGCCACCCCCAGCTTTAAACATTCACACTGTGGGATCACGGGCCAGACTGCCATGCACTGCAAGTTTGGGTCTAACACAAACCAAACCTCTCTTTGCATCTGTGTGCCAGAGCCTGCCGAGCTCAACACTGCATTACTCGCACCTCCTCCAGCGGGGTCCGTACGAGCTGTCCGCCTCTCTCTTTTATTCTCTTACTCATTTAGTCCAGAACTCGGCGGAGGTACTGAGGTATGCTAGTAGATCAGTGTGTCAGTGAAGCAGTAATCTGCTTGGCCGCTGTGCTTCTCTGGGTTGGCAGATGGGATAGATATCCCTACCCGCCATCTGGACAGCCTGGCATGGACGGCATGCGGCCGTGGCCTTGCGCAGGGCGAGATCAGGGGATTACTGTCCTCCACACTGCCCCAGCAGCGCAGCTATTTTTACGGACATGTCAAATAATGAGAGTGTGTCCATGTGACCGGCGCTGACATCCATCAAGCCTAGTGTTTCGTGTTCCAGCCTGATGAGGGAGTACATCTGCATCTTACAGGGGGGTTTGTACTTTATTAAATGAGCTTTTTGGATTTTAAATGCTCCAGATTTGTGGACATGCAGTGGCACTTTAGCAACATGCTACGCTTCCGATTGTCACATTAAGTATCCGCGAAAGCCGTTTATTGCTCCGAGCCGTCTACCTTTTCTGTGGTACTGAGCTGAAAGCCTCCCAACATATTTCTCTCCATCTCCTTTTTTTCAGCCTCAAAACTAAATGCGATCGCGCCACAAATGAATGTTTTCCAGCTTTTATAATGACTACGTAGAAAAAAGCAAAGGGTGAAGTGGCCGGAACAATGATGTGAAGAACAGACGAGAGTGAAAACAAATATTTTGGCTCGATGTAGCTCTAACTCTGAGGGGTGAATAAGTAGACAGCCATGAGAGTTGAGTGGAACACTGTGTTCAGCTGTGGTGTATCCTAAACAACAAGTCCGTGTGCACGGGAGAGAGGGAGAGCCTGACAGAGGAATGTGAGGAGAATGTTCAAAAGAGGGAATGAAATGACACAAGCTTTATTTTTAATCAAGGTTCAATCGAGGTGGCTAATTAAAAACAGTTGGATAAAACAAATTTATCCCCAGAGGATGAGTTGTTTTTCTGACTTTGTTGCATGAGGTTTATGTTCTTGGTTATTAGGCTACTCTCTGAACAGCTAAGTTAAAGTACTTTCTTTCCCGGGTGTGCTTGGGGCATATGTTTTTTTCTGCTGCTGTATTTTCTTCCAGGTTGAGGTTACATTTAAAACTTTTTTACTCCTTGTACTTCAGAATGAACAAGTCTGAGAAAACTAGCACTGAGTTTTAACGTAGACAAAGTTTCAATGTTTAGGTCGGAATCCAAACGGGGGGCTCAGATGAATCTCATTGTTCTGAGATTCTAACTTTTAAATGGAGTCATTATAATGGTTCTAAAAAAGAAGGCTGAGTATCTACAGGTGGAGATGGAGGTTATTAAGTTCAGTGTGAGCCACAGCAGTAGCAGTAGTGGTGGCGTCAGCGTTGTTTGGAGGATTGTTTGCAAATGAGCAGCGCAGCGTTAACTTTGAACAAAGGAGGGGGAAGTGCATTGTCAGCTCCGATAATGGAAACCTTACAGCAAAGAGTGGAACGCAGGACAACCTTATCTGACTCAACCGGCCTAAAGGCTTTTATCCCCCCCGGCACGTAATGCAGGGGATCTAGTGATCACAATGTCTGTCTGTTCGACCCCATGTATTTTGTTTCCATGGAAGGCCTTTGCCAGGGAGATATGTCATCTCCTGATGTCTATATTATTGTCTTACCTTTTGTGCTCGGATAGATCTGCGGTCCTTTCCCTGAGCTGCAGGTGGAGGAAGCCCCCGTGGTTCTGCTGTTCATTCCATTAATTGCATGATTTCTCTGCTTCCCTTTCAGTTATTCTTGTTTTCTCTCTCTGTCGCTGTCTTTTTTCATCTCCAACGAACATCACAAGAGGCGCCGTTTATTTTTAGCAGCATTTATGTCCCTGGACAGGAAGCTCCTCCAGCAGAGAACCCAAACTTCCTCCTTGTTCTCCTGCTCCTCCTCAAGTTTTGTCTTAATGCACTCCAGAACACGTTTACACCACATCACACTGAGCGCTGTTTATGAGTGTGTGTGTGTGTGTGTGTGTGTGTGTGTGTGTGTGTGTGTGTGTGTGTGTGTGTGTGTGTGTGTGTGTGTGTGTGTGTGTGTGTTTCTGGTCGAGGGGTGAAACTTGCTGCATGCACTGTTTGGCCAGACAACAATGGGGTGTGTGTGTGTGTGTGTGTGTGTGTGTGAAACAACTGATCTTGAGGCTGTTTCCTCTGCCTTTCATTACTATTGTGTTCTGGTAAGGAGAGACATTGCAAGGAAGTGACACAAAGGCTCTGAGCTCTGTTTTGGTAACGGCTGCTGCAGACGCGCTTACGTTCACTCAGAAACTTCCTCACATTCAGTCAGCAGTCCGGATATTTCAGGCTTCACTAATGTTCTTTTGGACAGAAAGAACTTTGGGAAGTTGTAGTTGCGGCAGTTTACACTATTTTCTCACATTTGGTAGAATCATACAAATAATGTGATGCTATTAAATAATCAATTTAATCAATGTAAATAATCAGTGCTCTGTAGACAAATGTCCTTTTCACCTTAAAGTCTGGGATTTTACCTTTGGCTACACCTGCAGCAGCCAGCTCGCACTTCCTCTCCCCCCTCCGCCCCCCGACCGTCCAGTACCAGACCCCACCTCGTTTCTTCCTCCCCTCTCACCCAGAGGCCCTTCATCCATCAGTGGCCTCCGCTGTGTCCCTGCCAGTTCACACATAAAAGGGTTGAGGGAGGGGAAAAGGCAGGAGGCTTAACTGTGTGTGCCAGCCGCAGCCAGCGCCCCGGCCGAGGTGCCAACGCGAGAAATAATTGTTGTCTCACGGGTGATGGAATTTCCCAGCTCAGCTCCCCGTTTGAGATTGTGGCCCAAAAAAACTGAGGCTTAATATTCCTGGAAGTGAAACCTTGAGGATGTCCTGTACCTTTTTGCTTGTCCCACATAAACATGCTTTATTGACTCAGGAAGTTGAGAGAGAGAGAGAGAGAGAGAGGGAGGGAGGGAGCACCTACTCCACCTGGGAGAGCTGCTTCAGCGAGGCAAGCTAAGCTCCAGTGGTGGAGACATCAAGGAGGAGGCCTGTGGCAGTTTAGCTCCCGGCTCCTGGCAGGAGAGTTCCCTGTAAAACAGTCCTCTTAAAATGCTCCTCCTTCCCCCAAAGGAATCAGGAGAGTTAATCAGAACCAGACCTCTGGATGGAACCACTCACTAAACACTTCGACCACACTGTGTCGGTGCTGGATCCATGGAGCTTACGGTTCCCACCAAACGCCGTCAGTGTGAGGTTTGACCTTCTCCCTTCGAATTGCCGTGTACTCCTCGACATACGCGGCAGATCTGGCTTCAATTTCGCTCTGTGTGTTCTGAATATGTGTTGAGTCAGGCGCCATCTGCACCCGAGAAGTCCCGCTTTAATCAACCCCACATTGCCAGGCTGCTCAGTTGTTCCCAGTTAAGTGTCCTAAGATATATGACTGGGTTGCATAACCGCGCTCTCTCTCTCTCTCATCCCGGTCTGTGTTTTGCTTTGTTCATGCACGTGTGGGTGTCTGCTATGAGGTCAGCCCTGCTCCCCCTGAAGCCCCAGGGGTCCAGGTCTGCTCCATAAGCACTTTCCCAGCCCCTGCACATGTTTAGTCCGGATCCAAACTGCTTTTACAAGGACAACTATCAATAGATTTCAATACATTTGAATCAAACAGTCCAGTATCATGTGTATGAAAGGAAAAAGAATGAAAAGAAACTCGTCTTTTAAGTCCGTCTCGAGCCTCCGTCCGGCTTGTGTGCGTTTGTCACATGCCTGTGTGCAGGCCGGGTGCTGTGGGAGGGAATCACTGCGTCCCTGTCCGTCCGGTCGAGGCCAGAGGGCAGCAGGGCTCGTGGACACGGGCAGGAAGCCGCTGGACCTCCCCAGGATGTAGCTGTCAGCTGATCCCCCTCTGGGAGGTGAAGGAGGAGAGGGCGAGACGGAAGGGAAATTGGCAGGTGTGGATGGGAAGAGGGGGGTTGGGGTGGTTAAGGAATGAGACGGTGACTTTGTGAAAGTCTGTTGGAGAGATAAAAGGGCCCACATTACTCTCTCTCTGTCTCTCTCTCTCTCTCTCTCTCTCTCTCTCGGGTTCTCCCTGCAAAAGCTGATTTGCAGCTGTGCACGCATCCTGCGCAGCTTTCAAGAGAAGTGGAGAGAGGCGTGACCTGAGGACACGTGTCCTCTAGCCTCTTCGCGAGAAAACAAACGTCCAAGTCAAAGATTTGAAAGCTTGAGGTGAAAAGGACCCGCAGTGGTTTTGACGACTTTAAACTAAAACACATGGCTTCCCCAGTGGAGCTCACAAAGACCCAGTGTCACCGCAGACTCTTATAAGAATGAATAATCACCGCTCCTTCAAAGATGGACACTTCTTTGGCTATTTATAGCGAGACCTCTGCGTATGCGTTCCACGTGTTTCTTCAATCACTTCCTGCTGTGGTTCAAGGCCTGCGTGCGATACAGCCGGATGACCTTTCACCTCCGACCTCTCGGTGTCGCCCTGATAAGTGATGCCGACAGAAGACGACCTTCCCTTCCTCTGTCCCCGACGCACTCGGGCGTTTCCACATCTGTCTGCTCTCAGTGAGCGGGCACTTCTTTGAACCAGTGAAGTTTTCTTTATGTGATAGATAAAGAAAAAAAAGCACAGACGCCGTCTGAAGCAGCGTCTGACTCCAGACCTGCTGCGTGAGACACGTTTTTTTTCTGTTTTATTCTGGCTAATCGCTTCTTTTTCCAGCTCATTTTATTTTTGCTCCGTGTTTGAGCCAGTTTCTCTCTCTCTCCCTCCCTCCCTCCACCCTGCATGAATGGTGTTTAGGAAACAGAGAGAACAGGAAAGGCAGAGCAGGCAGGGAAGAATAGAGGGATATCCCCTTACAGGGTTCCCTCCTTTTTCCTCCGGGATAGAGGGGATGAGAACATTGGAAAGGGTGCTAGGAGGGGGGGTGGGGTGTTCAGTGGGGGTTGGTAAATTGCACCACCTGTACGCACACACAGACTGAAGTACAAAATTCAATCATCTGGCCTACCACTGAGAGATGTCCCCTCTCTTTCTCTGTGTGTGTGTGTGTGTGTGTGTGTGGTGAGACCCTCAGATTAGCCCTATGTGGCCCAGATTGCAGCGGGATCAGTGCTGACATGTATTACACCAGGCTGTTAACCATCAGTAAGACACTGCAGCCTTAGCAGCTTAAGACCCCATTTTAATTACACTTGTACCGAGAGGAAAAGTACAGGACCCAGCGCGCACGTGGTGGAGAGACTCAGGCCTGTGATGAAGTGTCAGAGGGACAAATGCACGTTTTCTGGAGAGGGGGAGGACGCCGGTTTGGGTTTCCGCTGGTGCGTCACGTGCAGTTTCTGGCCTGCACGCGTCCACCTAGTGGCAGCAGCAGGAAACTCACAGACAAATCTGACAGGAGAATCAAGATCCTTCTGAGTGCTTTTGTCATAGCTTTTCTTTGAACGTCGTATCCTTCCAGACGAAGGAGCATTTGTCTCGTGTGAAATGCTTGACTCTGAATTGTTTCGTCTTTCTAAATAAAGGTGCCACCAGGGACATCGGCTCCGCTCTGACAAGGATGTGTATGCGACACCGCAGTATTGAGGGAAAATTGCGCCATTTCACCAAGTAAGTGTGTTTTTTAAAATGGATTCCAAGGTCAGTGAGCCCAGAGAGAGAATAACACAGACTCTCTGATACTTGGCAACGTGTGTATTTAACGGTTGCGTTCTTCTTTGTGTCTGCTCTCCTGTTTCGATCTCGCTGCCGCAGTGCTCTTATGGAAGGTCTGGTCACGCCGCTTCAGGACAGAATAGAGGAATGGAAGAAGACAGCCAATCAGCTGGACAAGGACCACGCCAAAGGTGAGCACCCAGCATGCACCGGCGGCGACATGGAAGTAACGCAGATCGTAGAAAGTGACACAGCTCTGCCTCGTCCTCCGCAGAATACAAGCGCTCTCGGCAGGAAATCAAACGGAAGTCGTTGGACACGATAAAACTCCAGAAAAAGGCAAGAAAAGGTGAGAACCCGACTTGTTGGATCCTGCCTGGCTGCTGCACCAGTGTTTCGGATTGAACTGGTGCCATCTAGAGCGTGGAGCTGAACACGACACCTCACGTCAAATCTAAATGCCTGGCGCGGTGTCGCTCCTCTGGATGATTTATCCTCTTCTGCTTCTCTAAAGAAACACTCCTCTCTCCTGGCTGTGCTTGAGCCAGCCGCTCACGCTGCTTGTCGTTTAAGCTGCTGTTCTCGTGGCGGTTCAGGCCGCTACTCTTACGCAATGTGTCCTGACTGGATGGAGCTAACGCTGCCTGTTCTCCTGTCTCTCCTCCTCTCGCCTGTCCCTGCAACCCCCTCCTCTATTCGTTCGTGGCCGCAGAGCTTCTGGGTATGTTCGACAAACCTAACCCTGAATGAGAACCTTTCTATGGCAAGATCATTCCATGAGCATCATCACCATCGTCCGGCGAAACTGCCAGTCAAAGAAAAGCCTGCGCTGTCTTAAAGAAGATTATATAAAGAAAATGAAAAGGCTGGTGCCACTCGCAGGTGTGGCACCATGAACGTGATTTTAATCCAAACCTCAAGCAATGCAGTCATTGTAAATATCTTTAGAATGATTGGAGATAGCAATAGAGTATTAATACTACACAGGAGTAAGAGAACAGGACAAGGTCACAGCCGTCACAGTCTGCATGTTAAGGTGGACGGCTCGTCTCCCCGTCCTCCCACGTCCCAGAAATCAAGCTGAACTATGGCAGAAGCAGCCATCTCTCACAGGAGGTTTATTTTCATTCCAGTCTGACGGGTTGTGATTGGAGGGATGGAGCTTCAAAGCTGCTTCAGAGTCTCATCCAAAACACACAGTTCTTCAGTCTGAGCCATAAAATAGCATCAAAACCCCCCCCAACTTTCCAGAAAACAAAACTCGTCAGACGCCATCTCTGACAATCATGTATCTTTTGAATAAAGCGGGAAGCTGCCAGTTCAGCTCCGCCGGCGTCCCGTCACCGAGACAGTCTTTAGTTCCTGTGTGAACGCCGTTCTGTCATGAGGTGACACTCGGCTCTGTGATGATGAGCGAGTGTCTCGCCGCAGACTTAAGCTTCTGTTTTAAAGAACCCGTTAAGTGGCAGACTGTCAGATCCTCCGAGGATTCTGCTGCGTGTATAATTTGCGGCCCATTAAGCTCAGGTGCGCTGAGAGATCAGCCAATTAACATGATTCAGTGTTCGACAGCGGTTAGACAGACGTGCAACAAGTCGTCTGCAGAGCTGTGAGTCAGAGAGACGGATGGAGAGATAGATATGAGATAGAAATAAGGTACGCAGGAGGATGGACGGACAATGATTGCACTCATTGAGCTTTGAACCAAAAGGCTGAGTCACTGCAGGGTCACAGTGCATCTTTTCTGAAGCTAACAGTTTGGCTTCTCATCTTCATCTTCATCTCAGCCGTCTTCCATCCCGTGTCACTGTGGCATCACGTTCATCTCCGGACTCGTCCTCTCATTCCCATGAACCATCAGAACGTGGTGTTTGTCAGAGCGCTGACCGTCGGCGCGCCAGATGTTTATCGCCACGTGTTCTAACCGTCTGTCTTCTTTTACCCCCCCCACCTCCTCACAGGCCGCGGCAACCTGCGCCCCCAGCTGGACAGCGCCATGCAGGACGTGAGTGACCTGTACCTGCTGATGGAGGAGACGGAGAAGCAGGCGGTGCGCAGGGCGCTGCTGGAGGAGCGAGGCCGCTACTGTACATTCATCAACCTGCTGCAGTCTGTGGTGGTGAGTGGAGTCTTTGTTCAGCAGCGAATCGGAGTAAACGCACGCGTCTGTTTCATTCAATCCGTCCGCGCTCTGTCCTCCAGAACGTGGAGATCGCCATGCTGGGGGAGATCACTCACCTGCAGCCCATCGTGGACGACCTCACCGGGCTGACCGAAGACCCGCACAAGCTGCCGCCGGCCAGCGAGCAGGTGAGCCGGAGACGAGCCCTCTCGTGCTGCCAACACATTTGTTTCTCCGAGCTGCTCCGGCTGTTTGGACCAGAGTCAAAGCTTTGCAGTCTGAGAAACGAATAGACTCGTTTGTTATTATCATCTATGAAAGGATTAACAGTGAAGGGATGCAGTAAACAAATGTTTTCTGTTCAGTATATTTGCATTACTCGGCTGTTTTTGACACGTTTATTTATTCTTCTATACAAATGAAAGTAAATACATTCATGGACTGTTGGGTTTGTCTTTGAATGAAATTTGACATGGGGAAAAAAAACTAAGTGACATACTCCCTTACCTTTGAAATGAGAAAATAGCAGTCAGACGCACCGCTGCCATTATACAGTTACAGATAAACGACTTTATTCATCTCCAGGGGAACATTCAGCGAAGCAGGGATGCATAATTCCAAAATAAATAGAAACAACAAAGTTCAGCAGTCCAGAGAGGTGTAGTATAAATAAAAATATAAAACATCTCTCTCTCTCTTTCTTACGATCCCTGCACATCTATAAAGATCTGTCTGAGGACGCCTCTCTCTGTGTGTGGTGTTGGAGCAGTCTAATCTCTGGCTGTTGTTGCTGCTGCATCATCATCTTCATCATCATCATCATCATCTCTATCTCTGTTCGGTCACGTGTTGTCGCAGGTGATCCGGGACCTGAAAGGCTCCGACTACAGCTGGTCGTACCAGACTCCTCCCTCCTCCCCGAGCAGCACTAACTCCAGGAAGAGCAGCATGTGCAGGTACGTTTGCATCCCTCACATGCACAGGAATGCCTCTGCAGCTCCTCAGCTCTTGCTCGGCGCAGATTTACGGTTCCCAAGCTTCTTCCAGACAGATTAGATGCAGAGCTGTGAAACATTGCAGGCTGAAAGCTGTGAGCCCGCACGAGAACAAGAATCCACATATTTATGCGGCTAATGGCCGGGGTTGGGCAATTTATTCATAAAAATGTGGGTCAGAAGTACATTCCAGGCCGAGACGCAAGAAAAAAAAAATATTGAGCACGAGGAATTTCAAATCTTGTCATCACAAATCATGGCCCTGCTTTGTGTTACCGTCACAGAACCCTTCTGAGACTTCTACCAATTACCACCGCTGCCTATTTTTGGAGTTCTGTATTTGACTTAATGCAGTTTTTTAAGTTATAAATCAAAGCTGGAGGGAAGTTAAGTTAAGGTGAAATAAGGACACTCCAGGAAAAGCTGATATCTCCCAAATGTGTTTTTACTGAACTTGGAGAAACTTCAGAGTTTGACTGCTGCACTGAAGGTCACAGTTTTTATCTGCATGTAAAGAAACAAGATTCACTTGTGGGTAAAAAAAAAAAAAAAAAGGCAACAAAAGGATTTTTTTTTTTACTCCACTACATCAGAGATAAAAAAATGGTTTTGATGTTGAGTTAGAAGAAAAACAAGTTCTGTGAGGCACAGGGAGGAGACGTCGTAAGGATGGTGTGTAGTGGTTCATCCTGTTTAATTTGTCATATCTAATTAGGAATTCTCCTTAATCCGATAGAGGACAATGATTAAGGAGAAAAGGCAGCTTCAGATACATTCCAGAGGGGGAGGCGAAAAGCACCAGTTGCACATTTGAAACAAAAAGGCGTGGGTGACAAAGGGAGGCGACGCTAAGTGAGAGTGACGGAGCAGGAGCGGAGAAAACACGGAGACAGCTGTAAGTGTTCAGAGGGAGAAGGGAATCAAAGACGGGATAACTTTTTAATGCTCTTTGATGCAGAGAAATTAGAAGAATGCCATCGTTTGGAATTTTCATACAACACCGGCTTCACGTTGGCAGCGTTTGTGATCAGTCTTTCATCTCGCCTTCCTGTTTTTCTGCCTACACGTGAATCCTCAGGAAGCCGCTGCCGGGATCCCGATCCCTTTCTTTTGTTGAGGTTTGATACTGATGTGCTTTCCCGTCCACAGTCTCCTCCAGATGCCCTCTGCAGGGGCCCATCGGCTCAGCAGCGTGTCCTCCCACGACTCCGGCTTTGTCTCCCAGGATGCCAACACCCACTCTAAGCCTCCGTCGCCCATGCCGTCTGATATCACCAGCCAGGTAACCGTCTCTGGCATTATACCAAAGTTTAATCTCTGGTCAGGGGGAAATAAGGTGTTTTATCGCATCAGAACCAGGAAAGGCAGACGCGTAAGCCGCTGAGGGAAAAACTGCAGGGGGAAGAGGACACATCAACAACTCCACTTTCTTGTCAAAAGTAGATTTACAATAATTTTAATCTTTTTAACAACGGGCCTTTTTCCATCTGGCATCACCAATCTGACGGGGACGGGAGGAGGGGGATTTGCGTCTTTTGCATTTCAGAGATAAAGCCGCGGTTACAACAGGAGCCGGCTAGTCAAGCCCGGCCAGAATTCTCCGTGTTGTGCTGCAATAGAGCTTTATCGGCTGCGAATGTTGAATTTCTGTCCCACTGGTTTGATAAAGTTACTCAGACTCTGGCGGTCAGAGCAGATTACAGCGTACGGAACACACTTGGCAGCACACCAACTGACGCAGTGTTCTTCTCAGGAAAATACGATCTAAAATGCTGCTTCATTTTGGACCTGGGCTCCGCTCTTATAGATCCCCTCAGAGGGAGAAAAAAAAAACAACTCAGCAACACCCCGACTCAACCCGTTCCTTTGCATCTCTCATCTCTCACACACCTCTCTGTCTCTCTCTGTTTCCATCCCCCCCCCACCCCTGGTTTTTCCTCCATCTCCGGTTTCCCAGAAATCAACAAGCTCGGCCTCCTCCGAGGCCTCAGAAACCTGCCAGTCTGTCAGCGAGTGCAACTCTCCTACGGCGGTTAGTAACGGCATGAATCTCATCAGCAGACCTGCTTTTATTGAGCACATTAGCGGAGGCGCACTGCTGCATTTCGCCCGTTGTTACGTGTGGCGTGAGGAGGCCCGCGGGCTCCACCTGGTTCTGAACCTGACAGCTGCAGTGCGGTCCGTGGATGTGGAGCGCTCTGACTCACACTTGTCTGTCCGTTCCGCAGTTTGGCTCATGCTCATCCTTCGGTACCTTCCGCCCTGCTTTCTCTCACACTGGCACCATCAGGCCTCTCTCTGTCATACTTCCTGCGTCCCCCACATTTAATCACTCCCCCGGATCCAACACCCCCTCTCCCACATCAAAGGTCCCTAACTGGAAGGTTTGTTTTCATTTGCCAATTTATTTTTACTTTCTTCTCTTCTCCTCTGTTTTTAAACTGTGTTGCCTGTTTGCTTCTTGAGTTTTTTATTTATTTTTATTGCCTTCATGCACATTAATCAGCCTAAAGATTACAAACACCATCCAGCTCAGTTTCATCACTCGAACGTGCGGAACTGAAGCAGCTCTGTCATTTAACAACACTTGCCGAGCCTTCTGTAATCAGCCCGCATCTTCCCGAGCGTCTAACCTAGTCCATGAGCCAAATCAGCAGCGTCCACGTTAGCCGTGGGACACGCATGGACACGCTCCTGCGGGAGGACTGGTCTCACTGGTCCTTCCAACCTCTGCAGGACTGGGCCAAGCTGAGCTCCTGCGAGCCGCCGCTGGCGAGCACTCTGCAGCGTCGGAGGGAGTCCATGGAGAAGATGAGGGAACTGGAGGCTCCGCCCAGTCCGCATGGGTATTCTGGGATGCAGCCGGATGATTCACACCGAGGTCGAATTGGCCAAGCAAGCAGGGTAAGAAGGTCCCCTGGGAGCAAACATTTAAATGTCAATTTATAAATGTGTGCGCCCTGGGAAATGTGGTACCGTGAATAGTGTATGTTAATGTGCTAATCTTTATGTATGTGCTACCTGTCTGTATCTCAACGTGTGTGTGTGTGCTTCAGCATGGCGAGCCCCTCTCTCCGGCAGCCAGCACTCTCGCTATGGTCCTGACCAGAGGCTTGAGCATGGAGCAGCAGAAGAGCAGCAGGGACTCTCTGCAGTACTCGAGCGGCTACAGCACCCAGACCAACACACCGTCGTGCTCCGAGGACACCATCCCCTCACAAGGTAACCCCCCCCCCCCCCCACCTCCGTGTGTCCCTGCGTGTCTCCAACACGCCCTGCCGTGTGTTTTGATTGCATTAATTGCCTTTTGTGCCATTTTGATTTGCTGTGCGTTACGCTGTAAAGAAGCAGCTGCTCAGTAACTCCTCGCAGCCTTGTCGGTGTCAGTGTTTTATTTTTTTTTTATATCGCTGTTAAAAAATAGATGCTCATGACTCACTGTGACACTCGCTCACTTCCAGGTTCAGATTATGAGTGCTACTCACTCAACGGGGACGCTGACAGCGAAGGGCAGGCAGACTTTGACAAGTCCTCCACCATCCCACGCCACAGCAACATCGCTCAAAGCTACCGCCGCATGATCCAGACCAAGAGACCCGCCAGCACGGCGGGTCTGCCCGCAGGTAAGGCCCTGCCGGGAACTCCCAACGGCGCGGGGGGGAGTAGCTCAGGGGTGGTCGCCTCGGGGACGGCAACGATTCGCCGGACGCCGTCCTCCAAAACCGGCGTGAGACGCACGCCGTCCACGTCCGGGCCCATTCCCATTCGCCCCCCCATCGTGCCGGTTAAAACCCCCACTGTACCGAACTCTCCGGGGTACGGCAGCCCGTCGCCGCATGGCACGGGCAGCGAGGAGTTTCTGTACGGTGACGACCCGTCTGCTCATGACTACATGAGGGGTTCTCCAAAGCGGATGAGCCTCCCTGACACAACGTGGGGCATAGGAGGAGGTGCAGGAGGAGGAGGACTGGGGGACAGGACTGTTTATGCCCAGCAGGCTGCTGGCATGGCCACCCACAGTGCTGAGGAAGACCCTCTGCTCGCTGCCAACCGCCACAGCCTGGTGGAGAAGATTGGAGAACTGGCAGCCAGCGCCCACGCCCTTGGCGAGGGTCAGTTCCCCTTCCCCAGCTCGCCGCTGGGCGAGGCGGCTCAGCACGCGCCCCAAGAGCTGTCCCCAGGGAACCACGAGGACATGGACATGCTGGTGTCGATACGCCGGGGGGTGAAGCTCCGCAAGACCCTGACCGACGACAGGTCAGGGCCCAGAATCCTGCGGTAGCTGGTGGAGACGGAGCGGCCGCGTCCTTGTTTCACAAATGGAAGCTTCGTGTTGAACTGCAGCAGCACTCATGTCATACATGACCTGAGGCACAAAGAGGATGTCACGCGTGGTTAATGAAGGCCAGTCGACTTAATGAGTGACCACGAACAATGTCAAGTCATTTCATTTCACGTCATGTATGTATTGTGTACGTACAAAGTAATCCATATTTTTTGGTTTTTATTCTTCTGGTTTCGTTGTTTTTGTTGTGGCCGTGCGTCTCTGCTCCCCGTGTGACCGCTAGTTCGAGCCCCGTCAGCCCCTTTAGACCCAGACGCCACGGGCCAGAACGCTCTGTGTCTCTGTTCCTGCTCTTATGATTGTTATAATATTGTGCGTTTCTATGAACACTGCGACCTGTGTGTGTGTGTGTGTGTGTTGTTTCTCATCATTACTGTACAAGTACCGTATTACTGTTTTGTTTCATAAGCTGAACAGCAGCTGTGTAAGTCATGTAAAATAGGAGCAATATGGCAGTGTTTCTATTGCTGTACTGTACTGTCAATATATTCTGCAATTAAACAGGCTTTTTACTGTTCATGACTTTGTCCAACGATGTCTTTACTGGTCGTCCACTCAGCAGAAGATCAGTGGGTCCCAGTCATGCTGGTGAGGGGGAGTCTTAGGGCGAGATCCTGAGCCTGAAAGCAAATGAGTGAATTTGTATTTTTAGGATTTTTGTGGTGGTCAAGACAAAAAACAGAGTTTACAGTACAGATATTTACTATATATAGACTTTTTATATTAGTATTTTTTGGATGCAAAACAAACTTGAAAAACATGAAATAATCCCTTTATATTAACAGTGGTTAAATGGGTCACCCCCAGCCGTTCACATGGTTTTAAGTTTAAATTTCTCTTCTTATTATTTATATTATTTCTCAGAAAATCCAGTTTCCCCCCTTGGGGTCTTTCTCTACATTTTATTCAGCTTTTTTAAGAGTAGGCTATCAGTATTTCATGATTTCTCCAGCAGCAGTTTGCTCGGTGTAATTTTGCAATTTCAAAGTTTCGTCGCAAATTCCCCAGATAATTTACTGCTGGGTTCTCGCTGCCCCACAGTCACAGGGCGCGCACCGCCGCAGTCCCCCTGCAGAGACAGGCGAGGGCGCCAAAGACCCTTCCGTCACTCACTGTAGCCGAGGAAGACTATGGTGGCCAAACAGAGCAGTGATGGATGATTCCCATCTCCGTGGCCGGAGTGGAGATGATGTGAGGGGAGATAAGGATTCGAACCCGAGCAAGTTTCATTCAACGACATCCACTCGTTTGATTTGTTGACGAAACTGGTTCAATCACACTTGAATCCGCAGGAGAGTAAAGGATAAATATATATATTCATTTTGGCCAGGGGGCTGTTTCTGTTGGGGGTGGGTGAAGAAAAGCCCCTCATTATTCCTTAAATCCTCTTCCTGCTGGAAAACAAGTGCTGAAGCAGCGGTGATGATGAACCATGCTGTCTCTTGCCTGGATCCAGGGTAACGGAGCCCTGTTGGAGGCACGATTTGATATATGAGCATAATGTCCATTCAGAGCTGCTCTCACCACGAGGCCCAGTCAACGGTGCAGCCCGCAAAAAAAAAAGAAAACAGAACAATGGAATTAGAAACAGCGGGAGAATGATTCAGGGTTGAGCGTGCGTGTGTTTTTTAAACGAGGAGCGATTTCATCTATTTAAATTCCAAAACTCAGACGTCATCGGTGACAAGTCCCGCTGATTTGCTAAGGAGATTTCCGGCTCAGAGGTCTGAACGGGAGCAGATAATGAAGGTTCAACCGCTGCATCCAGTGGTGTGATGCCGGATAATGAGGGGGCGGCGGGGGCTCTGGGCTTCGGCTTCGATGTGAGAAGCTGCAGAATCACCAGCACCACGGTCGAGGAGAAGACGATTAGCTGCTTTGGCTAATAGAAACCTTCAGTAGCCTTGAGTGTGTTTCATACCCCCCCCCCCCCCCCCCCCCCCCCTCTGTGTGTGTTTCAAACCCCCCCCCCCCCCCATAATCCTCTCAGCCTCATGAATAGCACATTATTAAGTTAACACTATCAGTTTGTGGCCTTGAACTGGTTGAGTAATGGAAACCTGCCTAATGGCTGGGCCTGGGAATAATTAACTGAACAAAGTGTTGTTGATCATCCAAGGTAATGCTCTTACCGACCCAACCACGTTTCAAAGAGAACATCACCACGGCTTCTCTCATCAGGGAGCGAGGGAGCAGGAGGCAGTGCCAGGCTCGGTTTCTCCTTTCCTCTTTACTTCCGAATGAACATCTCCTTTAACCTTTGATGGGGCCAGAAATATTTTAATGGGCAAACAGTTGTTCGGGGGCCATACGGCGAGATACGGTTAAAATCAATGATGGTTTCTTAGTGCGCTAATCACCGAGGCAACCCCCGGGCTCCTCTAATCACAGCGCTGCTATCATAAAGCGGCGCCCCCTCAGACAAGACGCGGCCCTGAAGTTGTTGCGCGCATTTGTTTCTATCAAAACAAAAGAGCCATGTTTTAATCATGAAATTATTTTGGGCTTTTTCTGCTTCAAGGTGGCTGCTGTTGTTCTCCTTTCCATTATTATGCTCATCGAGCCTGCAGGAGGTGTGGCTCGGTGATGAGATGTTTGATTTGTCGCTCTATTTTCGTGCGTTTTCACAAACAGGGCGGAGAAGCCGCTGCATTATTTGTGTTATTAAGACAGTGGAAAAGGTAAATACGCGAGCAGGTTGCAGACGTAATTAACATCTCTATTAATTAACAGTTATGGTTTACAGCAGGGTCGAAATTACTACAGTAGGAGCTGGGAGCCTGCAGGGAATCCAGGCTAATTAGCCGTACCTAATACATGGGGGAAATGTCTTGATATTTATTCGGCTCCTCTAAATGCTTTTTGGCCCCAGGTTGTGATGGAGGGGGTGGGGGTGCTTCCTCAGGGGCCCCACGCTATACGACACATGAGCTGCCGGATGTCATGATGTTTCCAGAATTGGCTCTTTGCAGCGAACACGCAGGGTACAGGGCTTTTCACAAAGGTTCACAGACGAATGGCAGCCATGAGAGCTGGATGCTTATTCACCCGCTCTAATTGTCCTGTCATTCTCGAATAAACCTGCCCGTTCCTGCCAATTATTCCTTTGACTTGCGCTGAATGGTCTATTTTTTGAGACCGTTTTTAAACACTGCACTCGCCGACATTAGCTGCCGAATAACCGATGTCGGTGCCAGGTTCTCTTAAGTCTGTCCTCCATCATCCTCCTCTGCTCTTGTGTTTCCTGGAAGAATAAGAGACAACTTACAGAACTTACAGCACAGGTTACGTTACAGCATCGACCCCCCTCCCCCTCACATCCTCACTCCCCAAATCCCATCATCCCGTCTCTGAGGAGAACACAAGCAAAGGTAGAATGTTTTAAAATGCTGCAAGGCTACAACCTTTGCCTTCATTAGCCACGTCTCTCTCCGTCTGAGTGAGGGGAATGGACTTGGTCAATTATTCATTAAGTAAAGCATGAAGCTTTCTAATGTTTGTTGCCCGTTTTCTTCAATGTGATTCTTTTTTTTTTCTTCCCCAAAATGCCCTGCAGCTCCAAGTTATCTGCTGGAGAAGAGGGATGTGGAGAGCGTTTCATGATTTTTTATTTTTTTTAATTCATTACAGCCTTGTTGTTATGTTTCTGTTGTTGTTGTTGTGGTGTAGGTTTTCATCTCAGTAGATAGCTGCTGCTGCTGCTGCTGCTGTGTGCAAGCCTCGAGTAAACTAGCCCGGCCTGGGCCTTGTGATTCCATGAGGCCCCCGCCACAGTTATCTCCCATCCTGGCCGTCACGGTGAATTTCAGCATGTAAGACAACACGATAAAAAAAGACGGCGTTTGATTTGCATTCATGAGGCACTTAAGAAGTTCAAAGACGAGTTACAGAGCAGAATAAAGCGTGCAGGGTCCTCCCAGACAGTTCAAACAACGTCTATTTTGGATTTCAGCACTTCACCCCAAATGACAATGTGGCACTGCTGCTGCTGCTGCTGCACGAGGCCATTTCTCATCAATAAGCTCCCTGTCACACTTTGTGCTGAAGCTATTTTTGTGCACGGATTTCTTTTTGGAAAGAAAGCCTCTGACTCCTCCGGTCAGAGATTGCAAAAAAAAACAGCAGCGAGCGTTGGGGATGGCTCGGTGTGTCCTGGTAACACAGCCCACGGCTTTGTGCCACGTAAAAGAATACAGCGATCAACCAATATGAGCTCTGTGCTCCAGCTGCAGGCAGGGATTCCAAATTGTCTGGGGGGCTCACTGCCAGTTACCAGAGTTATTGCCTGAAAAGGAGCAGTTTACTGCAGAGAGTGGATTCGGCTAAAATTGCAATGATGGATTGTGGTTTCAAATTGATAAGGATCTTTCAGTGGAAGCTTTGATGAATTTTCAGACTGAATACAGATGTAGACTACGCATGTATGAGCAGGGGGGGGGCATCACGTGGGACAGGCGTAGCATCGTACCCCCGGTGCATATGAATATTGATCCATGCACATCTAAAGTAAAGGTTGACATGACATGGGATATGGAGTCAGTGGAGTGAGCAGCCGTACTCCAGCCCATTATTTCCTTATCTTTTGGGCTATTCACAGCCCTGCGGTCCATGTAATATTTAGTCATCTGACTTGTCACACACACAGAGAAGTGAGGGGAATGGAAAGTGTGCAGTCTGTGGGAATTAGCAGAAGGCACCAACAGATTGAGCTCAGAGTGCACTGGGTCGCTCCCCACTCTGGGAGAGGAAGAGCAATCAGGGTGACAACGTTAATTTGAACTGTGGCGTGCATGGAGCACTGGCTGCCGAGACATACGGAGCCACTCACTGTTGAAAATCATCATGTTCGCAGAGTTTAACAGCCCATACTTTGGCATCTGCATTCATATTGATGCTCCGAACACTCTTCTTTTGGCTCCCAGCTGGAAATGAAAGCTGGTTTGCTGATGGACTATTCAGAGATAAGTTCAGAGGAGGTTGTGGGTTCAACTCCTCAGACAGACAAACAGACAGGGAGAGAGAGGGAGAGAGAGAGAGGAGAACTGGAACCTCCGCAAACAGCAGCTGCAGGAGTGTTCTTGCACACTCTGACAGGCAGGGCTCTGTGGGAGGGAGAGGGTGCTGGATACGAGACAGACACGGTGTCTCTTGGGTAAAGGAGCACTCGAGGATCACTCGACCTTCTCTGGACCGGAGCGGTTTTCTCTCTCTCTCTCGCTCTCTATCAACACTTCTTAACGCCTGAGAGCGGATTGTGTCACGCAGGCGGGATAAAGCCCTGCGTGTGCACGGCTCAGCCCGCCGCGGGGAGGTTTGGAGGCGGGGACCCTCTCGACCGTCTCGGGGTGGGTTCACCGAGGAGTTCCGTCCCCGTGCGCCGCCACGCCCCCGCGCTGTGCGCTGTCCGGTGCTCCGGTGCTGAACGCATCCAGCTGCCCGCAGCGCAGAGGACTGCGCACCGAGCCCAGAGACGGATCTGTCAGGATGACCGAGGGCCAAGTTCACACGGGTCTCCTGGAGGAAGAATCGCGTCGTGGATAACTATGAGGGGAAGGGTTTTCAAGTGTTTCTCTTTTCCTTTTTGAGGATTTATCTCCACTCACTTGGAGGCGCAGAACTTGCCACCATCATGATCCGGGGGCTCCTGCTGTGGTGCCTCCTCACGGCGGCCGCTGGATATCAAGAACGGGAGCGACTGCCTTTCTTTCACGGGCACGTTTTTGAGAACTCGCCGGTGGCCTCCAGAGTGAACGGACTGAGCATTCCGGCATTTAGGCGCGTCGACGCGCAAAAATGGTGCCCGCTCTCCGGGATGCACTTCCAACTGCACGGCAACGGGAGCGAGGATTTCCGCGCCTTCGCCCACCACCGGCGGGGGAACATACTGCTGAAAACTTCCCGGGTCCTGGACAGAGAGGCTCGGCCGGAGTACCGGCTGAGCGTCGCCGTGTGCTGCCAGACCTGCGCCTCGGACTCGGCGTTCTCCGCGGTTGCGTCGGTCAAAGTGGATGTTTTGGACACCAACGACCACGCGCCGACTTTTCGCAGTGCAGACCCCGTGCACATAAGTTTGGACGACACCACCGCGCTCCGGAGCGTGGTGCACAGGCTGGAGGCGGCGGACGCAGACAGCGGAAAGAACGCAGAGTTGACCTACGTCTCCGCGCCTCAGAACGGCAGCTTCTACGTGGTTCCGAAGACGGGCGAAGTTCTGCTGGTGGACTCCATCCTGGGGCTGCCCTCGCAGGTCACGTTCACGGTGTTTGCCAGGGACCACGGCTGGCCCCCTCTGACCAGTAAAGGTGTGGTGGTGACCATCGCTCCGCAGCGGTGGGCCACGCGCCGGTCCGAGAGGGCAGGGCGGTCTCCCAGGGCATTGCTTGACCCCGGCTCCCTGGTTCACCTCAACGTGTCCGAGGACGCCAGCGTCGGCTCGGTCATCGCCAGCCTGAGCCCCGCCAGGTTTCAGTCCCCCGCCTACGAGCTGGTGTACCCGGATGCGCAGAGCTCCCCGGTCAGCGTGGGGCGCGACACTGGAGATATCACGATCAGCAAGAGGCTGGACAGGGAGGCAGAGCCCACCGTGGAGCTGTCTGTTAAGATTCAGGACAAACGAGGTGTGTAGAATATTCCTCTGCCATTAATCCGCACTTAACTTGGGTCACGCACTCCCCACCCCCTCCCCTCCCCGGGAATTATTTGCATCGTGGTGCTCGTGCCCTATTTTAATGGGAAATGCTGCTCATGGTAAAAGTGTGCCGCCATCTGGACACTTCAGCCTTCACAGGTGGACCCCCCCCCCACACACACACACACACTACCCCAGCACCAAAACATGGCCTGACATATCAATCACATCCATGCAGAGCACAGGCTCATTCCACAGGTGTGCCACATCATGCAAGCCTCCACACACCTGACACACGTTCACGTGCTGTGATTAGTCTCAGCCGTGATCTGCAGCAGGGGCCTCGTGAGTCTACCTTGAAGTGTCTACGTGAAGGGGGCTGAATTATGTCCTTGATTGACATAGTTTGCCACTGTGAAGTTGTTTTCACAGCTAATCCTTGCAGAGTGGCAATCCACTGTGACCCTCCTCTCTCATCTACTGGCATTACCCCTCTAATCCTCCTCTCATTCACTCTTTAGTCCCAGGGATTTGAAGTATAGCACTGCCACATTCAGGCGTCCCCCCACCCCTCCTCAGACTCTTGGAGGAAAGGTGAATCCGTCAAGTTGTGGAAGTTCTGCTTTGCTCCTCCCAAAGTTATATTTCAAGTGTATCCAAATAACATGGAAAAACAAGGAATGAAAGTGATTCGCCGTGTAATTGAGGCGCACGGCGTGCAGGAAACAGGCCGCGCTGTTTTCATTTGACTTGCCTGCTGCTGCTACACTGCACAGCATGTTCGGGATTGTAATTGCATGCCTGATTGGGACACACGCTCTTGCAAAGGGTGTCTGGATGGATGTTTTTTAGAGAGAGAGCGAGAGAGAGAGAGAGAGCACCCCCCCCAACTCCTCCTCACAGATGTGATGGCAGAAACAAACCGCTCTACCCTGACAGATATTCAGATACCTTCCTCCATTTTACCTTTCTCACCTCCTCTCTGCTGATCAAAGCCCTGCCATGTTCTCCAGCCGGTGACTTTCCTGACATTTTCTTCTGCTTGCCTCATTCCCCATCCCTTTCTTTTTTTTTTTTTATTTTCGGGGATTTAACCTTGTCTTTCATGAAAATTTGGCTTCCCAGTGTTTGTGGCTTTGACTGGGTTCTGCTTGGTCTAAAGCAGCAAGCTCACAGACTGGTTAGAAAAGAGACGGTTGGGTGAGGAGCTCTGTCCGTGTGTGCCTATCCTCACTGTTGTTTGTTTGTATGCGAGTGTGACGCTGCATGATCGCATGAAAATTGACCCCGGGTACGATAACAACAGTTTTTAATAAGGCCCCGTGCGCTGCAGCATCTCTACTTATTTTCTAGGGCGGACCCTCAGAAGCTCGGAGCTGTCTGAGGCGCTGACAGTCACCTGCTGAATGTCAAACAGAAAGCACTGTCAGGCAACAGTCTGCAGCAGCAGCTCAAAGAAAACACGAGTCAGCAGCAGTCAGCGCTCCAACCTTAAAGATATTTACCGCGTTCACACACACGGGCAGAGGAGACACAGGTGTGCATGGTGGACAGGTTGACAGATACACCGGGATACATGTCGTCTGTGCTCGTTGGAAGACTTTGTTTCGTCACCACGCCTGTTGCAGATGTGGCACAGACCCACTAAGTCAGATCGTTGGATGTTAACAATGAGGATCCTTTTCTTACATTCTGGTCCCGCCCTGTTCTGAGCGTCCCCTGGATCAATGTCCACCAGACTAGATGGGCCTGGGGTTGGGGGTTTATCCCCAGTTTCACTGAGAAGACGATTTTGGTCCTGAGTTGCAAACATGTCCTAAAATGAAACCTTGAAAAGCTCAAATCTTGTCAGATGGGCGTCTATGGTGGTGTCTGTTGTTAGCTGAAGTGTTGTCGAGGTTTTAAGTGAACGTACTGGAACATAATCAAAAGGTTAGACCTTGAGGCCTGGATTGGCATAGTTCAAAATGGAGAAGCTGACATGTTCCCCCAGAATGCATCAGGATACCTTCGCCAGTGTGTGTGGCTGAGCTGGTCTGAGTAAACACAGGAGCTACAGCAGGCGTTTACCTTGAGTTCTGCCGCCTCTCCCAGTTGTCTTGTTTTATCTTTAGATGTTCACGGATGGTACCTGGAAATGACGCAGAGAAATGACGGTTGGAAAACCAGCAGCAGGGTTAAATTAGACCGGAGACAGACGTATATGAAGTGCAGTGACCTTTGTGGTAGTGCAGGTAGGCGCAATACCGAGCTCACGCGTTCCTACCCCTGTGACCATTAGCTTTATCACCGTAGCGTCCTCCCTGCTCGCAATGTAAACGTCTTGGTGGTTGGTTTTGTGCTTAACAGCCTAATGTTTGCTCTCCTGGATAATTAGAAGAACACACGCGATCATTACAGGCTATGTGGGGAAAAAACGTACAAACGGTTATTAACTGGTGAGCGCAGATTTGGTAAATGTGTAGCGAATGTGTTCATTAACTGGTTAATGTGGGCATGAAATGCTAATCACACTGGTGTGGAGCTTCCTTATGGTAATAAGTGTGCTGTGGAGGAGGGGGGGCGTTCTGATGAGCGCTGCCTCGTGCGCTGTTCAGATGGAGATTAAAACGTGTAGCTTGACGCTTAGATATCACAGATCCGTGACTCCGGCAGGCTGCTGACGAGGAAACAGCCGTCCGACGTCACTAGCGGTGGGGAGTGCGTCCTCGGCGACGTGCTCACCTGACAGAGTTACCAAATCCTGCGCCCACCCCCACGGCTCGTTGACGTGACGTGTTTGATCACTGACTCGTTTCTTGTCGGTCGTATTAATCAAAAAATTACGCTGAAGGGTTTCGTTTGGAATAAATGTTTAATAATACACTCATGCTATAATTATCCGAGTGTGTGCCATCATGTCAGATGTTTATCCATGAGGCTGCACTGCCACTGGGCTCCGCACAGATTTTACCCTCGAATCCTGGTGTTTTTTTGTGTGCATTATCCCTTTAATGAGGTGACCTGTGACCTCTGCTGCTTACAACTAAAGTTTGATGGACTGGACCCTTTGGACCTGTGTGTTGACACGATGATGCAGAATGTGTCCACTGGTGCTCAAACCTGAGTCGGCCTCAATCTTATTCAAGGCATCAGGACGTTTTATTTTGGACGCTCATTAATTGGGACATATCCTCTTAACTCTGTCCTTAACATCAGGGCCGGCGTGACGTTTGATGGAGGAGAAATCAGCCAATTAATCGCCGACCAAACCTCACCTCACCTGTGAACGGACTTTGCTCCCGAGTTGGATCAGGCAGATAAAAACAGACGATCCCATGATCCTTCACTGCGTCATCGTACCAGCTTTTTTTTTTGTCTTCGTTTGAAATCGCGAACCCTCGGCAGCCGAATTTACATATTCACATTTAAATAAATGTTGTGCGGCATTCCATCGTGGGCTGCATTTGCCTCTGATGCCGTTACAATTTTCTTTTCAGCAGGAATTGATCAGCTCGTGTTCTCACACTTGACTGCTCAGTGGAAACGAGCACATTGTTGATCCAGTTTGTGCTTATTCTTCGCCGCGGCTTATTATTTCCGAGGTCGCGTTCTCTCACACAAGCATCGAGCCGCTGTGATTCATATCAACTTTTTAATTACGGCCTTAAAGTTAGGAATCTCCGTCTTGGTTTACAAAAGCAAAACAAACATCTCGTTTAATTTCTTCTCTTTTAATTTAACTTCAGTCAAACCCTTCTTTAAATTACATCGTGTAATAATCAGCGGACTGCAGTATGGAGCATCATTTTTCGATGGCTGCACTTTGTCAGAGATAATAACGGGGGGGGTCTAATTACTGGATGTACATAGAGAGGATTTCTCTGTGATCTTATGCGCTTTGACACAGATGCGTCGGATTCTGCCGTATCACCTTGTTTGTCGAAGGAGTCTGTTCTTGCTCAGGGCACCGTGAAAATATTCCTCCTCTTCTCTCCACCTCGATCCCCTGCTCACGCTGGAGAAATATTTACCGTCTAAACTATATTCAGTACACCAAAAAATCCCCAGAGAAACAACGAAGCGATATTTTTCTGACATAGCCTCCGTGTATCAAACCAGCAGTGTAGGAAAAGGGAAAAAAAGAAACGGTAAAAAGCAATGGAAGTAGGCCATGACTCATGACTCAAACAGTTATGGTGTTGTTTTGAGGAGAGGGAGTGAGGGACCTCTGCAGCTCTTCCTGTGAAAGATTTTTTTTGTTTGCTGGCCCACAGAGAATGTCAGTTTAGATTTGTATTGGTGGGGAATTTTCTCGCGTTCCGTTGTCCTACCTGAAGAATGCTTTTCTCTGCACCGGAGTATGAATCTGTTAATGGTATTTGACGGGTTCGGAGGAGTATTGAGCAAGTGCTGCAGCCCTTTGTGAGCCGGAGTGGTTCCTGCCTCTCCCTCTGAGGCGTCTGTGGGCAGGCTGGTATTCTGCTTGTGGTAATCACCTCCTCACAACCTGTTTTGTCAGTGCAACCTTCTCCTGCTCCTGTTTTCTGTCCTCCTCCCTCCTCCCTCTCTCTTCCGTCTCATAGTCAGCATCTCGCCTCACGCTGTCTCTAATCCAATTTCCCTTTTTCCTACTTGCCCCCCCCCCTCCCCTTGTCCCACGATATTTGCATACTCCCCTTGTGATGTGAAATGAATTGAGAAGAGACCCGATCTCATTTTTTTGTTTGTAATTTGTGACTGTGGGGGATGTTTGTTTAAGTAAAAAACAATTTCACAAAAGCTGTCTGAATTTACTCAGTGTAGTTTTTTCCCCCTCTGTGATTGTGAGTGTGTGTGAGTGTGTGGTGTTGTGGGCATTAACACAATGGGCTGTGTAAAACTGTTTGTGTATCACTCGCTGTGCATGTGTTAAATGTTATGATTGTCCTTTCAGTATCCAGACCCCCCCCTGTTAAATGTTATGATTGTCCTTTCAGTATCCAGCCCCCCCCCCCCCCTCTCAGATTTGTCACATGCGACGTCGTGCTGTGGAGCCGTGGCGCCCAAAGCGTTAGATTCCTGCTCCGCGGTCGCTCCGACGGACGCGTCTGTGCAACGTCCCTGCAGCCCTTTCTTCTCGACAGTCCTAGCATGTTCGCTGACGCCGTGTCGGAGGGGAGGCGGGCGTGCATGTGCCAGGGCTCTTTAAAGGCAGGATTAAGCACAGAGAGAACAAGAGCAGGGAAAGGGGAAGGAGAGCGGCTCCCTCGCACATGCAGGGGAGATGTTTAAAATGGATAGGAGACGCTACAGTGAGGGGCACAGAAAGGTCAGGACAAGCTGTAGCGCTGCGGGCTTGTGAGCGTGTGCGAGGACGCCGGTTTGGGAGATTGTTTGTTTTTAAAGGGCAGGGAGTTGTACGGCGCTGATGAGTGGTCAGCTTGATGAAATATAATTGTCAGGTGGTTAGAGGGCAGGAGTGAGAAACTGTTGGGGTGGCAGCAGGGGAATGAGGTGTGCATGTTCCAGGCCTGTAGTGCGGCGCTGATGGCTTCAGGGCACGGGAGAGCTGCGAGGAAATACACCGGTGTGCAGCCGTGAAAAGGGCAGAGTGCGCTAATATTTGTCGGAAGACGGTTGCAGGGCAAACAGAGGGAAGATGAGAGGAGAAGTATGACCTGCCCTTTGAAAGGACGGAGGGAAAACACAGAGGTAGAGAGACAAATGATTGTGTGTTGAGCAGCACGTCGGGAGAAAACTGACTTCATCTCTCCCCAGCGCTAATTCTGAAACCTTCCTCGGGGTGTCTTCATCCCTAGAAACTCAGTCTGCGTGTGATGACGGAGAATCCGTGGGTGACAAGGACCCGAACCTTCTGCTTTCAGCTTCTAGATTTTGACCGAATCTCTGTGGCTCTTGGTGGCAGGTGAGCTCAACCTTTGAATCTATCAAATCTGGCGTTTTCTTTTAACTGGAAACTCACTTGCAACCAAAATGAATGGAGCGCTTCCTTACTCCTGGGTGGTCCATATGAATTATCTTGGTTTATCTATATACAGGTAACATTTGTCAGAGTCCTGCGGAGCAGTAAGAATAGCTGTTTCTAGGTCAGAGCAAATGAAGATGGAACACAACCCTAATGAAAGATTCTTTTCCGCAGATTTCACAATGAACATCCCGGAATGAAATCATGCATCTGCTGCCCCAAACCTCTCGTGAGCCATCGCACATCATCTGAACGTTATTTGGGCCTCACTTTATCGTGTTAAACTGACGCGGAGCAGAGTGACGGAGTTACAGTAGAGATATGTGCACGCCTTGGCGCGGTCTCTCAACTCGTTTCTTTCCATTTAAATGTCTTGTATTGAAAGACACTTCGCCCCAAATGCTGTCAGGATATAAAACATCTATGGTGCAGATGTTTGTGTTTGCGTGTTGAGCGGTCGAACGCTGTTAACGAACCTGAGACGGGGACTTGTCCTGGATGTCTTCTGTCTCCGCTGGAAGCCCCAAAACGGGAATATGAAACAACGGGAAACGCAACAAGTGTCGTGCTGACATTCTGACAACTGTGTCCCCACCCCGTCCTCGTCCCTCCGTGGACTCTGGTGACTCCGCAACAATGTCACACGACTCCTGACTGACAAGAATCATAATTACTGCAGCTGCTCGCAGTCTCCGTCGCTTTGGCGGTAAACACGTCCTCGTTCGGCTCCCGCCGGCGTCCCCGCAGACCTGCTGTGGCGCTGCGAGGGACTTAATGAATACGGCCGACGGTGGAAAACAGCAAATCTCAATGATAGTGAATCAGCCACGTATTGTCTGATCTGCTGGATATGGCCGGTGTTCGCCCTGATATCAGCCACAGAATCAGATTGTCGCACCCCGACTGCCTCCAAAGCAAGAGGAGGGCGGCTTTGTTTGTGCTCGTGTCAGAGGCGGATAAATTGGCTTAAGTTGCCAGTAACCACAGTTATTATTGGGGCCAAAGCTGTGGAATGATTAGGAATGGCCGTCTCCGTCATTCTCCATCCAGCAGGAATGTTTTCTCTCATTAAAGCAGAAATCTCAGCAGCTCATTCCACATACTGTGAATTATACAAGTTTGTTGTGCGAGGTGAGCTGCGAGACGCGAGCGCCGTGCGCGCGCCGCGGTGTTGTGAGGACAGCCGCGGCGACAAGGAGTTTTTACCCGGCCGAGGGTCTGCATTATTGATGCCCATTACCACAGACGTTGTCAACTCCAGACACTGCACAGAGGCAGCCGCTGTCAAGTAAATGTCTCGCTGACCTCCAACGGCATAGATTCCCAGGATGCCTCGGCACAGCTTAGTGTCTACCTGTGTGATAAATGAGCACGACTCACACATTGTACAAGGAGCTTATCACCAACAGAGAGGGTTTTGCTTTATTAAATCTAATCCATGACGTGCTGACACCAGTTTTAGTGCGAGACAATGGTTCGGGTTTGAGGTTCTGGGAGTTTTTGGGGATAATTTGATTTCCCTCGCTCTCGTGCTGGCTGTCTTCGGCTAAATTTGGAGCAATGAACATTTCTTTTCCCTCCGTCCGCCTGGAACTTTTTTTTTTTTTTTTTCTTGGCTCCACCTTTGCATGCTGGACAGCCTCTCTGTGGCATTTCCCCAGAGAGAGTGGAATTGATTTTGTGCTATTGATTAACCGGGAGCTGTTTTGCTCCCAGTCACAAAACATCACTTTAAACAACAATTTATATGTCGTTGAATAGACTGGGACGGACTGTTGCTGATATTTTACAAACTGGAACACAGAGGTAGGTGGGTGATTGAGTCGAGGGGCTGATAGAAGCGTCCTGAAGCACTCTAATGAACCGGCCTCTCAGACCGCTCCTCCTACAGGCCGCAACGAGCGAAGGAAAATCTGAGCGAGCGCGAGCGGACGTCGTGGGAATTCAGCGCGTGCTCTTATTTATCTATTTGGTCTCGAATTTCTCAACCTTTTGTACCCCAAAGGTCCAATTAAGTGAGCATAACAATGGTTGCGGCTCCGCTCTCTGTGGCCGAAGGATGCGCTGATAAACACACAGGACGCAGACAACTTTGAAAGCTTTGCCGGGTGAACTGTGAACAAGGAGATTTTTAATGTAGGGAAAAGATCACATGGCCGGCCAAGTTGCCTTGTGAGCTGTCTTGACATCCCTGAACTTTGCTTTGGAGTAAAAGCTCAGAAATTGCAGAAATTGCAGTAATTGTGCGACAGCAATTTGCACAGGGAAAGTACGGCTTTTGTTGGCAAGATGAAGATGACTGCCGAGAGAGAAGAGATGGAAGAATGAAAGAAAAAAGGCTGCTGCTAAATTCTTGTCTTGCCTGTGATGAAAAAAAAAAAATAAAAAATAAAAAAAACAGCATGTAGGGGGTGAGGGGGGATTTGCAGCTCGGATTTGAAAATGTGTTTGAAAATGATGTCCATCTCATGGTTCAGTTATTTAATCAGTTCCAGGAAACAGAGAAATAGAGTTCAACTCATCACACAGCCTCCGGATGGCTGATTACAGAAGCAGGTGTCTTTGATGCAAAGAAAATGTGATGCTCTCTGCAGGCTGATGAGCATCCAGGAGACGGAAGCGTCACAGATGAGATGGAACCTGTCACTGGTGTCCATGCATGTGCATGTGGAGTGGGGGGGGGGGTGTTCTCAGTGGAACTGGTGGAAGAATTTGTTTCTGTCTATTTCTCTCTCTGCCTCGACAGCGCAGGGCTTAATTCCGCGGACTAATCAGACCATATGGTCTCCACAGTCTTATGAAGTGCTGAGAAGGATGGGAGGATAGAGATGCTGCTGTGCCACTTTTAGTGGCTGCCATGCTGCGGAAACACATTGACACACTCCACTGCTACACATCAGAGATTAGGACCTGGAACTGAGCGCACATAGTTTGCTGCCTCCCTCACAAACTGTTTTACTCGAAATGAAACAAAGGAAATGGGAACAAAAAAAAAAAAGAAGGAAGAATTGAAGTGAAAGCACCAAGATTCTATTTCTCTTTCTTCCTATCTGCTTTTTTCAGACCCCGGGCTGCAGACCCGACTGCGTACCATTTTTTAAGAAGTCCCCGGCTCGTAATGACTGCTGCCCTCTGTGCCCCCCGACGCCACAGCTGCTGTTTAATCATTTCAATTATTGATTGCGTGAATGCGCATTAACGCGGGGTTTGATGGATATCTCTCACTGAGAAATAGCTGTGTCTGTCAAACGCTAAATTGATGATCCGGGCAGAAACGTTGAGTTAATCTCATGAATAATTGTGGGGCTCAAAGTGACAAATGAATCGCTCGGCTCGTCTGATTTGGATTGAGTGCGAGATCACAACATATTTACACTAAACCCGACTTACGCAGCATCACGTTACTTTGTGAAAATATTAATACGAGATCACATTCATCCTGTATGAACAGCGTCACAGATTTAGAGCGTTAAGTTGATTAATAGCAGTCTTCACTGCGTATGTTGGGCATAATCATAGATTCCCGTTGTTAGCGTTGCTCTGGCGCTGTGAAAAATCGGGAGGAGGTGGCGCAGGCTAACGCCTGGTTTGTGCCGCCCGCTGCGGGTGATAAACATTGATCTTGTTTAATCTTGCCGGCCCGCTGCTAATGACGGGAGATGATGGGCCACACAGGACAGACTGCCCACTGGATTAGATATCTAAATGAGGACTTTATCCTCATCCTCTCTTCCTCTTCAGCCATTACCAGTAAGCCAGTCACATGCTGAGTTAAAGTTTAATGCATGTGAGTGGCGCAGGGTGCAGCGTGTTTCGTGTGTTGCTGTTGCGTGCGTGCGGCCGCGTCTGTGCGAGTTTTGTCAGTGTGCGCCCATGCGAGCGAGCGGCGTTGGCTCTGAAGGAACATTTTTACAGCTCGAGTCCGCGCTCGCTCGCCCGCTCGGCACTAATCTGCTGGACTTCCATAGGAATATATATTCGGCTCATTATTGTACCTCCGCACAATAACAGACAGTGATAGGATGCTCCCAGAATGCCTCTGTGTGTCTGGCATGCTGAACAAACACAGACCCAGGTTTTGGTTTCGGTGATAGATTAGCGCTGTCTCACCCGTACACTGTGGCTTGTTTTCCCATTAAACCTGCGCCGCTGCCTCTGTTGCTTCTGTCTGGCCCTGGTCTCGGCCAGTGTGTGTTTGCGCGTGCTGGCTTCTCTGACTGTGCATGGGTGGTGTGTATATATGTGTGTATGTGTGTGTGTGTGTGCGTTTGTTTGTTTGCCTGTCCACACGTTTCTATGGAAAGATATCGAAAGGGCTCCGAGGACAACCCCCATCAATCACCGGCTCAGAAGGAAATGGAGAGAGCGATGGAGAATGGAAAGAGAGATGGAGGTCACCACAGGAAGCAGCATCTGGAGAAAGGGAGAGCGGGGGGAAAGTGGATGAATGGATGGAGCGGTCCGTGCTGGCTCTGATTGAGCTGGGTAGCGTAGTTTATATCCTTTAGAGATAAGAGCGGGGAGCACCGCTCAGCAGCTTCCTCCCACTGTAGCTCGAACCGAGCGTGATAATAAGAAAGCGTGAATGGGGCAAATTGAATTAATGCCGCAGCACACCATAAAAGCCCTAACTATAATGCATTTTAAAATCCTATAATGAGCAGAGAGCTAAAATAATTTCACACTCCACTGAAGAAGATGGTCCTCTAACAGATTTTGGGCCTGGCAGACAGAGCCAGGGCTTTTGTCATATAATGTGACTCTAGGTGCTGTGTCAAAACGATACCTCCTCTCGCTTCCCGGGGCTCGGCGGCGTGGGGCAAACTTAGCGAGCGAGCCATTCAAGTTCCGGCAACACGTACAGGTCTTAATCAGAGCCGGGGAGCGGCCGCTCGCCCGCCGCTGTCTCGCTTGGGTCAGTTTTACGGACTCGGAGCTGCAGAGAGGGCACATCTGCCGTGGAAGTGCTCCCTCATTACTCTCCATTAACAGCCCATTCAGCGGTGGGGACAGCGGCGGGAGTTGGACCCCGTCCTGCTTGCGACCACACGTACACAACACGGTGAAAGCACAGATGTGTTCTTCGTATGTGCACACGGTATTTTTCAGCGTTTCTCGTGCCATCATGAAGCTGAAATTACCTCTCCATCAAATGAGGCAGGGAAAGATAGCTCTCTGTCATAATACAGCAAACGCTGGCAGGCGGTGCAACCATCATCACTTCCATCTTCAGGACTGTACTGCAAATATATACTGTATATATAGAGAGAGAGAGAGAGGGAGAGAGAGAAAGAGAGAGCATCTGGAGTGCCATTGGGTTTCCTGGAACTTCTCACTCTTTCCACTTAACCCCTGCAGGCAACTGTAAGCTGAGTACACCAGGGCATCTCACAAATTTAACTTTTACTGGACACACACCAGCACAACCGTACTGTTTCACATCAGTACACAAACTGCACACACACACACACCATGCCGCACCACAGCCTCGGAATCCATACATGCACATCCATACGATTTCACGCACGCGTAAAAGCCCGCTGACACACGGGTGCACAAACAAGGCAGAATCCTATAGGGCTTCAATAGTCCAACGCTGCAGAACAAATAAATGCACGCACTTCGCACGCATGAGTCAGACAAACTCACACACTCCACTCTTTGGCTCCGAGCAGAAAATGAAAGCCCAGAGCGAGGTGGAGAACAGGGCAGGGAGAGGCCAAACATAGTTTACTATAAATATCTCCCCCTTAGATCCTCCTTCAGTGAAATATTCCATCCGTCAAGATCGTTTAGATTAGCGCTCCCTCCGCCCTTTCAAAGGACCAGTCCCTGCTGCCAACTGTGCGACAGGGTGGCGCACGTGTGTCGTCGCACATCCGTGTTATCTGCAGTGTAGTGGGCTGGTGGGAGTGAGGGCGGCCGAGTGCACACACAGAGTCCGCTGGCATATGCTTGAGTGCGTATTATTTCTCCAGAAAGTGTCTGTTTGGACAGCAGCGGCGTGGTTTCGGCACAGTGTTTGAGAACAAAAAGCGCACTTCAAAGCCAGATCTAATTATGTGTGATATCACTGATAGTTGAGAAGATGCAGTACTTGACTACTAATGTAGGGCTTATGCAAATGTAACCGAAAACCTGTCTGTACAGTCATTTTTCGCTGTTTCCATTTGTGAAGATGCAAGAAATCCCACACACGCTGTCACTCATCTGGACTCGCTGTAATTTCCCTCCCTATAAAACCCCTCACCTGCCCATCAACCGCACCGAGGTGGAATCTATAGGTCTTTATAGAGCCGAGGAGAGAGCTGCTGTTGCCAGATGTTCAATTTACCTCACTTGTTTGCCACCCAATCAATTTTCGAGGCCTCACGCTCTTGTTCTTACACAACAAATTGTTTGTTTATAGCCTCAGTTAGGGAGCTTTTACCTCCCAATCATCTGTAATCTTGCCGAAGACCTGTAGATAATTGACTTTCAGTCGTGCCTTCAAAACTTTTGGGCCATTTTCTTTGAGGAACGCAATCAGCAGCATCTTCTTTCAAGACAAAAGTGGAATCCTAATTACCTTGTATTCAGCGGCCCTGTCCCTGCCCCCGTCGTCCCGCAGCGTGAATACTGAGCGCTGGGTCCTGTTGTCTTCCACAGCCTATTTAACATTCGCTATAATGGCGAGTGGACTAATTGACTGTTTGTGTGTTGGCGGTGCTTCTCTGCTGAGTGGGTCCGCACGGAAAAGTCTCGTTTGAAAAAGTAAATGCAAAATCTGTGGACATGAGGATTTGTTGCTGCCGAGGCGAGGAAGATGAAGATAATGGGAGATTAGGCCAGGTTGGCAGATATTTACTTTCACAGCTTTTGCATTTCAAAAAAAAAAGAAAAAGAAAAAAAAAGAAAATCATATGCAATTAGCAATAACAAAAACAGGAATGTTTCCAGGGGACCGGGGAAGTGATGAACCTGGCTGCGGTTCAGTGCTTGGTGAAGACGTTGAAGTCTGCCTCTCGTCCGCGGCGACAAAGTTTTTCAGTTTCTCTCGCAGTCCAACAATGGAGCATTTGAGCAAGTATTACATCACGGCTACACTCCAGCGTTGTACAGCAGTTCTCTATTTAACTCCTTGACTAAAGGGACGCACTTGTATTGTTTGTGCTGATGAGTCCGGTGGGGTAATTTCATTCAGCATTAATTTGGGAAGTGCCTGAAATAACGCGCTTGCACTTCGCTGCTGTGTGACATGGTGCAATGAAACAAAGCACATTTACATAAGTACTTAACTCGACTACAAGGTACTTGCATTTTACTTTGAATTTACTTACATTTTACACATTAGTGTTTGCCTCCAGTTTCTCCCACGACAGGCAGAGGAATACAAAGCCTTAATCTGCACAGCTCGCATGTTGCGAGAGTCCCTATAATTGAGAGCAGTTAAATGGAATTAGATGGGCCTGGAATTGGTTTGCATCAGGGTGGAGAAAACAGCGATGAACACAGATTTCTATAATGTGTTTGTGGATTTTATCAGCAGTCGGGTTTGGATAGAGCTCTGTGAGCCTCCATCTCTGGTTGGACAAAGACTTGTCCTTCCATCTCTATTCATCCTCACATTATGAATAAGTCAATGTATGCTCCGTGGCTCTGACGACTGATGACTTCTCTACATGAACACTAACTACTTTTTCTCTTTTGTTAAATGAATACATACGATCATACGAGCAGCAGAGAGCAATAATGGCTGCCACATATTCAGGTACTGCTGGCCAACAGGGGCCGATATGACGGTGATAAATAGAGTTCTAATCAGCATTTTTGTTTTTAAAAATCCCACAACGCCTCATCAAGATATCATCGTCCCATCAGCTGCAGCGCCAGGCCCTGTTCGGGGCTAAGACCCGCCCACACCTGCTCTTGTGGACTTCCACTGTCACACCGCAGGCGGCGTAATCAGCCTCTATGACTTCCAGGAGGTTAGATGTTGCACCTTGCTCCCGTCGCTCAGCTCTTGTTGCCAGGTCAACAGCCGTTCAGTGGTCAGATCAGTTTCTGCTTCTGCTCTCGCTTTAATTAATTTAAACAGTCATCGCTGTTGATGTCCGCAGCTCATCAGTCGATGAGGCTGCAATGAAACATCATGAAAAATGACTCGGCAGCATTTTGTGCTCGGTACCACCCACCAGGAGACGAAATGACCGGAGCGACACGGACTCATTACCCAGGTAACCTGAGCCTTCCTGAGGCTTTTTTTTTAAATGTGTGAATAATCATTTCTCTTCATGGCCACGCGCTGTGGAAACGGCAAGTGTAGGATGATGCAACCGGAGTAAAAAGAACAAATGTCAAAGGAGGGAAGGGACCTGTAATCAATTCAAGTCAGTGAGATGAGAGTAACTGTGCTGAGCGTGAAGTGAAGGGTGCTTAAAGGGTGGATTTGATCAACGGGCCTTTGTTTGGTTGCCAACATGAAGGTTTGAAGTGAGATTCCCGCGGAGGCAGGTCAGCGCTCAAGTGTTTGAGAGGAACTGTCACTGCCATTGTGGATGTACAGCCTTTTTATAAAGGCCTCATATTGATTATTTCGAGCTAAAGTCAAGGATCAATAAAAACGGTATTGTCTGTGAAGGACAGAAGACGGGAGGGGACGGAGTTTTATAGTGTTGGAGGCAGTTGTAAGTCAGTGGCCTATAAATCACCAGGCTGCTAATGTTTAGGACTATTCTCCGATCTTTTGACACTGGGAAAAAAGGTTTAAATAAGTAAACTAGGCTAGCTTTACGAGGGTGGTTGTGGCTGTTTGTTCGTTGGTGTGTTCGGAAGAATATTATTCGTTTGCATTCTTTGGACAAATCAAGTAGTTTCTTTGATGTTTCTTTGATCTTATGATAAAATGCAGGAAAAGCAAAACGCTCATCACAAACCCCTGTTAGCCCAGGTTTGTTTACTCTGAGGTGACTGGGCAGGTTCCAGCTGCTCGAACACACAACTGTCAGGTTGATTAGAAACACGTCGCTGTCGCTTTACCTCAACATGAGAGATCTGATGATCCTTTTTCATCGTCAGTGTAAACAGCAATATCTGCCCCGAGGTCCGTGACCATACACATTAGTTCCAAGCAGTGCTGAGGCATCACACCAGTGTTCCAGTAAAATGGGATATCCTGGTAACTGGTGGTCTTAGTTTGCATGGCAACGTGTCGGAGCCAATTCCAAAATCCTGGATATCACCGAAATAATTAAATGAATGCTACTCGTGGTACATGGCGATATAGAAGCGGATGAATTAAAGAATTATTAAAGGCCATTTTGCCACAAGTATCTCTTCACCTTAATGATCCTGTTTCCATGGCAATGATTTACATGCTAAGGTGGATTAATAGCGCGTCGTGTCACAATTCAAATCCTGTACAAACAAATGTGAAAGAGGTTGTCACCAAATGAACAAATACATTTTTTGGAATAGCAGAACCTTGACAACGTTCCAGAAAAGCAAAACCCCATTTAACATGAAACACACAAACCCTGAATCACCTCTAATGGATTCATTACGGCTTGACTGGGGCCTTTCATTGTCTCTTTCAAAAGCAAAGCCCATGCAGGGTGACGCACAGCTCCACAGGTGGTTGATCATCGCCGCTCGGAAAACAAACACAGCGCTGGGTTTTCTTTAATTAATCTTTAAATGCTGGGCCTCCAAACCTGCTTTTTTTCCATCACACACGCGTGTCATGGTGACCAAACACTCAACGCAGTTCAAATAAATAATCCGGGGGAAATAAATTATAGAACAACCAGGGTCCATGATGAGCTTTTGGTCGATTCTCAGAGAAAAGAGCAAAGAGAGCATCCGCCACCTCCTCCTTTAAAAATTACGTCTTTAACAAGAAATGAGTCAGGGTTACATCATGGAAGCTTAAATATCCTCCACTATATTCAGGGAAGCGAAGCTCCCACATGTGCAACCTGTCCCCAAAAACAAAAGCAATTTCCTCCGAGGTGCCACTGGCAGAGGTTTGTTTTTTTAGTAGACAGCATCCGTATGTGTGAAGGTGGATAATCAGTCAATAGCAGGTGTTCAATAGCTGGCAGAGAAGATTCATGGGTAATTTGCGATGTCAATTAAGCGGATTGTGCAACGAGGAAGATTCCAGACTGAGCCGTGCGTCCTCTAAAGACTTGATATATATATTGCACAGGATGCTCAGCTGCTGTCTGTAAAGATGTGCGGACATTGTCCCGACGCTTCACGCCGGGGCTGCATGTGGGAATTCAGATGGGAGTTCACCGGTTGGCTCCCAACAAAGCTTTCCAGTCAGTAATACGCAGCACAGCCTGAACTCCTCTGCACGCTTAATGGGCGACTCTAAAAGCACGACCAGCGCTGGTGACAAGCACGCCTTCCTGGCCGCAGCCGCACGCTGGCATTTCACTCACACGCAAGCGAGGGGCTCCAGTTAGAGTGAGTCACATTTCCACAGGTGCAGCGAGGCCGCGCAGCTTCTTTTGTCGAGCGAGCGACTGGAGGCAGGCAAACTGTCAGAGAAACATAACAAGTCTCTGGTAATTCATATCATTACTGTTTGTTCGTGTCCACAGACACACAGAGAGAACGTGGAGCGCAGAGAATGACAGGTGGGGACAGAGGGAGAAATCTAAATACGGAAAGACAGGCTCATTGTTTCAAGATTCAAACGACGAGTTTTGAATAAATAAAAACTGTGAAATGCACAAATTAAAACGTAATGAATAAGTCCATCCATCATACAGTGATAACCTCAGCCCACACGGTCCCATTGCTCCCAAACCACTTGATCCACAGCCAGTGATGTTTCTCACTGACTGAGAAATGCAATTTCTGACCCTGTTACTGAGCTCGGTCCCGAAACTGTTCGACACCAGGGAAGAAGGACGGTCTTTTCCCCGCTGCGTGACGTGACACCTTCGTGACCTCAGCTGCACAAATTTGTGTCTTCGTCACTGTGGCTGGCAGGGTTTTGTTGAGTCATATTTTGAAAATGACTAACGTTCCCGTCATGGATGTTTTGTTTTGTTTTTTTATATTCCGCTCCCTTCTGTCAGTTCACATCCACTCAATCTGTGGTCAGCATGTTGCTTCGGCGTGTAACGGCCATGTCAGATGCAAACAAGCGGTGTGTGTGTGTCTTTTCTCCCTCTAAACGCCGGGTTAGTCAGTCAGAAATCACAATGGACTCTTTTTTACAGAAGACACATTTTGACTCGTCACAGTGGGAGAACACAAGTGGAGGCAAAACAATTAGCGATGGCAGCTCTCGATGTAGGTGAGCCAGTTTCAGGGTTCTGGCTTTGTGCTCGCTTACTCACCCACGTTGTGCACTTAATGGAACAGAGCCACCGATAATATTGTTATTTACTCTGCTTTCGCTGCTTTGGTGAGCCAGCGGGAGGAGCTGGTTCGTGTGGGCACCAGACTTCTATCGCTCACCGAGAGAGATGATCCACAACAGCTTGTGAAAATAATTGAGCAGCACCCTTCGCGGCCGTAATAGACATTTTGCATTATTGCAAAGAGTAATTGGGATATCGGATCCATCCACTGATCCTCGGCCCCGAGGGAGGTGACGTCTCTCTTCAGAGAGCTCCTGCAGGTCGTCTCTCCCTTCGGGCAGACGTGTCAATTGGCTTTGTAGTGTCTGTAAATCAACGGACACCCACCTGAACGCAGACACATGCAGTTGCTTTGCCGATTCCAAACAAAGTCAGGCAGCGTCGTGGCGTGGGCTTCACGGCGGCGGCTCAAGCTTCGCTCCTTTTCATCTCTCCACTTTTGCGTTAGCTTGAGATTCTCAGCAGCTGTAATCAAAAACATTGTAGGGCCAACATTCGTCCTTGTTTCTTGATCTCTCTTGATGTTGTTGTCGGTTTCTTTTGTTTTCTGTTTTGCTTTAATGCTTGCGGTACCAATCGTCTGTCACACTCACAAGCCCTTGGACCTTTCATCACAAGTCTATTATTCATCCATTATCAGAACCACATGTTCTAAGTGTCATGGGGGGGTGGGGGGGGGACCAGCTCCAGCTAACACTGGAGATGCCTGATCGACAAAGGACCTGAACCAGAACCAAATAACTGCCGGTCTCCTCAGTCCAGAGCTGGAGGTGGAACTCGTCTGCCACTGAATGTGAAAAAAAAAGTTGACGTGCGTATTTGACTCGCCATTATCTCCGATATTGTCCTTGCTTTTTTAAAAACAGAATTCAAGATATTTCAACCAAATTGTAATGTGTTTACTTTCCCCCTGAGGGCTTTACAGTAGCAGTGTATCTCCGCTCAGCACTCGCTTCCGTCTAAATCCTCCTCCTCTGTGAGTGAATAGGCCACATTCTTCTCTGCTCAAAGCAATGAAACAAAAGGGATTGAATGAGTTTTGTCATTCCTTTGGTGGAACTAGAAGAAGAAGAAGAAGAATAGAAAAAAAGAGCCAGCCAGGAAGGTTGGAGCTGATGGAGGTGTAGCAGGAGGGAGGAATCTAACCACCCATCCATCTTGGGTTGATTGGTGCATTCAGCAAAAACACACTTTATGCTATAAATAAAAAGCAGAACAAAGGTGTTGTTGGAGGCACCGCCAGGATAATTCTGCTGTGGGGACCTTGTGTTCCCTGCTTCCCTGCAGCTAAAGCACATGTGTGTACATTTACCTGTACCGTGTACTGTGTGTTCCATCAGCGTGTACTGTACCTGTATACTCTGAGGGTGAGTCACTGGTTCTGTGAGCAGGGTTTGGATTGAAGAGTAGCCCACTGCCGGACCAGAAATCACCTACACACAGAATACTGATGCACACATTTTGTTTTTTGGGGTGGAGAGCTGGAAATTAATGGGGGGGTTTTCTCGTGCATCTTGCAGGCAATTCTGAAAATAGTTGTTCCCTTTTAAGATATTAAAGTTTAAAACAGGATGTGGTTGAAGGGGCTGCTGAAATAGAAGTGAGCAGGGAAGTCCTCGGTAACCTGGAGACACATCCTGGGCCCCTTCATCCAACAGTGCTGTGCGTTTTCTGCAGACTTGGAGTAAAAACACTGTTAATTGTAATTGTTCTGGGATGGAAATGCTCTGCACGTGTGTTTACTGTGTCAGCCTTTCCGAGCTGCTGCCGGGTTCAGGGTGTCAAGGGTGCCGGCGCTGGGATTAAACGAGTTAATAGATTTTTTTTTCCCCCCCTGTGCTTTTAACACGTTGATCTCCTGCTGACAGCTCCGTGCTCGGCACTAAGCGCAGACGTGGAGGGGTGTGCGGCTCAGAATAGAGCCCCCTTAACTCTGCAAACATGCGGTTAATGTGCCTTATTGCTCCCCCACTGAGCTGACGATCACTTTCCATTCAAAAAAAAAAAAAAAAAAAAAATTCCACGTCTCGCTCGGGCCGTTGACGTTTGTGCTTGTCAACGCAATTTGTTTAATTAAACACAGAAATATTTGTTTCTTAATTTCCTTCCTCGCTGGATGCAGGAGGAACAAGGGATCAATGAGAGAAGCCCTGTGTTATTAATTACAACATATGTTCTATCTTAATTTCTCTCTCTCGTGGCCTTTACTGTACGCTCTCTCTCAGCGAACGTGCGTGCTCCCCGCATCTGTCACACTATTTGTTGTGCTTCCCCGGTGCTCGTGTCTCTCTAATGTTTTTTTTTTTTTTGAACATTTGCTGCTAAGCATCACACAATACTTCTCCTTCTTCCTCCATGCTGCCTGCCTGCCCCCCCCCCCCTCTCTCTCGCTCCCTCTGTAGATATTTGTGTTTCTGTATCTGTGCCTCTCTCCTTCACTCGGGTTCCTCTCATCTCCTTCCCACACACACTCAGTGTCCTTGTACTGTGGGCAGCGTGTATGTGCACACAAGCACTTGAGACAACTTTTTCCCTTTCATACGGCCAAGCCACTTAGCAGCTTTATATAGAAACTACCCAAGGAGAGGATTAACAGCAGCAAAACGTCAACAGAATGCCTCGCAGTGATACAGAACACACACTCACACATGCAGACGCACCAGGCCGATTGTGCTCTCTAAGCCCCGGCCATGCAACCGTCCCCTGCACCCCTGTCACCCACCTTTGTGTGATGCATTAATACAGCCACCCCCCCACTGCAGATGCTCTTATCTGGGATTGTGGTGCACAGTATGGACCGGCTTTTCACCACAATGAGCGCAGAAAGCGTATCTGACTTGGAAAAGGCCCGTGGAGCCTGCGAGCCTCTGACTTTATTTGATCACATCTTTTTGTTTCAGTCACGTGAGGCGGTTTGTGACGGTCCGCGGCCCGAGGGCCATCGCTTGCCGCCGCCACCCTCCGCCCGACTCGCTGGATCAGAGGGAAGTCGCGCGCGTTTGCAGCGTCAGCAAATGCGGCGTGCAATCTCGCTCGTCTGTGCAACACCGGCCTCTCACCTCTCACACACACACACACTCAAAAAGTACATTCTTCATTATCATTCCAGAGCTGATAGGCTCTAATTATCTGCCTTGGCTCTGATTAGTCTCTCTGTAACAAGCTAATTAGATGGAGCCTTGTAAAATCATCACCACCATTACCACTGAGACACGGCTGGGAAAGGCACCAACAAGCAGGAGGCAGCGAATGCATCTCGCTTGGCTCCCCCCGCAAAGATTTGACAGTCAAGTAAACGTTAAGTGCCGCGGCTCTGATTTCCTTTTGATGAAGTGTCTTTTAAACCCTTCCACTTTGCAACACAGTCTTTATCCTTCCTCATTATTCGTCACCCAAGGATTGTTCCGTCTTAAGGGGCAGGATGATCTGGCTTAAATTGCATAAACTGCTGCTGTCGACACATTAGCAGATAGCATCTGAACATTGATTGGTTTTCCGGGCCCCCGCGATGCTGTGGCCATTTATCCAAAACGAAGCGTCGTCAGATCCCAGTCAGAAGTTCTCTCTCCGCAGAGTAACTTTAAAGCCCGAGCAGAGCGCTAGATTAATTCTCTCCTCTCCTCCTTCCTCCCTCTGTTATTATCCCTCTAACAATCCTTTTAAGAGCTGTCACACACTTTATAGCTATTGTGTTTCGCTTGTGAACACTCCGGAGCCAGCCCGGTGTGCAACACATTGCATTTGCCATCAAAATGCATCTTTACTGTACAGTTAAAAAAAAAAAGGAGGAGGGCTGGTGATCTCACCATCTGTTTCCTGTTTTCCGACCCATTTGAGCAAACGTGGAGGTGCGGCGGAAGATTTATGACGGCCATTCACGCCGTTTGAGGACTCGATGCCGTTTCCTGTGTGCGTGCACCGATCATCGCCAACATAAAGTTTTCTATTATCATATTATAATTGACTTTGCAGAGACATTAGGTTACAGGATATTAGGGGAACCAGCAAGGTAGAACTGTTTTGTGCAGCCGCAGCACATCTGTTGCGTCAGCCCTCAGGTGGTGAAAGGATGCATCGCAAACTCCCGCTGCTTTTGTCTTGGATTAAAAAGTCCATTAATAGCCCGCGGTCACGCACAGGAGACCTCTTACATAATGGGATTTGAAATCCATAGTTACTTTTAGCCCTGAGGTAACTCACCTCTGTGCTTAAGAGTGCGTTGGCGGTTGTTTATGTCTGAGTGTGTGAGCGTTAGACAGGGAGAGAGAGAGAGAGAGAGACATGGTAATGTCAGCTCTGTGTGTGTGTGTGTGTCCTGGCAGGGGGCTCTCCCTCTCTGGGGTGAGGCAGATGGCCTCTGTGGATCACAGCCTACTGAACTGGTTGGCAGCTCTTCTGACATTCCTTCATGCCACGCTGACATCAGATCACAGCCAATAGTTTGGGGAAATAGTTTCTTAGCTCACAATCCGGTGACTTGCTCCACTTTGCAGGAATAGATTTTACACAAACAGCGCCCCAGATCGGTCCTGTGACAGGGTGAGAGGCTCTTTATGCAGAGTTCCCCGGCGGTGTCATGGTGTTTAATGTGAATACGGCTCCGCTCTGCTTGTCGTATAGGCTGCAATGCAGCTGCGATGTTCAGCCCGTCTCCTCCAGAGCTCCTGTGCGGTCTTTGCTTTCTGCCCCGGCTCAGGCTGAGTGAGTTGGTAATTGGATTTCTGGAATCTTCTTATTTTCTTCAATGAGCCAGTGTGCAGGTGACAAAATGCGTGCAGCCACGAGGCATCATCCCCGGGCCCCTGCGGGTAGATCAAGGTAGCTTACACACGGACTCGGCGGATGAGGCTGCAGCTGAGGCTTTCTCCCGTGGGAGCCCGGGTGTCTGGCCGCCTGGACGGGAGCCCTGATGGAGGATGGCTGGTTGATGTCACAGTCACTAACCTCCACCGTGGGCCCCGGCAGCTTGCCTGACATCCACTCACAGCGTTCTCCCAGTCCTGGTGGCTGTGGTGGAGCAAAGGGAAGTGGAAAGATAGTGGGAACACTATGCCATTACAGATAGTATGTAATTGGCTTTGGCCAAAACTTGGAGCTGACTCCGCTGGCGTCAGTTCCACAACGCAGGAACCCGCGTGAATAAGGTTGATTCTTAGTCTTTGCCATCAACTCCAGTTGATTTGTATCTCACATACCTGTTCCCCGGGTTGACTCGCTCCCCTGGCTGCTTGTCTCGCCTCTCCACACACAGTTACATGACAGCTGTCACTTTCAGTAACCGCAGCTGCGTCACTATCTCTGCACTCTCCCCCAGGCCCAGATTGGTACCTGAACAAGGTGAAGCTGAAGATCATTGATGTCAATGACAACGTCCCTGAGTGGAATATGAAGCCGTACCCTTACTTGGCTGTAGTTTCCCCCAAGGCCCCTGCGGGAACGTTCGTCTACCAGCTCCAGGCCCAGGACGGGGACGAGGGCAAGAGTGGAGAGGTGGAATACTTCCTGTCGGATGGTAAGCACAAACACACACACACGCGCGAGGCGCACGAGTAGAAAGTGGTATTAAAATAGGTTGTGTTGTTGTTAAAATAGGTTGACAGTCCGTACAGCCTCGGAAATAAATCCAACTTGTCAGACACCAGCAGAGTCGCTCATACAGACAGCCACAGGCGTTCACACATTCATTCATGCATCCATACACTTTTTAGGTGTCCATTAGTTTCACTGCTTCCCTTTCACCCTGTCTCCCTCTCTCTCTCTCTCTCACACACACACACACACACGCATACGCAGTCACTCCCACACAGCCAGAGGCCGTCACACGTTTGTTTATGCACTTATCATGCACTCTTGTCTATCTGTCTCCTTCTCTCTGTTTCATACACACACACACACAGTCAGGCAAACACACGCTCACGCACCACACCCGTGCACAGCGGGCTTTTGGAAGTCAGCCAGGGTCGCGTACCCCCTGGTGGTTGAGGGGGTGGAGGGTTGCTGGCATGTTGAAGATGGGGGGGGGGTAATCTTGCCAATGGGGTTTTTACCAAACCCTGCCGACTCCCGTCTGACTAGCATTAGGCCGTCACACAGCCCCCCCCGTGGTCCGCGCAGACCACGCTAAGCACCCGCGTTAGCATGAGGTTTGCTGCTAAAAGCTTGTACGAACTAAGCAGTTTCGAAGTTGTCTAGACCCAATTTAAAGATTCCACATGTGTTAAATAACCCTCTTATCCTCTGCTTAACTTTTAACATCTCAAGAGGATGAGAGTAGCTTGGCCTTTTTTTCACGAGTGAGGTCAGCCTGTCTGGCCCCGTTTGAGTATTTAACAGCGCTGGAAAAGTTCTTTAAATCTCCTCTCTCATGCTGGGGGAGTTATTTCCTGTAAACAAGACGGCGGTTTGTCACTTAAAGAAGCTGCACGTGTCCCGGACGCCTGTTCACGTCCTATTTTCTTCTTCTTCAACGCCTTGGTTGGCGCATTGCTGCAAATATTCACACATTACTGTCACCGAGTATCAATCAGTGGAACAAATGTTTGTTTAGTGGCTGCTTTCCTTACATGCCATTACACTCCACGTCGTGTGCACACACAGCACAAAAGGAAACGCAGGCTCGCATACGAAAACCCTGCTTTGATGGAGCCACTCAAGGTCCTCAGGGCTCCTTTGAGTGAAAGTAGAAAGATCATCTAAAAATACATCATGTGGAGTAAAGGTGCTTCAAGTACAGTAATATATGCAGCACAATAAAGAGCGGTTACTCTATAACCTTAAGAACACACTTAAAAGACAGGAACAGGAGTCGCTGACGACGCCGTGAGAGACAGATTTAAAAATTACTGGTTGTTGCTGGCTTTTCACAAGTGGAAAAAATAGACAGGTACTAATCTTGTCTTGTTGTGAGTAGGATCCAGTTTCCTTTGAGCTCTGTGCCGCCTCGTGCTCGTGAAAACGTGATGACAGTTTGTGGCGTTGATAACGGCAAAGAAGAACCATCATTGAGTAGAGACGTTTTTTGGGGGAAACAAGGTTTTCCTAAGTGAAGTAAATGAAATAGTCTGAAGCCTAATTTGTACAAAAGTACCAATGTTACTAATACTCCCTGATACAAGGCCCCCTGTGCGTTGAGTGGATTATTCTCTGAAATGTACCTCATTTGTAAGTTTCTCTAAACGAAAGCTTCTGCCAGAGGAATAATTATGAATTCAACAATTAAAGAATCGTGTTGATGAAAAAAAATTGAAATCCTCTGGGTTATAGAATAATCAGAAGAATGTACATATTGATCGTGTATTTAATGATATTTAATAATTACAAACACAAGCCACACCATCAAAGGTAATTAATCACCTGAAAACAAAACAGGGTGTAAATTAAACTAACCTTGTGTTTTCATGTTTATTTGTATCTCCAAATCACTGATACCAGTTCCACAAATACATAAATTACAGGGAAATACTGCATTCCAATGAATATAAATTATTGCATATTTTACAAAGTGTGTTGTGTTCCCTTAACTCAGCCAACCTAAGGCAGACTTTTTCAAATTACCATTTGGGTAACATTTCTGAGTTGTTATTCCAGTCAGCAGTATTGGGTTTGGATCCGGTCCGAGAACATAATATTGTATTTCCCTGTAGGTGGTGACGGCTGCTTCGCGGTGGACAAGAACACCGGCCAGGTGGTGACCACGGGGCTGGCGCTCCAGAGGGACAGAGAGTACTTGTTAAGTGTGGTGGCCCTTGACGGCCTGGGCAGCCGCAGCGCCCCCGCCATGCTCTCCGTGATGGCCGGAGCCCGAGCGCCGCAGTTTACCAACATTAGCCACGCCATCTCCATACCAGAGAACACCCCTGAAGGACAGCCGTGAGTACAGCGCGGCCGAGCGGCCGCTCACACATGCACAAGCAGGGAGCAAACGAGTCGGGGCTGAATTCCATTTAGCTGCTTTGGTTTCAGGGCCGCGGTGTTTTGCATGCGGGCTCAGAGTCATGTGGTCCACAGGGACACGGCACTGAAAGGCTTGTTGTCTGACTATAGAGTAAATACAGAATTCAGAAATACTGCTGTTTAATGAGGGGGGCCAGGATTTGATCTGAGTGATAAATCCCAATGAGCTGCAGTTACCTTCATCAAAGAGGTTGTGTGTTTGTTTGTTTGTTTTATTGATTAGCAACACAACACAAACGATACACTGATGGACTCGTTTCAGCATGTTGCTTGATTTCAAAGTTTGAAGAGATTACGTTGACAAAAATCAGAGAATCAGCTTGTTTAAATTTAAAGAGCATTACTTCTACCTGACCTGGAGCTTTGTCAATGTGTTGTTGTTGCACACACACACACACACACACACTCACTACCTGCTTAAGATGACTGAACGTTGATGAATATTCATTGTGGTCTCACCAGCGCGCTCCAGCACAGATTGACACGTCATGGTCACGCACCATTAGAGAACACGAAGCAGCAAACAAACATTGATATCTGCATAATGGTATACCATCACTGCACAGAACTGACAAGTACTGATTGAATGTGTTTATGGGATGTAGTCAATGGGCTGTGCAGTAATTGATTTCATTACATTGCGGTGCTGATGTAGGAAAAGAGGATTTCGATTTTAATTCAACAAGTGCGCAACTGAAATCGAGAGGCAACGACGGCTTCTGATTGTTTTTGAAAATCACTTTCTCTTTGTTCCCGGCAGCTTCCTGGTGGTGTTTGCCATTTCCTTCCAGAAGCAGCCGGTCAGCTACAGCCTGCTGATCAATCCCAGCAGTCTGTTCAGCATCCGGCAGGCGACGGGGGAGATCAGCCTCACCAGGACGCTGGATTACGAGAGCGACCAGAGACGCTACCTGCTGATGGTGCGGGCCAGCGAGGAGCCCGGCAGCCTCAGCGCCGCCACCGAGGTCAGTTCCATTTGCAAGCTGAGTCATCGGAGGCTCCGTGCACTCAGCTCCACTGACCGCACAGCTGAGGTCAATTGCGGTGTTTTATTATCGCATCTGCTGCACAAGTGTCTGATCTTATTGAAAGTGATATTCAAAGAAAAGCCGAGCGCTCCCGCCGGACTTCCACAAAGCTCTCAGACAGACCTGCTACGTGTCTCTTATCAGAGGACTGAAGGTGCATGAACGGCACCGATCTGGTGCCGGCGCTGACCTCCTGACACCACACCAGCCGGTGATAACCGCAGAGTCTGAAGCTGTGTACGGGAATGGCATGGCTGGATGGTTCTGAAAGGTTAACAAATGGAGCGGGGGCCCCAAATGGCGGTGTCTCCCTCTGTGTGTGTTTTTTTTTTTTCTAGCGCCGAGTGTGATCTGGAGATGAACCGTGTAAAACACACGTCGGTGCGCGAGAGCTCCAAATCTGTAAAACCTCATTCACAAATGAACAAGATGAACTATTCATGAGTTCAGGCTCATTTAAATGATTAATTCAAGGATTTTTTTTTTCTCCCCCCTCTCCACCTAATTCTCATGTCAGCCGCTCACTCGCTGCCACAGATTTCGCCGGCGAAATCTCCCTTCTGCTCAAGCGCATGTTTTGAACTCTGCGATGGCGACCGGGAAAACCTATCCCAGCTATTTCAGGACTATTACTCAGCTGTCACTTCGCACTTTACACACAGCGGTGACAGGGAGCTTGTAGGGCGGAGAGCGGCTAAGGGCCTTTGTCAAAAACACACAGTGAGGCACACACATGCTCGGAACATTTCTATTTTTGACCCAGGAAAAGCATGAAGTGGAAGATATAGGATGTGCTGAACGGGCTCTTTAAGAACCTATAACATGCAGTCTGGGTTCCAGGGGTCAGCTTCCTGTGCGGATCATTTCATGTGATTGTCTCCTGGAACCGAAGGGCCATGGAACAGACGCTAATCTCGCTTTCCTCTGCTCTGATTTTGTCTGTCCCCCCCTCCTCCTCCTCCTCCTCATCGTGCTGGCACTAATCAGGTTCAGGTGTTGATAACTGACGAGAATGATTGTGTCCCGGAGTTCCTCCAGTCCATCTACAGCGTGGATGGTGTCCCTGAGACCGTAACCACGGCAACGTCCCTGCTTCAGGGTAAGCCTCCTCTGACCCGGCGCTTCACATCCATCCCATCCATCTGTTTGTCTTTTGAATCGCAGAGAGGAAATATCCGAGACGTCACTTCTGGGAAAAGACAGAGAACAACAGATGCAGTTCAGACCTCGAGTCATTGTTTCAGCATATGGACTCCAGAGAACTTCCACTGGCGCATTTCGAAAAGAAACCGCGTCCGTGATCATGTAATCACCGACAAACCCAAGTTAACACACATTTGGTTTTTGTTTATATTTTCACTGTGAGTAATGACACGTCAACATTGACGTGCGGCGTGAGGTTACATTATGTTCCAGTATTTAGCCGTATCCCAGAGGGAGAGGTTACAATTCACTGTGCATATCTTTATTCATGTTTGTTTCGTAATGTGTGAAAACATATGCTCCTTTGAAAAGTGAAAAAGCGCCTCTTCCTGTTTGTGCGGAGAAAATATTACACTTCTCATCGTACCTCGAGATGTGTGAAGATATCGTACCGCAGAGACCCCGGCGCGATGCTTAGCTGCAGCCTCGTACACAGCAGGATTTTAAGATTTTCTTTTCCCCTCTGTTATATGTTCCCCACAAATCACTGGCGGCTGAGGGCAGAAAAACCCTTAAAGACGCACATTTAACACGAAAACTGCCCCATTATTCACGAGTGTTCTTACACCTTGTACAGTGTTGTAGTTTTCTATCAAACGTGCCGGTGCCTGTGGGACTCTCACCCCTCCTGTGCTACCACAGGTGATTCATGGGAAATCTCTGGCTTGGGCAATTGTTTCTAGTGGATTCTGGGCTGAGGAAAAATGGAGTACGTTTAGTGTGAAAACAGCAATCCACAGCCCGGAGGAGCAGCGAGAGTCGCTGGTAAAAAAACAAACCGGAGCAGCAATGAAAGGATAAATCAGCTGATATGGAAAGGTGCAGAGAGTGAAGGCAGGATGTTGTCATCAATTAGATGGAACTGATGCACCGTGTGTACGTATGACTTTAGAATTCCCTCAGATGAATCCCTGACAGTTCACATTGCAGGCAGGAAACCGAAATGTTCATCTGGAAGTCTGTGTGGCTAAATAATGAAGTGTTTGGGGACACACAGGGAGCCAAATCTCCATTATCCCATCACCCCTGCTTCCATTGGGGCTGAGGACATAGATGAACACTTTACAATGAGGCCATCGCTTTAACTTATCCCCACTGAGGCTGATGGTTCGGAGGAGATAAGCCGGGAAGCAGCAGTGACAGTGAGGTTCAGGATAAATTTACTCCTTCACTTCTTTATCATTTAACGAGTCAGTCACTTTACGCCGACTGTACAAAGAGCCTATAGCAAATTGCCGGCGCCGAGCTTTAATATGTGATATTGAGATGGAAGCAGACTGAAGCACGGAGATGTGGCTGCTGATGCTTGACACAGAGGAAATAAACACATCAAAAGAATATGCAAGTGTTATGAGAGCGAGCGAAACAACGGATTTAAGTAAAAATCACATAACGGGAATCTGAAATTAGCTCTGTGACCGCTGGTCTCGATGTTTACTGCGGGAGCCTAAGAAATACAAATCTCATTATGCCAGAAACAGATCTATATACTGTCTCTGTTTTTACATCAGACTAAAAAAACGTCGATGGGATAAAACACGTCTCCTTTATTGCATTTTGCCGTCTTTAAGCCAGTTTTTCCGAATGGCGCTAATCACTCTGCAGGGGCACTGGGCAGAGCACGCGCCAGTAATTGTGTCTGTCAGCGCTTATGATCTATTACATGTTTAGAAAGGCCATGTAGAGATAACGATCGACACAGAAGCCAACGTATTCATCAGCTCACGCAGCCTCGTCAGCTCGTTTCGATTAACTGCTAACTGATGGTCCTCGTGTGATGTGCTCCCTCCCGTCAGTGCTGGCGACGGACTGCGACTCCGGGCTGAACGCCGAGCTCACCTATTACACCCTGAGCCCGGACTTCAGCATCTCCCCCCACGGGACCATCTTCCCCGCGGGCCGGCTGGACTACGAGAGGCCCAACCATCTCTACGAGTTTGTGGTGATGGCAGTGGACAACGGAGACGAGCCTCATTCCGGCACCGCCACGGTCCGCGTGCGGATGGCGAACGTCAACGACGAGGCCCCTGAGTTCTCCCAGAATGTGTGAGCAGCCTCTCTTTCTCTTATACTGGCAAATATCCAGTCGTTTTTTTTTTTTTTTCTAAGGTTTTTCCATTTTCATTTTTGGAATTGTAAATTTGCCGATATTTGGTATTATAATTTCAACAGATCTTGTTCCAGGAGAACATTCCCCATTCATTCTCTCTATTCACAGAAAAGATTTATAAAAAAAAAAAAAAATGAACCAAGTCAACAACCAGCTCTACGATAAATCATGAACCTTAAACATTTGAATAGAAGCAAAACAAATATTGGAAAAATGAAAAAAAGCAAAGAATCTGTGTACAACAAGTACACATATCCCACAAACCACTGCAGATTGGTTTGTACTAAGTTTTAATTCTTCATGGTGTCTGTATAATAAACACTAAACTGGTAAATATTTCCATGGTGACAGAACTGAACTTGCCATTTGTAATAAGAATAAAGGGACTTATTATGAAATACAGTTGGAATCATCCAGAGCCCTGGCTTTTACAGGAGCATAGACACGTCTGCATTGGATGGTTAAAATATTATGGCTAATAATCAAAATCACTATTTTGAAAAAGAATGGATTTTTTTTTTTTCTTCTCCTGGAGCCAGGATGACTTCGAAACACACGTTTCGAACTTTCTACCCCTGAAAGAAAATCCATGTAGACTTGATGCAGTTATTGATTCGTCTGCCTGCTTATTGAGGACTACACTATATACTGGGTGAATACAGGTAGCAAGACACAACATGCTACCAGCAGAGCAAAGGGCAATTACAGAAAGTGTGTGTGTGTGTGTGTGTGTGTGTGTGTGTGTGTGTGTGTGAGTGTGTGTGTGAAAGAAAGTAATGCTATAGGAGTATTTGACCAAAATGGCCGTGCGGCTCTTGTTTTGCTGTAGCCCTCGTCTCAGAGAGCGAGCCTCTGTGGCCTGAGTTCTGCTGGAAAGATCAAACTTTGTCACCCAGATAACAAGTTTAAAAGTGGTTCCTCCCGCTGGCTCTGCTTCTCCATCCCTGATCCACCAGCTCATCACATTTCATTATATTGGAGGAGCCTTGCTCCGGGGCACAGTCGTAGTGGTGGTTTCATCACAGGTACAGTACATACAGTGGGGACCCAAAGTCTGAGACCACTCTTGGAGCCCACTCAAGGACATTACAACCCACATCACAGAGCTGCCTCCCTCCAGGCTGCTCCCTGCAATAATATTTGACGCTGGATGGGCTGCTGCGTCATCACCTGAGTAGTATAACTCAATATACAGTGCTAACTGCTCAGAGTCGTCTCTGGTCGGACTGATCTCAACAAACAGATTATTACTGTGATAACTGATCTGTCGTTGTTTTCCTGTAACTGACGTGCTGTCCGCCATCCCCTCGGCAGACAGGGCTTTGTGGAATTAGAAGACAGAAAAGAATAATAAAGTGTGCCCTGGCCCTTTCGTTCTGTCTGAAGCTATCAGGGTGAAAGAATCGCTATGAGGGAACGATAGTTAGATGCTGTAAAGCCGCAAAACTCAAGCAGAGCAGAAAATACACACACGGTTTGAGGACACAATGCATTCTCCCCTTACTCCAGCTTTAATCATCATAACTAAATGCCTCATCGTAACCCTGAGCCTGACCTGAGCCTAACCTTAAACCAAGTCTCAACCCTCAAACAGCCCAAAACGTCCCCACAACGATGGCATTGAATCACACACCCAAACACACAACTTTCTATTTGTATAGGAGTCCTTTTTGATCACATAAGCATTTCACAGTCACCTGGCATCAGAACGATCTGTTACTCACTTCTCGGCACATTGTTGCTTTCATATGTTCTCAAGGCTTCTCTGAAATGAATCTCCAGCTCACCGCTGCAGTAAAACGGAGCTTTCACACAGCTCAGGGCAGGATTTATTTTCGGCCTTCTCCAAAGGTATGCAGTAAACTGACATACGGATGCAATCCTGCGTGTCCTCGGCCGCTTTTTTAGGCAAAAGCTGTGCGAGTGGGTGGGCAGCAACTGTCACTGTGGCTCTGCTGCAGCGCTGCCCCCCCCCCCCCCCCCCCCCCCCCCCCCGCTGCAGCGCCGCCCCCCCCCCCCCCTCACCCCCTCCACCCCCTCCAAACAAGTTAGCCGCTTGTCCTGTCAGTCATGTCCCAATGACCTTCACCGAGGACTGGTGCCGACCTCTGTTTTTACGCTCTTGTTTCATTGTCAGGTGTCAGTCTCAGTGGGTGGCCAGACCGAGAGCCAAACAAACAGGCGGGCAGAGAGGTGGAGATGTCGACAGAAAAACACGAAGCCGGGGAGGAAAAACAAAGACTGATGCACGGTTGTGGGGCGAGCGGGTCCAGAATACCAAAAACATATGCGAGGCGCAGACAAGAGACGGCCAGTCAGATACCGGGTGCAGATAAACAGATAAGCCTGTCGGCAGTCAGACAAATACTCTTGCCAAACTTGCAAACAGATAGTTAGAAATGCAGGCGTTTTGCCAGGCGGGTAGTTAGAAATGCAGGCGTTTTGCGGGGGGGGGGGGGGGGGGGGTCAGCCTCTTCATCACACTGCAGCTCACTGAAATGCAGATGATGGCTGTGAGGGCAGAGGAGGACAGTGTCCAAAAACACAGGGGCTGACATGTAGAGGTAGGCCCAAGCATGCTATGTCAGACTAATGTCAGACGAAATGAGATACTTGGACAATGCGATCGGACAGATTATTATTTCCCGGCATGCCCTCTTAGTTCTCATCTGAATGAGCTGCAGAGAGGCTAAAAGTGATTGAAGTGTGGGGCTGACAGGCGGAGAGCCTACAGAAATGCAAATCGCCAGACTTTCAGGCCGGCAGAGAGAGAGAGAGAGAGACAGGCGGGCGGGCGGGCGAGCGGGCAGACTCTCGCTGAGTATAACTTCACAGCTCAGTGAGATGTAGGGAGATGCTTGAGGAAGAGGAGCAGGGGGAGTGTGTACAGAGTGTCTCATCCAGCAGAGCAGTGGAGAGGTGGCCTCGGCGGCGGGTGACAGATTACAGGTCACTCATGTTGCCACGGAGACTGCCGCGGCGTGCTGAGATGAATCACCCATCAGCCATCTTCTGTAAACCATCAATCACCTCTGACTTTGCACCGCAGACACTGATTCCGAGCCCCCCCTCCCACTGATAGATACTTAAACGCGCACACGCATCTGAGGAGGGCACATCAGGAAATCTCACAGGGGATGAGTTCTGCTGACGAACCAACTCAGAACCGAGGACGCCGCCCCTCTCTGATATCCAGCTCCTCTGTCTTCCACTCCCACATATCACTTCGGCTGTCACTTCAGTGCCAGTCTCCCTCTCTGTCACCTGCCCCCCCGCGCTCTCTCGCCTTTTGCTCAGGTTCGCCATCCCTCTTCATCGCCGCCATCCTCCGAGTCACGCAGTTCATCTCCACCCAGTTGTGATTTGCACTACAGTGGTGTATCAGTCTCCTGTGTCTCGATGGGCATCCTGCTGTCCGGCGCCACAGAGCGAGCAAATCACCGTTGACATTTTAAAAGGCCCTGGATCAAATGGCCCACAGTGGGCCGGCTGTTTGGAAACACCATTTGTTCGATGGCTTCAACAGCCCACAGCAGACATTATCATTCGTCTCTGGTCTTGCCAGTTAAGAGGACAGGTTAAATCATACAGACGCGCAGGAGAAACAACCACACGTCCAATCAGGCCGCTGATGCTCTGATAAATGATCCGTATCTCCTGCCACTGACTCCCACGTGTGTGTGTCTCTGTTAAAGTTGACTTCCTCTTTGCAGATATCGAACCTTTGTTTCCGAGGACGCGGGGCCCAACACGCTCGTCGCTACAGTCCTGGCCAAAGACCCAGATGGCGATGGTATAATCTACTCCATAACAGCAGGCAATGAGGAAGGAAACTTCATCATCGACAGCCAGAAAGGTGATGCTTCTTGATTTTCCAGCCTCGCGCTTCCCATTTGCATCTCTCAGTGTAATTGACAGGCTCTCCGTCAAATCATACATCCAATTTCCTCTAATACGTTCCCGCCTCTGTACGCCCTCTCCTCTCAAAGTCAATGTGGCCCGATATTGAAAGCTGATGTTAAAAATCTGTACATGTGCCGCTCTTTCTGTTATTGAGATCATAAATATAACCGATGAGATCATTTAGGAAATTTCCACCTCTGGTTTTTCTACCCCCCCCATCCGATCTTTCTGTTCTTTCTAGAATTGTCGACGGCACAGTTTATCTTTTTTATTTACCCTTTGATCCGAAACCAGTGGCAATCGCTGTGACATTTGTCACCCAACCCTTTCAATTCAATTTCACAACAACTGCTCTATCATAGCTCACAATCTTCGGGCCGCGCTCCGCCACCTCCTCGTTCTTTTGTGCCGTCTCTGTGCACTCCTCTCTCCCCTTTTCTGTGCGTCCTCAGAGCGGGGAAATGCTCGGGCTGACATCCTGTGGGTGCAGGGGAGCCACTACAGCGCCGCTCTTACTGTATATACCACGAGTGCTGGCTCATTGAATAGCTGCCAGAGCTCACGTTGCATTTGTAAACAAGGCTGACATTTAAGCCCAGAGTATTTCCGTGTACGTGCCACAGTTCACTTATTTTAATGTAGTGGTGCAGCGCTGTCAGTGTCACGTATTGTCATTAGGAGCGAGGGCCCTTCGCAGTGGGCAGCGAGCAAATTGGGGGAGAGGGAAGTCAGGCGTTGGCATCTGTGTGTATCAGCATGCCGTACTGTCTTTAATCAAGAGCAGTGAAAGAGATGAATAGAAACACGAGAGAATAAAAAAAAAGAAAACCTCACTTCAATGAGTTTCCCCTCACAACACAGGCTGCCTGCTCGTCCTGCAACCTCTGATGTTTCTGTATTACTGTTGACGAGGAAGATGTTGACTCAGGCGCCGCATCCTTTTATCCCACCTTTTATCTTGACTGCTACATGAAAGCAGACAAAGGGTGAGAGAGGAACAGCTAATAGGCATCTGCTGAGCCCGGTTAACTTCTAACCCGAGTCACTTACTACTTTGTGTTTTGGCTCCCAACGTGCTCGAGCCGGACTGGGATCTTTAGAGGAGAGCGCGCAATTATTAGATTAGAAATGTGACGAGATCACCACTGTGAAATTGCTTTTTGGATTCAGTCTGCATATCAGATTCGTACCTTTCCGTGGACCCTCAACACTCGCTATCTGTCTCTTTCTCTCCCCATTTCCAACAACAACAATAAGGCGGTGTTTTCTCCTGTGTTTTTATTGATGGCACATCCTTCACCCACGCAAGGCCAACATCCTGCTTAATGACTAATAGAACAGTTGTACTTATTCTGTAGGGGAGGGGGTGGGGGTGGGGGGCGGGTATCTTGTATACAGTGTAATTTAATGGGCCTGTGGTCTCCGTAGGGCTGATTCGTCTTCGCTCCACTCCACTACCCAAGCTCCAGGGGCTGGAGTATGTCCTGAACGTCACCGCCACGGACGACAACGCATCAGGCGGACTGCACTCGCTCTCGTCCACCGCTCGGGTCATCGTCGGGGTCGACGACGTCAACAACAATAAACCTGTGTTCGAGGAGGTGAGGAGCTCCGAGCAAAAATGTGACTCCATTCATGAACTCATGAAGTGGAAAGCGGCTGGGTTAAGAATTTCACGTTCGGAAGTAGGAGCCAAATATGTGAGCGTATTCTACCTGGGCACTGTAATTATTCCCCGTTCCTTTCATGTTGGCTCCAGGAGCACCAGTCCTTGTTCTCCTCTGCCTGTTTGTTTGAGCCGCGGAAAGAAAAGACCGGCTGCTGTTGTCTTTATAGTGAACGCACTGTTGTTGTGAGTCACAGTGTCACACGCGTTAATGAGTCCAAGCCGCCGCGGCTGCCACGCTCTGGTCGCCCGTTCACTCAAAGTGTATTAATAATGGCCGAACGTACCACGTGGAGTCACACTGCGTCTCAACACGCGATGAGATATACAGCTCTGAAGATGTGCATCCCACAAACACACAAACAGAGAGTCATGTGAAATTAGAATAATCCCATTTTTGGGACTAACTCTGATCCTGACCAGCAGATGGGAAATCTTGACAATGAGACATGAGAAGGTCTTTTGGAAACACTCATTTGCCCTGAGTGAGGTGAGAGGATTGATGGCAGCTGTCACGTCAGCTCACTTGGCTCGGCCGTCCTGGCTCCGTCCACAGGTAACGAAATCCGTCGTGTTGCGTAGCGGGCAGCCGTCGCCAGACGGGGATCTGGCAGAGCCGCTGGCTCCGATCTGTTACCTTTTGTTCTGAGCCAGGATAGCTGCTTCCCCCTGTTTTTAAATCAAAGAATGTTCTTTCATCCGACCGTCTGTCTCATCCTCTCAGTGCTCTTCAACTACCCACTCTCCTCCATCGCTCTCCACATCCAGCTCTCATGGTTTTTTTTTTTTTTTTGCCCTGGCGTTCTCATTTCCCTGGCCTCCGTCTCTCTCCGCTCTGTTTTCCCACGAGTTCTGATTAGCCCGCACGCCCACTCTATCTTTAGGCACTCCGTTGGGATTTCAATTAATTTATATAAAAAAATGTGCAATATCATCACAATACAGTGTACCTGTTTAATTAACTTCCTCCTTAATTAGGAATGACTTGAACTTCAGCTCAGACACACTCATGCTGAGTCAAAGCTCCCGAGGTCTTCTGGGCGGGCTGCGAGTCTTGGCAGCTTGACGTGTTTAAATATCAAATTGCAGCTCGGAACCATCTGGGCTGACGTGATATTTCTATGAAGAGCTACCTACAGGCCATGCACCGTGTGCCACCGCTTCCCATCGCATTGTTCGTCTTTCCGTCGCCCGCTCTCACACTTTGATCCATCTCGCTCCCTCTGTTCTGCTCTCACTCTTCCTCGCCTATTGTTTATCTTTTCTTTTCTTTTTTTTTTTTCATGGTCATTCCATTGAAAGACTAGCGAACGTTCATATCTGATTTTTGAGAAGAAAAAAAAAAAAAAAGAAAAGAAAACGACTCCCGAGAGCAGCTCTTTATCTGGGGCATATTTTCATTAGGGGAAATGGAATGAATTCTTGGCTCAGCTCTTCATTGCCGGCTCTTAGAAGATATCACTGCTTTTATTTACTGTATCTATAACTTAGACATTATGTCACATTCACATTATCTCTCTAACCTTCCACTTAATGACTTTCATTCCTTTGTTCCTTGTTTTCCCATAACAATAGATTCTCATATATGAAAATGGTCTCTTGTATTTGTCTCTCCTTTCTTTCTTTCTCTCTCTCTGTCTCTCTCTATCTCAGTGCCAGCAATATCGTGAGCAAGCTTCGGTGCTGGAGAACCAGCCAACGGGGACTTTTGTGTTGCAAGTGCATGCTGTGGATGCAGATGAGGGAGCGAATGGAAAAGTCAAATATGGCTTAATGCACAGAGACAGCGCCATGCCTGCCTTCAGAATTCATCCAGACACAGGTAGCACGGTCACAATGGCGCCCAATGAGATCATGGATTCTAGTGTAGAGAGACAGGTCTGCACTCCTCTGCGTCTCTAATGGTAATTGCTGTTGAGCTGAGATTTGACAGGAGAAGAAATACTCACTAATACTAAGAATACTTGGTGCAGTGTCCAATCTGAAACGTCCTGTTTGATAATTCTGCTGCTCATCTTCTCTTTAAACAAGTCTACAGTAGCTGTCAGAGTTTTTTAATGTACATTTCAATATGCAGAGCGAAGGGAGAAAAGTTTGCGTTCATCCTACCTGGTTTACTTGAAATCTTTTTGCTATCACTACTATCTTCAGACACAAGTCCACACATTTTCAAAAAGCTCGGTAGCTGAGCTGGACGCAGAGTAAAGCATCGCAGCAAGAAAACAAGCGTTGTTTGACCGACTGCCAAACAGGAAGTGATTTTATCAATGTCGATCATTGTTCCCCTAAAAGTGATGAAGCTTTGTGAGTATAAAGGAGTGAAAGACGTGGAGTCAGCATGTGATTCTTCTCCAGTCGCTGTCTGTCTCAGGCTCAAGTTCATCTCAGGACTGAATTACAAAGTCGTTGCTCTTGAAAGAAATGCTCAACATCGTCAGAATAAACACAACAAGCTTTATTCGTTGGTCTGATGATGGGATAGACGGATGAATGGTTAGGTGGATTGATGGATGGATGGAAGGATGGATGGAGGGAGGGATGCGTGCACACATGGATGGGTGACTTGCAGAATTGCTGAATGGATGAATGAGGATATATGTATTCATGTGATGACATTTCTCTTGCCGGCGAACGGGCTGAGCGTTGTTCTGTATTTACAGGAGCGATCGTGACGGCCAGGCGCTTTGACAGAGAGCGGCAGCGGGAGTATTCAATTACAGTTACGGCCACTGATTGGGCGGAGGAGCCGCTCATCGGCATCTGTCAGCTCGCCATCCAGATACTGGACCAGAATGATAATAACCCCAAGTTTGAGAATTTGCGCTACGAGTGTAAGTGTTGCTGGAATGTAATATAAATACCTCTGAATCACTGAAGCGGGCTGTAACCAATAGCCTTAAAAATGCTGAAGTAAACAGGGTGAGATGGGATGTGGGCGGCTATATGCTATAAAATAAACATTCTTCCCCCCTCCGTCTAATGAATTTCATGTCTGTGTGAGATGGGCATTAACACCACCCCTGTGTCCCTGGTGGCGGGAACCAAAATTACCTTTGCATTGCAACATTGCTCATGCTTTACCCTTACTCTCCTTTGCCCTCAGAGCTGCGACCAGCCAACTGAGCACACACGCCATAATATAATCTCTGTCCCCCCTGTAGACTTTCTGAGAGAGGACACTCTGGTCGGCACCAGCTTCCTCCGCGTGGCCGCTCACGACGACGACTTCGGCACGAACGCGGCCATCACTTACTCCATGTCCCCGGAGCAGCCCGAGTACCTGCAGGTCAACCCCGTCACTGGGTGGGTCTACGTTAACCAGCCCATATCACAGGTCAGTCCACAGCTATTAGCCCCTCACACACACTAGAACACACACGACAGCCTGCGGGTCGATGAAGTTAATGAGTGAGTCACCTCATGGTGATCCAGAGGGTGGGGGGGGGTGGGGGGTTCTCCCAGAGGTGCAGCACACAGAGGACCACAGAGAAAGAAGATAATTCAGATTAAACAAATAATTAAAATGAGTTGTTCCCTGCCCTGAATTCCTGTTGTTGTATTTGCTGACTGCCGTTCTCTTTCTTTGACTGTCACTAAAAGCAAGAAGCTCTGAATAGAGAAGCTTTTTTAAGGATGATACAAAATGGACAGCAGATGTTTTTTTAGGCAAATTATCAAAAAACAACACTTAGATTTTCCCCGGCTCCGATATATTGAGCGCAAGACTTGATCATTGTCATTCATCATCTCACCCTCTGATAAGGAGGCCGACAGCTTAAGACGAGTCACGGAATTTGGAGGCATTAACTAAAACAACTTGGCGGCGGGAACATTCCGCTTGTGATTACGCTTACAGAGCACGCGTGAAAACTAAAACACGGAGCTGCTTGGTTTGGAAAACTGCTAAAGGCAGCAGAGATCATATCCATCAAGAGAAATGAAAGAACCTTTTCAAAAGGTACGTTCCCTGTTGGATTTATTATTTAAAATGAAAGTTCACTTCACAATTTGATGCTTGTCAGCTAATTGATTTGCTGTGTCAGGGTTCCAGCGATGCGACGCCTATTCATACGGCCCTTGTTTGGCGTGTTGTTGATTTTCTCGGCCGTGTTTCCTGCCGCCTATCAGCTCCCGCCCTCCTCTTATCCCTCTTCCACTTATTCAGATCTTAGCGCTGTTCTTTGGCGAGGAGAGTGCTATAGCACCACAGAGCCATTCATTATTAAGCGTACTTTTTATCACGCTGGTGTCAGAAGTCAGTAGTTTTGCCACTGACTTCATGCAAAATTGAAGTGTTAAGCCCTAAACCTTGCTGAACAAAGCTGCTGCATATTTGAGAGTGTTTTTTGAATCATCCCCAACTAAGATTGTAAAAGCACTTCATTAAATGTTTAATGTCTCGGGTCTCTCTGAGACTTTGTTCTGCTTTGATTTTTCTCACTGATTACACTGACCGAGTATTTAGGGTAAATTTTAACCAGTGCACTTAGTTGCTAAGTGCGCACCACAGTTCCCAATTAACTCAGATCTCTTCAGTGGAAGGAGAAAGATTGGTGAACAACCGCCGGAGTCAGACCCCATCACACTGACCGTACAGCCCGGCAGCCGAGGATAACGTGCAGATCCAGAATGTTTTATGGATATTTTCTCGGAGAACATTACTGCAAATTTTATTTTAAAACCTGGATGTTACCATTAAGCCACTCAGCCGTTCACTTATGGCAGAAGCAGCAGCTGCTCAGTCCACAGTGGACATCACAGATTATCATCTTTGTCCACTGGTTTTGAAGCTTTGGGAAAGAATTGCACTTGTTCACAAACACTAATTGGATTGCACCAGGAATAGAAAATGTAATTTCGGAGTTAAGTGAGATTTCTTTTTATCTGGCGACTGCGGCACAATAATAGAGTCGCTAGGCCATGATTTGCGTTGATAGAATAATGCAGCGCGTGGGTGAAATGTTACCGCCAAACAATGGAGTCCTTATTTGAGCAATTTTTATTAACAAAGTGGTCGGACTATAACTTGCATTATCCTTTATGGTGAGTGGTTAAAATGAAGTTAAATTACCACATGTTGGTACGAAGAGGCCCCTCGGGGGAGTCATAGAGGGTTTTTTTCGATCTGATGCGAGTTTAATGTGGAGGTTACCCATCATCTAATTAAGATGAACACAATCAAACACTCTAACGACCTCTTTAGGAAATTTACCGCGTTCCCTGTGTCCATTTTGATGAAAAACCGGTCCTCGGTCAAACTCACCCTTTTTTATTTCCTAGCGGTTCAATTTTGGAATAATAGACAAGCTTTTGTGCAACATGAATTATATGTTAATAATTCTTTGTAATGCTCACGCCGCTGCTTCTGTTGTTCTTGGCCTAATTAAATGATTTCCACAGAGGAGTTCATTGAGCAAGTCCAGGGTCAGGAGGGAATGTGAAGTCATTACCGCCAATCAGCTGATCATGAACTAATTGCTCAGAGCGTCAAGAACAAAGCTATTCACATAACTGAGGTTTATTTAAAAACCCAGCTCAACACATTAAATTGTTATTGCTGCTCGTTGCCGTTGCTGGCAGGTTTCCACCAGCGCGCTGCTGCGGTGCGAGCTGCAGACACGTGGTGCTAAGAGATGATTCAAGGGCTGCTCTTTGATTTCATTACCAGTTCTTTGATAAATTATGAATTCAAACAAATAGTTATGTTGTGTTAGAAGATGAAGGCATGGTGCGTCAGGGAGGCTGCTGCTCCGGCTATCAGATTGGCCGATCCGCTCTAGTTTCAAGATAAGATGAATGTTACAGAGTCATCATAACGAGGAAAAAACATTAACACTCACAATCAAGTCAAAGTCTTGAATTGACCAAATGGAATCCCCATGTTGTTGCTCTGTGGGAGGACGTGAAGACCCCACACAGACAGACCCCGGCCGCTGCAGTCAATGAATCGTTTGATGATGACGATAGTCTCAGTCTTCTGCTCTTGCCCACAGAGGACTTACATCACTCGGGACATCATAGCGACCGACGGCGGAGACCGCAACACGTCTGTGGAGCTGGCAGTGACCATCACCGACGTCAAGAACCAACCTCCCCAGTGGCAGGAGGAGAGCTACAGTGTGGTCATACCCGAGAACACTGCCAGAGACACCCCCATCGTGGTACGTGTGCAGGCTGCCGCGTTTAAATACACATCAGGACATGCTGTACGTTATTATGCCGGTTTCTCCATCTTGCCACTTTGAGATACTGTAATTGAATCAGCTGAACGTTTGTTTGCCTTTGCACATGGATTACCACACAGACACCATGTTATCTTTGTGCTCCGACTGCACCGCCGAAAGATTGCCAGTGCACTGAACAATCTGTAATTGTGTCTTGAAGGAGAAAGCTGACTTTGAGTTGGAGCAAGTGTCATGACTGCGGGCTAATTAAATCAATTCAGAATGTCTCTTTTGATGTGAAAATATAAAGCTGTCAATCCAGGGCGCACAAATATCCTGTTTTCCCTCAAGGTCTTCACAAGGGGATTCACTCCCAGATAAGAGTTTATTGCAGAGCTCCGACAACAGGTGTTTACTCAGATAATCCATCATCACAATAATCAACATTTGACATAACCTTTAAGTCTTTAGACTGCCAACAACTAATATAGAAAACTTGATAAAGCAGCCGATCGCGTGCAGACACATTTTTACTGACCTCACAGATAATTAAAAGACTAGATTTATGGAAATAGGCTAATTTGCTTTCTTGTCACGATTTTGGACGAGACTATTGACATCACTCTGATGTTTGGACGTTCAGTGTAGCGCTATAGCCCAGAGACGGTTAGCTTAGCTCAGCATAAAGACTTAAAGTAAAGGGATGAGCTAGCCTGGCTCTGTCCGCTTTTTAAAAACATGCCTGCCAGCAGCTCTGGAGTTCTCTAATTAACATGTTGTATCAGCCAAATTAACCACTTCCCCCCTTACCAGACTTCATGTTAAATTAAGCTCCTTGCCTCCCAGTTATGGCTCATAATCTTACTCTGTGCAAAAAAAGCTAAGGAGCCTTGTTTTTCCAAAATAATAAACTTGAAGCAAGTATGAAGTATGAAGCAAGAGGAGCATCACGTAGCTACAGCGTGAGGAATTAAAAAACCTTTTCCAGTTTTATCAAACACTTTGAGACCTTAATAGTTCAAGTTGCATTCGTACAGCAGTTATTTCTATATACGGCGCTTTTTCTACCTCACACCATGTCCGTGCAGACATCAGGGGCAATTTAGTCTTCAGTATCTAGCCCAGAGATACCTGATAATCGATGATGACGGACTACCCTCTGCACTTTGCGAGCCACCGCCGCCGTGGCTACCGCATTCTAAATCAGATTCCTGGGGATTTTTTTGGCCACTTCTGCTGCAGTGTGGCTCACAGAGCAAAGAGCAAACCTTCCCGACGCTTTTAAGAAAAGCATTTTCACAGCAACACTCACAGGTTCTATAAAAAAAAAAAAAGAAGAGCTGCCAGCATCATAGCATATGACTCATAGGGTAGTAACAGCTGACGGGATGCAAGACACCCACTTTGAAGCCGAGACCGTCCCAGCCAGACGAGGATGTCTGGTCAGTGTGAATGTGCCTGCTAGCAAGTCTAAAGTTTGCAAATTAACATATTGTGTTTATTTGCTCAGAACAAAATAAATAACAAGTTGAGTTCTGTGCTGTAACTTCCTAACTGGGTGCGCTGACCTTGTGTCATAATTAATGGGCCGGTCTCCATAGCTGGTAAACACGTTTTTTTTGTTACTTTGGACAGAGCCAATTATCTCCTGACTCGGTACTCAAGGGACAGACATGACAGGAAGAGTGGTATTGTTCTCATCTCACTCGAGGAAAGAAGGGAAATGAATGTTGCTCGGAGCTTTTTCTTCTTTTCCTTCATCACCAACTTATTTTAACGTAACCTCATCCTGTCCAGACCATCAAGGCGACCTCTCAGCTGGGTGACCCGAGGGTGACCTACAACCTGGAGGACGGGATGGTACCGGAAACCAACATGCCGGTGCGTTTCTACCTCTCCCCAAACCGCGAAGACGGCTCGGCGTCCATCCTGGTGTCTGAGCCGCTGGATTACGAGACCACGCCCTTTTTCTCTCTGAGGGTTCGAGCACAGAACGTGGCTGCAGTGCCTCTGGCTGCTTTCACCACAGTCTACGTCAACATCACAGGCATGTTATTTCTCTGCTTGTTCGTGATAGACCGTATGTTCCAAAGTCTATAAAATATTCTGATTAATTTGTCATTCGAAATGTTATTTTAAAAAATTAAGTCAGTTTCAGTGGATTGTTCAGGTACTAAACACAAACTATAGCTACTAATAATTAAGTTAGCAGCATGTATATAATATTTCTCAGAGATAGATGGGCTCATAAATCTTAAATGTGCACAGATTTAGAGGCTTGGGATTTTATTATCTAATTAATTAAAGGAAATGATCATATAAAATTTATTTGGCATTAAATCTCTATTTTCCCTCAAGACGTTAACGACAACGTGCCGTTTTTCACCTCCTCCATCTACGAGGCGTCGGTGACGGAAGGAGCCCAGGTTGGGACTTCAGTTCTCCAAGTGTCTGCACACGACAAAGACCTGGGTCTTAACGGAGAGGTTTGTGGGGGGGGGGTTCTGCTCTTGTTCGTCATGTGCAGGTTCAGAAATACAAAGTGATGTACCAGAGATCTGATTTTTTTTTTCTTTTCTTTACCAAACTGCTCTTGTTATGCTTGAAGGAGCGTGCTATGGCAGGGTGCCACAATCCCTTCAGAGTGGAGAGAGTTGTCATAGTGTTGTCAAGGTGGCACTGTGAAGAGCACAATCGCAGCCGTGTGACAGACTCTGACAATATCAGTTTATCGATCTGGTTTTTGCATTTAATGAGAAGAAGACACACTCTGGGAATTTAAGAGCAACCACTTAACATTTTCAGCCACAAAGTCTCACATTTCTGACCCTCCGAGGGTTGTTGCCTGAAAGACGATGACAGATTAATTTTCAAATTCCCTGTGCTCCGCAGATCACTTACTTTCTGCTGAGTGACAGCAGTGGGGACCACCATCTGTTCCGCATTGACCCGAAACTCGGGGTCATCTACACAGAAGCCGTGTTTGATCGTGAAGCCCGCAGCTCCTATTTGTTGGAAGTTCAGTCAGAAGACGGGCAGGAGTCAGCGCGACCCGGCAAAAACAAACAACCCAACTCAGGTTAGCGATGACGAGAATTTCAATGAGACTTTCTCATTCCGCAGAAATGAATGAGAAAGTCTCAGGAACATTTGAGCAATAAGCTTTTTTTCTTTGCTTGTGAACAGTTTAATGGGAAGAGTAATGCCCCTTTAATGTCTGTACCCTCAGCACCCACATAGCATATGGACGTGGGCCACTTCAGGCAATGATGTGGCACTTCTTGTGGCCCAAACAAAACGTTCTCTAAGTTTAATCTGGAACCTAAGTGGCCTATGTGGTAAATGGTGAATATGTTCTAAAACTGAATTTGTTGTTTCGTCCAGACTTCAAATGAAACAAAGCAGCTTTGGGCCCCGTTTGGCACCTTTGGTATTAAACAGGAGCTGACTCCCTCAAAAATTATCCAGAAAATGTTATTATTATCATTCCAGGGTTTTGACTTTTACACATGAGGAACACAGCTAGGGGTGGTTTGAGTCAAACCCGTTTCCAACAGGAAAATAAACCTGTGTCTGGGTAAAACAAGCAGGAGGCCGGACATGACTGATCATGAATTCTTCTGTAGATATCAGATTTGTTTTTGTTTAGAGCCTTGCTCACCATGTGTCCCTGGCATCCTCTGACAATATTACACCTTCATTAGTTTCTATGATCTTCCTTCCTGCAATAATAAGTCATTCAGACTTTGGTAAATTACCCATGTCCTCTTTAGTCTCAAAAAATGTGTTTCTCATTGTTGGAAACTGAATAAGAATTTGCTTTGAAGTTGCCTCTGGCCTCATAAAACGTCCTCTTCATAAAAAGCCTTATTGTTCTATTTCTATACGCTCACAGGGCAACACTGACAGGGTAGTGCCTCCTCTGTGCGCTGTTGTAGAACCACTGCATCGGCAGAGCATTCGATTCATTTACACCCTGGGATTGACTTTGAAAATTGAATCTTGATTTGATAGACCAGACGTCCCCACTCTGTAAAAACAGCTCTTTGATTCCTTTGGTCCTTCCAGTCCGCCCACCGTTAATATTCCTTGTTCAATATTCAACCACTACGGCATTTGTTTGCCTACCATGTTTTCTTTGTGACATTTTGGCAGCTGTAACACCACAGTCTGTGGATAGAGTGATGCAATATGACGTTTGTATTCAGAAGTGAGTTGTGCCAGTGCTTGTGAAGGCGGTATTAGGGCTAAAGGGTGATGTTTTGGAGCAGGGTTGCCAGGGCTGCTTAGCATTTGCAATGAGGCTTAGCTGTGTCTTGTGCTGCATATCTCCCACATCCAGAAGGGCTCATTTCCTCTGCAAACATTACCTGTCTCTTTGCGTTACCCCTGGGACACACCGAGAGGAGGAGGTAAATGTAAAAAAACAAGCGAAGGAAATAAGGCCACCTTCCACCACCATCATCTCTTACTGCAGCAGCACCAAATTAACATGTCACCCCTGTTTCCAGCAAGCAGATAATTTAGTCTTTTTAACTAAAGAAATAAACAGCGTAATGAGTAGTGCACCGATAAGACACAAACACTTGTCATCTTATAAATATTTAACCTTCCCACTAGAGTGGTTCTTTATCTGCTCTGCTAAAGAAGCAGCTTGTTGTGGAGTTTCAGCTCCATCACTGTTATTCTTCCTGCAGGAAACAGTTAGCCCCGTTAAAACAATAAACTCTTGACAAAATGAATAATTTATGTAATTTATAGCAAATCTTTGTGAGCAGTGTTTTGTCTGATTTCCATGTCAATGAGCCACATTCTGTCAGGTTAAGTGCCTCCTCTGCACTAAACAGTGACAATGAATTGTAAAATCAATAAGCAGATGGAAGGAGAGAACACATGGAATGTTTGGCTAACTCTGTGTGTGTGTGTGTGTGTGTGTGTGTTTGTGTGCTTGTGCACTGTGTCGTCTAATCTTCTTCAATACTGTCATTCTTGCAGACACAGCATATGTGAGGGTTTTCATCAGCGATGTCAACGACAACAAACCGCTCTTTGCTCAGCGACTGTATGAAGTCGGCGTCGATGAGAATGCAGATGTGGGCCTGACTGTTGTCGCCGTTAGTGCTAATGACGAAGATGAAGGTATGCATGATGAAGCAGCCGACTGAGGAAGTCCCCACCAAGATTTTACTGATGCCGCTTCACAGAAATAAAGGTTAAGGAATCTAGCCAACCAGAACCAATATTAAAGTTTTTCGTGAGCCACTTTGAAACTCCACAGAGGTTTCCACGCTGCACTTTCTTTATCTCTCTCTCTCTCTCTCCCTTTTTTGAAATAACAGAATTATTTCGGCCATTTTTCCAGCAGTGACTTGGGTGCCAAGTAGGCACTTTTTTGTTGTTGTTGCAAGATTGCCTGGGTTTGTAGCAGTATGCATAAAGTGACCCTGTGAGCAGTCTCTCTCAATTTGTCCTGAGCCGTGCTGAAATCATGCTGCTGAAATCTCGCCGTGTGCTAGATTTAGCAGCAGTCGTTTAAGTGCTCAGTAATGCACTGCGGCACATATGTTCCAAAAAAGAGTGACACGCTCCCACACAGTAGGTGGGCGGGATTTAAGCAATAAAGCAATTGCTCATCCTCCGTACAGCGGCAGCCTAAGATCCCTTTATCAGGCATGTTTAGGTCCGTTAATCAAGTATTTATGGCGAGCGGGGGTGCAGCTTAGGCCGAGCTGCGGCACTAATGATGAATTGCTGTGGAATCACACCAACCCCCAACGTTATAGTTACAATACTGTTGTACTTGCGTCTGAGAGGCTACCCTCAATCTGTCTTGTTTAAAAACTCCACCCTGGGCCTGACTGCTGTAAGCTTGGCAGATCCCTGTGGGAGGCAGGGAGCACTTTGTCAGTCAGGGTTGTGTTAATAGTACAGATTAGTGTATTTACATCGGATTGTAGCTACTTTAACCCAGCAGCGTGATTGAAAGCGAAAAGTGTTCATTCTGGGAGATTATTTGATCTATTCCAGTGTAAAACCAGTAGATTGGATGGTCTCCATGGAGGCGCACCCGATAAGTTGAGATATGAACTTTGCTGCTACTAGACCACATCGCTCCATCCTCTCTCAGGTCTTGCAATCATTCCCTTGAGGGTGCTATCAGAGTGTGTTATGCTGCTGTTCACACTTGTGCGCTCCCTTTTTTTAATTAGCATCTGATTAAAGCCGAAAAGACAAGGAACCAAGTTTCCGTTTAATTAAGTAATCAAAACAAGAAAGGGATACATGGAAACCTACGTCCTAATGTCGAGGTCTCAAAGGAAATGAGGTGTAATACCCTTGTGGTTATGCCCTACTGCTGTTGCCAGGATTATAGTATCTTTGATATATTAAAGAAAACAGAGCAATGCTGAGGTATCCAGCATGTTGGTCCACCTATGTGTACACATGCCTCACCTTCAGAGTTCACTTGTCTTATCCTAATAATGATTCTTTCAGGTATAAAGATTTCACATCCTCAGTCATGCATTTTATTATTCTTACCCCAGGGGCCAATGCCAAGCTGCGCTACCAGATAACGTCCGGCAACAAAGGTGGCGTTTTTGACATCGAGCCAGAGGTGGGGACGATTTTTATTGCCCAACCACTGGACTATGAGCAGCAGAAGAGATACAAGCTCCTGGTCCTAGCGTCCGACGGCAAGTGGGAAGACTACGCCGCTGTGGTGGTCACTGTGGTGAATAAGAATGATGAGGCACCAGTGTTCTCCATGAATGAGTACTATGGATCGGTCACAGAGGAGCTCGACGGGTCGCCAGTGTTTGTACTACAGGTGAGAGGCTGAGGGCATACCTGCTAACAGGATTTAGTAGTAGTAGTAGTAGTGCAGTATTCTCAAGTTGTTTTTTTCAAAGATCTCACCATACTAGTAAGTTGGAGATGTCATGATGAATCTCGTACAGAAAAGAAATTCAGCTTTGAGGCTGTCAGACCCACTTTAAGCCGAGATGCAAGAAACATGCCTGATCAGAGCTCATTGCTTTAAATAAGGTGGTCAGAAAAAAAGTGCACTTAAGTGGGCTGTCGAAAACAGAAATCCAGAAGTGCAGATAACTCAAATGATGGCTGAAAGGAGATAAGAGGAGAGCTGTAATTGAGGTCTGACTGGATGAATGAATATCCATTCCCTGAAGAAGTTGTCTTTTCCTCTGCAGGTGACAGCCACTGACCCAGACAAGGATGCCGACCAGGGCGCCATACGGTATTCCATTCATGGCCAAGGGGCAGAGGCACACTTCATGATCAACGACATCACGGGGGAGATGTATGCCCAGCGTACCATGGACCGAGAAGAGCGTGCCGTCTGGCGGTTTGTTGTCATGGCAACAGACGAAGAGGGCGAGGGACTTACCGGCTTTACGGACGTGATTATTAATGTGTGGGACATCAATGACAATGCCCCCGCTTTCTCCTGTGCCCCGGATAATTGCCACAGCAGTGTGGCGGAGAACTCCCCCCCTGGAGCGTTTGTTGTGGAAATGACAGCGGTAGACCTTGACGATGCAGCCGTAGGTCAGAACGCAATCCTCACCTACAGGATTATTGAGAATGTGCACAACAAGAACAACGTCGACCTCTTCACGATTGATTCCAGCACTGGCACCATATCTGTGGCAGAAGAGGGTCTGGACCGGGAGTTTACTGATAACCACCGGATCGTTGTCGAGGCCCGGGACGGCGGGGGCATGACGGGCACAGCTACAGCCACTATAGTCATAACAGATATCAATGACCACGTCCCGAAGTTTAGAGAGGACTGGTGTGGTGCTCATGTGCCAGAGAGCACTAAAGAGGATGCTCCGATTCTGGAGCTGAGCGCCGTGGACCCGGATGCTGGTATGTATGGACAGCTCACCTTTAGCATCGTGGCCGGAGACCCGGAGCAACAGTTCTACATGGTCAGCCACAGACTGGACAAGACAGGGACGCTGAGACTGAAGCAGAAGCTGGACTTTGAGAAGCCTGGGAAGCAGCGGTTCAACCTCACGATTAAAGTGGAGGACTCTGAATTCTCCAGCTTCATCCACTGTCTGGTGCAAGTGGAGGATGAGAATGATAACGCCCCCGTGTTTGACCCCAGTTCCCACCTGCTCAGTCCTTTGCCCGAGGACACCAGTGTAGGAACCAGTGTCATTCAGGTTGTGGCCACTGACTCTGACTCTGGTCTGAACGGGGATATCATGTACAGCATTCTTCCCAACTCTGACCCATATGGACATTTTGCAGTCAGTCGAGCTGGCGTGGTCACAGTCGCCAGGCCGCTGGACAGGGAGACGGTGGTAGGTTATGAACTTGTCGTCATGGCGACAGACCAGGGTTCTCCGTCTCTGACCGGCAGTGTCACTGTCCACCTGACGCTGCTCGACAAGAACGACAACGGGCCGGAGCTGGAGGCGGCGTACGCTCCGGTGTTGTGGGAGAACAGTCCACCCCCTCAAGTGGTCTGGCTGAACAGGAGCTCAACTCTGCTCCATGTTGTGGACAGGGACTCGCCAGAGCACGGGGCTCCGTTCTATCTCTCCCTACCCCCTCTTTACTCTGCCGACTTCCACCTGCAGGATCACGGGAACAGCTCGGCCACGCTCACTGCCCTGCGGCGCTTCGACAGGGAGAGACAGAGAGAGTTCCACCTGCCACTGATTATGATCGACAGCGGAGATCCACCAATGACGGCGACCAACACGCTCACGATCACCATCGGTGACCAGAATGACAACGCTCATCAGGCCGGAGAGAAAGATGTGTACGTGTACGGCCGCAAGGGTGAGTCGCTTGCTCCCCCTCATTTCATCCTCTATGCCACTTGTTTACGCTGCAGAGCTTCGCTCAGCCGGCGGAGCCTCAGTGAAGAGGGGAAACTGAGGATACAGCTGAAGGGAAAGTTTTCACCCCCACCACCTGCTCAGTGTAGTGTGGAATTCATAATTTCTCTCTTCCTTTTACATTCTAACAGTGTTTTGTTGTGATAATATCCCTGTCAAATCCTCTCTCAAGCCTTCAGCGCGCTCTCCCCCCACCAATCCCATCCCTAAAGCTCATATGAACCTCACATTATGGAATCTCTATTCATCTCTTTCTGTTGAGTTCCTACCCTGCAGGTGAGCTGGTTTGGTGCGTTGCCTTGTTAGTGTTTTAACCGCGCACTCAGCTAAATGGCTGTTTTGGTAATTGTGGAAAACAGGAGCGCTGTGACTCATCCAGGCTGCCATTGTTTACCCAGCTGCAGTACTCTGGCACTGCAGGTCGATAATAACATAATCCATACTGAGATAGCCCTGCTTCCTTAAGCTCCACGCTCTCTGAAGTGGAGCACTGAGAGTCTATTCATTCCAGCAGTGGGGCTCCACAGTTATGAGCATAATAAGTAGAACAGAACACAAGAATGCAAGATAAGGAGAAGAGAGGGAGGTGAAGATAAGTGTTGGCATCAGCAGATTCTGTCCAGACCAAATCAACGCGTGTGCGTGTGTGTGTGTGTGTTTACCTTGAACAGGAAGGATGACAAATGCAGCACTGGGGAAGGTGTATGCCCCAGATCGTGATGACTGGGACAACAAGACCTACACTCTGGAGACAAGCGCAGCCAAGTAAGCGCTCACTGTTAAATGCATTGAATTTTTCACTGAAAACATGCTGATCCCCAAGTATACAGCACAAGTACAAGTGCGAGAGCAATACAGTACCAGAGGAACTGCCAACAGTGTGGAATTTGAAAAATAAAGAGGATGTGGACTCAGCGTTGTGGCTGCATTTCTCCAACGGGGCCTCTTTCAGTGATATCACTCGGCCTGAAACATGCCTCACAGGTGCCTCTCCTAATCTTATATCCAGTTCTCTGACCCCCTCATAAGCCTCGCTTTCCCAATGGACTTTAATCATAGCAGTCAACAGTCATTGAGCATTGCCTGTTTTCTGGATAACGCAATTAGATTCAAACAGAGTGAGCAATCTGTGTCCACCTATGCGATGGGATAGCGTGGACAAGCATGGCCTGTCTCCATCAGGGACCTTGTGCAAGTATTTAGTATTCACACCCTCAGATCAGATCTGAAATACAGATTGCATATTTGTTTTATTCATATAATAACTTCTGACAGTTGCCATGACAACACCCAAAGCTCTTTTACAATCTTTTTACTCGCCAAGGAATTTTCGTTTCTCTGTAGTTTTTGATTTATTTGGAAAATAGATCCTGTTTCTCTCTCTTCCTGCTGGAAACCACAGCTGACCCATTGGGCTTAGCCTCGGTAGTAACAGCTCCGAAAACAACAAGAGCCAATCACTCGTCTCCCGAGGGACGCCGTCCTCTCGTCCTCTAACAGCCCCCTCTGCTGCCCTCAGATACTTCAGCCTGAACCAGAGCACGGGCGCGCTGACCATCCGGCAGAACACTCCAGTGGGCAGCTACTGGCTGCGGGTCGGGGTGTCCGATGGGGTGTGGCCCGACGTGATGTCAGGCGTCAGAGTTCATGTCAGGGAGCTGCAGGAAAAGGCCGTCCTGTCGTCCGCCTCGCTGCGCTTGGCAGGTGAGCGCTGGTCACTCACCTGCTGGTCTAAACGCATTGATGTCGGGTGGTGCTGTGATCCAGTTTACCTGTTGTGTCTCTGCACGGCCCTGCCCTCCCCCCACACCATACAAAGTCTGCTCTTTGTTGCCACGGCTCTTGTAAAAATCCATTTTTTTTTTGATGCCACTGTTGAAAGAGACAGACCACAGGCATGAATAAATTGGTGCTTTTCATTGAATGATTATCAGGTTGTCAATCCAGTAAACGCTGAAATAATAGGCTGTCAAGGGGAATCTTTCTACTTGCATTATTTAGCATTTCTAAGCTTTGCAAGAAGCGACTGTTCACAGCGCCTGTTGGAAGCTGCCTTCTCCTCCTTCTTCTTCTTCAACACTCTTAAGTTTATGTTTGAGTGTTCATTTTTCTGTCAGTCTCTCAGAGCAAATTGGAGTTAGAAAGGTCAATTTGGAAGTGTCAGGTAAAGTCCTTGACATTTAAAAAGCCATTCAGGGAGATTCAGAGACTATTATGGATGCCTCTGACTCCGAGTCATTATCATTGTCAGAGATTAGAATAGAAGACGACTGCCCACATTCTCCGGATATTATTGGAAGGTGGAACCACAAATATGATTGATTTTTCCGGTCATTAAAATATTTTGTGCGAGGCAGACCTTCAAGGACCCCAACTTTATTTTAGGGGAGAAATAAATGACGGCACGATTCATTCACCTTATGGATGATTCAGGGAGGAAATGGATCAATAGAGGGAGATGTCAGGCTACGGCTTGGAACTAATGGAGGCAGGAGCTCAGTAGACTTTGATCAACTCCGCAGTTGTCATTGATGAGTCAGTACTTCTCACTGCATGAACCCCCCACCCTTGTCTCCTGAAGGCATTACGGCGAGAGATTTCATCGGATTTCGCGTCGAGGGCAAGAGTCGGCTGGAGATGTTGTGGGACTTCCTGTCTGAAAGCCTGCCTGTCAGATCGGGGAGCATCAACATTTTCAGCATGGCCGACAGAGAGGGCAGAATGCTGGACATTCATTTCTACGTGCTAACTGATAATGGCTACCTGCGCCCGGAGAAGCTGCACGCCGTCCTCGCAGCGCATAAAAAGAAGGTACATGTCCCACCCTGTCTGATAGATAGAGAACAATGCTCGTATATCAAGCGATACACCTGGGAGCTCGGCGGGAGGGGGGGGGCTCGTATATCAAGCGATACACGGGGGGGGGGGGGGGGGGGGGGGGGGGGATAACAGGGCCTTTTATCTCCCCTCTTATTTCCACACCAACTCTCTGTCTGTTTACAGCTTGGCCCTGTCATGTCTCTTTGTCTCGCCCCTTTCTTTCGTCGTCTTTGTCTCTCTCTCTCCTTTTGTGACATGTGTTCTTTCTTTCATATTTTAATTGGGCCTCACGGATCATCACAGTAAATGTCATCTTTCATGTCTGTTTTAAACATTTGATCAACATCAGAACATTTAGCCAGATCCGCTGTTTTCATCAAATCAGCGCTGACGTGTTGCTGAAATATCAGGATCGTTGTTTAATTGCCCGCGCTAAATTAACACTACACTATTGCAGCACGTGCTGGAGATACGAACCCTTGTGTTTTGTCAGGGAAAATGATTATAATTTCCCTTCCTGCTCCCTTCACCTCCTCCCCTCGTCCCCGTCCTGATGCTCCCCAGCTGCAGTCCATGCTGCGCGTGAGCGTGAACCAGGTGCAGGTGGACGAGTGCGTGCGCACAGACTGCAAGACATCCGGCGGCTGCTCCACGAGGCTGAGCGTCAGCGACTCGCCCACCCTGGTCGACTCGGGCGCCTTCTCCCTCGTCTCGGTGAAGGTGACGTCCTCGGCTGTCTGCGGCTGCGCCGCCAGGGAGTTGACCCACCAGCCCTGCTCCTCCTATCCCAGCAACCCCTGCCTCAACGGGGGGACCTGCGTCGACACCCAGAAGGGATACAGGTGAGAGGGGTGTCTGCAGCTGTCCGAGATGATTGTATCTGGGGGTGGGGGTGGGGGGGAACCTATTAAAGGGCAGAAAACAGAAATAGGATTTTCTCGATGTTCTCTCTGGCTCTGTTCAACTGACTGCAAGAGAGGCATCATGGAAATTGGAACCAGAATTACTATCAGAGTCTCTCGTGAGAAAAATTTAATTCACCTGCAACTTCACCTAACTTTCTTGGACTGCCTCGACGTGTTGCCGGCTGAATATAGAACAGTTTTTTTTATGTCTGCTCTAAATGCAATACGCATGTATGCGCATATCTATCCACTAATGCCAGAAATCTCTGTCTGCCCGGCTCTCCCTCACAAATCTGGAGCACTGTTCATTTGATCATGTTCACACTTGGCGTGTGTTTTGTTAACAGCGAGAGGAAGACGTGGTTTGGCCACGTCATGCATTCAATATTAACCGACTTCAAAGAAATGGGTTTCCAGCAGCAGGAGACGCTCGAGGACTCACCAACGAAAGGGACGTTGTCAATCAGCGATTCTCCACTTCCACTGACTTGTGCTTTGCTGAACTTTGGATAAACAGATGAGCAGCGTTGGGGGGTGCAGCATCACGGTTCTGCAGACCGAGTCTTTACCTTTAAAGTGGCAACTCTACAGCCATTAAACAGGCAGGTTTACAGCAGGCGCCGCACTAAGTTGTCCTAAATCTCTGAGCGTGTCTTTGCCAGTGTTTTTAAATTGGCTCCATAGATCGAAAACTCGATATTGACGTCTTAAATTGTTGGCGCTCGCTGTTTTTTGCAGTGCTTATCTGAAAATAATGAACATGGACCTTTTGTGTAGGCCGTTTACCAGCTCCGGCGAATTTAAACCTTACAGTTGATAAATGCCTGCAGTCGCTGCGGAGGCCGGCACCTTCAAGTGAAAAGGTCTCTGCGGTCGTCTATCACAGACGGAACAGCATGCGGCTCATTTCCTGCACACACTAATGCCCAGATTAGATAAATATAGGGCAAGGGGATTAGCACAACTGTGGCCCCCCTCTGTGCTCACAACTTTTTAAAATCTCATTTAATGCCATTTACATGAACATGCGAGTTTGTTTAAAGCGCCAGAGAAAAACCTACAGAGCGGCTTTCATCTCTCAAATTGTCTCTGCGAGGGAGCAAGCCTTGTGAGGAGAACATCTCCTCCTCCTATGTGAGCTATACATGCCCACATGTCAGCGCAGCCTGGGCCATGAAGAATGCCATGTGAAGGGGTTTTTAACAAGCAACCTGGCGGCGGCCGATCAGATATTGTCAATCAAAGGGAGAAAAACGCGCGGTGTGCCTCTTGATTTGGAATTGGCATCGCTCCCATGAGTGACATGAAAGAGCAGCGAAGTGAGCGAGGGGCTGCACGTTGGCACGCGCACGTTTATCCGTGTGCCTGGCCAAAGACGCCCCCCCGCCCCCTTCTCACGGCATGTACGGATCAGTATTCCTGACGTGTGTTGCCCCTCTGCAGAATAAACATCGCTGGGGAGAGGCAGCCCCTCGCAGCCTCGGTACACACAGCCCTCCTCAGACACCGCGTGAAAATAGATGGCTTTGACATTATCAGCAAAGCCAGCTTGTCTCACATGCCTGCATAGGAGGGGACAGGATGAGATCTACCAGTCCCCTCCATCCCCTCCATCGCCGTGATTGAATGAGGGCTGTTTTCATCACTCTGGGTTTCTCTGCCTTTATTGTGTATGATTATTAATATTTACCAATATGGCCTCAGACAGAAAACATTTCCTTTTCACTTCTTATATCCGCAATTACGCTCTCTGCTCTTGAGCACTCCAGAGAAAGTATAAAAGCAGTGGGCGAGACGGCCTCTCAAGTATAGATCGTATAGCTTAATGTTCCATGTATATTTAAAATCTGGAGAAGTGGAAGGGGGCGGGGCAGGTGGGGATAGGTGAGAACAGTCTAGGACATCAGTGGCACTGCGGCGCGAGAGAAATAGAATTAATTATCGCCTAACAAAGAAGATGTGACGTGCCGAGCAGGACGTCTCCAGAGGGTTCAGCTTGGGCAGCTGCGATAGATAAAGAATAGACTGAAGTAATGTTTTGTTCGTGGCTAATTGATTTAATGTAGGGCTGAATATTCAAGGATCCCTGGCTCTTGCCAACCCAGCTGGCTGATAAAAGCATGTGGATTTCTGATGACCCAGACGCTGGAAACGGAAGATTTGTCAGGGCGCACCGCTGATTATTTACCTCCTCGTGTCTCCCCTTGATTTTAATCCTCACTTTCTTTTCTCCTCGTTGCTCCAGGTGTCACTGCCCCCCGCAGCTTGAGGGGCCAGACTGTCAGCAGACGAGGCTCAGTTTCCTTGGTGACGGCTATGCCTGGTTTCCCCCCATAAGGCCGTGTTTTGATAGCCATCTTTCACTGGAGTTTATGACGGAGGAGGACGACGGGCTGCTGCTGTATGCCGGGCCACTGGCCACCCTCATGCCGGGGGATGCTGAGGACTATATGGCCATAGGTAAAGACTGAGTGTGTGTCCAGGGGCCTCTGGGCTGTTATTGCACCAAAGCTTGGGGCTTCATTTTCTGCCTTTTATTACTGAGTGGTAGCTGATCAGATATACGAGGCAAATTTAGCTCGTGAGTGTGCTGCCGCTGAAGAATATGGGCCCCTACCCTCCTGAGTCAGTTTGCTCCGTAGCGTTTATATATCTTGAGTTTCGTCGCGTGCCAACGCGGAAGAGCGTCGCCACCTGCTTCGGCTTCAGAGCGCCGCTTCGACTCTTGACCAAACACGCTCAGACAGGCGGCGTCTCACTCAAGGACAGGACAGCAGGGTGCGCTCGGCTCAGACGTGACCGCTGCAGGTGACGGACAGCAGTTGCATGTTTTATTCTGTCCCTGAATGCGGGGGAGGGGTGGCTGAAGCTCAGAGCTTCATGCCAGAAGAATAATAGCGCAGTGCCCTGACACCAGACTTCACAGACACCTCATTACAGTAATGATGTGTTGTTAAGTATCCTCACCGTAATTGTGCAGTAAAAATATTGCTGGAGCTCGTCCCGGCTCTAATAAATACTGGGAAACGTGATGGAAACCAGTATGATTTGTGTATTCTTGACGGCAGCGTCTGTCACCGTTGTAAATACTTAAATGTCTGGACGTGCAGATGCACACAGGGAATTTGTACGATTTCCATTCAACATTCTTTTCACCCAAGTGACACAATAACAACTTTCTAATTTACCATTGCTCGTATCCTGCAATGCAAATGGATTTTTTTTTATATCTGCCTCCACCTCGATATGATAAGGGTGAATTCAATTTCGTTTATGAGGCCTCACATCATTTAAAAATTAGATGTAGAAGGAAAAAAAAAAAATCCTCTTACTTGCAACGTCTCATTGAATCGGTGTCGTTATTACTCAGGATCACCCAGAGTTCAGTAATTCTGGTGAACTATTCTTTTTTTTTATTCTCTATTTTACAGCCAATTTTCCCGTCACCCTTTGTTCTGGTGACAATCAGATTTCCCTGCTGTAATCCAGCTGTGTTATACAGCGTCTTATTGTCATCTTTGTGCTGTGTTTGTTTTGAGGTGTGACTCTTTCATATGTCTCGCGGGGTTGTTTTTTTTTTTTTTCTTCCTTTCCTCCCCGTGCTGGCACAAACTACTTATTTGCATCTTGTTTTTGCAACATATTTCATCAGTTCCTTTTCCTTGACCTCGTCTGTGCATTTTATTGGCGAAAGCAAGTTGAGTCATTTTTTTTTTCCCACTCTGCAGATCTGTAGGAGCCGTGGCTTTTATACGTTATGATTTCACCCTCTCGCCCGTGAGCAAGATTACACAAAAACAACCTAGCAGATTTCCATGTAACCTGGTGGAAGGGGTCAAGGAAGAGCCCATATAATTTGGCCCGTGGAGGATTTTTATTTTCCACTTTCTTGCCCAAACTCTCCACTCTTCCTGTTCCCTCGTGAGGAAGATGACAGGCACATTTAGGGATCTGATATCTGTGGAGGTGTTGGGCCTCAGCAGTACTACTTCTAATTCTGAAGTGGCTCTTTAAGTTTTAATTGGGAACTCTCTTCTCCTCAGAGCTGATCGGTGGGACACCCAGTCTGAAAATGAATCACGGCTCCGGGACCCTGGTGCTCCAGTTAACGAATAACGTCGGCGTGGCTGACAGGCGCTGGCATCGCCTTGACGTGAGGAGCAACAGCAAAGTAAGAGAAGTATATATGTGCTGGCACCTTGGCACGTCGCTCCCGCTCTGTGTGTGAGGAAGATTAGAATACGTGCTGTAACATGCAGACAGCGCCCGTCTACTCTTTGTTCTCACACGTCCACGGCTGCGGCTGCGGTGACCTCTTTCTATTCTCACCCAATTTAAAGGAAGTGCGCTTCACTCTCGATCGATGTTCCACGGCCATTGTCATGGAGACCGAAGGCGTGGACTCATGGACGATGACGGAGGACCGCTCGTCCTGCGAGATCCGAGGGGTCACACCCAACAGGGACAAGTAAGATCAATACTTAAATACAACCAGCGCTGCGCAATATGAGAAAACTCTTGTCTCTTCTGAACAATAATAAGAAAAGGCCAACAAACACTTCAAGACACCAGTGCTAAACGGTCCGATAAATAATGAATGTTATCTTTAACATAAAAATATAGATAAATAAAATGTGGCTACGTTCTTTAAAGAATTTATGGCTGAAGTAACGAACAAAACGATTGTTAAAAAAAAAAAACTCTGCAGAGACGCTTCGGGGGTTTGTCTGTGGTTGCAAACTACTAATCTACTGAGGTTTTCCTCTGTTCTCTGTTTTTAAAACTAAAAGCAAGCAAGACCCATAGGGACAGTGTCTAAATGGCCCGTGTCCCCACAGGGGTAAACAGTTCTCCACAGAGCGCAGCATTAGCAGTCACAGCAGAAGCTGCAGCACTTTGTAACTGGGTGAAAACGTGTAATAGAGTCATTCATTTACATCCACGCTGATGCTGTATTTAAATCTGGTCAATAAATCCAGCCCATTCCATATACAAGCACATACTTTATATATAATTCATACTTCCAGTGAGGATTCCAGGCAGGAAATGCTTATTAGGAGCAGCTTCAATCCAATAAAGATGCTGCATGTCTGCTGTCACGTGCTAATGCTGATTTATTTCTGATCATTATGAGCCGACGTGTAGCACTTAGTCACATTCCTAATCGTAATTGTGGATTTTTCCATTTGCATCAGTTCATGTTGGCATTTGCTCAGAACACTCATCGTTGTGCAGAGTTTGATAAGATGATGTAACGTCTGACAGCCGAGGTGGGACTGGAAACTCAAAGTCTGTCCATCACTGGAGTCCCCTGGCATATTCCAGACGTTCTTCTCAGTCCGTCTCCTCACCTGGACATAATGCCAATGCATAGGCACCATTCATCCTTGTGTTTTACCTCTGCACTCTCTGTGGGAGTGTCCATGTGACCTCCATACAGAAGGAGGGTCAAGGTTCAAGCTTCAAGGGTTTGACTGTCACATGCACAACAAAATAAAAAAGGATATAAAATATAAAAATGAAGCAGAAAATAATAATTTAAAATGAACAATGGCCGCCTCCTCTAACCTCCCCCTGAAAATGAATCTTTAACGTTTAGATGACCATTCACAAAGTTGGTCCAGCATTTAGACACAGAGTTGTCCTCAAAACATTGTTTATTTTGCAACTTTCGCAAACCCCGCATCCCCTTAAATAACCCAGAAACACTTTGTTCAGTAAATGCTATGTAAAATGGTCTTTTTATACAAACTGCCTCGTTTATCAGAATCAAATCAGGCTCTCTCCCACTCAGGGTTCCATTTCTCAGTGGAGCAGCCAGTCGTCCTCTCTAGGGGGAAGAAACTGCTGATGAAATCCTCCGGTCTAATCCTTAAAAACGTCGGCTAACCTCTCTGACTGCGTCTCTGCAAACAGCCGCGTTTTGCTTTGCCACAGCTGAGTTTGTTTATCCCCGTCGCGAGCGCGGCGCGCCGCTGCGCTCATTGTTTTGTTGTGTAAATAAGTTTAATGAATTTAGAAGAAAAAAATTTACATAAGAGCTTTACCGCTGCTATTAATTTTAATAACTTACGCATTTTAAGAACCTTGAAGAACTTTTCAGTGTGTCCTCCCCTCAACTTGTGAGGTAATGCAGATGGTAACTGCATTAAATCTGGAATCCGCTCGTTAACGGGCTGAAGAGAAAAGTGTTTCATCTCCTCGTGGAGCCAGTTGGAGTTTTGAAAGTGGCGGAATTGCGTTTTTTGCTGAATTGGTGAATGTTTTGATCGTTTCGGGCAAATGCATATATTCTCAAAATAAAGGACAAGACGAACAAGGTCTCATAGTTGTTGTCTGGAACCAACAATAGTGATGACAGCCTCAGCAGGAGAGGGTTTTTCTCAAACGTGCGTGTCTCCGCCTGCGTTTTGTGAGTCTTTGTGTCGCGAGTTGTGTTTTGATTTGTAACCATGAGATCTTTCATGGCGGCTGATTCGTTTTCCGTCTCGTATATTGAGGGTTGCTTTTTCATTTCCAGGTACTTGAATGGGAGCCATATATTGCAGCTCGGGGGGGTCAGCAGGAACCTGTCGTATGAATACCCTCAGCTGCAGCACAAACACTATAGCGGCTGTATAAGGAACCTGCTCGTGGACAGCAAGGTGAGGCCCGCCGTGGCTCGTTTAAATGACTCCATGGCAATATTTCATCCTTGAATGACGAGCTGCTCCCCCTCACTGTGTCTCCAGAAAGAACAATAAATAATAATTTTCAAAATTGAACATGTACACAGTAAAGTCAGTCTAAGTCAGTGATTCTGAATGGTTGTGTTTCTCCTGTCTGTCTGGTGTTTGGCAGATTTTACAATGAACTCTGTATATTCTGGCATTTCCAGTCAACGTCGACATCTTATTTTGTGGTTTTTCCATGCTGCTGTTGCGGTTAAATCTTCCTGTGGGGGATCGATGCAGCATTGATTTTCTTCTTATTTTGAAAAAGCGATGATATTATTATAAAAAGAACTTTTCCGAAATGTAAAATCAAAATTCAATATATGTTCGCCATCACACATCATTTTATTGTAGCTTATGTTCAATGACAAGATGTAATTATCAATTTGCAATCATATTTCCTTTTACTCTCGTCCGTGGCTGCAAGGACAGAGACATCCTGCCCTTTCATTTCCTGCTGATTTATTCCCCTCTCCTCCTTCGATTCAGCTGTACGACCTTGGCTCCCCAGCTGAATCCTCCAACACTGTAGCAGGCTGCTCTCTTATTGATGACCAATGCACCAACATGGAGCAGCCTCCCACCTGTGGCAGGAGGGGTCGCTGTCACAGCGAGTGGGGCTCCTTCAGCTGCCTCTGTGAGCCGGGCTTCACGGGCCCACGGTGCGATCGAGGTGAGCGTGCAGACTTACTTTTTAATTGACCTTGAGCTTTTCATGGAAAGTACAGCGCGATCTCTGCGGAGCCGCAGGTTTGAAACTTCAGAACGGAACAGGCAGTGTGGGAAATTGCGTGTTCCAGAATGTCACTGTGCTGCGGCGGGAAGATAACCTCGCCTTGCATAAAGTGCTTTGGTAGAACAGCACGCCCTCGCTGTGATATCCCAGTTCCCACGTGACAGCTGAATTAATTGAACACGTCTGTGTTTTGTTTCTGATTGACAAGCGGCTCCGGAGTTTTCCTTCGACGGCCGCAGCCACATCCAGTTCCAGCTGTCGTGGTCCCTGCCCGCGCGGCAGACCAGGGTCCAGGTCGGGGTGCGGACGCGAGCCGCCGCCGGTGTCATCCTCAGTCTGTTCTCCCAGGAGCAGAATGAATACCTTCGTTTAGAGGTGAGTCATGGCCAGTTACCCCCCGGCCCCCCCCTCCCCTTCACCTTGACAGCTCTGATTGTCTTGTTTGTGAGCCTAAAGTGATGATTGGGGCGTGAACAATTAGTGCTACAAATGCTTGTCAGGCTGAGAGTGAGTAATTTGGGGGTTGGAGACACATGGGTGGATACTGAGGGGGCTGGTGACTGACATATGTATGTTCCCCGACAAGGTCTTTTAGTAAATCCCCAGAATGCGGCTTCTTTTATTCAAGGTTATTTCTGTCTGCGCTTAATGTTTCAAGCGCAATTTGGTCTCGGCAAAGGGAAGGAAGCGTGTGTGCGCGAGGGCAGAGCGGAGATCAGATCCCCTGCTCTGTACTTGAGGGCTTTGGTGCAGTTTGCTTCAGGCGTCGAGCTCAAAGTCACGCTGCTCATTTCCCACAGTCGCGCTGGAGAGGTGCTCACGCTGCGAGTTTTCTTCGGGAGTAAAGTGTGCTTCACTCTGACAGACCTTTATTGGAGCGCACCACAGCGGCCGGATGCGCTCCTGAGTGGGCATGGATCCCGTCTTCCCTCTGTCTCGGTGATTGACAGGCTGAAAGTGATCAGCACCTGGAGGTAAACGCCTCAGCCATGGGCTCCCTGTACTTTGTGGCTAACTCGCAGGTCCGTTGCAGCCTGTGTTGAGTAACGCACGCCGGCGCCGGTTCCGACTTTGAAAGCATCTCGCCTTTGTTGTGATTGTCATTTGTCAGACGGCTTTGTTTGAAGTGTCAGCCTCGTCTCTTGTGCTTCTCTGGGTCTTTACACAACATGAGGAGGAACAGCATTGTGCAGCCGCAGTGACAGGGAGCGGCCTTTACTGTACGCTGCCCATGAAAACCTCTGTGGAGCCGAATTGGTGAGCTGTGGAAAACGTCTGATGTGTGTCTGTCTTATTTTTTATTTTTTTTTTAGCCCTGTTGTCTGAAAGCTCTTAAAACACTTGAGCACAAGCCTGGTGTGTTTGCAGACAACAAGCCCTAATTTAAAGGACTGTCTCGCTCTCTTCCTCCCGCCTTCCACCTTTTTGTTTCTTTCTTAAGGGTAGATATTGGATAGAGTGCACACTGAATAAACACTTTCATACAAAGGTTACAAGGGGCCATCTGGGTATAAACAGCATTCAGCAGCGCTCTCTGTGGAGCACAGTGTCTCTGAAAAGAAAACATTTATCTCATGCAGCCTGTGAAGGACTTTCACAGAGCAACTTACGTGCATTGGTTTGTCAGAGACCACCAACCCACTTTTCTTTTGCATTAATGAATTGGGTTCGAAAGGTTCTTTAGTGTTTCAGACTTCCGAAATACGCTTGAACTTTTTGTGCTTAACGGTGATTGCGTAGATCTCTGGAGGCACTGAGGAAAGTTTGAATAAAAAAAAAAAAAATCTGATCTCTTTTTTTTTTTCCTGTATATTGATTGAGTTCTTTGTCCTTTGTTCATTTTTGTTGTGGACTCGAGGGCAGGAGGAGACAGCGGGGAGAGCAGAGTCAGCTCTGTGTGTGAGCATGTGTGTGTGTGTCCACATGTCCGGTGGGGGAGCGCCGTTCGAGATGCCCATGCTGAGGGAGCAATAGTTACTGCAGACTGGGCTGAATGTGAATTATCTTGCCCCACTGTTTCCAATTAAGCTTTGGACATGTACAAGCTGCAGTTATGGGAGCCCCTCATTGGTTAAGTCCATTGTGTTCGCTCATCCTTAACTGCTGAAGATAATTGTTGTTTCTTGTATACCTTCCCTTCGGGAAGACTCTGGCTCCTGCCACGCAGTAATGTGAGCTCCAGCGCTGCAAAGCAAAGCAAAGCATCCCGGCTCCAAAATTACCGTATTCATTTTTACTGATGAAATTTTCAAGCCGCATTTCTGGCAGATCCAACCCCGAGTCTGTATTTCCCCGGTATATGTTTGCCTGGCCCAGCCTTCCTCAACACCCCGGGATCTGGCCTACTTCCTCTAACGCTGTTCTGTTTTTGTCCATCAACACGTCTGTGGCAGGCGTCCAGGTGTGTCAGTCGAGAATCTGTGTTAGTTGATTTTACAATTCCATCCAGATAATGAAACCAAAGCCCTGAAATCCAAACGAATACAACACTGTTTAAGCAGCTAATGACAGAACAGAGCAGCTTGTTTTACAGAGCTGCTAAAGTCTCTAGTGGGAGAGTTGTGGATTTTTGGGGGGCTGATGCCAATACCAACATTTGAATATAAAAACCTACTGAAATGCACGATGATGTAATCATTCCTAACATTTTGTTATTAGTCCTTAAAGACAAAGAAATGTGATGGAGATTTACTTTATTAACTGAATCTACCATTTGATTTCATAGAAACATCATATATTTTTTTTTATATCTGTTGATATATCAAACCATGCAGGGCCCAGGATAGTGCCTTGAGGAACACCACAGGTCAGAGGTGCCCCAGAATATGTCTGGGAAACACATATGCTTGTCTGGTATTGACACAGATCCTAAAGATTTCAATCATCTCAGGTTATTCAGGGTTTCCTGGCCGTTTTCTACAACCTTGGGGATGGCGACTACAATATCACACTGCCCCACCATCGCCTCGACGACGGAGAGTGGCACGACGTGACGCTGGATCGGTTCGGCAGGGAGTTCACCCTGCAAGTGGATGGCGGCGGAGGACGCCGAGAGGTTAGACTCTCACCCGGGCAGAGTCAGGAAATCATCATCGACCCCTCGGCGGTGATGATTGGAAACTCTTTTCCGTCGGGACACAACCGGAGCTTCCTCGGTGGGTTAAGCTTCAGACGGGGTGAACGTCAATAAGATAAATTATTGACTGGATGAACTGTTAGATGAATGAATGAAAATGTAGTTTGCAAATTGATTAATTGGCAAAGACGTTCCCAAAACCCTGCACTTGTACACCTTTTAAATGTAATAGGCGCATCAAGGATTCAGTTTTATCTTTCCCACATACTGGTGTTTCTACATTTCACAGCCCAAAGGTGTTTTGATCCCTTAGTTTCAAGCAGATGAGATAAAGTGAGTCAGTGACTCTGATCTGTATTTAAATGATGTGTTAGACCATGCACTTCCCACAGAGTGAGCCAACTAACCAACAGAGAAAATATCCTGCTAAAAAAAAAAAAAAAAAAAAAAAAGAAAGGCATCGCATGCTGACAGCTTGGCCTCGGGCTGTTTGTGTGTTTGTGTGCGTACGAGCGTGCAGCAGTCTGCAGGTGTGTCAGCCGGCCGGTTTATGTGTGTGTGCCTGTGCATTAGACTTTACACCCCTGCCATGGTGTAAATGCGAGTTCATAAAAGATGTTGCCTGAGGACTGGTGTTTGAGTGTGTCTTTTGGCACTGTAAACTTTCTCTTTTTCATCTCCGCCTTTTGTCTCCGTGTCTCTCTTCGCCAGGCTGTTTGCGAGATGTGAGATTCAACGGCCGCTTCCTCTCCCTGGACAGGGAGCAGCCTTCAGAAGGGCTTCAGGTGGTCACCTCGCAGGGCGTCTCTGTCGGCTGCGCTTCAGACGCCTGCAGGAAGCATCACTGCTCTGCTCCCCTGGTCTGCGTGGACCTCTGGAGACACCACGAGTGCAGGTGCAGCAAATATATACAGAGTCAAAAAGCTGGAGGAGTGAGAGAGTGAGGCTCCTCAGGAAGCAGGCACTTTATGTAGATATCTGCAGCCAAAGTTCCAGAGGCGAGGCTGGAGCAACGCAGCCTTGCTCGTAATAAAATTAGTAACGCCAGCGCTCGACTTGCAAATTATCTTAACAAATGAAGGGAAGAAGCCACACGCACACCTGCACTGTAGGGATTTATCCCAGGGGAAGACTGAAACACTGAAGCTGCTACAAGGTGGGTCGCATTAGGTTGAATCATTTGTCAGCTTTGAACCAGGCCTGGCACTCAGCGCTTAGATGCCCGACTTTCTGACCAGACTGCAGGTGCAGCGCTGCAGAAATATCAGCTGCAAATGGTCATGTTTCATCTAAGGACAACAGGGTTAGCGTGCTGATCATGATGATGATGATGATAATAACAAAAGTAATTTCCTCAGCCAACGTTTCATTCTTAATACACAAAAACTTGGTTGCAGCATGAACTGACGCTTAAACCCATGAAATAAAATGTAGATCTGGATTTTTAGCGTCAGGATCTGGTCATAAAAACAAAGGGGAATAAAACAAAGAGTTAAAAGACGCTCAACATGTCGTCTGTCTGAGCTCCACAGTGTGAGAGTTTCTAAGTTTCGGATATATTCTAGAGCGAGGACATTTAAAAGCAGAATGCAAATTCAAGGCAACCAGTGGCCATCATCAGGTGTTCCTCCCAAATTAGAAAATGTGGAATCCATGATTTATTCACTCAGATCAACGATTAACCAACATTTGAAACGGCAGCCTCGAATCATTCTTTTTAATGACGCATAATTAAGCACTGGTAAAAGATGCATCAACTGATAACGTTTCCAATAATTTAGCATCAGCGAGGTGAAAGTTGTTTGTGTCGGTTGAGTACATACATAAAGAGGAGGCCCTTTAATTATTAACGACTTAAATAATGAGCCCTCTCATTAATTTAACATGAATTAATTTATGCAGATCATAAAGTCGCTGCAGAGCGCGTCCAGTACGACCATCGAAGTGCGTTTGATGCTCTGCTGAGTTTCTGGGCACACCATTGAAATCAAAGTGTCCACCAGATGGCAGCGGGGCCTGAGCTCGGCCCAGTGGCACCGCGTGACGAATAAGGTGTCAGGCCTCAGAGAATAGTGTGTAACCGCGGCGACGGCCTGAGTCCCAGCCGCCCCTTTAAACTCTGCAGGACGGCTGAGTCTCCTGTCTGCCATTTCAAGTGAGGGACTGCTCGCTGCGGCTGAATATCCATATTCTGTGATTGCAGCACAGCCTCGGGACACAAAGCGCCGAGAGACGCTGGGGTGAAAGATATTCAGGGGATATTTTGTACAAATACATGGAGGGACTTGAGCTGCAAAGCCAATCTTAGCTTCTCAGATTCTCTTTTGCGCTTCTTCTCAGGATACAGTCGACACTGTAACCTTCAAAGTGCATACCTTTGAATCTGATATAAGAGGTGCAACTCCTGGAGGATTTATTTTATACACTGTCAGCGCAGGCTCCAGAGCCCCGTAGACTTCAGTCTTCGTTTCATCTGCTGACTTCCCGCGTGCCTCTTGTCTCCGGCTACAAACCGCCCATGTCCTCTCCACACAGGTGCCCTCCAGGCCACCTCACCAAAGAGAGCTCCTTGGGCAAAGTGTGCGTGTACACGCTGTGCGCCAGCCGGCCCTGCCGCCACGGGACCTGCGTGGCTCACTCCCCTTCCCGCTACTCGTGCCACTGCAGCGAGGGCTACCGGGGGCGCCACTGCGAGGTGACGCTCGCCATGTTCCACGAGGACGGCAACAGCCTCAGCCTCAGCTCCATGTTCGCCATCAGCATCTGCGTCATGGCCTTTCTAGGTAGCTATGTCGACTACGTCCTCTTCTACCTGTGGTGACAACCATGACGCCATCTTGTTTGTCGTCTTTTTGTTGTTGTCTTCCATTTTCTTCCATTCTTCATCTGTAATATGTTTATTTCCATCCTGTCCTGCTCGTATTTTTTGTTCCTTGCCATCCTTGTGGTATAATTCTTGCATTATGTTTGTTTATATCTGTAACATCTGCTGTGCTTCACCCCTGTTTGCCTCTGTGAAATCACTCATACACACATCTTGGAGCCGCATTGATCTCTTGAGCTGTGCGAGGATGTGATTTCTCCATGGGAGGCTGGTGGAAAAACCAGAAACAAATATCTGGCGTGGAGGAGAAGAAGCGAGGAAAACATTGTACATCGTAATTTGTGATTCACTGGGAAGGTGTAAAAGTCCCCGCAGGACCAGGGCGCTTCTTTATGCGTGTTTCCGAGTTTCATCACTTCTGCGTCTTCTGTCTGTTCCAGTGATGCAGTCTGACTTCAGAAGTCAATTTCACTCTCTGCCTTACTTTTTATCTGTCCAACTTATTTTATACCCCCCCATCCACTCATTCTCCCGCTGCTATGTCTTTCCTTACCTTTTCATCCTGCACATCTGTTCATTGAGTTTATTTGACCGAGGCCTCCTGCATGCATGTGTCTTTATTGATGTCATGCACCATTGTTCATTTAATCACTTCCACTATTTGGGTTAAAGTTATTTTCGTAGGATTTAAGGTTAATATGATAAGTCAGATATTTAAAATCTGGCAGTTCAGTGAGTTATTCACATGCAGACAAACGCTCGGCCAAGATTCCTGTGGTCAGACATCTGGCAGCGTGCAGCGTGTTTTAAACAGTGAGCACAAGCAGCGCTGGCTCATTTGTAAAAGACATTTTGAGCCAAAATACTTTCACTCACTGCTGCGTTCATCTTTGCTGGAAATTGATGCGGCCACTGGGTTTATGTTCTGTTGTGGCTCAACGTCCAGGAGGTAGCGTGAGCTGCCCTCAGAAGGCTGGCTCTTCAACAGCCCCCCCATGTGGAGGCAGTTATGTTCAAGTCCAATGGCTGGAAAAAAAAAAAAATCTTCTTTATGGTTTTTGGACTGGAAGGGTTTAAAAATGGGTGAAAATGTTTGAAATGATCTAGTGACATTCACAACACTTTAATGAGACCCTTAATTACAGCATTTCATTAGCATAGCATCTGTCGTTTTTTTTGGAATACAGTACAAGTACAAATTCTAACTTATGAATGAAATCCAACCATGCATACACATATATGTGTGTAAATATAATATCCACAGCGTCTAGAGACTCATTAATAATTGACCATTTACCTCCCCTCTCAGGCATTATGTCTCACTTATTTTGGGGTAAACTTGAAAAAGTGAACATGATTTATCGATTATCTCAGAACTAAACGTTATGCTAGTACTCAGCACATTCACAGCAGCGTGCAGTCAGCACAAAAGGTGAGAGGATTAGTCTTTATTTGTGGGTGTTAAAAAATAAGGGAATCTCAAAAGAAACAATATAAACTGTGATAAATAAGAACACACGAATAACGGGGCCGTGATAATCGCATCAGATCCTCACCCAGTTCCTCACAGCCGGTTGTTCGTTGGCTTGGTGTGAAAATGATTCATCGGCGCAGGTGCTGATTCATTTACCGCTGATCGATTAATCAGCTCAGCGTTTCGGCTCGGGGCTTGATCCTGTTAACAACACCAGCCCACTCGTGTGGATCCAAACTAAACCTGTAGCACGTGCAGCTAACCGCAGCCGCGGCTCCTGTGTCCAAACCCCTTGAATTCTTTGTCACAGGGATGAGTTAATTGCATTAAAGGGAAGCTGAGGAAATGTAATTCCTCGCATCCTCACATGGACGAGCGAGCGCGTGCGCGAGCGGCTTGCATGTTGTTGCACTCAGTACCCTCTGTTGGGCCACATTGCTGTTTATGAGTCTTTCTGTCAGAGCCGGGCTTATAAAACGCTTGGGCAATTCAATACTCTGTCCCTGCCTTTATAACTGACTCAACATTCCCTGCAGGGCTTGTGGCCGGTATTGGGACATCAGTTATTCTGACACTTGAGAGTGAAGCGTATAAAGCGGTCTTCAATATTTGATAATGAATTCAAAGATGATAAAGTGGGGCCTTGGCCTAATTCGTGAAAATCCATGTGTGTAGCCCCATTTGAAGTGGCTGGCCCACTGTCGCTGATGAGGCATTTATATTCAAGGCTCAAATTTTTCACATTTTAAAGAGCCACTGTTTGACGACTCCACACTTTCAGGCCTATTATTAAAATAAAACGCCCAATTAATCTTAGACTTTACAATTGGAGCCTCATGATCAACAGTCCTCGATCCAGAGGCTGGGTTTTAATGAGCGGCGGGTTCTACAACAGTTGTTCAGCGATGACCCTCGTCAGGATCCACTGGCGCTCCGCGAGACTTCTGGCTGGGTGCTAAATTAAAAGGGGACTCCTGCTCTGCCTCAACATGCATTAAAAGTTAAAGCGATCATCCATTATTAAGTTTTACACGCGGCATCACACGGCGAGCGGAGTTCAGCGTGGCGCTGCGGTGAGCTGGTGTCTGACCGGCCCTCATTAGTCCCAAATCTGACGCTCCGTGTCTCTGAAAAGTGGAGGAGATCACTCTCCCGTGTGGGCCTGGCAATGAAACGTGATCATATGTAAAGTGCCTGTTTCTTTATTTTTTCATGAGATTTGAATAAATAAATCATTTTTCCAGCTCCCATCGCTCACCTGTCTCATTTTCCTCCTCTTGCGTCCCTCCCCGTATCGTCCATGTTGCATCTGCTTCATTTTCCCTCCCTGAGCCTGAGAGAAAGGGTTAAGTGGTGTTGACCAGGCTTCACTGTGTGTTGTAGTTGTTTACTCGACGCTCATTCATAATGCACCGTCTGGTCCAGGCTAACATCATAATACCCTGATGGTTCAAGAGCAAAGAAGCAGCAGCATTACGGATTGATGAATGACTGCGAGGTCTGTTCTCCACCCTGGGTGATATTGATCTCACTGGAATGTTGGTGCACGCACACACACACACACACACAACCAGCAGAGTGTGTCCGTTTACCTGTGCTTAATTGTGTGTTTGCGATAGAGGCTTTGGAGCCTCAGTCAGTCTGCTCTGTGTACACCCCCCCCCCCCCCCCCCGCTCTGTGTACCCCCCCCCCCCCCCTCCCTCCCCACAGAGATGTGTTTAATACCAGCTCAGGTGATGCTGGGGGTCGAGGTGAGCGCACGCCTGCAGGCAGCACCTCGGAGCGGGTGATTCTGGAGGCGAGGCTTAGGAGCGACCGGCGCCCGGTTTGGCTCCACGCCTCATTGAGATTCTACTGTTTTCTTGCCGGGGCGCTCGGGAGGCCGCGGTGCAGGAGCTGGGTCAGCTGATCAATAGCTGCTCTCCCCTCCGCCCACCGCTGGCTGAGGAGCAAGGGTGGGGGCTTCCAATCTCTTTGTTTCTATATTTGATGATAGCAGCATAGAAATAGAAAGGTGCAACAGCTGGGGTGTTGAAAGATGTTCCAGGAAGTGAGTAGACAGAGGTGATGCTTTTTAATTGGGACAGTATTTCCTTTATCGGGGAGAAGCTCAGCAGGAGTTGTTTTTTTTCCTCCTCTGTCAGAGCGACCCCCAAAGAGCGACCAGTGCGTTATTCTCTTTTGAAGCAATTACTTGAAAAAATCCAGACTAATGTGATTACCCCCGCATTTCTCCAATTAAAGCGATGCTTGGCGCGCACCATATATAAACTCTTCTAGTTGAAATGGATCCCATCTAGTGTGCGAGATAAAAGCAGAGGCCAGACAGAGGCCAGAGAGGGACTGAAGAAAGGAACAGTGAGAGTCTTAATGAGTGAGACAAAGATGGGGGTGGGGGGGGGGGTCCAATGAAGAGAGAGAGAGAGACCAAAAAAAAAAGTTGCTAAGAAATACAGATTAAAACAAGAAAGAGTCTGAACTTGTAAAAACAGATAGCAAGGAGGAGGGGAAGAGAGAGAGAGGGCGGGGGGGGGCAGATGGGAGAAAAATACTGGTTGAGATTAATGGACTTTAAAGGTCAGTCCAGCATGTTGTATAATTCAGCACACAATAGCCGTGATTGATGTGTATGCTTTAGGACCTTTTCCTGCTCGGCTCCTGCAGCACTGCTCGCCGCGCCGGGCCGGGCCGCCGAGGCTTTGTGTTTAAGCTGGGCGGAGTACAGATTCAGTTAATAGGTTTCCGAGGAGCTGTGGCGTTTGATAAGGCGGCGAGCATCAAAGGGAAATAGGTGGGAAGGTGTGGGCCTCGGCTTCGGCGCGCGCGCCATTAGTATGTCTTAACCGTGCAGTCAGAGGAAACGGGACACGTCGGTGCGTCGAGTATTAGTCGGCATTATCGGTTCATCCTCAGCGAAGATGACTCCCTCGTTTGCATCCGATGTGAAGATGTTTTCATTCTGCACGCGTGGTGTCACTTCGTCCATTTCATCTACACCCAGAGAAATGTTTTTTCTGCTCAGCATCTCAATTGTAATTATGTGAGCGGCGACTAACTCCCCCTGCTCCTCCCTCCTCCTCCTCCGCCTCCTGCCCCTGGCCCCTGCTGTGTGAACCTGCTCTCTGGCACCCCTCAGTGTTGATGCTGGGCCTGTTTCTCTACTCCTGCTGGAGGAGGCACAAGGGCCTGAAGGAGGGCGTGTACCACGTGTCGGCGCACCACGGCGAGTGGGAGGACATCCGGGAGAACGTGCTCAACTACGATGAGGAGGGCGGAGGCGAACAGGACCAGGTGAATACATGAAGGGGAGACAAGGGAGGGATGACGATAACAAGGCAGAAAGTAAATTAGCAAAGAGTTAAAACAGAGTTTATGGAGTTTAAATATGAATTCCCTGGAGATGTGTGACTGAGGCAGCGAGTAAAATGTCATTTATCTCTGCTCATTAAGAACCTGGATTTGAGTCTTTTAACAATATTTTCAAGATTAGAATCAATATCAAATAATGTGACAACCACAGGAACATGATGACTGTGTTTAGGAAGACGAAGGTGAACATAAAGTATAGATGTGGTATTTACTTTTAAGCTAAAAGTCTTGAGTTTGTATAGTTTAAACCACGACCTTCAGATCCGTTTTGATAGTGACTGATCTGCCACAAGGAGGGTGGAGTCAGCAACGTCCCTTGCTTCAGTTTTCTTGTGTTTTAAATGTCAAAGAAAATAAAATGACATTAAAAAAATTCTGTAATAAGTAATCTGACATTAACAGAATGGTGTTTATTTGAGCCTTCAAATAAAAACCAAATGATAACATCGACCAGAGATTTGTAAAACCTTCACCTTCACTTAGGAGCAAAAATCCGTTTTTAGATTTCCAAGAAATACTGATAACACTGCATTTATAGCAATATTAAACTACAGTGAGGACGCTGGAGGATCAGGTGAACAGGTGGAACTACGACAGGAAGTTGACGAGTCCACACTGGGAACAAATATGGCTCCTGTTTAGGCTCTCCACTACGATGAGGAGCGTAGAGCTGCTATTTAGACAAGCAGGGAAATAAATAAAGAGGAAGTAAAGAGGAGTCCACCCCAGGAGCAAATATGACCCTCACGTAACTTCTCATTTCCCTGGGATTTAAATGTCACTGAGTTATTAAAACACAAAGGCGGAAAAGTAAATTAACAAAAACTGTTTTAACATTGATCAGAGCTCGGTGTTCGTGCCTGAGAATAAATAAATAAATACCTAAATATCAGTTCCCTGGAGATCTCAGCTTTGCTGAAATGAAGCAGGTGGAGCCCAGTAGGTGTTAATGGTTCTGTTTTAATAGAGGTGGAAATAAGACACCCCCCCCCACCCCCCCACCCCCCTCGCAGCAATCAGATAATTAATTACTTGGCTAATCAATGGGGCTGCTGCTGCTGCCGACACCTCTTCCTAAATGCTGGATGGATCTTCGTCTTACTCTCTGGAGCTGGTTCATTTAGCAGCAGACACATTAGCTCAGCCACACTGCTCCGAGCACAGATTGGTGTCATGTGGCAATGTTGTTTTTCATTATCCTCTTAAACAGATTCAAAACAAACCCGCCGCTCTCCTTCTCTTCTCCTGTCCCTTTTCCTCTCAGAACGCCTTCAACATGGTGGAGCTGCAGCGCTCCCTCCAGCCCAGCCCGGCCCAGTCGCTGCGGTACAGCTACCCACACAGCATCATCTCCTACCCGCAGACCAAGCTTCCCCAGGACAACAACAAGAAGGAGGTGTCCAACGGCAACGCGGCCATCGCCCTGCGGCTCGCTATCCCCCACTCAGAGACCGACACCCTGCCGTCACCTCTGACCTTCCGCCGCTCCCACAAAACCCTCTCCTTCTCCAGCCAGGACCTGGCGCGCTACCTGTGCGAGGTCATCAGGGACATGGAGCACCCGGGGGAGCTGGGCACCATGACCACGCCGCGCCGGCCCGCGGGGAAGGAGCGCGGCGTGGCGGCCGTGCGCTCCCTCAGCTCCCTCAGTGCCATTCAGGGTTCAGAGGTCAAGATCCAGAGCGGCCAGGGCGGCCGGCTGGACAGGTTCAAAACCCTCCGAGCTGTGGTGTGCGATTTGAGAGGAGACCCCAAGGCTCCGGAGGGCCAGAGAGACAAAGTGAAGGAGAGCAGAGGGCAGCTGAACTGCGAGAAGAGCGGTTGAGGCGGCTCTTCTCCCGGGGAACTGAGATGCGGCGCTAATCAAGAGGTGATGGTGGAATTCCAGAGGGAGATGATTAAATGTGAAATTCTCTGAGACTGGGACGAGGCCCAGGGTGTATGTGAAGTCTGCTATAAATGTACTGTAATGATGAAGCTCTGAGCTCTTACGTTCTTTGATATAAAAGATGTTTACCAATGAATGATCAGCTGTGATGTATTGTTTACTTGGCATTGCACTGTACAGTATATAATCCACAGGAAGCACTTTTCAGAGGCGCCGTGTGTCAAAACTACTCATGTCATGAAAACTCATCAGAGCGATGTCTGGGGAGGCAAATTGTTTTTGGGTTTTTTTTCGATTCTTTCTGCTGGTAATGATTCATGAAATCATTTATGTGACAGAAATGATTTGGATTCATTTGTATTATCTATTTCCTTTTAAATAAATGAATATCTTTGATACTATTTAGAGCTTGATCTTGTTCAAACACCAGTTCAGATAAATGAACATCAGATCTGCTTTTTTTTTTTTTTTTTTTTTTGAAGTTCAAGCCAACTTTAATCATCAAATGTTGGTCACGCTGTGTGTTTGATTCCTTTCCTTTCTTTTTTCTGTTCAGCAGAGGAAAGTAAAAAGTAGAGTTTTCCTTCTTATCACCTACAAGTGAGTAATCTGTTCGTAGTCTGTTAGGGTTGGGCAATGAAACAAAAGCAATTATCCTAATATTATTTCCACATATATCAAAATAACAAATGTTCAGTAAATCAATGCAGTGCATATGCAGAGTGAGGAGATGCAAAACTCCCTGCATAGCAAGAAGTCTTGGCCCAGATTTGGCCCACATGCTGCATGAAATATTGTCCGTTCCGCTGCTGTTTGCCAAATCTGGACCACAGCCACACCACACGTCCACCCACACTGGCTAGTATATTCACCCTTTACCCCGTGAACCACGGCAGGTTCTCCCGTTTGCCAAAAATGGCAACTTCAGGCTCTCATTTATTTTCTTTGGCCTCCAAACAGACCAGACATTCTGCATTCATGCATGAAAATAAAATAAAAATCAACCTTTCCGTGACAAATAAATAATGATGTGACATTTAACGTGATGATTATCAACTGAAAAAAAAAAATTCATTATATTTTTGGGCCGTATCGCCCAGCCCTAGCATGTGGTATAATATTTTTTTAATTAATAAGTCTTTTCAATCCTGGCAATGATTCGAATGCAAACATTCATCATTAAACTGAGAACAGCTGTTCTTGTTTTATTCAGCTAACTATTACCAGGAACCGAGCACTGATGTGAAGCACTAAGTCGTTTTCCGGATTAATCATTCATGTCTAGAGCCCGTAGCCTCCTGACCTGAGCTTGTGGGAGTCTCTGCCATGAACTCGGAAGCCTGCAGGTCCCAGTAGGCCGCACTACACTGTACTTAATTGGCCTGTATTACTGGAGTTAAACAGCTGTGACACTGGAGCGGGTCGCCGGGGAGGCACATGGAGCTGCTGCGTGCGGCTGATGGTCCTGATGACTCGATCTGGTTCACGTATCCCCACCTACAGCACGCCGAGCGACGTGAGAGGCAAAGACGATGGGTTCGGGCCCCTGAGGGGCCCCTGTCCGTGCTGCATTCGCTATTCATGAGTCCTGGAGTGCTTCGTGTGTACATTAGAAATCTCTGCGAGCCAGAACATCATCACTGTTTTGATGCAACAGTGCACCCACTCCTCTGTATGGTTGTTAATACCATGATAGGCTCGCGTGCACTGTTATGTGAATGCACACTGCCACCTAGAGGAAGGCCCCTGGTACTGCGTGTATTATTTAAAAAAAAAAAAATCTTTACCTCAGTTTCTCTTCACAGGTCACATGAGGATTTCCCACAATGCAGCTGGACGATCCAGGTGAGTTGCATGCGGTTTTCAGACATCACGAATTCAGGAGTAACACGATGTTCTACCTTGTTTTACCTTTTTCATGAGGTTAAATTGTCTAAACTAAACAAAAATGTAAACAGGAGGCAGAGAAAAAATTCTCTCCAGTCAAATGTAGAACGTGTATAAAACTGCAGGCACGTAACAGTCGAAGCAAAATGAATGGCAGCTAATTAAAGCCGCAGACATTCCAAACAGATGTGATGTGGTCACAGCAGCGCCGCTCACAGCTGTCCTGAACCAACAAAGGATAAGATAAGAAGCATCCTGCCACTATTCAATTGTTTATTTATTTCAAAACATGCAGTTTCCTTCTCAGCCGTCAGAGGGCGCTCCAAGTTCAGGAACTCACTGCAGCAGCACCTGGGGGGGGGGGGGGGGGGAGGGGCGGGGGGGGGGGGGGGGGGGGGGGTTATTGTGTGAGTGGAAAAAAACCACCAGAATAAATGAGTGCAGGGAGATCATGTGATGGTTTGATGAGAATGACGAGGAGGCGGATTCTGTGCTGTGACTTGAAGCCATGAAGGACGATCAACTGCAGACACGTTTAAACCTTAAAGTGAAAGTTCAAAAGGGATTGTTTGTGTAGAGAACCCAGACAGACACAGGTAGAACAAGGGAACCCCACACAGGAAGATCCAGAGTGAACCTGGACTCCAACATTTAACAATGTTAACAACAATTTCACAATATTTTTGCGACTGTGGAGAGAAAAAAAAAACACTGATCAGGAAGAAACCTGGAGAAGAAACAAACTCTGGTTTGAATGGTTGGTGCTCAATGCATCATGGGAGTTCACCCCCTGTAATCTCGGCCTCAACAGCAGCCTGACCGAGAGATCGGTCACAGCTCACCGGAGGAAAGTTTTCATCCTCCCCTTAAATGTGGAGCTGATGTAAACCTGGAGGCGGGTTACACCGGAGACCGGGCGCTTGTTTGTGTTGAGCTTGTTTTAGTAGAACTGGAGGATTTATCTGAGAGAGGTTAGCGGATCTACGAAGGACTGCTGCGACCTGAGGCCTGACTGAGACACTTTAAGACAAATCTGACTCGAAATCCTGTGCGGCTCCACAAACCTGGGTTTCCCGAATTAAACAAAGTCTTAAAATGACCTCAGTGACCAAACCTGCAGCAGATTCAACAGGATGACAACAGAATGAGGCAACACACGGCTCTCCCACTGCAGGAGACAGTCCTGATGAGGCCTCAGTGCCGGAGGTGGGGGTGGAGGAAGGTGGCAGCGGTGCTGGGGTTGAGTCTGGAGGCGGAGCGAGCGCGGGAGCACAGCGTTTGATGTGACAGCTGGAGATTGTAAGAATGAGGGGTGACAGAGCTGCAGCGTCCTCAGCGCCGGGGCCAGTCATCCAGTCAGGCTGTCAGTCCGTCAGTCACTCTCTGAGAGTCCAGCTCTGTTTACTCTTGTGTTATTAATGTGTGTGTGTGTGTATGTGTGTGTGTTTATCCTCAGGCCATAGATATGGGAGAAGTGACAATGTGGCGTGGCCCTCTGTCAGTCGCCCAGCAAAGTGGCATGCGTGTCAGCTCTCCTGACAGACACTCTCATCCTGCTGGCCGGCGATGGCGGCTGCAAATGTGGGACATGTCTTGTGACAGAGCGACACAGGCTACGCGACAACGGCGCGCAGACAGGACACGAGCAGTCGAGTTTGATGTGAGCGGGATCACCGCTGAGGGGCGCCGGCTCTCTGAGGGTGAGTGAAAGCTGCGGCGATCTCTGCACAGCTGGAGACGACGTGACTGCGGCTGCACCGCACTTAAACTCCGCTGGTTCCTAAATGGATTAAGGGGAAACCGGTTTGTTTTTGTTTGTAGCTTCTTACAGCGGCTACGAGTGCAGCGTTAGAGGGGTCGCTCGCTCATTATCCACTCTAAGGGCACTGAGGCCGTGGGAGTCCAATAGAAGCTTGGTCAATGGTGACCACTTCTTCAAACATGTAAACTAGACCAAAGAAAAACAAGAGTCCACACATTTCAATTAAATTACAGAGGACATTCAGGCTAAATACACAGTGTGAACGACGCCATTAAACTCAAATTTGAATGTCTGCACCGTTTAGTTTTGGTTCTTTTTTATGACTTTGAAGAAGTGGTCACTTGAGTTTGGCTGCAGCACTGTTTACCCATGAGCCTCCACTGGCCACTCCACCCACCCCTCCGCATAGCGCTGAGGACACAGGGAGGGAGGTTTCATTTTTGCGTGAACGACCCCTCTAACGTCAATAAATCATTATTGCTCACCGGCAGCGTCTACCTGCCTCCACGCTGCGCGACTTCATGTCGAAACCTGGATTTGCTTCCCAGCCCTTGACTGAGCGCTCTGCAAACAGCCACTGGTCTGATGTGATAGAAATTCAAACATGGAGAGGATGTTGTGAGGACAGATGGCAGATGGAGGGAAAATGAAAAATCCAATCCAGTGTTTTTTTTCTGTCAGACAGGAAGCAGAAGTGTTGATTTCTTTTTCTTTTTTTTTTCTTTTTTTGCGACAGGGAACCACTAACGAGACTTGAAGACAGAAGGTCTGAATCTCTTCTGAAACAAATTCTCGTTCAAAACATAAAAAAAAAAAAAAAAAAATCGGAACCATCAACATAACACTAAACATAAACATAATTAAACGTAATCTTGAGTAGGAACAGCTAAGCTCTCAGCTTTAAAACAAATGTTTAAATCAAATGTTTCCTCCCAGAATCTGAACACTGTCCACGAAATGCGAACATTTAGAATGGAGGATGAACTCAGTTAATAATTACTAAAACCACAAATGTACAAGCTTGTAAAGAAGATATAAAAGCGTGTTTAGCTAAAGCTCCGATCCTGTCGGCTTCAGGGACGTGTTCCCTCATCACACTCAGTCCAACTCTGCGTTTCTTCTTTGACTTGATTAAGCTGCTCTCTACCTAACAGTCCATCAGACCACACATATCCAGTTAAACATTTTGTTTCTGCATCTCATGCAGTGAGTTTCTCGACTGTCTCCAAGGTAAATTAGGATGTTTAAGAGTTTACCATCGATTCCCACGACGACTGGGAAACTTAATTTGCTGACAGCGATCGTGTGATATGAGGGAAAGCTCCTGAAAAGCTTTAAATGTCACCTCACAGCCTCAGTGGCAGAGGTTTGAATGGGGGGTCTCATACATTATCCCCCATCATGCAGTTCTTCCTGTCCGCCCACAGATGGCCCCCTTGGCCACACCCGAGCTCTGACTCACGCCACTGAGCTGTGCTCACTTCAACAGCCCCAGCTTTTCCTCTCAGACTCAGACAGTCCAGATCCTTCATCCCCTCCCCGAGCTTCGGAGCTCCTGCACGCCGCTCTGCAAGGATGCACCTCAGCACCTCCCAGAAAAGCGGCCGGCGTCAGTTTATCATTGACTGTACTGGGAGCATTTAATGGCACAATCATGATGGATTCTGCGAGCGGTTGATTTATTGATCACCGTCCTCGGCTAAGCTGTGAATACTCAAATAGTTACCAATCACCTCCAGAAATCACCTTCCCGCACGGCCTCTTCTTTTCAAAACTTCTCACCCCCCCCCCCCCCCCCCCCCCCCCCCCCTTTACTCCCCCCCCCCCCCCCCCCCCCCCCCTGTACCACAGGTGACTTTGAGACAATCATCGATCGGATATTTCTGAGTGATTGCATAACAGTAAGCGGACCTGTGAGGCGCTGTGGCGTCGAATGTGGCCGTTTGAGGCTGTCAAGGACTCCGTCCATCCATCACGGAGGAAGAGGAGGGCTGTGCTGAGCAGCAGTGCTGGGAGAGGAGGAAGGGCGAGAGCAGAGGGCGCCTGACAGATGGGCTTAAAGAGTGAATCATTGACAGGGGCCTGGTAACGGATGCTGGCTCCATCAATAGCTCAAAGCCTGTGTGATGAATTACTGCAGATAAACAATGCTGAGCAAGCAAATGTGTTTTTAACAAAGCCAGGTGAAAATATTACGGCGTCCGTGGCGAGCGTCAGACGTCAGAGCTCAGGCTGGGCCCGCGTGGCGAGCGTTCGTCCGTCTGTTTGTTCGGGAGCGGAGCAGCTTTACCTTCTGTGACTTTATTCTTTAGAATTGTGACTTTTTTTTTGCTCTACTAATCATTCTTAACTGCCCGCTGTTAAAGTTGTGCCACCTCGTATTTCACTGCACACATTGCGTGAGCATATGACAAGTAAACATTTTAATAGTGGCGTTAAGGCTGAATCTACGTTTTGTCCTTTTTATACGTCTTGAAATATGATGTTAATGTACAACAGATATTTGTTAGTGGTGCCACACTGACGCTAGCACGTGTCTGAATAGATAAACACTCACGCACCAGATGATAAGAGTCCTTGCTTTAAATGCATTGAAACAACTTAATCCATGAAAATGATCACATCGACCGAGAAAGGTGATGTTCTTGTCTATGTTTACTTGTTTGTTTTTCTGTTAGTTTGCAGTATTTCAGAAAAAACTACGACTGACTGACAGAATACCTCGAACCTTGATTGAAAGATGTGGGTCAGGGGAGAGGCCGTTAAATGTCTATCTGATTCTGAACCGGGGGGCAGATCCAGGTTTTCACTTGATCTAATTCTGCAATTTTTGAAATTTTGGTGAAAAAAAAAAAAAACTCCACCATGTTTAGAGGACTGAGACTTATGAGTGTGTAAGTTGGTGTGGACCCAGAGACCCATTGAGATGAGGCTGTTAAGTCTTGATGTATTTATGAACGGTACTGAGATTATTAGATTTCTCTGAGCTAGTTTTGCATTTTTTTGACGTGTCATTGTCCCCCTGGAAACAAGCGTCTTATCTGCTTCCTGTGGTTTGGGTCAGATTCAACAGTTGCTGCTGTAATCATCAGTATTGCTCCAAACCTTAAGAACAATAACTTCAAAAGGGACCTGTTTCTGTGTTTGTGGAACCTGGACAAAGTTTATTATTCTCCATTGTCCTGCTGTCTTAACACACCCCCCTGTTAGTGTCCCGTCCTCCCCCCATTAGACGCAGACGGAGCTCCACCAGGTGCTGCTGGAAACAATGGCTGCACGGCCCATGCAGGGATCAATGCCAGGCCACTGACGGGCTCTCATTCCTTCACCACTAGACGTGATAAATGACACGGCCCATATGTTTCAGCAGCCGAGACTCGAGCCGCCAGCCTCCTTTGTCTCGGCATCCAAAGGGAGTTATGCTGCGAGAAATGTAAAGCTCACGCATGCAATGCAAAGAAAGCGCACGCGCTGGTTTTTGTCGCAGATATTAAGCGCACTGTGCGTCTGTGTTGAGACAAGAGCTGACAGTGACTCACTAACTGGAGGCAAATCCCTCCTCTCTTCAGTGACAGACTTTAGCAACTTCAGGATGTGACTCTTTTATAAAAATTTGTTTATGCTCCCTCTCCTCCTCCTCCTCCTCCTCCTGCTGCTCCTGCTGCTCTTTCTTCTCCTCTCTCCTTGGCAGCAGTAAATCCTGATGTCTATACAGGTAGCAGCGCTCTGGCCCCTGCCTGCCGTGTCCCAGGTGTCTTGTCAGCTGTCAGAGACGTCCAACAGCAGACAGGGATGGCATGACCAGCGGGCCGGGCCGTGTTGGACGGGTCAGCCGTCAGCGTTGTGGACAGACAGGCATGTGGCAGTGATCTCCCTGTGACAGGCTGTCAGAGCCGCCGCAGAGCCACCAACCAGCACTCGCCCCCTGTCATCCCACCTGATTACAGACAGAGGGTGAGCTCTGAATCCTCAACCTGGCACCCGGACTTCACTGCCTCCTCCCCCGGCGCCTCTCGCCGCAGCCACTCAGGCTCCTCTCTTTCTTTATCGGTGAAATGTTGCCTCTGTGCCGTCCATTGGATATTACAATTTCGATGTTTTACTGAAGGGGAAGCTTCATCTGCGGCTCCACCTCTTGAAAACGTTTTACCTGCAGGGCGGACGCAGCTGACAAGTGCTACAAGAGGAGGAGATGCAAACCTGTCAAATGGCATAACTGCCGTTTTTTAACAAGGGACATCTCTGCAGGACACAGTACTTTACCCTGATCATAATGATACCGTGTGTGTGTGTGTGTGTTTACCCCAAACCACTCTCGTGTGTGTGTGTGTGTTTACCCCAAACCCCTCTCTGCCCCCCCCCCCCTCCTGTGTGATCCCGTCTGACAGGTGACATTTGGAGTGGTTCAGGAGATATATGTGCCATTTGTATCCTCGGCAGGGTCAGAGCGTGTTACATGACCTGCGAGACAGAGAGCCAGAGAAACGATACTAATCTCGCCTGCAGATCGATACGGGACAGAGAGGCACTGATAATTGACCGCTGTCAATCAATCAGTCAGCGCTGTGTTTGCGCAGCCATTAAACATCGTCTCTGTAAGAGCAGGGAGCTGTAAAGGGAGGCTGAAAACAAACATCACGCTTTATTTATGCTGTTAAAATCTGCCGCGATGGAAGAAATGATCCGATAATTCACCTCCAAAGTAGTCATACTCTTTTAAAAGTCTTGTGTCTTATATCACATTGGTCCCATGGTGGAAATCTGTCATTTACGTGAATACATGTTTTATTTTTTATTTTGTTGTATTTGTCTCAACATTATTTTTTGTCAAACTGTTATTCTAGATAGAGAAACAGTAGATCTGAATTTATTTGTCCCAAATTGGGAAGCTGTTGTATAACCAGCTACATGTATTATCCCATTTAAATCACCTAATACAACACAAACAATAAAACTACCCAGCAGAATATAAAATACTTCAATGTGCCCCATCTTCTCCTGGTTCAAAAATAAACTTCCTTTATCATTTAATATAATCCAACATTAGAATGTATTTTACTCTGAAATGGAATCTTTTTCCTGCTTTAGTTCCTGTAACATTGAGACATAGACCGTCTCCTTCAGTGAAGCCAGTGATCGGTGCATGGAGCTGCTGAGTGAGCTGCTCCTGCACCTGGTCCAATCAGAGCAGGTGAGCGCAGTTAGCTGATTGCTGCTCAGGTTTAAAAGCAGTCGGTCTGCAGAGCAGCACACACACACACGGAAGTTAGAGTTGATGAATGTTTTCACCTTGTTTGTCAGTGGCTGCTGTGACGAGACCCACAATGAAATGATCATTTCTTATGATGCGTTCACTGTCATGAGGGTTTTGGTTGTTGTTGGATTTATACTTTTAACCCACAACGTTGCATCAGACTTCATGAGGCGATCGTGTCTCGTCACGTCTCGTCAAATGTGGTGGAGAAAATTCTCATTTAAAGCCACATGTGTGTTTTTGCCGTGCTTAAACAAGTCTGCTGGATTAACTTCCACTTGAACAGTAACGTGTCTGTGAGGGTTTCAGCGATTTGTTTTCGGCTTTCGCTGCCATCGTCGCTTCAGAGACGCGTGTTGTGAAAGAGCTGCTGATCGTGGTTACTCTTAGAAAAAGGAATGTTTTAAATGCTTCACACCGTCCCTGACGTGCAGAGGGGGGAATTCACAACACATCTCCAGCGTTGTTTCACGATTTTACAAACAGTTTCTCGCTGTTGGCTTTGCTGGCTTTGTGTAAAGCACGGGCTCAGTCGGGGGTTTTCGTCGCTAATTATCTGAGGAGAGATTCTGCGTGCACACGCTGCAATCACGGCGGCATTAGTTACATAAACAACAGTATTTCCATAAACACGCCTGTGACAAGAGTGATGGAACGCCAGTCTGCTCCAGCTAGCATGTCTGACTGTGTTAATGGGAGCTGTAGTTAGCTATGTCTGGATGTGTGGCGCACCGCACACACACATGTGGACTGTAAGAAAAAAAACACACATAGCAAACAGGAATGTGCACCCCCTCCACACACACACACACCAGAGGCGTGGAGTACAAATGCATTTGATGTTCGGAGAGGAGGTGACATCAGAATATGCAAAAAAGACTTTGCCGCAGGCCAGAGATTTTTAATGATGAATCCATTCATTATAGAATAAGGTCATTATGCTTTTGTTGTCATGAAATGTACACATTCATCATCGGTCCACCCAGGACCGCGTCCATTGTCCCTCCTCTCCGGACGACCTTGGATGGAAAATTTATAAACCGAAAAAAATAACAAATACACTCGAGCACAAACACAGACGCGCCCAAACACGCGCACTTGTGCACACATCAACATCCCCAAGGACGGCAAACATACACACCATGAAATATTTTTCCAAACCACATGCATTTCATCACACCATTTATAATGCAGGAGACGAAACGTAACCAAATTGTGTGTGTGTGTGTGTGTCGTTCAGCTGTTTCATATCCTTAACAGAGACTAAACCAGATATATGAGCCTGTAATGAAACATTTTATGCTAATTGTATTTGTTTATGAGCAAATTAATGGCAGCCGTGCAAAACGGATGATGATGTGAGCACATACACAACATGATAGGATTCCTGAGGAATTCATTAGCTGTTTGCAGGTAATTAGAGGAAATAATTAAGGTGATTAGAGTGCGTCACATGCACGCACGCACACACACACGCTCATGCGCGGGTACAGTATACATCAAAAGATCTCCCCTACCGCTCTCCCTGGTTTTCTGCAACTCTTTGTGGAAAGTGCTGACAGTGCCGTCTGGAATAATCCAATCACGGCATACGGAGAGATTTTGATCCCTGTTTCTCTGCCTCATCTTCTCTGTGCTCATAGGTCTCCTGTTTGCAGGGTCCCCCTCCAGTCACAAATCGCTCATACCGAGCTCGTCCACAATCTGACACATGCAGAGGTGGCACATTGGAGCGCCAAAGATACAATCGAGTGGAGAGCAACACAATGCAGGAGTGATAAATCAACAAGCTGGAGCTCCCCAATATAGACAGCACAGCATCACAGACAATAGCCTGCTGTCCATCTGCATAGCAGAGGGGGAAACGCACACATTTATATAATGTGCATGTAGAAATGTATCTGCAGCAGTCCCGCCATGCACATCGGGCAAGAAAAAAAAAGAATCAAATGTTGATGTGTGTAGCAGGAGCTGTAACATGGAGGCTAAAACCCGCTGATTATCTGAGTGTAATAAGCAAGCAGCCTCTTCTCCAGTGTAATTGGTCTGCAGTGGATCTGCAGCCGAAGCTCATTAGTGTCACAGCAGAAATAATCACGCAGTAAAATCCCCTCCTGTGACTGTTCACCATATATCATACACATACACACTTACAGATGCATGAATGATTCCCTCACGCACACACACACACACACACACACATGGCTCTTGATAGGTGGGGCTTTAGTGTTTTAATGCAGATTTGTGCATTAATGCGGGATGTAGAGAGGAACTGTAATAGGCTGTCATGTGAATTGGAGGCTGTTTGATTTATTCGGATGAATCTTTGTTGCTATTTGCGTGTCACAAAAATTAAACGCCCGTTAAAACGCCCTCCTTTTGCTCCCATCGTTTGAATCAGCTGTGTCTGCGTTCTGTTCGATATACTCGACCAATAAGGAAACGCTGCTCTGATTCCAGCCCTGGAAACAAAAGCAGAAAATATTACTGAAGCCGCCGAAGCCCCTCGGAGGGAAGCAGTTCTACATGACTGCTCCTATGAGGAGAAATACTGAGTAGATGGCATTGGAGCTATTACAGTTAAAGAGTGTGGACCCTTTCATTGTTTAAGATGAAGGTGAAAGGCAGCGTACGCGCTTGTGTGTGGGTGTGAGCGTCTGTGTGTGTGTGGGCGGTGAGTGATGATCCCGTTCCAGAAAGGGGACCGACACACTGTCTGAAACAGAATCAAACTCCGACACCCAAGTACACACCTGCACCAGAAGTCATTTAAATGTCCTCCTGGGCCATCGTAACATCAGGAAAATTCAATCACCCTGTCTGCTGGTGGAGGGGGGGGGTGCAACATTCCCTGAGATTACTTGCAAAGAAACTTAATAGCTAAGAGCATTAAATGCTGGTTGTTGCTAGCGCCGCTGCCAATAGTAAATAAATGGTTTTGGCAGTGTATACAGACAGGGAAATCAATACCAAAGGGTTTTCTGTGGCGTTGGGCTTCTGTATTCATGTAAACATGGGAAGTGGTTTTCTTCACACCTCAGAGCGAGATTACCACTCACCACTGGGGGCCTGCCCGGCTGCAGGGGAAGATACAGCTCTCAGCTTGAGCCTGCCACCAGCAGGAAGATGATATTTAAACATCGCCTTTTCCAATACAACATATGCAAATAAAAGAGAGATTTTTCTCTCCTGGTACATGTCAATGCAGAAGGGGGGGGGGGAGAAAAACAAGAAAAAAAAATTGTGGTTTGAGAGCTCAAGCAAAATAACTGTTGCACGTTCAGTGGCAGCTGCCTAGAAGGCTTGAAATTGTGCGATTGCTGATAAGCCAGAGCAATATTTCATGAAGTGTCTCTGTTGCGCTTAGTCAGAGGCTACTGGCTCTCTTGCTCTTTTGGCCATGGCGTCCCCTGTTGTGACCCCCTCGCGCCGTATCTCCATCCAGACTTCAGTTAGGGGGCAAATGGAGGGAAGGAGGCGGGAGGCAGAGGAGGGGTGGAGGAGGAGAGAGAGAGAGAGAGAGAGGGGAGGAGGCGGCGGCGTGAGGGGGCTACTGCTCAGCCATAGTGACCGGGTGAAAAGGCAGTGCAGATGTAATTTGTCCTCAATGGCTGTTTGGGAAGAGTAATTGTGGTGACATTGGCGGGTCGATACTATGGATTTTTTGTTTGGAGTGCCCTGTGTGTGTGGTGCTAAGGGGAGGCCAGGAAATATAACACTGCTGCTCAAATACAATAAAAATGGATCGAGGGTGTGGTGGTTGTTTGCAGAGCTGGTAGCCATCGTTTGGCTGTGGATGTCATACTGTAGCGGCTGTGGTTATCAAATACACCCCGCCGTTCTGCCCTATTAACACCAAACGTTCGAGTCTTCAAACGGGTCTTTGAAACAGGTTTAAACGCTGGAACAAAACCATCCGTTAAGAGCTTTTCCACCAGAGCGAATATGTGTCCAGATAAACTGTACAAAGGACTCGCAGTGGGCTGAGACAAATGCTGATTTGTTAACACACTTCCCAATAAACCATGACGTGCAGATAATGATACGTAGCTTTTAAGAAACACCCTGCAGCAGGAGAGTTTGGATAAAGAGGACAGAGTGTGATACTCATGTACCGGACAATGTGGACGCCTTCTAAAAGGCGTTGGTTGCACCCTTGTTTCAGCGATTGTGCAGTCACAGCGGGGGGCAAGGAAGAAGCCTCAGGGGGAGGTCAGCGGACGCCGGCTCTGGTGTCCCAGTCAACTCCAACATTCATCAGGCGATGGCGTGTGAGCACAATGTGTTTTGTCCACCCTAAGAAATGTAATGAGGGAGAAGAAAAGGGTTTATGACACACTGTAGAGAAATGTCCGCACGGGGCGACATGCAGCTTCATCGGGGGTGTCTATGCACTGTTTGTGAAGAGTTCTGCGATCCCCCAAAGCGGCACACGCTAACTCTGTGACACCGACTTCTGCCGGGTGGTTTTGTGTGAGTTCTCCCCGGTGTCGCTTTGCTAAGACGACTGTACCTCATCTCGAGGTGTCAGAAACGCGCTGCATACATGCGCATAATTCCTCTGACATTCAGAGTGGAATCCGTTCTGCACCACCTCGACAATGAACAGTGTGTGTCCCGTCTTAATAGGACATTTCCCACCGCGCCAGGGCCACCTCGTTGAACACAGCCAGGCCCGGCCCGTCTGTGTCGCCCCTGTCATTTCACATCAGATCCTGTTTCACTCCAAAGCAGTGCTCTTTGGGTAAAACCATTAACGGAGTCAACAGACGCAAACAGGACCACATTTTGACACTCGCTCGCCGCACTGACGTAAACGAGCACGACACCTGACGTGGGGAAAAGGTCACACGACTCGTCAAAGAGACAGGGGTGCCTCAGATAGAGGACACGAGGACTCAAAAATGGACGCTTCCCGACGGTGATGATGGACACATGGCTGAAGCATGGCCTTCTGGGAGCGGTGGGAGGAGTGCACGTCCTGCCGGGAACTGTCCCTTCCGGTTCCACTGTCCCGTTGACGAGTGGTGTCCTCGCTGATCTCACATGATCAAGCTCACGCTAAGTAGGCAAATCAAATGTGGTTAAGTGTGGACAGTTCCGCTCATAATCGGGGACGACATGGCTGTTGTCGGTGTGCGTGGAAGTCCAGTGGATATTCATGTGCTGGTCGCTTTAAAAATGTGCCTTGCTTTTGAAATAGCATCGTGTACCACACATGAAGTTGTTGATGCTTGTTCTAATACTTTAATAATATTATTGTAGAAATTATCAAAAAACAGAAACTAAAACTGATTCATGGCCAGAGGCAGGTGATGGTCACATCACATTACGAATAGCTTAAATCCCCAACAGGCTAGCACCATACATCTGGTTCCATTCCGCTAAGCTAACCACCTTATATCAGCGGGTGGTTAGCATGGCTGTCTCACAGTAAGAAGGGTCCTGGGTGCAAGACCCGGTAAGGGCCTTTCTCTTCGGAGTCTCCCCGTGCTTGCGGTACATTGGTTTTCCCGGGGTACACTTTCCTCCCACAGTCCAAAGTCCAGGTTCATTGATCTAAATTGTCCGTAGGTGTGAGTGCTTTTCTTTCTCTGTGTGTCAGCCCTGCGATGACCTGGCAACTTGTCCAGGGTGTACCCCGCCTCTTGCCCAATGACAGCTGGGATTGGCTCCACCCCCTTGTGATCCAGTAATGGGCAAGGGGTTGAAGATAAATGATTACCAAAATATCAACCAGTTCCTTATATGTCCTCAGAGTCACGGCCAAGTCTGACCGCAAACCCCTGAAATGTTTCCTTCCCATGTTCCTTCCATGACTCTGGCTCTCCAAACTCAGAAATCAGTGTGTTCTCGGCACCGTCTCTCTGATGGTGAGTTTTTCGATACAGTGCTTTTGTTATTTACACGTATAACAGCAGAGCTTAATAGGGGCGTATAGACAGAGAGGTTGGCTATAGAGAGCTTGTGAGGCAGGGAGAGAAAGAGGAAGAAGGTGAAGGAGAGAGCGTCCCTGGGGCCCCATTAGAGGCAGTTCTGAGGGCCTGTGACATCTGACTGGATCAGTGTTCTTCAGTCAGAGGCTCTCCTCTTATCCACTCCTCTGCTGGAGTCAATAAACACGTCACCTACACACAAACACATACGCACACAGTAACAGGGCCTCGAGGGTAAACGCCAGATTAGTTCATTTAGAACAGGTTTGATTTCTCCTTTAGGTGCACGGCTTAGTCAAGACCTAATGAGAATGTCAGCTGGGGCACTCGGAACTGGAGCGGCCATTTTGGAAATTGTTGTTTCTTGAGTTTAGAAATCTGTTCTGCACTGGAGGTAAATGTTTGCAGGAGTCTGAAACTTTTCGGCGTGTTTGGAAAGAGGCTAAATTGACCTGAAAAACCAACGGACGAGGCGTAAACACTTCTCACTCCACACTGACAGTGCGGTGGCACCAAGCGGGGTGAAACTTTGAAAGTCAAGCGGTCCTTTATCCATCCCCGCTCTGACCTTTCTGCTAGGCTGCCCTGTATTCACTGGCTGTCAGTGTGAGTTTGTCAGGAGCCATCCGTCTCTGTCCACCTCCAGCCCCCACCCCAAATCCCTGCCGACCCATTAGCCGATAGGATCCGGGGGAGCGGCGGCGTGGACAGCCTATGGGGGCCTCTCCTTCTCCGCTCCCTCCCTCCTCCCCCTCCGCCTCTGGTATCCACATAGCACACAGCTCATCCAGGTACCCCAGAGAGGTGCAGCTAGCCGGCTATATATATACAGTATGTAGCAAAAGCATCAACACAGCACTCCTGTCTGACGTGCGGCCCCTGGGAGCTGCAGAGCGGCTGATAGCTGCTGGGACACAGGGAGAGTGGGTGGCAACGCTGATGCGAAGAGGCTCATCTCAGTCACCATGTTTGGACCACAAGTCAAACGTACTTCATAAGATCAAAGTCGGACAAGTTGAAAGAAGTAGTTAAATGACAAAACCAACAATGGCTGATGTGTGAGGAGCTAGCCTGACATTACTGTTTAATAATGGTATAACAATGAGAACTACTAAACAAAACATTTTGCTAATTATGTCATACTATACTAGACTGAATTAGGTCAACATGTGTTTGTCTCTCAGTCCAAACTGCAAAAGTATTTTTTTTTTTGTCTTTTTACTGTTTGCAAACTGCTTGTCCATTTCTTACAGAGACCAATATAAACTTTTTTATGACTTTAGATTTTATTGTTGTTTATAGATCAATGTTTCTTTTTTTCAAATTCAGACTTTAGAACACAAACATATAGGAAGTCGTACCATCAGACAATGTGGATGCAAAGTATGTAATGACACGGGAAGAGACGTTTCAATTGGGCAGTGACACAAACAATTTTTAGCTACTTTGCAAAAAGTATTAAAAACGCAACATGCTCAACAAAGACCTGCAGTGACATAAGGTGATTCTCTCTGTACGCTGATGTAAGTTTCATTTAAAGTCATTGTTTCTTATATTACATCACCATGGGTTGTTTTAGTCTGTTCTGGACGGCGGTGGCATACAGGACTTGATAAGGTGACAGGACGGCGGCGTGAGGGAGGGAGGGGACGAGAGTTTGTTAGAAAAAAAAGTGATGCAATTGTGAACGATGGATGGATAGCTGCAGCGATGGAGGAGGGGTGGAAAGGTGGACGGAGGAGAAATAGACAGTGAGAGAGGGAGGGAGGAGGCAGTAACATGTGATTAATGGATGGGTGGTAGTAGGGAGGTTGAGGCAGACTGGGAGAGAGCAGAGTGACAGTAATAAAGTGAACCTGCCTCCCATTCATCTCCCTCAACCCATCTCCCGTCTGACTGGTCGGGCTTTACACACTCTGACTAATGCCACGCTCCGCATGCGGGCACAGACAGGAGTGCCACACACCGCTCTCGGCTGCGATGCGCCGCCACATAAATGAACACGCACCTTCTTATGGCCTCCCGTCGCCGGCTTCAAGCCCATCCAGAGCTCAATCATTCATCAGCGGTGATGGCTGTCTGAGAGATCAACACTACCTCATCGCTTTTTATGGCTTCTAAATCATATTGTGTATCAGACTCATCTGGCGTGAAACAATTGCTATCGTCGCTTTAACAACAGGTCAAACATGGCGGCCGAGTTCGCCAGGGGACATTACGCGCAGAGGACCCTCCCAAAAATGCGGCGTGAGCTGTAATAACGTGGTTTTCCGACAGTGTGCCCTGCTTTCCAAGGATGAGTCCCGTACAGTGGCAGGCTAAGATAAACAGTGGTGTTTAGTGACCTTCCCTCTGGCTGCCGTAATGAGATGCATATCCCAAATGTAGCCTCATTAACCTGTCCTGAGCGGCTTCAGGTCACGTGTTGTACATTGATTCCACACGGGGAGAACCTCACCCTGCCGTAATAGGGTTATGTTGGGGTTGATACCTCTGCTCATAACGCGTTGCCTTCACTCAGACTTTGTGTAATTATAATAAATTAAACATGGCTGGCAGTGGAGGAGACCAACCTAAATATTCATTCTCCTGGAATTGTGCGTTGCATTTCGAGCGAACCTTTCCTGACCTTGCCAGTGAGTCATCCCCTCCCCAATGAGCGCGTTGTCAGAGCCGCCCCCTGCATATGTGCAGGTGAACGCGATGTTTGTTATAACTTGCAATTGAGCGATCACTCATCGCCCAGCCGACTTCCGCCGCGCACCCGCGGTAAATCACAATCCTGAAACCTCAAGCGAAAATAAAATGTACGACTAAATTGGCTTAAGTCACTTTGGCACCCACTTGATAAAAGACCCTCCATGTTATTTCAATCATTAGGGCTTTTAATTGCTCCAAGGTATAATGAACACATTACTAATTGATAAGGAAACCAGTAACAGTAAAAATCGGGCCCCACCTGCATGGGGTAAATCTGTCTTCATATCAGCCACATGACTTTTGCCCGGGCAGACAATAGATTAAACAATGAATGAATGATTTATTAGCTGTCGTTGTCATGCTATTTAGATGGATGGGTGTACACGCGGCATGACCTCACTTCCTTGTTCTCTGCCTTGTATTCGCGGGTATGAAGAGAGGAGGGGGTGGACGGGGAGATGTTGGCAGGGCGGGGCGGGTCAGGCACACCGCTGGCCACTGACAGGACCCAGCCACTTGATCAATGATCCCTGGATTCGATATTGTGCCGGTGGTGTGAGGCAGCTGCGTTCTGTACTTCAAATACGTACGGGGGGGACAAAAGCGTGTGTGTCTTTAAACCGTGTCTGTTTGTGTGTGGGGTGCTGGAGTGCGTGGATGTGGGATGGAGTGCAAAGCCCCGAAAAGTAACTACCTTTACTCTCCCCAACCTTACCTCCCCTCTCTTCCTCTTTCTTCCTCTCTCAAATGGGTTATTCTGGCGATGGCCCTGACAGGCCATGGTTTGGATTTTGATTTATGTTCCTGTGAAGCTCAAATCAAAGATTCCATCTACTGCTGCTTTATGGCAGCTGGGATGATGAATGGTGCAGTCTCTCGGTCAAACCAAGCCTCTGTGTCTTTGCCCCACATTTTAATTGCTAAAGTAGCCAGTCATCGCTCAGCCCTCCTACCCTCTCCCTGCCTCCTAACCTCATCCTTTCTCTGCTCTTCAGCCCATTGTCTCTCACCCCCATCTCCCTTTCACGCTAAATAATATACCTTTATCGCCTCAAATCGTCCGCGCGGCATAAGTTTCCCCGGTACAACTTCAAAGTGGCACCTAAAGAGTAGCCATGTGAAAAAAATAATCACTACAAGATATTTAACTGCTGAAGTCTAACAGATATCCCTTAATATTTAGACACCGCATCCGTCTTTCCACCTTGCCTGCATTATTTCACACCTCCAGCGTTAGTACATGATATACAGCAAACAAGTCTGATGAGGGGGAAAATTCATTCCTGCATCAACATAAAAAGCCACTTTATTTGGGGGAAGAATGCGTAGATGTCAAGCTCTGATAGAGTTTATGTTTTCTCACTATTTTTCAAAAGTAAACACATTCTGCGGTACATGACATTACTAAGTAGGTTAAGTATAGCCCGGGGCCATCATCCATCAGTACAGAATGAAGCGAGCATATTCTGCTCGATGAGAGGTGAAAGTTTTCCACTGTGCCACGATGACATTTAATTTTTCACATCTCCTGCGTGTTCCTGGGATGAATTTTGGCAGACCTGGTGCAATTTAGCTGCTTGGCAGTTTGAAATTGGGCGATGAATCACAACGCGGATTCAATGGGAACCAGTCAGTGTACAATATTTTCTCTGTGTCAGAATGGAAGGGTAGAGAGTGAGACAGAGAAACGGGAAGAGAGAGAGAGAGAGGCTGAGGCTTTAGATTCTGTTCTCCAATCATCTTCCGCTCACACAGCCTATCATCCCTTCCTCTACCCCTTCAAAAAAACAAAGTGCCGGAGTCAAGCGTTATAAGAGGAGCGTGTGTGGCTGCAGATGTCGAGCTGTGGCAGAGGTCTTTAAGGTCTGCAGTTGGATATTTTGACAAAGAGCAGTGAAGAAAGAAATCAATAAAGTCAGGACTTTGCCAGTCACTGAGCAGAGCGCTGGAGAATGCAAAGCTCCTCTCGACAACCCCTAGACAAACTCAAAATGAGCAACCAATAGACTGACACTGCCTCTGACACAAGCCATTTATTAGCCTGGCAGCAGAATATGGTGGATTGCACAGCTGATGGTCTTTATCTGGGAGGACCACACCTGAGGATGAGACGTGTTATAGGGGACAGAATGTGTGGTGGCACTGGACTATGTGGCAGTGACTAAGTGTGCAATATACTGTCGGAACCACACTGACGTCTGTTATATGCAGCTTCTAGATCTACATCATCCATATCGTCAGGCGCTGAGACGCAGCATAGTGTGACACGCAGCGCCGTGTTCAAGCCCCATTTTTGCATCATGTGCTCCACCGAGCACTGAAAAATTATCACCTCCAGTGGTGCCGTCGTGCGACTCTGCACTTTGACCTCCCTGTGGAGAGGGCGAGAAAAAAAACAGGGGCTTATCTCTCCAGTGGCCGTTTGAGTGCTCTTCGTTCATCTGTGGAACACGTGCAGAGACGGGATGATGGTTTTAATTGTTTGAATGATGGAATTAATTCATGTTTGAATAAGTGTGATTTATAAAAATGTGTTGTAATGTGAATGAACCAGATGAAAACATGTATCTCACACCCAGCTCTGTTGCTGTGTCATTTTAAACATTGCATAGAAACATTGCCAGAAACCTTTTTTTTTTTTTGGAAAGAATAACTTTGATGGATCTAAATGTGGCGAGAAACAAAAAGAGAAGCCCATTTCAATTATTGACACTTCTGCTGGTTTAAAGTGTGTTTCAGCAGAAATAATTTTGACTTTAATTCACACCTATAAAAACCTCAAATCTGCTTGTTGTTTGTCTGGTTGTTGCAAAGTTCATAGGTTTAATAGGATTTTGTGGCATATTGTGATGAAGATGGGTTTAGCTATTTGTCTGTTCTGGGTTTTTGGAGAAACAAGGTCGAAGAGGACCTGCTTCAGAAAGCTCTTGTCTGAGGCAACAAAAAAATACAGCGATTCAATTTCCCTCAAGATTTCCTGAAATCCTAAGCACTGGACCTTTGGTTCAACTGAAAAACAAAAGAAATTTGTCTTTGTTCAGCTTTTCAGTCCTGAAACTCTGGTGCAGCGTCTTTGTTCCGGGACCGAATATAAGCCTTTAAGACCCGTTATTATCCCGAGTACAACTGTTTCCTTGGCGATATAGTTGACATTCACCCCTTTAGGCCCAGGACATGCTGCTTGCATTACCTGCATGCGATGGTTATCTTGCTGAAGTGCAGCAGCGTGTGTGTTTGTGTGTGTGTGTGCACAGCCTCTCTGCATTGAATTTGAATTTGATAATGGCTATTAATAATAAAATATAGCATCGCATTATAAACTGAATTAATATGGTTTACACAGAGGAGGTGGGGGGGGCATTATAGCTTTCATGGGTTTCTGGCATGGTTATATATTACACATATAACCTCCTCTTTCTATATTAATAACATGTAATTGTTAAAAGTCTAATGTCCGGGCTCGGGTGAGGCACTGAAGGTCTCAACTTTTTATTCATAGCCCGGCCCTGTGGCAGCCGTATGGCCCCGCATGTTGAGCCCACTTCCTCTATGTAAAATCACATTACCCTAAAGGGAAAGACAAATGAAAGGATAGCGCCATGGAATGGCCATAGACCAGTGGGTTGTCAAAGCCATTTAGGTCCGGTGGAGAGAGACAGAAAAGGGTGAGGGAAGATGGAGAGAGGAGGGGAAAGAGAACAGAGCTCCCCTCAAAGAACATGGAGCTTCTTACTGTGTTATACATGTGACCCAACACCCTCCTCTGGGTCTCTCATCTGACGGGATTTTAAATTCTGTCATTGTGTGAGGACGGGAGTGTGAGGAGAATATGCCTTTGTCTGCTCCTGATTTATGGAAAGGACAGCAATTACTCAAGCATCTTCAAGTCTACAGCTGTTAGCCATAGAAATGTTTAATGGCTTTATTCTTTTACATAATTGTTTTATATTTTGAATCCTGCTCTCCTCATGTTTAGTATTCCCTTGTCTTGCTGCAACAGTTCAACCGGGTGATTGATTGTCAAATATAATAACAATAAAAATAAGAACTTTATTTGTATAGCACTTATCTAAGCAAGGTTACAAAGTACTTTACAAAATCACTGGTAAAAATGAAATGAATAATAATTATAAAAGGTAGAAAAAAACCCGCTGGTTTCCTGTTAATTTGTTAACACGCTGTATCACCTGAGCTGCTTCTGGAGGGTGGGTTGAGTGGAGCTTCTTAATTGACCGTGAATGTTTATTTGCATGATCATGGTATAATGAAAAAAAAAACCCATGTATCCCACAGTATCAAATGCTAAAATATTAGTACAAGAGAGCAGCACTTGTTTATTGGTTACTACTAATGAAATTTGAAAGAACATGGTCATGGTCATGTTTAATTCCACCCTGGGTAGAGGTATCTCAAACACTAAAGCCCTCTTGAGGATATGTGTCTGTACTAACTGCCCCAACCCACCTTCAAAAATCTAAATTCCGCCCCTGCTCCCTCACCTCGTGCGCTTGCATACTCTATTTGACATCCGGCTGGAAAATGTAAAGTGAAATCTCTTTGTGCGTGCATGTGTGTTTAGATGTGCTTGTGCGTGTCCCTGTGCGCACACGTCTGGGGCGTGTACGCTGATTCAAAGTGCCATTTCCTTGTGTGAGGACAGCCTTCACAAACACACTCGTCATGCAGGAGATGTTGTCATCCTCCGCCTCATTGTTTGTGTAAGTGATGTCTCCAATCACCATCAAACACGTGGAGGTTTCACCCTCCCTCTGTCACGCTCCTTCTCTTTCTTCGCCTCTGATTGCACAAATTGTCCTCGCGTCCTTCTGCTCCTGCAGTCGCCCATCTCTGCTGTCTCTGCCTCTCAAGGGGCTTAACTTAGAGGGGATAACAGACAGCTGCAGACATTGAGAAACACTGACGTACTGTATAATGAAGTGCGTCCACATCCGTACCTGATTGTACTGCTCAGCTGAAACCCTGAGAGGCCTGTGGCGCAGAAAGAGAAGCCGTATCGATGATTGGAAGATACGGTGAACACAATGACTGACGAGAACATACAGTCCGCTTCACATGTCTGTGGATAACACGATGAAACATGGATGACCAAGCTGACACAGAAAAGAGATCAAACCAGAGGCCACAGCTGCAAAACAATACATTGAAATGTGCATTATTAACCTGATTAACCACAACATTAAATGATGTGTTGGCTCACATTGATCTCTGAATACGTCCTATGCTAGGTGCATGTCAAAAATCATCCACATGGATGTTAGGACCCAAGGCTTCCAAGGGGGACATTACCCAGAGCACCACACTGCTTCCCCTGCTCGCCTTCTTTCCATAGTTCGTCCTTGTGCTATCTTTTTTCCAAGGTAAACAACACACACACACAGCCCTGGTTATTTAAATGCACAAAACAACATGGACACACTGACCAGTCCGTGGTTTCACAGTCTTTTACACAACAAGCTGAAATGTTTGTTTTGACATTTTTTTAACATACCACATGGGCCAGCCTTCGTCCTGTATGTGCATCATGATCCTTGGGCGGCCGTGACCCTGTTCTTGGCTTACCAGTTGTAACCGCTAAGACCTGTGAGGTTGCTCTGCCCTTTATTTAGCATTTTGTATTGAACGGTAGCTTCAAATTTCGCAGTTAAATTGTGAGCGGAAAACATTCGACTGTCAAAACCATCTTTTAGCAATAAGCTGTCGCTGTTTTGTAGCTGTGTAAAAGCAAGCCCTCCATTAGCGCTGTCTCCAGCCATTATAATGGAGCCAGTGAAGCCTTTTGGCAAGCCCCCCCCCACTCTGCACCCACCTACCCAAATATCTCTTCTCATTACCTGATCGACCTGTTAGCATTCGTTACCAAAAGCTGTGGCCGCTCCCTGCAGAGTACTTCAGATAGATTTCCCATTTAAGATCACAGGCGAAGTGGAGTCAGCTTCGATTGGAGCCGACATCGGAGGAGTTCTTCAGGGCAAACCAGCTGTGACTGGGCTGATGTGGAGCTGTCACTGCGCTGTGACATGATATAATATGAAATGATATTGAACAACGACTGTTTGGCACTAAATTGTTAGCAGGGCTTCAGGTCTGACAGCAGCCAGTTTATGGCTTTAATCCCAAGGTCCTTTAAACCTTGTTTGACATAAATTGAGTTTGGCTTCTTGACGGAGAAAAAAAGAGCAATGACAGAGAAAACACTTTCCGTTATTCTGTCTTGTTCAAATGGAAACTTTCTCTCTGTGAAGTTCCATTTGCTCTCCAGCCACGGTAAATGTAGACGTCAAAGAAATGCAGCAGTGGATCGAGCATCCTTCCCGTGTAAACAACGATATGTGAATAAGACGCCATTTCCCTAACATGGAGCTGGCGCAGATAACACATCTGTACATCCACATACTGCGTCATCCTGTGGTTAAACTCCAGTAATGAAGCTAAACAGCTTCAGACGGTCATCTCGTTGTTAGGACACCGACGACGGTGAGTGATCTGTGATAAATCCGCTACGTAAAGCTCAATGAAAACCGCGAGCACAGGTCTGAGGAAACCGTTACCATGACTAATGTCCCGACTGACAGCGAAAGATAAGACTCATCCTTCACCTCAGCCGAGCCCATTTCTCAGCAATAATGTTCATAATGGAGTCCTCCGGTGTCGTTATTGTGTGAATAATTTAAACCATGATTTAGGTTACTGGGCACCGAGGTCACAGCCACAACACCTACCTCCAGCCGGATCCAGATGAGATATATCCTCACTGTGGATGTCTGAGGGGGTCTTTGTGACACGGGGGCAAAATGGCGGGTGATGACCGAGAGGCAATGATTTGGTGTGCTGCTTAATTAGATGTTCCGGCGACATCTGTTTTTAAGGGGAAACTGCAACTCTGGCACATTAATTCACTTTGTAATGAATGGCTGAATGTCAATGCGAGCCGTGAAATCACCAAGTGGAAGTATGTGTGTCTGTGTGTGTGCAACACACTGATGCTTTTCCATCTGTTTGGCAAAAACATTCCCCCACTCCGACACTGGCTCTGTCGCTGCACAGCCGCCAGAACGAGGAGGGATTCAAGATGGCCTAATGCTGATTGGAATGCCGTTTGAATGGGAAGAAATGAAACAAAGATGGAGTGGACATTACGCTGCTGAATCTTAGTTAAGGACGCTTCACAAGTGTGTGACAGTGTCATTAATCTCGTGAAATTACAGACAGAGAAACCAATACAACAGAATCACAGGCAGCGAGCAGAAAGTGTACATTTTTTGCTGGAATGAAATCCAGCACATACACAAGGAGGATCTTCCTACACGAATTAATGCATTTTACAATCAAATCTAAATTTTTGGGTAACAGAAGAAAAATAATTCTGTGCTAAAATCTGGATAAAACTCAACTTCCAGATGGAACTAATGTTTTTTTCTCTGCAGCAGGATGAAAATGGGATGCAGCTTCCTCCCTTCGAGTGACTTGCTGCAGTCCAAGGAGACCACTTGGCACCTGGAGTGACAGGCTGCCATCAGCGTGAAAAGATGCTAATATGAATTCTGATCACTCACTCATATAGGCAAGGGAATTACTGCCCATCACCGGCATCCAGTGATTCTCCACACATGGCAAAGTCAAGGGGCACGCTGCAGAAACCCAGGCAAATGGAGTTGGCACGACAGCGGAAGCCAGATTCTTGCTTGACACTTCCCTTCTAAGTGATAGTGCCATAAGATGTGCTCAATAATATAATAAATTGGGAGCTCTGCCCTCAAGATTTTTTCGACTGATGAGAAATTTATATGACAAATCCGTCGCTTAAACTATCTCTGTCCTTCAGTCTTCACGGCTGCGTGATCCCGGGGGGGTCAAAGGCTAATTACCAAACAGGATAAGAGGCAGAGGAGGAGGAAGACAGAGCCTTCACATTTTTTACAAGGTGTAAATTTATGCAGATTGGCTCTAATACTGGAATGTGTCTCAGCCTGCAATGCTGAGAAGAAGAAGAGGACACGCGCTGCAAAATATGTCCATAGACCCATGCCTGCAAAGTTTAACAATGTGTAGACCCTAAGCTGTTTTGACCCACATCAAACAGAGCCAGGCCAGTTATTCTATTATTATTACGTTTCACATCATAAACAAAGATTTGGCACCAATGGCGTCATTCACTTCCTTGCCAATGCTTTTCAGGCAAATCCAGTTTTAGTTATGTGTCCGACTAGTTCCAAGCCAAGCGTGTGAGAAACAGTCTCAGTGTAGTTTCCCCTGGTTTCTTGGCAAGCTCATCATGGTGAAAACAATAAATCACCAAGTACATTAGAACTGGTTATAACCGAGCTTTGAATTCCTGGTTGGAAGATTTTGGGAGTGGTTTTACCTTCTTTAAGGTAAGCCAGAGAGTGGGTCTGTCAAACTGAGCTAAGACATCTGAGTATCATCTTCTCATCTAATGAACATGCTTGAAACTATTCCTTAACTGTGTAGGAAATATGCATCCATAGCTGTTTAGTTGGTACAACCGTGTGGGACAAATGAGCACTGAAAGAAAGAAGCGGACACAAAACTAAAGCCAGAACGGCCGAGACGATGGCGACGGCGGCGCCTTTGTACCACTGTCCCTCCGCTTCTCTCCTCCCCTGCGATTCTTGCTTCACTCGCAGGAGAGTGATGATACTGTCGACTCTGCTAAGTCTCCCCCTGCTTGACATCTCGACACGGGGAGAAGGATGTTCCTGTCTGTCTCGTCACATCACAGCCGTCCTGATTCGGATCCCTCCCATCCAACACCCTGTGATGCTTCTCTTTAAAAAGCTGCCCGTCCATCATAAACATCCTCCCTTTTATGTTCCCCGCCTGAGAGGGAAGGGGGAAAGAGAGAAATCAGCCCTCTCTCAAACACGAGCTGACAGTGCTAAGCAGAGTGACGTGACATCAGAGGAGCGATGTGCCAGACGTAGCTTTGAATTTCCATAACAAGGTAACACCACAATTATTAGTCACTCAGTGAGACCATAGCACCTAAAACTTTAAATTGAAGTGTTCCCGGATTTGCTCAGAATTCTGTACGCCTGCGAAAACCAGCAAATCCATAACATCGCCAACTTTTCTCTCTGAAAAGTGCTAATCGTATAAATCACCGCTCCTTAATTCATCTTTTTAAAGAAATATTCTAAGCAGTTCTGCAAGAGTCTTAAATTAAATCCCTCACCTTGACTCCATATAAATGTAACACTGTCAATAAAGACGATATAAATAGATCTGGTGTAGCCATTCATAATCTACCTGAATATTTTAAAGGGTCTTTTGGGCAATGAGGCACGTAGAAGGAAGAGGAGGAGAGGGAGACTTGATCGATAGTCCGAGTCCTGCCTCTACAATCAGAAGTGCGCTAATTGAAACGGTGTGGAGACATCGCCCACCCCCTGCAGGATGAAACTTATCACATCTTTCATAATAATTTACCTCAAAATGATAAAAATCTACTTTCGCGTCACATATGCCTCCCCTCTCCTGTCTGGACGATGATTGAGACAGAACCGCTAGTTGGCCTGTCTCGGGAGAAGCAGAGAGAAATGTTAAGGAGACCTTTTCAATGCCTGGGCCATTCAGTTTGTGAATGTTAATGTTTTTTAATGAAGACATGAACAGAAAACTGAACTATACAGCTTGATAACAGAAGGGGAAGGGTTGCAAACAACCACAGAGCGGAACGCCACCAGAATGAAGTCGTATATTTACAAGAATAAAGGGGCTACGTAACATTTTAAGGGGGGGGGGTAAAAGAAGATCAGCCCGTCACGAGTTAAAATGAGAAACATGGAGCATCTTCTTCTAAACGACAGAAGATTTTGGTAGGCCAGCTCCACATTATTCTGTCATAAGTGTCAGGACTTCTAAATCATTGTGTAAGAAACTGTCTCTTCTGATTCAAGAACCACAGACCTAATGGAAAATGGTTCTTCTGTGGACAGGGAAATGTTTGGTTTCCTCTACATTAACATTTAAATTTATGGATTTTGAGTCAAGGAGGAGACCAAGTTTGGCAAGCACAGGTCCTGCTTGTTGGTTATTTACCAATGAAATATTTCATTCTTGAAAAAACGAATCCTGTGATCTAATAAATAAATGACTTGCTTCGTAAAGTTCTGACTTCTCATAATATTAATTTGTTTTATTTTAATTCTGACATTTTTCGTGAAATGTTTCTCCAACGTGGCCTCAAAACTCTGTCATAGCAAACCAAGGTGAGCATTTTTATCGTAAGCAGCTCATGCTTTAGGCTACAAAAGTGCCCGAAAGAGAAATATGTAGCATGTCAGAGTTTTTAAAGGAAAGATCATGTGTGTTTAATGTGGATTGGTGAACATATTTTAAAGGTGCATATACTCCGAGCCTTCATCACATGTCCACCTTTCTCTGAGCTTTTCTATTTTCAGGGTGAAGCTAATGAATTGGGATCTGGGAAAGGTTTCTCTGCAGGCTTACGATGAGAAATGATAAGAGATTATTTTAGAATCAAGATCAATGACAAAGTCCAAACGGTATGAGGAGGATCAGCACGAGGAGGAGGAGGAGCAGAAGCATGTGCTCTAATGTAAGACGAGTGTAATGTGCAACCCAAGGCCAAAGGCAAAGAGCTTCATCTCACCAATTCCCTTTACAGGAGTGGAAATTACTTGGTGCCATACATAGCTGATTTATACAAATTAATGACCTGTGTTATTAATAGGCAGAGAGGCATGTATTAAACACTATGAGTAAAGGTAGCTTTAATTATGCATCCTTTATAAAACCTGTTTGACTTCAGTGCCAGTCGTGTATGTGCATTTTTAAAATTAATCAGAGTCTTGAAAAATGAGAGCTAATATAGCAATTGTGCCTCTTTCTCCTTTTGAACCATCAGCTGCTTCTAATTTATCTGTTCTACGCAGTTTAAGCAGTGACAGTAAATTAGCACAATGTGTCTTCAAGCATAATGGAAAAACAGTCAGACATGTTTTATTTTTACGGCTTGATTCAGCCAAATTGTCAGCGAGAGTACTCGGAATAGTCTTTTTCTGTCATATTATCCATGGCGTGTCGTGTACGTTCTTTTCTGTGGATATTTACACGAGTGCTGTTTGCGTTTTGGACACTTTGCGGTCGCCATATGAGCGAGAGTTCCTGCCCTGCCCCTTCTTTTGTCCGAGGGGACTGCTGCACTGACAATGGTGTCACCTCTCCCCCGGGGGGGACACCTCCAAGTGATTTGTGGTCGGGGAAGACTGATGAACTGCTATTGCCACCCTGTTTCTTTGCAAGATCAATTCTACATGTAGGAGTGCGCTTTATGAATGATGGAGACCTCCTCAAGCCATCCATACAGCTGCCCAAAGACACGGCCCCGGCCCCCATAGCACATACAAGGCAGGAATAAAGCAATCACTCTTCTCAACACGGCCATGCATTACGCACCCACACCCACACATGAACGTACCCACATGAATACACAGATAAGCCAACAGGGCACCCACACACACATGGACACACACACACGTTTCCGCTCGCCGGAAATAAACCAAGAGCAAATTCAAAGTCATCACGCCGCCCTTTAAGTTTTGCTCCGAAGCGTTTTCGAGGAGAGCAGCGAAAGTTTGCCACAGAATAGAAGATTGGTGCTTAGTAATGACAAAGTGTTGTGGAATTGGACTCCTTGTGAGAACAGAACTGTGTCAGTTTGCACCCTGACACTGCGCCGCACTGCCTCTCTGGACAGGCCCATAACCGGGCGCACGCCATTATGAGTGATCTGATGGGATTGAGGGATCACTCGCGGCCCGTATCTGAAGGCTGAATAGAATCGTGAATAGGAGCGGCATACATAGATGTCATGAGTCCTGCCTCCCGCAGAGAGGTTGAAAGCGAAAAGTAGAGTGCAATGAATACTTGAGTGTTCTGGAGGCTATGAAATTGAAAGGCCTCGCTGTATTTTTTATTTTTTATTTTTTTGCCAAAAGATTTCAATAGAAAAACAGAAGCAGCTTTTTAATCGCAACTTTGAGAATGATGGGGCGAACATGTGTGCAAATCAATGCGGGCTTGACAGACATTCCTCTTTTATGATAATCCTGGTGTCAAGAGCACGGGGATGGGAATAATGCAGCAGGGCTACCTGACATAAGAGAGAATCACATTTACCATCCTGTGTAAAACAAAAAACGGGAAAGAGGATGTGAATATATTATTTTAAAAACATATGCACGCTTGCTTTTTCAAACCGCATATCTGAAAACAACGGAATAATCCATTCTGTAAGAATTAGGCACTTTCATTTTTTTCTTTAATTAAAAACTTCAAATTCTGTTTTGCACTTTGATCGTTGACGTTGACGTTAAGCGGCAAAAGGCATTCAAAGATTCAATTATCATTTCACTAATTAGATGCGTAATGTCCTCTTTTCTTTTTTTTAAGTTGCGTGCTAAATACGCCCAATCAGGGCGCGGCCTCCTGAAATCAGGGTTTTACAGCACGCGGCAAAGCAAGACGGATGCACAGCTGAGATAACTTCCATTTACAGTGTAAGCCTGGGAGAGCCGCACTGTGGAGGCCATATACTATTTATGGGTTAATCGATACAGTCGCTGGATGACACCATGTCCCCACTACTTTCTGTCATGATGATGGCTCACTAATTTTGGAGCGGCTGCTTTCTCCTCCTGCCTTCAGCAGGCTGCAGGACGGTTTAATTTGGCTGTAAAAACGCCAATCACCAGGTTACTTCTTGTTCCTGGGGGAGGTCACGATGGGGGCAGGTCCATAGGAGGAGATATATTCACATAGTTCTCTTAGAGACACTGCTAACCCCTGACATCCCATTTGGGTTGTAATTTCATGTTGTTAAAGTGACAGGGACCCAGCCTCTGTGCTCTTAGAGACGAGGAGGCAGGGGCGAGTCCTGATCAGGGAGGCCTTTAATTCTTGTTAACTGAGCTTGCGCGTGTGTGTGTGTGTGTGTGTGTGTGTGTGTGAGAGAGAGAGACAGAATAAAACAGTGCCTGTGTATATCCGACGTCTATGAGTGTTTGAGTTTTCTGAGAAAGCGAGCACGTCCCTTTCCGTGCATCTCCGAGATGATGTGAGCGGCACCACAGCAGCATGTTTCGGTATTTGTATGTATCTTTTCTGCTGGCAGGGGTCAGCACACATCAGACACACACACACACAGGGGGGAGACACCGGGATCATCCCACTCTGCAGAGACGCTGCTGGCTCGAGGAAAAAGAGAACCGAGTGGTGAAAGAACCCTCATTACCTTCGCACTAAGACTTAACGCTGCCTCTGCGAACAAGCTTTGATCTCGTCCTAATGTGGATATATGAGAGAACTGATTCCTTTACTGTGGTGAAAGCTAAGATTTAACTGCTCACATTAAATTAGCAAGCAAAAGACATCAGGCATGTTTTTATTTGGCTGCTGCAGAGTGAAGGGCGGGGAGGGGGAGGGTGGCTTATCAATTGTTTTGCCCCAGTTATAAGATGCATACTGCAGTATACCATAAATATAAATACAGTATTACACATGTGACTTAAACGTGTCATAGTGGACAGCACCATGAGAATCATAGCCCTCTGTATTAGCATGCCCTTTTGTTGAGAGTGTATTTGATATTTTTACAGTGTACAAACCTGTTTATAACATGCTATAAACTGGCCCCTATCATGTTATTTGAATGCTATATATTATACAGTACCTACACATTCTCTTCAGTTTATTTTGTGGGCATCCTCTTAGTTTTCCCTTTTGTTTTAACATATTATTACCTTGATAATGTTGTACTATCATCTGTAATGAACCAGTTGTTTTGTTGGCCATCAATCTGTGTTGAGAGTTCTGTTCATTATATGATTATTATGTGGGGTTGAAGCTTAAACGGCTTGAGTTTTCTAGGACTGACAAGTCCATTCTGATGTAATAACATATGAGTAAAAATACTTGTGATGTACATTGTATTTTTAGCACACGTCTTGATGACCTAATTGAAACAATGGAAATAAAAGGCTATTCTACTTTATAAATTACAACCTAACTGTACGTATTTGTAAAATAATATTAGAAAAAAATTATTTGTAATGAATAGTATTCCATGTTGTATTGTTGTGAGGATCAATTTAGGAAATGTGAAGTATAATTAGCACCATGAACCTGAATAAGAGATTTAATATGGGATTTACTTGAATGTAATTACAGTTTATTTGGCTCAATATGTGTATCAGCAGCAGTAGTACAAAAGAAACCACAGTAATATTATTACCACGCCAGATTGGAAGTGAAACGTGCTGAATTCAGGGAGGATGAAAACCAATGACACATGTGCGCGGACATGTTTGGACTGTTACTCAGACGGTCTGTGGGTTTTGTGGCCGGCGATGATCGCCCTCCCGTGCGTAATGATCGGCTGGGAGGCTGTGCGCAGTGATTCACACGGGGCGCAGGGGTAGGAGGACACAGGCTGTGCCGTGTCCGCCCCTCTCCCTCTGTCTCTCCCTCCCTCCCTCCCTCCCTGCCTCTGCCTGAGAAGTAAAGAGTTAACGGAGCGGTGGGTTTGCCCATTCTCCTGCTGTGAGTGACGCGATCGTCTCTCTTATCCCTCAACTTTGCCTGTTGCCAGACCCAGGCAGCCGAGGTGGACGCTGGCTATCACCGCTCACATCCACATCGCCGCCACCGCCACCAGCAGCAGCAGCAGCAACAACAACAACAAAACAAACAAACCCCGTCACATCTCCTTTCATCCTAACCTCACCTCCTCCGGTTATTTCGCCCTCGCTGACTTTTTCGCTGCGATTCCGTGACGATGATTTCTAGTTTTTCCTCCCATCGGACTCCCCGATGTCGGTCAGCCGACTACACGAAGGCGTGAGTCGTTTTTTCTGTTAGAGGTGGATCTTCCCGGATACACTGAGGAGGTTTTATCAAAGCAGAAGAAGAAGAAGAAGAAAACAAAAACAACAACAACAGAAGAAGAAGAAGAAGGAGGAGGAGGCGGAGGAGAAGAAGAAGAAGAGTTTCACGGAAATCCTGTCAGATCAAAATGCCGAGGAGGAAACAAGAGGCGCCCAAGCGCGCGGCAGGTACGTGTGTCCAACTGTAATGTGCGTGGAGGAAAAAAAAATTCCACGCTTTCCATCACATTGCGCTGCGGATGTTACCTTTGTTTTGTAAAGCTGACTTTACGCGCACTGCATTTCCGTTTCCACTTTGTGTTTTGTAACGATGCGCCTTGTCACGCTCCTCTCCTCAGAGGAACTGTTACCTTCCATGGCTTCTGGGGTTAGGCTCTGTTTTTTTTTTAAGCGGATGTAGTTTGCACACTACAACAATCTTGCGTTTTTTCCGCTCCCCACGCTGCGCACAGCTGCCCCGGGTCCCCCTCGGAGGACTTGTCCGGTCTAAACTTTTGCTTCCTTTTCGTTTGTTCCATCTCCAATCCCGGATAGTTTAGGGGCCGACCCGGTTCTATTTGATGTCCAGAACTGAACCCGGTGGAAATTAAAAAAAAAGAAAAAAAGAAGTGTTTCCTGGATGGTGAGCAGTGCCCGAGGCGTGCCACAGAAGGGGGGGGGGGGGCATGAGGGGGCTGTGTGCGCATTTGATCCGAGCGCATAACTTCTTTGCACAAGCGGGTGGAGAGGAGAGAGCTCTTTTCTCCTTTCTTGGGATAAGATAAACAATTTGCGGCCGCACAATGGAGTTTCGTGGGCTGGAAGGAGCCATAATCGACAGTTGCCATGTCTGATTTGACGGTTGATTGATTGGCTGTCATGCGGCTTTGATCTGATCCCTCCCGATTTGCATCAGAAAATCACTTCCCACCATGTGCTGCAGGCCCCTGACGTCACGTTTAAACCACTTTGAAAGGCCCTGTGTACTTTTTACTCTCTCGCTCTCTCTCTCTCACACACACACACTCTCCCTCTCTCTCTCTCTCTCTCTCTCTCTCTCTCCCTCCCTCCCTTTCTTTCACTGCTATGGTCAAGTGACTCATGAAAAAGTGAAAGGGGGGGGACAAAGTGGTTTAACAGTGAGGCATCACTCACACACACACACACACACACACACACACACTTTCAGCAGAGAACATCACACTCCCATGTACACATGCTCACTTGTTCACTTTGAACACACACTCTCACACACACACAGTCCGTGGGTAGAGGAGGCGGGAGGAGTAGGTTAGGGGTTGTAAAAGGAGCCGTGTGCTATGTAATGGAGGGGAGGAATGGGTTTGCTCTGTCAGGCCGGGCCGTCACAACGGCTTTGTTTCATGTTTGATTTAATTGTCTCTCCCCTGACAGGCCCATTCATCAATGGCTTTAATGGTCAATCAGAGACAGGCTGAGTGAGTGCTCCCATTCTGTTTAGCCATAAGCTGGCCTGGGCTTTTATTTCATCAAAATGCCCCAGCCTAATGTACATGCTCACTGGCTCAGAGTGGCTGCGGGGAGCACATAAAGAATGACTGAAAGCTTTCTGATTTCAGATCAGTGAGAAGGATGTTTTGTTTTTTTCTATCTCCACTCCTCGCCTCCCTGCCACTCTGCTGTTTTCTCTGTTGACAAAAGGGAATAAAGGGCTGTAATGTAGATAGTTTCGTGTTTGTAGAAAACATTTTTTTTCTCTCTTCTTCTCCCAGAATCCTCACTTCTTTGTTCATCCATTCATCTATTCATTTCTTCATTTTTTCATGCTCCCCTTCCACCCCTGTCAGTCAGCCCGTGCAGCTGCAAGTTATAAAGTTGTCAACTGTTCAGTGGCACACAAAGGGTGATGATGAATTGATTGCAGCACAGAGCATGGTGATAGAGAGAGCAAAGAAAAGGATGACAGATGATGGGCCTTGATTAGGGACTTAGGGGGAGAGTCAGCCCACTGCAACCTTGAGACTTGCATGAAAAATCTACCCCCTCCTTCCTCCTGCATACACGCACGCACGCACACACACACACACACACACACACACTGCCTTGCTTTCTCATTGTCTCTCACACACTCTCAGCTTCTCTCTCACTCTTTCCTTCCTCCGTCGGAGAGGGTTTCTCTCTCCACAGTAGAAAACTTGTTTTGCCTGCTTCATTAGCGTTGGTCCAATTAGCCGTGAGGCTGATGGAGTCCTGACAGGCCCTGTGATTGGAGATGACAAGCTCGGGGTGCCCGGCCCAATGAGGTTTGCCACCACTTTGATGTAATCAACTTGATATTACACAGAGCCGCTCGCCTTTGGTTGTGCTGTAACTCAATTTTCCGCTGCAGGTGACAAATGGGCCTGCGTACCTGGGTCAGGTCTGAGTGCTCTAAAACAACCGAGGGCGGCTGGCCACGTAAACAGCCGAGCAAACACGAGAAACATGCTCTATCAGCTGTGGGAGTACAGGCGTCCTCCCAATGCTGCGGGCCCAACGCGGCTGAGGCGGCAGCCCGAAAAACTTGAAATACTGTGACGACTTAGCAGGACGTCCACATCGGCTTCAGGAGCATGTGGGCAGAGCAGCGTCTGTTTCCCTGGAATGTCTAACCTGTCTGCAGAGGATTGTCTGCGTATTTACAGCTAGAGTTATTACAGTGGTCCATGTGTCCGAGCCACTGGTTTGTCTGTCGTAACCTGCGTGTGTGTGTGTGTGTACAAGAGAGAGCAGAGGGGTGGGGGGGGGGGGCATCCTGAGGTAAACCATGCTCCACAGCAACAGTCTCTTCTTACTGCAGGGTCAGGATTATAGCTGCCAGACTGGCAGCCATCACTCATGTTTGCGGGTGTGTGTGTGCGTGCACGTGCGTTTCTCAGACCTGCTAGGTTTAGCTTGTGATAGCGATGAAAGGAATTGTAACCGTAGACCACCCACTGGGGTCAGAAGATCATTTTCTTAACCCTTGTAGGCTTTTTACATCGACCAGTTTCCTCTCCTCCTCCGGTGTGTTGTGCACGTTCCCCTTACATGCCTTATGCCAGCGTAGAAACACAAGCACGCGTGACAGACACATGCACACATGTAGTAAGTTGTTTTTTTTTTTTTTTTTAATCTGCCTGCCTTCCTGTTGTTTATGTGTGGAGAGCAGGCCCTCGCGGAAGCAGCAGGGGAGCGCGGGCCGACACGCGGGCTGACAGTGTTTGCGAGCTCGAACAACAACAAGCCTCCTCTGGTGTTGTTTGCAGGTGTGAGCACGGCGAATGTTTTGGCCTCACAGGCCCTGTTGCTAATGAAAGTCCTGTGGCTGGATTCCGGTGAGGTTGAGTCACGTCTGTGATCTATGTGTCTGATAAGTGCATACCTAATGAGGCTGTGAGCACCAGAGAAAGGAGGAGGAGGAGGAGGAGGAGGGAGGAGGCTGACAGAGTGTTTCCCACAGGTATTGACAGATGCCTTTTTGTTTTTGCCATAGGCTCTGACTCCATAAATCCTGCCTGTGTAATGATAACAGTGCCACCCTGCCAGCAAGTGAGTGAAAGAGAGGGAGTTAAGAGAGGAGAGAAAGAGGGCAGAGGGGGAGGAAGAGGAGGAGGAGGGGGGCGGGGGCGGATGGTGGTGGGGACGACAAGAGGAGCGGGGGCGGCGGAATGGGCCTTCTCTCCTTTTTAACACACACTTGGCAGATGTCAAGCCATAGGGTTGGACTCCGGGAGAGAAAGAGGAGAGTAAGTGCTGTAGTAGTGTCACAAATAGAAAACCGTTAGCCGTCCACTCTTCCCTTTCAGCTCTCCGTGTGCTTTCAGGCGAGGTTTTCAGCCGGGACTGCTGTCTGGCACTGAGTCGCAGGCTTTGTAAAAATAGTCCCACCGCTGTTGTGATAGATGCAGCTGCACTGTGGCGACAATTGGGACAGGCTGGATCCCTCCAACCCACCTCCCACCCACCCACCCTCTCTCTCTCTCTCTCTCTCTCTCTCTCCCTCTCCCTCCCACCCCCTCCCAGAGGTGGAGAGCGTCGGAGCCTGGTGGGATGTGTGCTCTTTTCGGGGAAACTGAGCCGCTCTGGTCTTCAGGGGTCCTGAAACCCAATCCAGGAGGAGAATAGCCCGGCCATGCCAGAGAGCCGATTTCCTTTTCAACAGAGTCATTTATCACTGACCCACCCTTCGCTTCTGACACGGTGACGTGTGTCATTTATCAAACAGGCTTTACCAGACACACAGAGAGGGGAGGTGGATAGGGGGCAGAGAGAGAGAGAGAAAGAGAGAGTGGACGAGGGGAAAACTAGACAGAGTGGATGGAGAGAGACAAAGAGAGGGAGAGGAATGGAGAATGAGGTGCGGAGTCAGTGGAGAGAGACAGAGGAATGGAGATCTGGGAAAACAGACTCGTCGTTTGTGTGTGTGTGAACGAGAGTTTTCCAGGGAAGACTGAGTTTTCCCGAAACCCTTGAGGAGATGTGGGAGGGGAGATTTTTGCGAGATGACAGGGAGGATTGAGTTACTCTGAGTTGTGTTTTGATGAGTGACAGAATGTTCTTCTCTGACATGTCTCTCAAAATGTCAGGAGCAAGGGGAGAAATGTGCTTTGTGAGTACACAGGTCCGACAAGTGTGTTAGGGCTGTGCTCTCGCAGCACATGCACAGCGGCCGCGCACACGGGCACTGTAGCGTTGTGTATCCATGTGCGCATGTGCGGCCATATGGCGTCAATGTTTTATGTGTGTGTGTGTGTGTGTGTGTGTGTGCTGCTCCCTGATGAGCACGGCTGACAGGTATCACTCATGCAGCAGCCTGGCCTTTAAATGAACCCGAGCTTCTCTGCTCTCCCGTGGCCCTAACAGGCTCTCTCCAAGATGGATGCTTCTTTAAAAATCAGATTAATGATGGATACCAGGCTTATAGTGCCATTTATCATGAGGAATATTATTTAGGCCGGCCGTGTATGGCTGTAACTGGAGAGCCAGGACGAGAAGAAGCAGGGTGGAAAGCCTTAGACAGACACTCTCTGCGTGATGGATGGCTAAGCGCTCTCTCTGAGTGTTACAAGACACCAGTGCCGCAGCAGTAGGCCATAATCAGATAGCCCAGGGATGTTTATCCCGCAACTACACTACCCAGATTGCCTTGCCTGGAGGGTTGCTTTATGAAAGGTATAGTCTGTCATTATTATCGTCTTCTAAAAAGTTGGAGGAGGAATTGTGAAAAAAAAAAAAAAAAAAAAAACTCCAGAGGGCACACAGAAGACTCAATGGCGTTGATTGCTATTATACATTATAAAATGATCTGTTGGATTTAATAGAAGAGATAATTACGCAGAATTTTCGACTTTGCTTCGCCCAGAGCCCCCCCTCCCCACCCCCCTGTCCTGCATCCTCCCCAAACAAAAATGAATAGAGGAGTACAGTGAGAGGTCAAGGCAAGGCCAGCTCGGCTGCTACGGAGAAAGTGAGAAAAAAAATCTGTTTTTTGTTGGTTTTTTTGTTTCGTGTTCCCTCTCTCCGTCTTCTACCTCCTCCTCCTCCTCCTCCTACACACTACCGTGATTTATGGTGGCCATCCATCTTCAGACTGTGTCCATCACCTCCTCGTTGCTAGGCGATCATGGCAGCAGCTGTGCGTTGTGAGAAGGGGTACGGTCGTCTCAGTCCCAAGCCCCCGACTTTATTCCCCGTAGCCCCACCTCCCCTCCCCTTAACCTAAGATTCAACTTGAAATACAGCAGCCGCTGTTTTAGTCTCAGACACAAACTGCAGGTTTTAAAAGCTTCGGCCCGACACAAGGCCTGATTTCAGATCTGCCCTGAAGTCTGATCTGTGGCCAGATAATTAAATTTTAACATTGACATTTTCATTGTTTTGGACATAATTTCTCAACCATAAAACAAGAAAAAAAAAAGGATAGCACATGTGGCCCTTTTGATTTTCTTAATGGAACAAAGAAAACATGAACAGATCAGATGGAGTTTAAACAGGTTCATTCAAAATAAATGTAATAATTGACTAAATTGCATTGAAAAGTGTCCTTCGTCTCGATGTCCATTCGTTTCGGTGCATTCAGATTTTACTCATACATTAATCTACAATTACAGATAAATTACCTAAGATTATTTGGTGAGAATTAACAGATTCTCTCACATTCCTGTTTTACTGTTTTTTTATGTATGAGCAAATTTAATTTAATAACACATATCTTTGGCTGGATGTAAATGTGATATGTTTAAGCCTGATACTCATCTAGTTAAGGTAGAATATCCTCCAGCCCACCCTCAGTCAGTCCTGTTCACTCAACCTGATGACCTTTTATCAGGCTTGTTTTATACGGCTGTAACATAACGAGGAGTGGGGAAATATACGGCTCGGCCCTGCTTCATGGGGCTCTGAGGCTCCAGAGCTGCTCAGGGAAGGCGTATAAAAAGTGCGATGGAACGCAGGAGCAGAGAAGTAGGTTGAAGGAAGTTTCACGGAGTGCATGTATCGGATAGAAACCACACTGGATGGATGTACACGTCGCACTGGAACACCGTCTTCCCACAGCACCTCTGTCCCTGTTACTGTCCTTGGATCTGCACCAGTTTGTGTCGTTTGTTTATCGCTTATTTTGGCTGCAGTAAAGTATCCGATGGCTTAGTAATGAATTCTGTGCCAGCGTCAGGAACAGGGCCTTAACGTGGTCCTTTCATGTCAGAGAAACAAACTGAGCGTTCAGCTCTTGAAGGTCTGAATGTGCAGCTGACAGCTCCCAGGTCCAGTCGCAACACAACAGTCGTCCGAGGATTGAATCTTTACTCTCTCTCTCAGCCTCACTTCCCCGTTGTCTCGCTCTCCTCTTACTATGTGCATTGACATGGTTCAGCCCTGAGCTTTGCCTGGGGCCAGAATCATCTCCCTGTTTTTCCCATCTCCCATATCACACATCCTGCACTACAATCGGCGGACACAATGTATTCACAATGCCATCAGGGGGTAGAGAACACACACAAATAAAAACCGACAAAGACATCCACGGCTGCTCGTAACACGATAGCCTGTTTGAGGATAATGCAGTGGCGGAGGTATGCATAAAAAAAAACCCTTAGCGGCGCTTGATGGCCGTCTCTGGTCATATCTGAGAGGGGAGGGGACTTATGTCAGGACTTGTTAATTTTTTCCGATGGCCACGGATCACCTGTTACATATTTTCTCGTGGGACTTGGAGGCGGCGTGCGAGGATCAAAGAGAAAGGAGGCAGAGGACTAAGTTTGATTGAGTGTGTTACTTTGACAAACGTGTACAACAGAAAGGCATTTTAGGTATGTTACTGATCTGCTGCTGTTTTGACAGAATGGGGCTGTTTTTGGACTAAATTATTCCGATCTATTTAAAGAGTTTTAGGCTGCTGGGAAACTCAAGAGAGTGGGTGGAAGTCTGCAGTTTGTAGTTGTCTTTTTCTTTTTTTCTTTTTTTTTTGATTGAGACTGGGGTGACTTCCTGTCCTGCAGTGTTCTGGAGCTGTTTCCTGTCGGTGAGAGCCCCCCTGCCGAGGGGTCGTGTTGGTTTAAGGGCGTCAAGGTCCAGTTAAAAAACTGTACACATGTCAAGAAACGCTTGTCATGTTGACACAGTTTAACTCTCTCCTCTCTCTGAGACGACCTGCACCACCGACAGACTTCAAAGATCCCGGCTAACGTGATCCGAGGTCTTTGCAACAGCGTCTGACCCCGATCCTCTGCTCCGCTACCGCATTATAAAACACTAAACTTTATTTATATTCCATCGTCTGCGCAAGAATTCCAGCTTCATGTGAATCACTGTCTTTCAGTCCTGTGATCACGCTCAGCCTCAGAATGCATCAAACCCATGACAACAGAATGATCGTCAGGCTTTCTTTTTTTGGAAGTCATTAGTTTTTTTTGTTGTTGTCTTTAAACAACGCCAGAAACCTTTCCTGTAATCTTTACTGTAAGCAACGAGGGACCACCCATGAAGACAATTTCCTCTCCCCTCCCTGGATCCCTGCAGATTCTGCATGTGCATGGAACAGTTTGCTTTGCAGCAATAAAGTTATAAAGATTGAAGTTTGCCGAGTTATAAAAGCAGAGTAAGCATTGCCTTTTCTCTTAGAATGTGAATTTAACATCCAAACCTGTAACAATAAAAATATATATTTACAATAATGCCGATTATGTGATTTATAAAATCCAGAACATGAAATGCACGAAGTTAAAATACTAGAATTCCAACCACGCTAATGATCTAGAATGTACCGTGTAATAAACATCTTATTATGGTGAGATGGTGAGTGTGGCTGCCTGAGATCTCCATAGCTGAGGGGCCTAAACGGCAAAAGCTTGGTCGGTTTAATGACAAGTTGTGATTACGGAGCAGTTGCACAGAAGGATTCTGCAGAGATCAGACTCACTCACAAAGCAAGCAGTCAAATCCTAAAATCAATTCTGAACCTCATCTTTATATCTGCATAATAACGCTGAATGGAATATCCCTAAAAAAACATAATAAATTGGGTCCAGGAACACAGTGAATTTAAACTATTTGTGGAATAAATTCTGAAAAACAAGCAGCTTTGTCTTCTGACATCCATGCTGTGCCTCTTTAACATAAATAAATATATATATTCTACTCATGACCTCACAATGGCCTCCTTTAAATCACGACGCCTGTGGCGAGGTCGTACAGTTCAGAGAGCGAGCAGTCATGTGAGAATGAGGGTCAGGCACAGGTAGAGCTTTTAATGACGCATCCTGTTTACCTCGCGGCCGCTGGGTGTGATCTCGCTCCCAGACTGTTCATCCCTTCCAGGAATTTGATCAGTGGTCATCAAGAGACGCATTTAAAAAAAAAAAGAACTTGATGTGTAATTAGCGGCTGGACGCTTTTCCGAATGAATTAAAGGACGATTAAAATAGGACAGAATAATGTGCTTGTTGTCCATGAAGGGCACAGACTCCTGCTGAACAAACGCATGATTGAGGTCTACCCTGTTATCACTCTTGCATATGAGGCCTATTTAAAACACATCAAAAACAGACAGTGCTTTCAGCAGCACTTGAGGAGACAGAGCTCATGGGACAGAGAGACAGTGAAAGGCTCTGTTTCCCAGGCAGCCACAGCACCTTCCTGCTTAATCACCCCCTGTCCCTGCCCTGTCTGTTGTTCCTGATCGTCAGAGTAGCACTGCAGTATTTCTATCAGATGATCTCTCCCTCCTCGTCTGCGGCCCTTATGTTTATGAAAATGATACTCCGCAGGAATGCCTCCCGGACGCCAAGACGTCACTGTCTCTCTTCATCGCTTGCGTTTGTACGTATGTATGAGCGTGTTTGTGTGTGTGTGTGTGTGTGTGTGTGTGTGTGTGTGTGTGTTTGAGGTGTATCTAGCCCAATCTAGCAAGCGCAATGTTTTCTGCAGCCTGTGTGTTTTTCTGAACGTGTTCTTGCTATCTCTGCGCAAGCCGTGACTGAGATGTTGATTGTGCAAATGTGCACCTCCTACCCTCCTTATCCCCCCCCAACGGAATCATTCATGGAACCTAATGATTCTTGTCTTTCCCCACATGGCATCAGCTCCCTTTATCATTACACACACACACACACACACACCAGGAACACTCATACATTGGCCCTTTACCATATGCCAGGATATTAGTTAAGACTGCATCCAAGAGTATTGTTGTATTCATAATCCTCGTCTTTTTTTTTTTCTTTCGAAGGGAGCCTCTATACTCCCATCACCTTTTATTAGCTTGATAAATCACCTCTGTTGTCAGTCAAGCCAGGGAGAATAATTGGATGTGGTTGTCGCCCTGTGTGATGGATTATCAGTCATTGGGGATTAAATTAACAGATAGTGCTCAGACATAATGGTTTTTGTTTTGCATTTTAAATTGCCTGGGAGCACGGCTAGACTCCGTAGGTTTTATAGTTAGTCCTGTTGGACCCCCCCCCTCCCCTCCTCCGTGCTCCTGGGCTTAATGACAAATGAACAATAACCTATAGGGCTGCGGCTGTATTAATGTGAAATGTAAAACATTTAATACGAGAGAGGCCAGCGAAGGGTGAGAGATGTGATAGTATGAAACGAAATTGGATATAGCGGGAGTTTGATGAAATATCTGGACAATGTGAAGAAATATTTGGAATGTTTTCTTGAGGAAGAAGAGAGAGTTGACCTGACAACTTGGTCAAGCAGTGTGTGCCCGGCTGGCCTGATGCAAGCTGACAACTGTGACCAGCTAGTCAGGACACAAACGTATTAACTACCTTGTCCTGGTTGGATTTCCTCTTTCAAAATGAGCCTCTGACAGGAATACCTTCCAGGGGAGAGGTGGAAGAGAAAGAGAAGCAAAAGGAAAGAGGGAGGTGGGCAGCGGCTCCAGCATTGGCAGGAGTGAGATATCTCCCTTGCCTGAGCAGGAGCGATTTACCTCCTCGCCCCCTTCGCCGTCCCCCCAAGCCCCTCCCTCCTCCCTTCACGTCCACATTATCATAATTGTGTCCAGAACATGAGGGGCCGGGGAAGTGATCATGTCATTTTATTTACACCCTGCTTGGCCCTTTTTACAAACGACATGCCACTGACTGCCAAGCGGACTGGGGCCCGACGACATCTTTTGATCAGGGCTGTCGGACCCTATCAGCGGAGAATGGCAGGTAATGGATACCCAGTGACAAACCAAATCTCCGGGAGGACGAAGAGTGGGCCGCACCTGCCAGGTCTCCATTAGGCTGGCCTCTCAGTGGGGCTGCCTGCTGACTGTGCCCCCAGGGCCCAAATCAGACCAGCGCCAGCTACATGGCTGCCTAGAGATTGGCTGTTAGCACTGGAAATGAGAGTTATTTCAGCTATGACATTTTTGTTTAGACTGGATGTGTGTGTGTGTGTGTGTGTGTGTGTTGACACATTGCGGAATGAAGGCTTTAGTCACAGCATGTGCGTCTTTGTGTGTCCACATGCACAGGCGCAACCTTGTGAGTGCTCGAGCCATTAAAGCGTATACCTGCAGCTTCTTTCTGTGGCGTTTGTCTCAGTTACGATAATGTCCTAATGGCCTCAGACCTGTCCACAAGCCGTCCACTGTTTTTAGAGATTGTTTGTTTTTCCTTAAGTTCGGCCGTTTGGTGAGTGAGGTGGACAGGAAATGAGGGAGGGGGAGTTTTAGGGGAGGGGGGGGGGCATGGTGACACTGCGGAAGACGGGGGTGAGTTCACGCGAGACAGACGAGTTTGTGTGTATACGTGTACATGACCACCGACGCACGTATCATTTGTCTCTGTGTGAACAGAAAAAAAATGTGATTATTGCGATCATGTTGGCAATCTTCACTTTCATCTCCTCCTCTTTATCCCCCCTTTCCCTCTGTCTCCTTTCATTTACTTTATTATTTTTCTATCTGATGAAATGCGAGATTTCTTTGCATTGTGTTTGTATTACATTCAGCACCTGCTCGGACCGTCGCAGTTTGCTTTTTTAATAATTTGACAATTTCCCTAACCTCCTCGCTCCAGTCCAGACGACACTGTTGGACGTCCGTTCAACATGTTCAAATTTCACAACAAAGTTCTGATGTCTTTTCCCTTGAAATCCTTCAAGATATGCATTCTGTGTGTGTGTGTGCATGTGTGTGTGTGTGTGTAATCAGAGAAGAGGCAGATGAAGAGGCGTCAGACATATTAACTGACAGATGGAGGTTGATCCAACTCATTTATTACCCCAGAGGAGAATGCCACAGTGAGATTGGGCTTCATTAATTTCAGATTTAGTTTTCATTTCAAGCTGTTGCGCCCTGAGATAAATAAAATGGCGCATTATGTTTTTGCCAAGATATTTCTTTTTTGTTTTCCTCCAATAGAAGGAGTGAAAAGAGGGGAGGCATAAGTTCCGTGTGGCTGGGGTAGTATATAAATACAGGCTCGCCTAGAGGAAAATAACACCTCAACGGTTGATGAGGTGAAATGGGATGACTGTAATTTCTCAGCTCAGCTTTAAAGGCTCCCACACAGATGGCTCATTTATCCCTGGGAGTCCTCGGGCACACATAGCAGGGAAACTTTTTCTCCAGTTATTCTAACGTGGCGTTTTCACTCCCTGCAATTTAACTCATCTCTTTCTTTCTCTCTTTGTTTCCATTCTCCTTGCAGCCTATTCTCCTGAGGAGCTGGCAGAGCAGACTGTGGAGGATGAAGAGGCAGAAGCAGATGACCTGCCCTCGATCCCTCCGGATGAACTTCCCATGAAAGATGAGCTTGTGGAGCAAAGCGTGGGGCCTGCCAAGGAGCAGGCATCTGACCAACAATCAGTAGGGGTTGCAGAGCTCTCAGGACAAGACATGGACAGTGAGTCCCATGTCAGTGAGACCAGTGACCGGCTCTCAGACTTTGAGAGCCCCTCCAGAAAAGCCGAAGGTGCTTCGGCCGCAGCACCTCTGAATGGTGACACTAAGACACCTCCCATAGGCATTGACACCTTAGAACAAATGAAGGCTATTTACTCCAGCTTCCTGACCAGCCCCTTGTGGTCACCGCTGAACTTAAATTCCACACAGCCACAGGTGCAGTCAACAGCTTCGACAGAGAAGCCAACTCGCAGCAATAGCACTAGTAGCAGCAGCAGCTGCAGCAGCGGTAGCTATGACTGGCACCAGTCTGCAGTGGCAAAGACACTACAACAGCATCCTCCCCAGAGCCGGCAACCTGCTCAGTCTGAGCCCAGCCTCTTTAGTACAGTCCAGCTCCACAGGCAAAACCCAAAGCTTTTTGGCTCAATCTTCACTGGGGCCAGTAAATTCCGCTGTAAGGGCTGTAGTGCCGCCTACGACACCCTGGTGGAGCTGACCGTGCACATGAATGACACAGGCCACTACCGTGACGACAACCACGACAGGGCAGGCAGCGGTGCAAAGCGCTGGTCCAAACCACGTAAGCGATCCCTGTTGGAGATGGAGGGGAAGGAGGACGCCCAAAAAGTTTTGAAGTGCATGTACTGTGGCGACTCTTTTGAATCCCTCCAGGACCTCAGCGTCCACATGATCAAGACCAAACACTACCAGAAAGTGCCTCTGAAGGAGCCCATAGCCCCTGTGGCAGCCAAAATGATGTCTTCAAGGAAACGGGGACATGTGGGGTTGGATCTTACTGCCTCACCGCGTTCTAGAGAAGGTACCCCCAAAGCTAAGCACTCACAGCCAGACTCAAGTGATCCCTCACAGAAGCCCTCCTCCAGCCCCTACACCACCCCTAATAACCGCTACGGTCACCAAAACGGTGCTAGCTATGCTTGGCAGTTTGAATCTAACAAGTTCCAAATCCTTAAGTGCATGGAGTGTGGGAGCTCCTATAATACACTGCAAGAGCTGAGAACCCACATGATGGTGACAGGACACTTTCTGAGGATGACCAGCTCTTTGGGAAAGAGAATCAAAACCCTTCCTGAAGCCACCTCCCCCAACCCTGGGAAGATGGTCACACCTACTGAGCAGCAGTTCCAGTCGGTGCCACTGGCCCCCTCCACCTTCTCTTCCCCCCCTGTTCAAACTGCAACTCCCCCTGCCACCTCCCCTCCCCTCAAAGAGATCAAGAAGGAGGAGGTCGAGGAGGAGTGCACAAACGAAGAGGCCGTTGCAAATGAAAAGCTAGCTGCTGTTTCCGTTGGGAAGGAGGAAGATGCTGAGAAGGAGGAAAAATATGACATCTCAAAGTATAACTATCTGACTGAAGAGGACCTGAAGGAGAGCCCCAAAGGAGGCTTTGATATTCTCAAATCACTGGAAAACACTGTGACATCGGCCATCAACAAGGCCCAGAGTGGGAATGCTAGCTGGGGGGGCTATCCTAGCATCCACGCTGCCTACCAGTTCCCCAGTGCCCTCAAGCTCCAACAGGCCAACATGGAAAAAAATTCTGGGATTAAGTTCTTGTTCAATGAAGGGGATGGAGCATTATCCAAGAACCAACCCCTGATTTCACCACCACTTAGTCAGTCCTCTCCCTTCCCCAGCAACAACTTCCAGGCAATGGAGGATTTAGTCAAAAAAGTGACTGAGAAAGTTGCAAAAGTAGAACAAAGGGTAAAGCAGATGTCCCCGAAGAGGGAGAACCATCTCTCCCCTTGTAGCGACGCTGGGGAATCGCATAAGGGAGGAGAGGCTGACTCACCTCGGGAATGGCGGGCTGTCACCCCAGCCAATAGCGACAGGGGCAGCCATAGCGACAGAGCGTCCCCAGTAACAGAACCCAAGCGGGATACGGCAGTCAAGTCCCCGCTCGCCTCTACACTGAGATGCAGTACGGCCATTATTACTGGCCATACTCCTCCAGAGCAGCCCTTTGTCAACCCTCTAAGTGCTCTTCAGTCAGTAATGAACATTCATTTGGGGAAAGCAGCCAAGCCATCCTTGCCAAACCAAGATCCCCTGAGTCTGCTCTCCAGGCTCAGCCAGAGCATGGCGGAGAGGGCTGCCGTGGCTGCTCCTCCATCACAGATGAAAAAGCTGGAAAGTGTAGTTGATAATAGTTTTTGCCAGCCCAGTGATGACCAGCCTATGGACCTCACGAAAGCGAGCAGTGAGAGAGGTGGCTCTGTAAGCGCAGCCCCCCTGACTCCCTCGTCCACAGCCTCCTCCATCTCTCCTGCCTCTTTTGTTTCTCCGGCAAAGCTCACGGTGGTCTCCCCCTACACATCCAGCAGCCCTCTTCATGAAAACGCACTGTCGGACATCTCAGACATGTTGAGGAACCTGACACAGTCCCACCACGTCCCAAAGCCTCCCTCACGGACGCGGGTCACAGATAAAGCCGACGTTGTGGGGTCTACTCATGACGATGATGAAACATCCATGCATGGGCACAAGCGTAAAGGCCGTCATTCCAACTGGAACCCCCAGCACCTCTTCCTTCTGCAGGCCCAGTTTGCGTCCAGCCTGAGGCAGACATCCGAGGGGAAGTTTATCATTAACGACCTCAGCCCACAGGAGCGAATGCACGTATCACGTTTCACCGGCCTCTCCATGACCACCATCAGCCACTGGCTGGCCAACGTCAAGTACCAGCTTAGGAGGACGGGCAGGACCAAGTTTCTGAAGAACCTGGACTCTGGTCAGCCCATCTTCTTCTGTAGCGACTGTGCCTCACAGATCCGAACCCCAGCAGCTTACGTGTGCCACCTGGAGGCCCACCTGGGCTTCAGAATCAAGGACCTGGGCAAGCTGTCCCACAAACAGACTGTCAGAGACTCCCACTGTCTCACTGAGAAACTGGTGCCGCTGGAGTCCTTACTTTCCCCACAGTCACAAGATGACTGCGCTGGTAATGGGTCAGTGTTCCGCTGCCAGCTCTGTGTCCGTAAATTTGCCACTAAGCACGCCATCAAGCTTCACCTCAGCAAGAGCCATGGGAAGTCTCCAGAGGACCATCTGCTGTATGTGTGTGAACTGGAGAAACACTAAAGTACTTTCGGCAGTAGACGTACGGGAGAGCATGTAGAGTTATTGTTAAAAAGAAAAAGAATATTTGAAAAGTCTGGTCATGCACAAAGTTGCCATGAACTACTGTTTAAATGTCAGCACAAAGTGTTTACATCTATTTGGCCCATCGACATGTCTGATTCCTCTGTTTCAAAAGACTTCACCTCAAAATATACTGTAGGTCAACGATACTCAGCCCAACATGTCATCGTCTTTGTCGCCTCCCCCCGTCACTCCATGTTCACCTCTGGGGAGCATGAGACAGCAGAGGACACAGAATCATAATCCTGGTGAATCTCTTGACTAGAAGGTCAGCTAATAACTTGAAATGTAATGACTATTGTATTTATTTTGTATTTTTTGTGCGTTTGGTTTTTGATTTTACTGGTAGACTGCATGTTCAACAAGTTCTACTGTTATGTTTGTACAGTCCTGTCCTGTCCAGATTTTAAATGCCCTCTGGTCATTTTCCAAACACTTTAAAACAGCCAAACGCCTGGGAAAGCTCCTTGGGAAAAAACAAAAACAAAAGAACCTGCCAAACAGCAAAAGTACCTTGCTTGTTTTCTTGTTTTCTCTGTACAGCCTATTGATTTTCTTGCTGATTGTAAAAGTTGCCTTGTTCTTTATCATTGATTAAGGGGCACTTAAAATCCAGGTCTGTGTAAAAATGTACATAAAGTGTATAAGCTTACAACTTGCTGTTTAAATTATGCATACTTGTTATATTTCCTAATTTAAGAGGACTATGACTATCCACTGGTGCAGAGCCTTTGAAGAAGATTAAAAAGGACATTGTTTTGCACAATAGTTTTATAAATGTTATTTGATAAAAAAAAAAGAAACAATACAAATATGTTAATGCCTTGTGCTTCTATGATTAAATTGAATTAACTGCTGCATAAAACATTTGTTTTCTCTCGTATTTGCCAATAGGAGGAATTTGTAGATCAAGGTGCATGTTTAAAAAGCAACATTTCACCAAGAGCTGTTTGGAATCAGTCTTTGAATGAGGATAGATCACTGACTCATCCCAGTGTCGTCCAAAATGTAGTTTCCAAACTGTAATCTAATTTGTCACAGGGCTTATGGGAAACAAAAAACATGCCCCGCCCAGTTGTTGTCCCACATTGTAATGACTAAACATTTACAAATCGTCTGACAGATCGCTCAGAGCCCACATCTGCAGAAACCCAGAGCAGAACTTAAAAGCCCTCAGCATTCATATCTGCAGTTGTCTTCACCAGCCGCAATTTGTCTCGATATTCCCGGTGATTTCTGTGTCGTTGCATTGTTGTGGGGCGGACCTGAGAGGTGCGAGCGGTGCCACTGCCTGCGAGGCGTCTGGCAGGTGGTGTGTGCTGCATGTAAACCACCAGATGTTTCCGAAACGAGCCACTGGAGGAGGAGGAGGAGGAGGAGGCAGGCGGGCGGCAACAGCAGGCAGAGTGGGCTGATTACCACGGGGGCTTGGATGCCATCAGGAGCCCTGGGCACAGACAGCAGATCTGGCACACACCTGGACTCCAAGACTGTCCCTTGGAAAAAATAAAGCAGTTCGTATATACGCGCACTGAGACAGGCTGACAGTGGTGCAGAATGCACAGACAGGTGCTATTCCCTCAAAGCAGGCTTTTGGATCTAACAATATTACTGGCAGGTGTTGATGCGATCAGGGTAGTCACAATTCAGGCTCGGTGCCATGTAATGAGAAAGTTTTTATGATGTTCTGTATGCATGATGAAGTCACACACACACACACACACACACATTATTTGCTCAGATTTTCTACCATCCACCTTTGTCTTATTAGAAGATGCCCGGGGACGCCGTGTTCTTTGTGTTTGATGTTCCCAGGCTTTGCTTGTCATGACTGACTGACTGAGTGACTTGGGGCCGGGGGAAGTTATCTGGTTACCATGGTGACGGCCATTTGCCCAGCCTCTAACCCTGCTCGCTCACTCAACAGAGGACAGCTCGAGTGCAGCACACCCATTTACTCTCTTAAATCTCATCATCTCGCTTCAGTTCCTCCCACCCGGGAACAGATTAATTAACACACACACACTGTGTCCTGACCCCGTCTTCTCACACAAACTCATTACCGCCTCAGACTTGCTCCCGGCCCTCCAACGTTTAGGATACATTGGTGTAACGTTGTGGGAGAACCCAGTGATGACTCACATCTGACAAGCAGAATAAAGCCCTTAACAAAGGATGATAATTGAAAGATGGGATTCAGAGCGGTGGCCATTGATAATGCAAATGAAAAAGGCTGAGCTGCCTTATTGAATATCTTGTATCTTGGTTTTCCGAGCTTAGGGAGTCTATGCAGATATAAAATTATCTCTCGGGCATGATCAGTTTTTTCTTCCAGAGCACTGTACGTGTTGATGAATGCTTTGGGCCTGGTGATGGACTCGGGGCGAGGATGGTTGGGGGCGTTAATGAGATAGTTGACACTTTAGGGGTTAATGAGGGGCTGGAGGGAGAGGGCTAAATGATTGGACTCTTGCTTGGATGCGCATTATAGAGGCTGCTACCGCAGAGCCTGATGGAAACCCGTGGATTCGCTGTAGCCCGTTATTTAGCAGGAAAAACACAAAACTCCTCTCGATTGTTTCTCAATTGAGGAGATTAGATGTGTTATCCATTGTTCTTTTGTCCCGACTATCCTTGAGGGCTGTGTAGTTATAGACGCCGATGCGCCTCAATGCTCCTAAAACAAAGTCAGCAGCGAAGGGGGAAGAAAAGAGGCGGACAGGACAGGGATGGGATGGGAGGAGAATGAGTCCCCCCACTCCTCCACTCCACAGATCTCCCATCAGCTCTTGTCATCCCTCTAATGAATATCAGTTAAATTGCTCTGTGGATCTGAGGAGTTTGGATGTCAATGTGATTTGTGTGAGTGTGGTGGATGGAGGGGCCCAGACTAATGAAAGGCGAGCAGAGCCTGACAGAGTGATGAGCATCAGACCAATCACACGAGAGTGGGTGACAGCGCCGACAGACAGACAGCTGAGGAGAGGTTATGTCTTTAGGAAAAGAAAATGGCTGCACAAATAGTGGCAGATGTCTTCGGAGCGCGCTGATAGATCCTGCTCCCGTCTCGGCGTGCGTGTGCAGTTGTGTAAACTGATACAGGCTGCCGTGTCACACGCGTGCTGCTCCGAAAACACCGTAAATTGTGCGTTCAGCAAGATTTATGGGAGCCGGCTCGCTCTTGTGTTTTAATGCTTGGCGTTAATCAGAGGAAGTCTTAAAAATATCAACAGGTTAAAAGAATAAAATGGTTTTAACCGCTATTAAAAAGGAACGACAAATCAAATGTTAGTGACCCGTCGTTATAATTTCACAAACAGGCTGCAAATAAGCTCCACGTCTGCCGCAGTCCTCGTGTGCCAAGATGGAAGACGACGTGTGTGTGTGTGTGTGTGTGTGTGTGTGTGTGTTGCAGCTTCCATACACACGGTGAAATGATACCCTCTGACAGCGGTGCAGGAGTCATGGGTGGAGGTGATGTCAGCGTCACCTCGGACCTCTGACCCCTGCCTCTAATCTACGGCAGGAGTCACGCACGTCTCCGGCACGCCGACACGAAGGTCGCTGTCCTTTTGTGCCAGAAACGAAACATCGCTTTTCATTTCATGGCACAAACAAATGGGCGCAAGCGTGAGGGGAAGTGGGGAAGAGATGGAGATGCGGAGACAGAGTGAGAGTGACTTCAAGGAGGTCTGATTTCTAAATGTTCCTCCTCTAGTGGGTGCAGGTTTTTCCTGCTGCTGTGGTGCGGCGTTCCGCTGCCTCCTGAGGTAGCTGTCAGAGGCGTTTTGGTGTGATATCTGACAGATTTGCTAAAGATACTCGTCTCAGGGCACTATTCTATATATCGTTAGTTTAATGCACAATGACATGACCAATTATAGCGAGCTCCATGCTCAAATAGCATGTCAAAACCTGTGTATCAATCCATTAGATCCTGTCTCCCATCACATTAAGTGGTACCTTTAGCTATCTGTTCGGCACGTAAAGAAAAATGCTGACAGAATGGAAAATCTGCCGGTGCCGTTCACAGAGCTGATGTCTCCCAGAGAAGGAGGCTGCCTCCCTCCCTCCCTCCCTCTCTCTCTCTCTCTCTCTCTCTCTCCTTCTTTGTCTTTCCGTCTCCCTCTCTCTCCCTTTGCCGCTCTCTCACGCACTTGCTCCACCATAGAGCACAAAATGCATAAACAATACATCTCGATAATGGCCTGCATTGTTTACTTAGCTCTGAAAATGTATTTGTGCAAAACTCTAAAATGCATTTAGGAGGAATCACTCACTCGGTGTAAAGCCGTTTTGACATTGGGGTGCTCTCAAAAGCAGGGGAAGTGTCATAACAACCTCATATATCACGTTATCAATTGGAATAAAAGGATGTGATGTATGTTACTGGGGAACAAACGGGTGGATCTGACCAGTATAGTCGCTCTCCTGGTATTTCTGCGCCAACCTGCTTCGTCGGCCATGATGGTGGGTGGGAGGAGGTGTGTGATTTAGTGCAGTTGGTCCTAACGACCTCTCTGTCCTTGTGACGAGGACACAGCCTCAGGGCGCTGGCATGGAGGATGTGCCTTGGACCGCCTGGCACCTCGCCTGGCACCACGCGTGGCAACACGTCCACACTCTGCTGCCCTCCTGATGGATTGGCCTGTCTCTGGTGCCACCTTCATGAAATCACTTTTTGATTTGTTGTCATGTTTTTCTCCCTTTTTTTTTTCCCCGCGACTTGGGTTTTTCACGGGTAAGAACACCCTCTGGTCAGGTATTACAAGAGTGATTAAATTAACCTTCAATAAATCAGCATAATGGAGCATTACCTGTGAGCGTGTGTGCGTGCCTGCCCGTCGGTATGAAGGTGTGCGATCCAGGGGTCAGCGTCACGTGTCCGTCCGCGGCGACTATATGAAGCACTTTGCCCCGTGGCTGAAGCTGCTCTTTCCAATGTGCCATTTCACAGGAAACACATCAATAAGGCGCGATTACAACGCTGACAAAATTAATCTCAACTGTCATTTCACACAGCTCCGGTTTGAGAGTGCTCTGATCAAGTTACATTAGTGGGAAGCTACTGAATGATTTGGAGAGGAATCAAAATCCATTTGACTCCCCTTCTGTTTGTCTAAGGCTCATTATCGTTCAGATCCATTCCTTACAAGACACAAATGACATTTATGAGTGCATTTTAATCTCAACTCCTGGATTTAATACACATAGTGCTGCGACGGCTGAGCTTGGCTTTATCGTCAGCTAGAGGGAGGAAGTCACATCAGGAGCTGTCTCAAGTAATGACAGGTGGGACCAATACCAATCTTTTACCAAATTTAATCAACAAACACTCTGTTAAAAATACACCTCCACTCCAGAAGACCTGCAAATGCTGCTCATAGTTAGAATTCAAACTCCCTTATTCACTCTGACACTCTATTACTGATGCACTTTCAAGCAGACAGCGTTTTAATATTGTCAAACTGGAGCCCAATTCTAAAAGAGACCTATTATGCTGATTTCCAAGCCTTGGTTCTTATTTCAGGCCTGCACTACAGTAGCCACAACACAGAGCCTCAGACGGGAGAAAGTCAATGTTTCATTCGTTCAACTTCAGGAAGCCTGATGAACGCTCGTCAATATCTCCTCATCCTCTCTCCGGTGTGGAAGGGCCTGAAAGCTGTGAGGATACGTCACAGACTAAAGCCGAGTATCAGGACAGAACTTATTGCAAACGGCAACTTCGCACGTCCAATCCTTCCCCTCTGAGTCTGAATCTGATCCGGAGCGCGAGAATCCACAGCACCGGCGTCTGCAGGTATTTCTGCAGGACATTTACTCACGGTGCAACGTGTGGGTAGTCTTTGGATGACAGTCCATATGTAGAAACATATGTTTCCCACTGGATAGTTCTCTGTGTGTGCTACAATTCAGGCTGAAGGAAATACAAAAGCTAATGTTGCAAGGGTTTTTTTCCCGCTTTCGCCACACAGTTTGGAAACCGGCGCGGTCGGCTGTTTATGTGCTGGAGCGCATTAAATGTCTATAACGCTCCTGGAGTAAACTGCTTTAGGAGAATGAGCTGTTCCAGGAGCAGTTGACTATAAAATCTGATATGCAGGCTTTTGGTCTCCCAGGGATTATTATTAAAAACCTTTAGCTGATCGTCTGAAGCTTGGACAGGAGAAGCAAGACAAAGCACAATAGGTGGATTAGGTGGAGAATTAATGGCATGGAATGAAGAGTATACATTTGTTCCATCACTGTCTTTTTGTTGTCATTCATATAATCGATATGTAACGCTGCTCTTTGAGACCCCCCCCCCACACACACACACTCTGCTGTGTGATTTGTTGCGATGGACGAATTCTTTTACAGCGAGTCCAACAGCATTTTCACCACAGAGCTTTTTGTTTCTCGTCATAAAACTCGTTTCTGACAAAGATACAAGCTAAAACCTCCAACAACTCATTCCTTCCGTCCGCGCTGTCTTCAGTGTCCTTCACAAGCCAATCTTGACAGCTCTGTCCAGAGGAGGAGGGCAAACTCAGGACATCTGCTTCTCTGCTTCACAGAGACATGGCAGGGATTTTGACACGGGACGTCAGGGTAATCTGACAAGACAAGCCTCATGTTTTATCGGACCGTTGGAAAAATGTGCCGCCGTCGCTCTGGCTCGTGTCTTCTGTACATCATTCTGTCTCCTCCTTGACTGTTACGCATTGTGTAGGTGGCACTGAGACCGAGCGTCCTGTGAAACAGATGAAAGGGTGGAGTGAAGGAAAGAGGGAGAGCGAGAGAGAAAAAGAGGAGTCAGACCCGTGACCTCTTCGGCCGCGCGACGTGTCTGGAGCTGGCAGGGGACGCAATTGAGAGTGACACTCCTGGTTGGAGCTGCCAAACTGCCACTTCCTGTCCTCTTTATTCACACATAACAGGAGTTTAAGCCGGACATCTGAAGAGCGGAGAACAGACATGTGTCTCCTTGAACAGCCATCGCTTCAGACTGTCGTTACCGTGGTTCAGAACCACGACTGTCAAGATCCCAGTTCAACACCCACGTGCCAGACGGGAACACAACAGTGGGGAAAACGAGCGGAAAGCGGTGCGAGGGGCTGGAGATACCAGATTGTGTGTTTTCTTTTTCTTGTAACTGACTGAAATATAAAACTTTCCTTGTCATCATTGTTCTCCTTGCGCCACTCCTCATGCCCCCCCCCCCACCCCCCCTCGGGTGTATTGGATTCGGGAGTCCTCAGTGGCTCTGTGCGATCAAATTGCCGGAGAATTGAAGAAATTTGACTCATAATTTTGACGTTTTGTGTTGAATAAACCTTTAACTTTGTTAGGATCAAGTTTGTCGCTGCTCATCATCCACTATCTCTTTTAATAGCTTTGTTTTTCTCCTTCCCAGCATCCCTAATAACGCTAGTGTCTGAAATGGGTCACTTTCACCAATACAAATAAGATTCAACGTCATGTGTCCGGCTCCAGGTTTTCATTGAATTCTGTCGCCTTGGGTCAAGTTTGTTTTATTTCCCTGATATTCTCGTCTTTCCTGCCTTTGTTCCACTGGTGTATATTCATCTCTCTTTTTGCTCTCCCTTGCTCTCTTTTCTCTCTGCACAGACAAACCCCCTCACTTGCACACATGCACACATTATCCTTGGGCTATTACCAGGATAAGTCAATTTGATCCATTCAAGGCAATGGATGTCATTTTATTCATATATTTTCAAGCCTAGTGACTTTATTAAAGGCTACTGCTTCAATCTATCCTGAATGGATGAATGCACCCACTGATGAAACACAGGAAAAAATGAGGCCCACACATCCTGAAATGACCGCAGCCAATCAGCCTGTCATTTTTAAAACGTGTCCTCAGATTCTGTGTTTTATATGCAATCGAAAACAGCTTGGTGACGCTGGAGCTTTTGGCACAATGTTTTCTATTCATCGGTCAGTGAAGAGACAGAGAGCTGCCTGCCCGCCTTCCGATGACAAGAGAATGGCTGTTGAGACTTCCAGCTTGGGGGAAAAAATGAGATGTTACAGTCAGTGCAGGCGCGGAGCAGAGAAAGTTGGAGAGCAGACAAAAATGTGTCTATTCATGCCAACTGGTGTCCTGACCCTCCTCCAGGCTGCCATTGCCTTCTGTCAGGAGAGGGAATTAAAGGGCCATTCTCCAGACGTGAAAACTTCCACTTCTTTCCGACTGGGCCTCATCCATTCTCTGCCATCCCGTACTTACCGCTTTAAGGTCAACTCCGATACCAAATAAGTGCTGAAAGAGGAAACTTCCCATTGAGGTTTGCTCAGGAAATAAACAGTAGCTCCTGTCTCTTTAAGTTGAATATGAAAAAGCCAGAGTGCACATGGGCAACTAGTCTTCCAGAGCAGAGGGGAAGGTCATGTAGAGTTCAGAGGGAGTGCGATGACGGATGGCTGTAGAGGGACTCGCTCAAAGTCCAGGCTTCACTGGACGTGAGCGGGTCAGGGAGAGCTGGGACCGGACCAAGGACGGCCAGGGCTGAACCCAAGTCTCTGAACATCAAGTCTGCCATTAACTGGATCAGCAACTTGCATAAAGTCTCTCATGTGGGAAAAGTTGAACTAAACCGTGTGGATGGCTGGAGCAGACCATCAAGGATCTGACATTGACAACTACAAAACTTAAAATAAAGCATTTGACAACTTATGTCAATTCACATGTACACAGCATCTCTGCAACTCTCTACCATTGTGAAAGTTCTCAGAAAAGACTTGCCCTGGCACATATTTTACTGACATTCAGAGAAGAACACAAGGAATTATAATTCACAGAAATCCTCCATTCCAATTCCAGCTGACAGTGAACACATAATGTAGAAATCTGTCCACTTGTTACCACGAAGGACGGGACATAAGAAATCCAAGAAATGGACCACCTCTTAAAGGGACACAGAGCTCTTAGAGAGTCCAAGCAACAATGATTGATTCTGTCGACATCAAATATCCCTTCACACAAGCGTAGCGGTGAAGAAACCCTAACTCAAAACTTTGGCTGGTTTGGAACTACAACACAGTTATTATATCCCGTTACTGAAAGACTGAGGGTACTGAAAGAACTATGTTAAAAGTTCAAAAAAAGTATACATTGGCCAGGAACAATGTGAGCTGAGAACACTTAAGCATTGCTACTCAACCTAACGGCTACATCACTGTTATACTGTGCTTAGTGTTAAAGTCAGGGTCCCTTTTTATGGTTCATTTCCTTTAACCAACCTTTCTGCGACTTTGCTGCACACTGCAGTTTGTTGATATTTATCTGAGGCTTGTCAGGACTGTGAAGTAGTTAAGTTATGTTGTTGTTTTTAGTTCTCACTTCCTGTTTTATTTTGAAACCTGGTTTGTGTTGCCTTCCGTAGCTTAACTTCCTGTGCCTGATTTCCTGATTGCTTTCACCTGTTCCCCATTAACTGGTCCCAGTATATATACTCCTCTCACCCACATCACACTGCCAGATTGTCTTGCCTGCTACCTTGTGTTTTTCAAGCCTCCATGTCCATGCCTGATCTTGATGATACTTTGAGTTCCTTTTTGACATTTTTTGATGAGCCTTTTTTCCCCTACTTGGGTGATTTTTAGTTCTTTGAAAATAAGAGGACTTTTATTTTGACCTTCGCCTACGGAGTTGTGCTTTTTGGGTTCAGTTCTTGGGCCTAGTCGTGACAAGGCTGTGCTCTGCATTGGAGTCAACGTGGTTCGGAGCGAAGAAATCCACTGACACGGCAGCTACACATCGCTTCAGGTTTGACCTTTAAGATATTTAAGTTGGGAGTAATGACTTGGCAATTTGCAAGTATTTTGCAGAAGTTGGACACAAATCCAAACAAACTGGGCTTGCACGGCCCAAAATGAGTCTTTATAACACAGATGTTGAGATGATGATAAAATAGAAAATATGTCATGTCATGTCATTTTCCAACCGCTTATCCGTTGCCGGGTCACGGGGGTAGCACGACTGCACCCAAATCACATTGCACCAGTAACCTGAGACCTCCTGCGGGTGGTGAGCCTACTGGAGGTGGTTCCTCGTCGGGGAAAATAGAAAATATGAAGAAAAAAATTGGGTTTTTCATCCGAAAAAGGTCGACAATCAAAACATAAAAATCATGTGTAGCGGTCAAGAAGATGATTAGCCTTGCTCTGCATTTACTGAGGCCCTGTAACGGACTCTGTTGCTCCAAAGGTGAATTGAGACGTGCGGCTCCACGTCAAACATGCTGAGGGAACACAGACAAGAAGTGGAAGTGAAGCGAGGGGACTTTACATCCACAGCGTGGCCGAAATCTCTTCCACGACATCCTGTGGCCTCCTCAGCGCTTTCTGTTTGACTCAACCACACAGAGGAGGAACCAGAGGCTCCCACAGTTGTAGTGAAAAGAGACGCGCTAGCGTGCATGTGTGTGAGACAGTTACAGAATCTAAATTCATCTCCTCCTGCCTCCAAAAGCCTCCCGCAGCCCTCCACCTCCTCTTCCGCCCTCCTCGGCTATCAGAGCTGTATCGTTTTGCAAACCTCTGCGGTGATGTTGTCAGGCTTCTTTCTGTGAAGTGGCCCCGGCCATAAAACAACAGTGACGTGAGTGATTGATCCAGCAATGAGGATGGCAATACTCCTCTGCATCAATATGAAGGCAGCCTGCGGGACTGGAGCCCTTTCAGACAGCTCTCTGTTTCTCCTCAGAGGAAAAATCCATACACAATTGATGGCAGTTCAAAGAGAGGCTTTATTGTGGGATATCAAATAAAACATCAGAGAACACAGAGAGCGGCAGAGAGAGAGAGAGAGAGAGAGATAGAATGAAAGAGTGCACATGAGTGAGTGAGAGGGGATGGGTGTGAAAGAGGGGGAGACAGAAAGAGCGATCTGCATTTTTGCTTTATCTCCTTTTTGCACCTGAATGGTAATGAACTGGCTTAGGCGGAATGGAGAGACTTCATCGCTTGCAGAGGACTTGCAGACAGCATGTGGATGTCAACAGTATCTATGGCACAATTACACTATATGACCCTACACCAGAGCGGTATGCAGATACAGAGACCAGGTGATTGTATGCGAAAGAAGACAAGCTCAGATAGGTCGCTGAAGGTGTTAAGTATTTATAAGGTTATTTCAGGGTATGAGGGAGAAGTGCGAGTGTAAGAGGGAGAGATATCCGTCGTTTCCTGTCTGTGCTCTGCAGCCTGGCCCTCGGCAAAACCCTGCGATGATTTCATCAGCGCTGCTTCTAATCCACTTACTTAATGAAATACATAATTAACACGGCTTCATTTTGGTTGGGACACTTTTGACTGAAATCATTTCCTGTGGCCACTGTTGCTATAATTGAATGTGTTCTCCACACCCAATCAGGACCTTTGGGTGTGAAGCAGGGGTTTGTGGGTTTTTCCCTTGATCTGGTTAAATTGCAGGATTAATGGTTTCATTTGTATTGTTTGCGCGTCATATTGTTTATCCATTTGTTGCATGGACGCACAGCAATCAGACTCCAGTGATTAGATTCTGAGTGATATTGGGGATATGACCTAAAATGATCTTTATTGGTGAAGAACGGGACATTATTTCTTCCTTTTTTTTTTTTTTTTTTTTCCCGATTTATCCGCAGTTCTGCCGGAAACAACTGATCAGATCTTGATCACATTAAAAAGAAATTAAGCAGTTCACTGCTGCGGATACAACCTTTTAAAAAATAGCCCTGATGTGACGGCACGAGCACAGGCGGAGGCAGAGCTAGCTAACATGTTCGGTCCTAACTGTCTGTCTCCGTTCACTTTGGTTTTGATTCCTTTTTCTTTTCATTCCGACGATTTTATTCTGATTCGTCTCTCTCGCTCTTCCCCTGTCCTGCTCTTTGGTCATGATTGATCAGTGTGTCAGGTATGATGGGGCATCATGGCGTTCGCGCGGGTTTGCATCTCAGTCATGTGACTGCAGCAGATGGCACAGCTGAGTATTAGAGTGGGTACACCTGCTGTTTGCTCTCCTGCTTCCTGCTTTACTGCTATCAAATACCACCAAGGGAGAGCGAAGGAGCGAGATGGAAGGGGCGAGGGAGGAGGGAGGTGATGGAAAAGTTACGAGGCAGGCTGGGAGAGCTGCTTCCAGAGAGAAAGGAACAAGAGAGGAGACAAATGGGAGGGGAGGCATAAAGGAAAACACGATCAGAGGAAGATGAGACGACGACACGTGGGGGTTGAGATGAGGGAGGTGTGTGATTGTGCAAAACAGAGGTGGAGCAAAAAAAAAAAGAAAGAGGGCGCGGAATGAACTGCATAAAAAACGAATGTGCCTTATTCCCTTAATCGTCTCTTTCTCTTAATTTCCCCATGCGTCGTCCTCCCTCTCCGCCTCAGTCATACGGCTCAGATCATGAGCTCGTAATGACAGGATGTGGTCGAGGATCCATTTAACACCCGTTCCAGACCAGTGGATGAGTTCAGATAGAGGGGCTTTAGAGACACACACAAGTAACTATGACTGATTGCAGAGCCCGGTGACGCCAAGGGACATCCTCTATGTAATTCTCTTAGTGTAGCATAATATCATTTATCCCACAAATAGGCGTATGACCCTGCAGTACCCGTGTCACTCAGAGTTCAAGACTTGGGGAGTGCACTCGAAGGGCAGCGCGCGCGCACACACACTAATCACACACAATCTGGCCAGTGCATAAACATACATTACATTGCACTCACACACATACACACGTCTGTGCTCTGCAGCTATGCATGAAGACAAGCAGACGCAGATAAGAGACGACCACTCGCACACACACACATGCTCATAACATATGCATAAGCAGCACGCGGCGTTGAGGGCATTGCTGACTAATAGAAGCTCTCTGTGCGGCCTGCAAACACAGGCGCGTTATCAGTGATGAATTCCACCACACCTACCCACCTTGACAGCGGTCCAACCGGCAGCCTCCTCGGCTGCTATCTGCCCTCTACAGCCCTGCTCCTGGGCTGTTTGGGAATGAGTGGCAGGTGTGTGTAAATGCTGGAGCCGATATGTCACAGGCACCAATCTGCAGTCCCCGGGGATTCTACTGGGAGTTCAGCCCGAGTATCACACGGCGGAGAAAACAATTTCTGCTGCCAATACTCCCGCGCGGATGAGAAATGTTTTAATATTTGCCGCTGCTTTATGGCCGCGGCGGTGACAGTGATGGAGAAAATGTCAGCTTTTTCCACCCTTAAATGCCACTCTTTGTCTCAGTCTGTTTCTTTTCATTGATCTCTGCCTCTGCCGCGGAATCAATAAGGTCCACCAAACAGACGCTTGTCTGAGAATGCATTGCAGCTCCTCCCTCTCGAGCCGCCGCAGCGAAACAGGATTTCACACTTTTACTTTCTTTGCCTAATTAGTTATCCAATACGGGCCCAGGTTGTGCACGGCGGCACGCACAAAGGGAGAAATGGCGTCGTGATTCCACAGCTGATTTAGTTGTCAGTCAATGAAAAGAGCCCCTGCACCATGCACCACCAGAGAAAATAGGCTAATGCAGACATTGTGTTGGGGGGACATTTGTATGCTCACTTCACTTTCTTTGGCTCACAGAAGCAGTTTTGTGTGTTTTCTCTAACTGCCGAAACATTTAGCCCAATAATAGAAGCATGAAGAAGGGACAACAATATCTCCTTTCTTCCCTCCAGTGACTGCGCGGCTCGGCAGAGGCTTGTCGATAGTAAGTGACCCAAACTTGCACTCTCACAGGGTGAAGGATAATTCAGTCAGTGTTGTCACTCAGCTGCAGTCCCTCTTCAGCTTTCCCCTCTGGTGCCGCCGCGAAAAGGCAGAGAACAAAAGAGATAGAGCCGTAACAGTTTAAGGCTCGACCAGGATGGTGGATGTACCTCATCGACCGCGGCCCTTAGGAGGAGACTCTAACCGGAGTCCATGTCAATCCAGATCGGATATCTGCGACGTCAGGGAGTGATTTAAACGCGGCTCGCCGTTTCTTTCTTCAGTTTTTTTTTTCCAAGTCACATAGATATTTCATCAGATGATTGAGAGGTTAGGACTTAATTGTGAGCAACAATGGGTCCATTTAGCTGAATCGTTGATTCCGGGGTCGTCCAGGGGACATCGGGGAGAGTGATGATATAATATAACGCATCACTTCCCTTACATGTCGACAGGGCAGACAATTAAAGGTTTGTTCTCACAAGAAATGTCTTCCATTCCGGGGGGTTGAGGGAGGAGGAAGAGGAGGGGACATGAAAGCGATCCCTCATGACTTACTGGACAATGCATTGTGTTTATGGACACATGTCGATCCACACAAACACACACACTCACAGTGCACCTATTGTGCTGGGCTACACAAAAACACCGATATTCATACGCTCATAAAAATGCAGCAACATATATACAGTAAATCTTGTCGTTGGTTTTCCGTGAAGGAAGGAAACAGATGCACAATACCTGGAAGCAGCCGACGCTCTGCATGCTGCAGGCCGTTACAGGTTAATGTTTAAAGCAAACACACCACTTAAAGGGGTTTACGGCTCACTTTAACAATTCACATGTTTTCCCTGTGGTCCACTACAGCTCAGTCAATATTTACAACACGAACAGCTGCCGTCCAAATCCCACCCCCCCCCCCCCCCCCCCTCTTTTTTTTTCTGACCTTTCATGTCAACCTGACAGTCGGCGTACGAGTAAACAACTTGTTCACCTGCAACGAGGAGAAGGGAGCTCTTGAACAGTAAACGGCTGACTGGTTTTCGGGGAGTCGATAAGAGCGTTCATATCTGATACGGAGGATGGAGCCGCTTAGGGAACTGCGGAAGAAACGTCAGATGACAGATGTATTTGTAAAGACGGAGGTCTGGAGGCTCATCGGCATTTCTCATTGATTCTCAATGGAGCCATGTGGGTATGGGGAAAATTACAACTGGCACGTCTCAATCTATCAGCGACGGTTTTAATAATCTGGAGGTGAAGCAGAATCTCTACTGAACTTAATCAAGGCAGCGTTCACGCTAACCTTTTAATATCATAAATGTTAACGAGTGTGAAAGTCTTGTTTGGAAGGAAATTAAGATCCATAAAAAAGAGTGATTAGGATATTAACGGAAACAGATAAGCTACATGCGTGTTATTTTCTGCCACTAGGGGTCTCTTCAGTGGGCTACGGAGCTAAATCCAGAATATGGAAGTTTTGAGCATTTGGTTTCATGTATATTTACACAGGTTAACAGATAATATATCACTGTTTTAAATGTTGTTGTTTGTATTAATGCTAAAATGTGTTATGCTACACCTTTAAACTGTGTAGCGGTGTGTGTGTGTAGCTGTCCATGACACACACAGCATGAGGCCAGTCCTAGAGAAAACATGAGTAAGAGAAACTGATGGGGTGTGTACACGAGGTCTTCAGAGCTCTTCGGCTAAGGTGCTGCAGCTTGTCAAAGCAGCCCAGTGTCAGGTGACAAGGCATCACGTCGCCTGCGACAGAAATGGCCCAGTAACGTCTCTGCCGATGAACCACGGGCCACAGCTTTGTCCCTCCATCACAGCTGAGTCCAAACAGCAGCCTGCCGCTGTCACTGTCGGTTAATGTGTCCCCACATAAACACCTGCCTTCACCGCATCGCTGCCTCACCGCCATGTGACCCGTTAGCACTCGGCCTCCGCTCACTTTGCTTTCCCAGTTTTAGGTGTCAGTTAGTCAGCGTTAAAATGTTTGTCTCTGCTCTAATCTGACGGATCATCATCTGCTAAATGTATTATTGAGTAGTTATTTCATTCAACGTGTAAATATAAAAGTAATGTGTAGTTTATCAAGTCTATTGGTGATATTACTCTCCAGCTCTGTAAATATGTGTGTGCTGAGATCTGGGAGCAGGGCAGCACTGTGTGGAGGAGGAGCAGGGAGGAGCAGGGAGGTGCAGGGAGGTGCAGGGAGGAGCAGGGAGGAGCAGGGAGGTGCAGGGAGAGCTCCTCCAGCTGCACCGGAGGCTCAATCAGAGCAGGTGAGAGCTGTTAGCTGATTGATCCTCAGGTTGAAAAGACAGAGGAGGAGCAGCAGCTCACAGACGCACACACACCAGCACACAGTGCACGAGTTGAGAGTTGATGTTTGTTGCTTTAAAAAGTGTTTGTGGACGTGTGTGGAAGCCCCCACCCTCAAAGTTTTACTCCAGCTCCTCACTTGTATCTCCTAAATATATGTTTTGCTTTTGACTGGTTTGTTGTCGGCTGCTTTGTGCGGCTCCGCGCGTCTTCTGTCTGTGACTGTGCGTTTCAGGTGTTTAGAAAGCCAACTAGGTAAAAACCTACATTTTTGTCGCCCCCCCCCCCTTGAATTTCACTGTCACAGCTTCGGCCTGTTCCATCATCTCAGACACTCGCATGTTTCCTGAAATGTTCTGGAAGCTGCTGTGTGTGAATGAGAGTGAAAGAGAAAATCCTGGAAAGTGTCTAAACTGAACTTTGAATAGAACATGCGCTTATTTTAAACAACAGGGACATTCATGTGCGGCGGGTTATCTTGTAAATCAACAGCCTTTTTCTCTTTTAAGATATTTTTGGTGACTTTTCTGACGGGGTAGCCTCTGTGTAAACATTAATATTCACCTTTTGAATTCCTCTCTAATGGGTTAATCTGACTCAGCAAACATTTGACAGTGCCACGAACACACTGGCTGGATAGCATTTGAATGCTCGTATTGTGCGACATGTTTTCCTCGGCCACACATCCTCATAGTATTCTGTCTAATCCTCTTTTCCACGGTGGCGTCTGAAAAAGGCCTTTCACTCAGTGGCCTGAGGGACATGAATAATTGTTGATACAGAGGCTGTTTCATAAACTCCGAGCACTGGAGATGATGTCGGACTATGCTAGATATAATCAGACACACACACACACACACACACAGAGATATAACCCCCTCTTTCGTTTGACTCATGGCCCATATCCGCATAATGACCGCAGACTGATCCAGCCCACGGGGGCTGAGAGTTGGAGCAACACTGAATTCTGAACAAACAATGAATGACATATGACGAGGGACTGGATGTGGTCACAGTATTCTGTGTGTGTGTGTGTGTGTGTGTGTGTGTGTGTGTGTGTGTGTCACAATGTAAATGGATACTCAGTCCACAGACAATCCTGCCTTTGATTACAGAGACCGATCTGATTCAACAAATTCCAGGAAACTCCTCTCTCCTCTCCGTCCAGGACAGTCAGACGAAATCTTTACACAGATTTACAAAAAAAAATCCCAAAGAATTGTCTTTTTTTTTTTTTTTTTATGAAATCGAAGACATCTGACAAAAGTGCAGAACAATGGCTCGCAGTCTAACCTTTTGTCCCTGGTTAAGTGGCGGCATCCTGGTATAGATCCTGCCACGATGAAGCATGAATAGTAATTGTTTACCTGCATTTGGTACAATGTCAACAGACTAATCCATCACATGGACCCTGTCCACTTATTTATAGACAAGGGGAATAAATCAGGCGACTGGATGAAAGTTGAAAAGACAAACACAAGGACACAAATGGGAGCCCCCCCCCCACCCCCCTGCACATAATCCTTTGAACATTTTTAATCAAGATGTCAGCAACAGGAACGATGAATGAAGGATTCATCTATCTGTAATTAAACGTGTACATCATCATAATATAGATATAATGTGATAAACAGCCCGGCAGTGATAGAGCGGCGCTCGCTGTGTGGTGACTGATTCCAGCTCCGTCGCCGCCTCAAGTTTGCTTTGTGATGCCGAAGTTAAATGATATGAGCTATATTGTCATGATGGGTTTACATCGTAAACTGTGGTGCTGAGTAATGTAAACTACTGTATATCTTCACTTAGAGGCCGTATCATTGTGGAGTGAATTATTTAGTCGTAACAAAATTAACTTTCCGAATAAAGCTGGAAGGAATCGCTTCTATAAATAAAACAGGCTTTCAGATTCATAGCACTTCTTTTTAAGGATAATGGAGAAGACAAATCCTGCAGTTTGTCATTTGTTCTTTTTTTAACCTGACTAGTTAATTGATTAATGATCTGAATAAGACACTCCCACTTAAACAGCGACCTGAAAAAGGTCAGGTTCAAGATAAACAATAATGGCCCAACAGTCCTCTACAATTTATTTATTAATTTCATTTTTCTCTAGTGAAAAAATAAATAAATAAAAGAAATATTCGAGTACATTGAGTTGATTTTGTGTAATCTTACTAACCAACAAATATACAAACAGTTTAATGAACAAACAAACCTGATATTACTTCCTACCTAATACTAATTTAAGCAGGAGTTAATGTTGAAACAGGAAACCATCGCAGGATGTGACTTTTCTGAAATCTGTGTTCCATATTTTCACCATGTGTTGTGACGCAATCAGTTTCACTCCATCATCAAACACTGGGAGAGTCCCTGTCATTTGTTTATACAGGCGAGATAAGCGCTCACTGCGAAATCGAACATTCAATTGAAATCCCACAGAAATGCTCTGCGTCACAGTGTTTCTCAGTCCCGGGAGTGAGTGTTCCATCCGCTGTCGTCTTCTCCTTCACCCTCAGTCAGTCAGGACGTACAGGCTGAGAGGCTGAGAAATTCAAAGAGACAAGAACTAAACTGAAAAATACCACCTCTCAGATTTGAGCTGATGGGGCCTGATTCCACCCTGGTACAATACCAACTTTCAATGTCATTGGACGTGTGTGTGTGTGAGATGGCAGCAGGGTGGGGTATGGGAGGGGACTGAGATTACAGTGAATGTCACCCAACCTCCTCTCTCAATCATCCACTTTCAATCCATCGCCGTCCTGCGGTTTGCGAGACAGCTTGGCGATGATGCCAGTAAAATGGGATCAATAGCGCAGGGAAAAACGGACCAGACAATCTCTTACCCCCTTGAACTTCTGTACCCATGATTGATTTGTCCCCTGCCACAGCAGAGGAGACATTAGAGACAAGAAACATGTGTGTGGCCGCACATATGTGTGTGTGTGTGTACCTGCCTACGTGTGTTGAAAGCATGTTTTTGTAAAAGTGTGGCGTCGGCCCGTGCATATGCGCGTGTGTGTGTGCTCGCGCCCCGTGTGATTGATGATCTGAAGTGCACACACATCATCAGCGAGGCATTTGCGAGGTGTGTGAGTCAGGAGCTGTCATCCCCCTCAGTCTCCCCAAGCAGAGGCCTCGGCAGCTGATTTATAGTAAATCATTAAAATCTGCTTATTATTGCAGCAGCTCATCGCCCTCCCCCTCCCTCCGTCCCCATAACCACCCCCACCCGCTCCGTCCTCCCCCACCCCCAAAAAACTTCCACTGCAGACACACACACACACACTCACACACTCTGACCAGCCCAGCGTCACTAACTTATACACACAAAGTGATGGTCAGCAGGATCTGGCACATTAAATCCATTTCTGACACGTGTTTGAAAATAAATACCCCAGATGTCTTGTTTCATAAACATTGGCTGAAGGAGCCAATGAAAGAATCTGGCCGGGTTCCTGAACAACAGCTGGAGCCGAGTCGACTTATCTGTGCACACACGAAAAAATAAAGCGGGCACTCGTGCTCACATGTGCATAAACACACACACACACACAGAAACCCACACACCTCTACTGTCTTCCGTCTATGAGACCGAAAATGTGATGTGACTTGAACAATGACAGGTGTGTTTGTCAAGGATGTGGCTGTCACTTCAAATCAATGGACGGGAGCATCTTCCCAGGGAGACTTTCCACTTCTGAGGGTTTGACTGGAAACACTGTGCTTCAGCGCCGGCTGGAGAACAGTGAGTTGTCAAAGTGGCGTTGAGGGGAGCGCAGTTTGGGCGTCATCGGATCAAAACGTTTGAGTGCGTTTCTAATGTTTTTGTCATTATTTCATGATTAAAAAAAACAATTGTGAGGATTTAAAATGTGACACCCTGCTATATGGGGTATATTATGTCTTTAAAAATTGAGATAACCATCTTTCTGTGTCATGTGACCCATAGCAATCCAGATTTGACACGTGGACACCGTGCCGAAAAACGGTACCTCATGCTTCTGTTGTTGTTGGTTTGATGGCGGCTGGCATCCTGTTTATAGTTGCACTGCCGCCGCCACCGACTTCATTCCACCCTGTTCTTCTTCTTCTTCTTCTTCCGTTGGTGGACGAGTGTCTCTCTGTGCTTGTCTGAAGCCAATCCTTACTTCATTCTTTTGGTTTCACCGAGACGTAGTGGACGCAGTCATTATCTGTGCATCTATCCATCTGAACATCGTTAGCATGAACAAATCCCAGAGTCTCCGTTTTCCTCCCGACGCAGCGTTCAAGCAAGTGTCGGCCGCAGAATGAAATGATGATAATCGCCTTTCGCTGAATATCTGAAGTGAGAATCGCAGCTAGTCTGTTGTCGCTTTACGGTGTGTGGTTTGTCAAATGCTTTTCAATTACAGCCTTTAACTTGAGGCACTATCACATCCCCATGAAGTGATTTTAATGGAGTTTGGTGGAATTGTTTGTTATGCGAGACAGGTCTTTACAGCGGAAAGCGAGGAGGGAGGGAGGAGAGCACTTGAAACTCAAATGAACTTCGGGTGACAACACGACACGAGCGGATGAGCAGGGAGAAGAGCGCTGGGCTTAAATGTAGTCACTTCCTGTCATTGGTATTTAACTGAACAAGTGTATCATTGGATGTGAGCGAGCGTTACTCTCCTACGTGTGCGTTTAAAACTCAAAACACGGCCGCTGACGTCTGATTTGGCAGATACAGCATGCCTGACGTCGGTGCCGCCCCACTTTTCATCTCTCCCTCCCTCCCTCCCTCCCTCCCTCCCTCCGACCCTCTCTCCATTCCGCCTCTAAAGCTCCTGGATCCTCGGAGCACAGGTGCAGGACTGCGGGGCTGCAGCCCACAGGCCCTGGATGCCGAAACGGGAGAGGCGAGGAGGCACACATGCAGAATTACAACGCCGCCATTTCTCACACTGACATAATCCCCATGTTTTATTTGTCCCCTTGTAATTCTTTTTATATCTTGGGCTTATGTTCTTTGGCATCCGCTCAATCCCAGCCTCGGGACACGGGGCTCTACCAGGCCCATATGTGTGCCTTGCTCCAGTTAACGCATATTAGTTCCTTTGTAACTGTGACTAAACTGGCACGTCTCAGCCGGGAGACGTGTCGGCTTTGACTGACAGCCCATGTCTGGATCCTGTACTTTCAGTCTCACGCAGACTTGTCAAACACGGGCTCAGTCAAAGCATCCTTCACTCGGCTGTCAGGCACCCGGAGCCGGGGAGGGCGGCTCTGACCAGCACCTCTCTGAATTACCCGACGCTCCGCATGAGCCGAGCAGCACACTCCACCGTGCCGCTTTCCCCCAAAGAAAATCCCACACGCATGTTCCTGGCATGTCCCTCCTCTTCCTCACTGGAGGAAATCTAAGGGGAAAAAGTGAGTGAAATATTTTTCATGCCTGCATTTTGGGAAGATTGCCTGCGAGGGGAAAAAAAAGAAAAGGAAAACAAAAAACCGTGAAGGGGGAGCAGTTGTGTGCCCCGAGCAGATCACTCACTGAAATTACATGGAGAAAAGCTTTCCCCCCGAAAACAGCTTGATGTTCGGGCTTCGGCGCGGCGTTGATGTATGTTGTCGGCGGAGGGAATCTGTTAAGTCTGTGCCATGTGATGCCAACAGTCTTAAATATTGTTTTCACAACTGCGCAAGCTAATTACCTTTAATTTTTCATCTGTGCTCCGAGGGTTGTAAGAGACTGTGATTAGTGATTCATTACTTCTCATTACCTGGCCTGTCAAACTGTTTCCTTTACTTATTCAGGCTGATTAGCCGAACATGGCCCGCCTCTCTCCACCAGGCTGGGAAAGAGGCCTCAGACGTGGTCTGCGGGTCTGGAACTGTGAGCAGCGGTGGTCGTGGAGAGGAGGGAAAAAAAACAGGATTACCCTGATGTTTTTCACCATGCGACTTTCTCTGCATGTCATTGGTGCACTTTCACTTGAGCTCAATTAAAAGATGACACGACTGGGATGTGAGGTCACTGCATATACCACACCCCCCCCACACAGACACACACACACACCCCAACGGCGACAGTGTGCGTCTGTGTGTCTGCCTCTCATCCAGAGGAGGGATATTTATAGGTGTCTGAGAATGAGGATTGATTTACTGCAGGTAAACAGGATGTCATTCACAGCAAAAAGGTCAAGGTGAGCCGGAGCTTAGCTGGATGAAATACAGGAAATTTGGCATCCCTGTATTTCACTTGTCTGTCAAAGCAATCAGGTGGCGGAGACCTGACAGAACTCGATAACGTGGAGGCTGCCCTTTTGGATCAAATGATGAGACACGATGAGTTGGTAGAACAGGAGGCGGTGCGCAACTAAGATGTGTCCAGCGTGACATTGACGACGGCGTGAGACGCTACCTCAAACATTCATCACCATTAGAGGTAATTAACAAACTTCAGCGGCGTTAATTAAAGGGCGCTGCTTTAAGGGAAACTGCGTTTAATTAGAAGGTTTGACAGGATGAGGCCTTAGGGATGATCCGGATCCAGAGGGCTGTCGGACGGGTGGTGGAGAAGTGACGCTTTGGGGGCAGGCAGGGGGCACTTCCATCTTCCTCTCTATCACAGCAGAACTCTGTGGCCCCTCCGTCAAAACGCAAGATGGTCCGGTCCGGCCTGATCTGGCTTGGCATAGCTCCGGAAAAAAGTATCGACAGGTATGACAGGCCTCGACTGTGTCACCTGTCAGGGGGAGACATGAAGGGTGAGCGACGAGAGGAGGAAGAGGGCAGGGAGAGGATACGTGACGCGGTACAGGCTAATACAAGGAGTGGCTATAAAAACCAGCGTGTACATCAGGCCCATGACCTGCAGGAGTGTTTGTGAAGCACAACACCAAAAAAACCAGAGGGTTAGAGGATGACAAATGTGTACCCAAAGAATCTGTGATTGGATCGGGGATTAAGGGGCCGCCGCGTCTCTGATGGGAGCCAGGCAGGAGACAGACAGAGTGGAAGAAAGAGAAAAGGTGGAAGGGAGGGAAGGAAGGGTGGAAGGACAGTAAACGAATGTCAGAGTGCCCGGGCAGGGAGACGGAGTGGCAGAGTGGGTGGGCTTTGACAGACACATCTCACACAGGCTGACAGCTCCGTCAATAGCCCCGGGATGGCCGCGCTGATTGACAGCTAGCAGGTGGCGCATGAATGGAGTTGTCAGGCCGGCTGTCAGTCAAAGTCACATCGCTGTGGCTACAAGGCCCCGGCTGAGCAGGCACACAGCTGCCCAGGGTAATCTCCGGGTATACAGGCAGACGATTGGCACAGGAGGCAGAGGCAGCTCAGATCCAGCTAAAATGACCGCGCACGGCATCGGCGACGTACAATAGCGCCGTTGATTGGGCCTATTTTACACCAGCGGGCAGATCTGGTGCACACTCACGTGGGTACTTCCACCCAATTAAAAAAAAAGTAGGGAAAAAGGGGATTTCAATGTACTATCAATGAATCTCTGCAGTTTTTCCATTTTCCTTGGTTCCTCTTAATTGAGCATTGTTCCAGCACGAGGGCATGAAGCATAGGAGTTAATGGGCAATAATTATATGTGAGAGAGGCTTTCTCCCTGGAGTGGAATCCAGAACAAATGGAAGCTCCGATGTGCAACATTCTACTTCATTACATCTGCCGCGATTAAAGCCTGAACATCTGGCACCGCATCCTGACAGATAGACAAGACTTCTGGACTGGAAGGGAAATGGAGTGATATTTACAAAAATGTAACACAGGGTATTTACTGGATGAAAGAACAAGGGCTGTGGGCAGGCACGGTACATTCTCCCTATCAGACAAGTGTTGAAGTGATAGATGCATGTAAACACAAGTAAATCATTTGGACACCTCTGACAAAATGAAAGGCACTAAATACCCACACTGCACTTTCACATCACAATGGACTTTATTATTATAGGCAGCTTCTTCTTCTTCTTCTTTTTTTTTTTTGCTACAGATAAATACGCACTGTGGCTCTTCAAGTAAACACTGGAATGTACATCAAGGTTGGTTAACTTTTTCTTCTTCTTTTTTTTCGGAACAATCTCAATTATCCTAACCGTTTTTTTTTTCTCGAGTTGAAGCTAAAACAATAATCAGGACTGTCTTGTATCTGCTGTTGCCATGACAACATCAAGTTCCGCAGAGCGATGTCAAGCCAATCTGGTCCCTCGCGGCCGCGCAGTTGTCTCCCGCCACGGTCGGAGGCAATCTGGAGGGTCTCTGGGGCGGGGGGTGCGAGCGTCGGAGGCGGCGGTCGGGGTAGAGGCTGTTGTCGAAGGGCTTGCGGTGGACGCAGAGGACGTGGGTCTTCAGGTTGCCCTTCTGGGAAGCGCTGTACGGGCAGTACCTGCACTGGAACGGCTTCCGGGCTGGGAAATGAGATTCAGAAATATTGTCGTGAATGAACCTCGCCAGGGTCTGAAATGACCTTAATATCGATAATAATCGACCACTAACACTGTTCATAAGCCGAGTGACGCCATTAGCTTGGACTCGGGTCACAGCGCGTCTCCCACAGAACACGTTTCTGTTAATGAACTGGATGAGGTGGATTTTAGTGAAAGTTCTGAACTTGTCATTCTTGGCAGGTCGGCGTTTTAAGCCCGGCGTTCCAGGCCAGATGTTGGCAGGTGAGAAGTTAAGTTTTGACACCGAGCTGCTGAAACGCCAGAGAAAAATAAATAACTTCAAAATAAGTTTACCTTTCTGGTTGAACTGAACGCTTCAGTCAGGGTGGTTCTGAGGAGCGATGTGAAAAAATATAAAATAAAACAACGATCCAAATGGTGACATTGATTTGGCCTCATAATAACAATTTGCACTTTCTCACAGCCAAAGTTTAGCAAAACACATGTGACACAGGCTGACAGGTTTTTACAAAGAAAGGGCAGCAAGGACTAATTCGTTGTTACACATTTCCTGCTCACAACACAAACACAGACCCACACACACACACACACACGTGTTGAGTTGAGGAATGACAGACGTCTGCAGCTGGGAGGCGAGGCATGCCAAAACTTCCTGTCTGTCCCCCTCTTTAGCGCCCACCACATAACTTCTACCACAAATAATGTGAACCTCCACGGAGGAGCGCTCGGCGTACCTTCGAGACTCAGAGAACAAAGCCTCCCGTTAATGGCTTCCAGAGGTTTATCTGACCTCAATAAAAATCAGTATGACACTTAAGTCTGGAGGTGTCGGCGAGATCAAGACTGAAACTGAACCCGATGAGTCATTTACCTTCTCTACCTTCATGTCCTTGTTCAGTGATGTGCTATTTCTGAGATGTTAGCTCACATAATGACTTTCTCTTTCCCTCTCTGTCTCACACTTCGACGTGTTTCACTGTGATTCATGGTTACAGTAAACCATTATGTGCTGATGTCATTTGACATCACTTCCCAAAAACTGAGGGCTGTCTCAGCCTTTTCACCCCCGCCCTCCACTCTGTCTCTCTATCACGCTCCTCATCGGGGCGCAGACAGCTGCACGCAGCCCGACGCTGGCGCTCGCATCTACATAAAAAAGGTGTTTTTGGGGGGGAAAGTGGGGAAACTCACAGAAGGTGCGAGCAATAAAAGGTAATGCTCCATCTGTTGGTGTATAATAACCTGATGGCCGTAAAGGACACACACACACGCACACACACACACACACACACACACAGAAAGCAGTCAGTGAGAGGATAAGGCCTGACACATCTGAATATCATCAGGATGGCAAAGAGGGGTTTGTGTGTCTGTCTGTGTGTGTGTGTGGGAGAGAGAGTTAGGGTAGTAAAAAGAAGAGCGAGATAGAGAGAGAGAGCAAGGGCAAGCTGTCTGGGAGGAGCAACAGTAAAAGAAAAGCTTTGTCAAAAATTCGGCTTCAGATCCGTTTGTGACGCACGATGAACCTGTCAATCAACACAAGAGGAAAAACAGGAAATACAGATGGGCAGCAAAAAAAAAAAAAAATCTTCTTTCTCTTTCACTTATTCAAAGTTGCACTGAAATACGTCTGAAACTGTCGTGTCTGTCAATTTTCCCACATCCAGCGTGACATAATAAACAAACGCGGGAACTCATTCAAACAACCCGAGCGCTTTGCAGCTTATTACACTTTCATAGAGTCAGTTAATAAGAGGCCTAAAGGTCTCGTGCCTACATCAGTCGCTGGCTGCCCTGCTCGACTCCCCCCCTCTGTGGCCTTTCTTTCTTCCTCCTCCTCCTCTTCGTCCCCCCCTCCCCCAACCAGAGGAGAGGGGAAGTCCAAGAGAGGGCAACCTCCAAATAAGTTCCATTAATCACAGGCAAGAGTCTAATGTAACTAATATTTTACAATTAGAGGAGACAGCAGCGGGCTCGCAGCCATCCATCTCTTCACCACATGATCCTCCATTCATGGGCCGCTCCAGCCACAGGTTCAGACCGGCCGCACACACACACACACGTGCTGTACATGATAGTGTAGTATATATATATATGCAGAAATAGTCTGGACAGGAAATAGGAGGGGTGGAACAGTGTGGTGACGAGAGACAGAGCGAAGATGTGTAAATAGTCGCAAAACATCATTTTCAGAGTTTTCCCATCAGTGGCGTTGAGGCCAAACTGGTCAGAGTGATGACGGCGATCTGGGAACATGGCACCATCACTGCAGCAGCATCAGTCAGGCTGTTAACGAGTTTATCCTCACAGTCCAATCCACTTTATCCAGGGTGAAGTCTAAACACACCTGAAAGTCTCATGTTACACAGGAAATGAGCCAAAATGTCCCAGAGACACTTGAGTCGTGAGCCAGGCGCAGCAGTCAATCACGATTTCACTATACATTTAATAAATAATGAATAGAAACCAAACTTGCTTGAAATATGAGCCCTTAAACAAATCCCTGTGAAAATCATCTGAAACAATATTTGAAAATCATTTCTTTGACGTGGACTGTTTACTTCCACTAACATGGAGGAGGTGGGATCTATGGTCGATACTCCAACCTGCCTCAAGGGGGCGATGAAAACACTGGCTTCACTTTTGAGGGGCCGTCCTGTCGTCTCTCTTTATCAACATTCAGTGGTGCAGGACTCTAGCACGTGTGCTTGGTCCTTTCAAGAAAACTTAATTGTCAGGGCTGGAATTCTGGAAGTAAATGTCTGGTCTAATTTGTTAGTATCATGATCATAATTCAGTTATCTGTTCACTTGAATAAGAATATGACCAATTCTCTTCAACCCACCAGAACTAACAAATCAACTGCAGCTTCAGATGCTTTATGCAAATGTGGAAAATACAATGAATAAGTTCTCATGCCGCTGTAAACAATCACAAAATAAATTAAACAAAAAATGTTAATAAACCAGGAAATAAAACAAGATTATAGCACAAACAACAATAATAAATAGATAATATATCATGATATATTTTATTTAGACAAATAATAGAACATTTTAAACATTTATAAGCATCTGCATTTTCAGCTCCTGTCATTTTATTGTCGACAGTTTTTATTTAAATGTTAACTTTCAGGAGCTTTGGGTTCTTTCACTTGAAGAGGAAGTATTTTGAAGTAATCTTCAAATTTTACAGTTTCCCCTTGTTCTAGAAGTAAATGCATATTTGCTGGAGGCCGTAAACACATAGATATATGTTGCATGTGCATGGTCCCATGTGTGAGTGTGCTGTGCTGTGCTGTGCTGTGCTGTGCTGTGCTGTGCTGTGCTGTGGGAGTGTGTTGTGTGTCACAGGCTGACATAATGACCATGATGACAGTGGCGGGGCCGTCGGGGGCCAGAGGAGCTGAATGGTGACGGATGACACAGACCTGAGCTCTGATGGCGCACGGACAGTGAGTGATGACTGCACATCCTTCCCAGAGCTCCACCCTTCATTATCTCTACGGGGAGAGGCCCGGCACAAAGGCAGGCCGCGCTGCCCTCTCGCTGCCCTCAAACGACATCTGCTCATGGAGACAGCCGCACCACCGCTCCTCTTTCACCTCGCTGTCGCTCCATCTATCTCCATCTATGGTGATCTTTCTCGCTCCTTTTCTCTCTCCTTTTCTCTCACTCTCTGTCACCCTCTCCGCGGAGGGTACAGGGAGGTCAGACAATGAGATAATGACTCAACTCTTTCAACCTTTCAAATCAGGGGCCTTTTCTGTCTCTCTCTCTCTCTGTCCTGTTCTTTCATTCTTAATCCCGTCTTTATCGATCTTCTCATGTTCACTTGTTCTCACGTGTCTGAGGCCTGCTCTGCTGCCCCGTGACAAGACGGCTAGTTTGGGTAACTGGTTAACAGGTTAGGATGAGCCTCACTGGCCTGAAGGCGTCATAGTGTGAGGTGACTATAATCTGGAAAAACATCTGTCCTGAATGTGCCTGTGAAACACGAATACGTCCCTCGTGATGAGACATTTTGAAGCCGATGACGCCTTTAAACCTCTTAAAGTGGTGAATGTTGCCATCTAGTGCTCGGGCGTGAGCGGTGCAGGCGTGAGCGTGCCTGTTTAAAACACAAGGGAGGGCTCAGTGAGACTAATGAGCATGCAGACAGGTTCAACCAGAGGTCACCATCTGGCCAATTACCACTGCTGGCACATTGGAGCCGACCTGAACTGTCATCACAAACACATCACTCCATGTCCAAACTGCCCGGCAATATGTCACCATGCCACTCGACGTGCCACACAGTATGGAGAGGACGAGGGCAACAGGCGACAGCTCCGTGACAAAGCCACCTGGTCAGCGGCACAGACAGGCCAGGCGGCCGGGCCACCTGCTCGCTTGGATTTTAGAGGGCACTCCACGGCCTCTCAATGTCAGCTACCTGTCTGGGCGTCCAGTTTGACTGACAGGTGTTTATTGTGTCTGTTTGGCATCCGCCTCGTCCTGGGTTTGTGTGTGTGTGTGAGGTGGGGGGTGGTTATGCCAGATCAATATGCAGCAAACAAAAGGCCTGAAATAACTTGGAGGGAATAAACAGGCCTGGTTCCTGGGGTGCGTCTGGAAGACACTGGTTATTAGCGAGTGTCGGTTGTTGTTGATGTTTGAAAACCACGAGGTTTGCTAAACAGGATGATTTAAAACTGCCTGATTCCTGAGTTCTCCGATCCGAACAGCGTCATCTCTCATAAAAACCAGGGAGAAACACGAAAGCCGTCACGGCTTTGACAGAAGTCAAGGAGGGGGTGGGGGTGCTTCTTTTTTTTTTTTCCCCAGAAATATTATAATAACCATCTGTACAATCAAATACAAAACTACGTCTGGCTGTTAGAATCACAAAGAAAAGGGAACAGATGTTAATCCCTAATGGAGTTGACAGGCACTTTCCTGTCTTTCACATGAGCATATTGAGTTTCTGAATAAGAGGGGGATCAGAGGGAAGGTGTATCATGTTGCACTCATAATACATGCATATCAAAGACCCCAGCTGTTGGATCCCCTCTCCTGAGAGACAGCATTATTAAATCTGCACTCAGCAAGCATATCACACCAGCGCGAGGGCTTTAAGCCTCTCCATCACCGGGCTCCGCTGGCTCGGGCGATTTGTAACCTATCACACGCGGATATCATCATCCTTTTTAAAGTGTGGGGGTAATCAGTGCCACACACCTGTGTCTTCTTCTTCTTCTTCTTCTGCCCTTATTTCAGATCAGAGATAGGATCTGGCGAGAAGAAGAAGAAGAAGGAGAAGAAGGGGAGAAAAACTTAAGTGCTGTGAGGATAAAGGAAGCGTGTTGTTCGTAATTGGAATGATTCATTCACACGCTCACACTTGCTCTTCACGCGCCTGCTGTCAGGTGATGACTTCTGGGATAATGCCAAAAACTTTTGAGGGATTCCTATGAAGCAGCCGCCTGGTTGCCGACGATGTCGCAGAGGAACGGAAGAGAGCATGTATGTGGATTTCTATGAACGCTAATATGAGGTGGCAAAATGTGAATGAGCGGGCTTTGGCCACTAGGTGGCAACAGATCCCTTCAGACGTGTAGAGAGCAGGTTATATCTTGATCACTGTGACAGCTGCGTTCACATACATGTCACGGCACATAAAGCTGGCGCTCACCTGACGCGGCTTCTTTCTCCACGCTCCCGCCGGCGTTCAGCCCGGCTTTGTGCGCAGCGGCAGGTGCACAGCTCAGGCTCCCCTGGGACCTGAGGAAGGAGAGCAGGCCGCCCTGGTACTGCAGCGGATCGGCCTGTCCTGGAGTCAGGTTCTCCAGAGAGTGGATGGGAGACTCCGCCACGCCTCTGCCCCACTGCCCCGGCTTCTCGAGCATTTCTGGGCCCAGGAAGTCGGCGCTGGCGAGCTCCAGCAGCTCCTGCGGCTCGGGCACGTTATTTTTCGGCATCTGCCACCGGGCAGCGTCGTCCTTCTCGTCCTCCCCCCCTTGCTCGGATTTCTCAAATTCCCCCTCACCATTGTGACAAGCGGAGCCTCCTTTCTGTGTGCTCATCTCCTCTTTTGTTGCCTGCACCAAAAGGTCACACTGATACCCAGGTTTCACACTGAGTTCAGCTGCGGCGCTGGGGTAGTTTTGTAGCCGCCGGGTAATGGAGGAGGACAGTCCATTGGTGAAAACGCCAGGAGACATGGCTGAATGGGAGTTGAAGGACTCTGGCCTGACAGACAGGTCCAAGGGCTCATACTGGGACTTACTGGTTTGGGAGGATAAAGAGCCTTCTGCCTCTTTGTCGGCGAGGTCGGGTTGCTTGTTGACGAGCAGGGGGGATTCACTGTGGTTCTCCAGGCCGAGGTAGTGACCCGCGGCCGGGCTCCAGTCCTCGCTGGACCTGGGTCTGAGCTTTGAGTTGGGGCTGGAGCTGCTGCTGCTGCCGGGCTGCAGGGGGGAGGAGAGATCCCGGCTGCTCTGCCAGTGGGGGAAGTGGTAGCGTTCCAGATGGAAACCAAGGGAGGCTGCCTGTGCAGCGGTGTAGTCACCGGAGAGCGGACACCTGTAGACTCTCTCACCTAGCACAGAGAGCGAGAGCAGAAAACATAGCACGGCACAGATCAGGTCAGGAAACGATGTGCACGCTGAGCACTTTGCTCTGAGAGAAGTCGCAACAACAACTGTTGTCTAAACATGAAAAATGCTGCAATCCCACACCAGGCTGAGTTGAATGATTTAAGCACTGCCCTGCAGTAAATCAAGCTTGTAATCAGCTTTCAGCTCCAGTGATCCATCATTTTACAGTATGGACGCCACCACCATGTGCAATAAATACACCCAAAGATGTTAACACCAAACAAGATTCTTCCAGAAATAATAAACAGGGGAAATTGTGAAGCGACCACAACGAGGCAGATGTCGCTGGAAAAACCCCTCGCTCCATCAAAACCAGTAAGCGGGGATCCCAGTCAGAAATAACAGAGTCCAACACGTGAGCGGCTCTGATGAACGGCAGCACCAAGTGCAGCTGAGTTTATTTTTGCTTCGTACTTGAAAAATGGCGCGATGGCGACATAATTCAGAGAGTACAAAGGGTATTATTGTGGCGAATGACAAAGGGGGATTTTTCTCCCTTTAACTGATGAATAATATCCACGTGGATGCAAGATTTGATCCCTCACACCATAACTTTTAATTAAAGGTAATCTAAATGTCCTTTTCCCTCTGTTTACCCACAGTTTAATCCTTATAGCTATCACAGAAACACCCTCCAGGGTTAAACACACTCCCTGTGACCATTTTGAGTTAGTGATTGTCTGGGACCTCAGCCTTGCACTGTCTTTAAATAGCCCAGCTGTTTCGCTGCCATTCCAATTACAGTAAAAGTCATCCGACGCCATTAAGCCACAAATATTGGCAGTTTATTGCCCAACACTCTCCTGGCATTTGAAGGTCAGGTCATACATTATACTGTGTCTTTTAGGGATGCGTCTGGGATGGGGAGATAAACCCACCACCATTAATTTAATTCTATGCATATTGATGCCTTATTGTTCTTCTTTAATGGACTAATATCTGAGTTACAACAGTGATTCATCCCCGCCAGAGAAATATCAATTTCATAAACCTCAAGATCTGACCCTGAGGTAATTCACTGAGGTAAATCTCAATCTAATGATCTGCAGTTGTTCCTTCACTTTGTTGCAAACTTTAATAGAAAAGCCACCGTTGTGAGCCGGATGGTGATAAAGGGGAGGCTGTTTGTCACTATTTCAAATGAAGAGAATTATAAAATAATGCCATTGATGGAGCTGGGTCCAACCTATTTGATATATCGCGGCTAAAATGGTGAATTTGTGTCCTTGGATGAAAGACAGACGCCGCCGCTCGCGCTTTGCAGCACGGCCGCGCGTGTGTCTGCGATGTTTACAGTATGTTTGATTTAATGCGTGCGTACGTTACACGTGCACGTGGGCGTGCAAGAGCGGGAAAGAGACCTCAACGATGCCACACCCTTGTCTCCAGTAACAAGACAAAAAAATTCAAATGGCTTAATGGAACTCTTTCAGACGCACGCCATACATCTCAATTATTCTGTGGCTTTAATTACGATGACATTAGGGGCCGGCTCCCAATGCAGAAAACACACATATCTGACCTCATCTTTCAGCACGATGCTTCTTCCTAAACCCATTTGCCAGCCTCCACACGGAGAGGGATAAAAACAACACAAAGACCGAAGACTCTGCCTTTTCTCTCTCTCTCTCTCTCTTCCGTTTGGACGGGTGCCATCTTTGTGATTGCCTGGTTCATGCTAACTTAATCAGTTTAAGATTTACTTACACTGCCGAGGCTCACATTATGTGAGGGGAGTAATTTTAGAGCTTAGATTTATCAAGCAAAAACTCCAATTACTGCATCATTACAAAACCCGAGCCTCTCTCACCTAACAGAGCATCTAATGAAGTGATGCGTATGAGTTATCTGCTCTTACTGTGTGATGTGCACGGCGAGGAAGAGAGAGGCAGGAAAGGAGAGAGAGAGGGAGGTGGTGGGGGGGGGTAAGGTAAATAAATAAGGAAAGAAATGCCTGAAGTGAGTCTATGGGAGAAAAACGCATGCAGCTGGGCTTGGACAAGTGATTCATTTCATATGGAAATAAGCCTCAAGATTTACAGCCATACATCAGCGTCAATGCAATCACAGGCTCACATACTATATGCTTACACAGGCATTTGCCAGTTATACTGTAGCTGTCAAACTGCACATAGACTGGAGCTCTGGCTTTTTCTCTGCGTGCAATCAGGCTCCTGGAAGTGAAAAGCAGAGATACGTGGTAGCTGGTCGGGTTTAAGATGAAACAGAGCGAGAGTGAGAGTCACACACAAGACTGGTGAGAAAAACAGGGGCACCAGATGTTCTTTGATGTTTATAATAGCATATATTATTAATATTAATTAGACCACATAGTCAATGACGCATTTGGGACGTTTCCAAGTCAATTAAGCCAAATGGCATTCAGGAGACGGCGGAACAATATTTCAAGGCAGGTGTTCAGAACTCCCTGGGTAAATCTTTTTATCTGCATGCTAGGAAAACAAGCATTTTGAGCTTAATTTGAGCCTCATATCTGCAATAATAATTAAAAAGAGGATTAAAAGACAGAAGTGAGAGGGAGACGGAAAAAGCCAACAGGTAATCAGTTCTACAGAATCCAGTCGGGCTGACTGTGATCTGCGAGTACGAGCCGGGCTTGTGAAGCCAGAACACAGGACGGAGCCAGATAAGAAGCCGTTTGGTTAAAAAAGACGCTCTTACTGTCAGCGATCACGGAGAATGGGGCTGATGTAACTGGAGCATCCAAATGAAAGTGATATTCCGTACAGCAGCAGCAGCTTCATCTGTGTTTCTGGGTAAACCGCTGCTCATATTACCATTCACAGTTTTACAGACGCTTATCGTTTCAGGCTCCCTTGGCTTTAAAAGCTTTACAGTAAAAGTGGCATAAAAAAGGGACAAAACACATGTGGGGACAACATCATTACATGGTGTCTGCTCGCTGACCTTGAGGTTAAGAGTACTGAATGGGACTAATTAATAACTGTCAGAGCATTTTATGTTTGGGCATGTTTTTTACTTGGCGCTGGGATCGAACTGGTCCAATGTAGGTCAGAGGCCTGAAGTGTGCACCCTTCAATGGTTTATCATTTTAAGAAGAGCCGTTACTCTTAATCTCAGATTGTAATTAAAGTCAAAGTGCATGTTCGAATCTGCCCTGATTAGATATTGAGAGAAGTAATTCGTAACACACGCCCTCTATAGAAATCAAGGCGCGATGTCTAATTTGAGATGCCGCTTATTTGTGGTTGGGATCTAAATCCAGCAGTGTATCTGGATGCATCAGGCAAAGGAGCCGTCTCTCAGCCTGACAGCCATGACTGTACTATACTTGCTATCCATATTGAGGACATCAATAACTTCATGACCACCATAGGCTGACTATGAATAATGCAGCCAGTAATTCTGGACTAATCAATGTTCCTCAAGCTGAACATCTGGCAGTGGTAATTCCTCCTCATGCATCTCCGCTCTCCTGAATTAGAAAACGCTCGCTTTCTGCCGCTCGCTCTTTTTTTCCTCCTCCTCGTCCGACCATCCAGACATGCAGACTTGATCAGTTACAACCCCCCACCTCTGAAAAAAAAAAAACTTATCCCTGTTATTAAACCCTCATCAAGTGGTGCGTGTTCTCCATATGTGTAGGATTTACCTATCTGTCCCGCAGCAGACCTGTGTGTTGAGCCAGGGCCAGCAGCGTGTGATTGTGTTAATTAATCTGTCATTGTGAGCGCAGGGAGCAGCTGCAGAGGTCTCTGGGATATATTGTCAGAGCTAAACAATGCGGTGCTAAGCCCCCAGAGTGAGTCTACCATTACACAGGACTAAGAACAGAGAGGAGAGGAGGAGAGGGGGAGAGGGAGCCTGCCGGATCCATCATTGACTAAAGCAATGACGCCTGACCTTTACAATGAATTAGTTTCCATGCTTAATATTGACTGAAATTAGAGTCTGATACAGAATGTGCCATCCCAGAACTGTGCACACTCAAATCCTCGGCTAGCCAGCCATCGTCAGTGTTTCTGGAAGTGACACCGTATGGTCTTGAAGATAGCGAGGAGGAAGGAAAGTAAAAACAACAGAGCCTGAATATGTTTCTTAAAGAGCGACCGGAGAGGGATTTGGCCATCAGCGGCAAGCATTTACATGTAAATACGCAGATACCAGTATGTGTGTACAATATGGAAACAAAACATCTAATGAGATTAGACTTGATCCATTTATCTCTGCTATGCGGCCATCGTTTAAGAGGATGTTGGATCAAATCCCACAAGAGCACGACTCCCTGTGCATTACAGCAGAGAGGAAAATAACCCCAGTCTAAAGCTGTGAGGAAACGGAACAAAACTTTAGCTGTTTTTTTTTTCTTTTTTCTCCCGCCTCTCTCCTCTTAACAACGCTGTCATAGCAGTGATTTAGGCTCATGATAACATGTAAGCAGGACGCCATGACAAGAAAGGCATTTACCCAGAGAGCCAAATCATCCAAATCACCAGGTGGAACAGAAGACTATCAATAAAAATACCAGGTGGTAGATCAAATCATAAAAATCACTGGGTGGTATATATCAAATCATTAAAAACACCAGATGGCATGCATTAACATCTTGTGCCCCCGTAGGCAAGGGGTGGGGATGTGACAGATATAAAATAGAGGGTACTAATTATCCCTACGATTCAACATGATGCCATTATCTTTAAAAGGAAGACAAAGTCCTGGTGGATGACAGTAATGTCTGTGGTGTTACTGACCCTGTGCTTCAGGCCCACCTACAGAGAGTGGGAAGAAAGAAAGATGAGGCCACAGCTTCTGATTTTATATCTTCACAAAAAAAAGATTATGAGAAGCACTAATCTGATTCGGATCCTTTTGTTGTGATTCTCTCGGCTGAGCTTTGTCGTGTATGTGATTATTATCATTTCAGTCATTTTAAAAATGATCATCATGCTAGAGACATGTAATAATACAGGCATGACATGATAAAGAGACACTCGTGTGATTCAGCATGTCACTAACATAGAGTCGCCATAGCGATGACAGAGCGATAGCTGCTTTCAGACGTGCACTAAAGTCCGGATATTCTCCTGTAATTATCCACAGGGGCCGCACGTGACAACGCAAATGTCAGCTTCTCTTTTCCTGTCAGCCCCCTGGTTACAGACTCTGGAGAATGTCAGACTGAGCCCGGGTGAGAATGCGACAAAAAGATTTCCGGAGAATTTGCGGCAAGTGCCCGGATGCGCTGATGATGAGCGACAGGTGCAAACCCGAGTCCAGATAGTGTCCGCGTTAACAGAGTCTTATGGATGAGACAAGTACATTGAATGAAATCTGTCTCTTTGTCGCCTTCCACCTCATTCTGCGTTTGTCTTGCTACTTTGGACAAACAAATAAAGATGAATAGGAAAGGTAACGGTCAATTTGAAGCAGCTGAGGTTGAGTAGTACTTTAGAACATCATATTGCCTCTTTCACAAGATCAGACAAAATAACCCTGCTAAAAAGATCTGCTTCTGTTGACTGTTTACCTGAAGCTGGAGAGGAGGATTGTGGTTGATGGTCCAGTCCACTCCCGGAGAGGGAGTTACCCGTCTCTGCGATGACGTCCGTCAGCCCATGATGACTCAGGCTGCCAGTGCTGCCGGGTCTGCTGATGGTCTTGGTGTCTGGGTCACTGAGACACGGCTTCCCATCGTCTGCAGGGAGACACCTCTCAGACAAGTAAGAGGTCTGGTCTTTAGGGCTGAACATTGGCTGGTCAACAGGAAGTCCAGGTGCCATGATCTGCCAGCCTGGGTAACTGCTGCTGCTGCCGCTGCTGTTGAGTGCCTCCCTGTTAGCCATGACCTTCTGCAGGTATTCCATACCGTTGGAGCTCAGCGGAGAGTGGAGGTGATTCAAACCCAACAACGGGGCGCTCTCTGCGTCGGTCATTGGGCCCGGACCGGAGGAAACCATCCTCCCTAACATCTCCCTCACCTTCATGTCAACGCCCACCGTATTCAGTATCTGGTTATAATCTGGATGCTCGGCTCTCTCAGCCGAGAGGAATCTGTTGTGGATGCGGGAGATGTACTGCGAGTAGAGGTTGCCCGGATGCTCCTGCGTCAGATTGCTCAGTTTATAAGAGTCGTGCTCGCCGGGGAGGCTGCTCTTTGCTGAGAGCTTGTTGAGGTGGACCTTCATGTGGTTCTTGAGAAACCACGGCTCTTTGAAACGGCGGCCACATATCTGACAGCAGTGCTCGAAGGAGTCCTTGTGTTTCCTCATGTGACCCTTCAGGAACCAGGCCTGGCTGAAGGTCTGGCCACACACCTCGCACGGGAACTCACCAACAGGCTTCCCCTTGTCGGCAGACCCGGAGGAAGGCTTTTGACCTGGGCCTGTGTCTGCGGTTATATGCATCATCTCGACGTGGCCGATGAGCTCCTCTTCTTGCGATGCGGCGAACTCGCACAAGGTGCATTTGTAGGGTTTATGAAGGATCCTGATATGGCGCTCAAGCTCCTGCTGCTTCCTGAACTTTCCCTTACAGAACGAGCAGCGGAAGCCGGTGGGCTGCGGCTGGATGGGCTCGTCCTGGACGGTAGTCGCCTCGGGGGATGTGGATGTATGTGGCTGGTTCTCCGTGGGGCTGGAGTTGCTTAAGAACTGTTTTTGGGTTGGGACGGTCTGTGACAGCTGGGGATTTTTAAGTTGGGGTAAATTAGACGTTTGCTGCTGGCTAACATGACCGGCTCGCATGTGCCTGTCTCTTAGTATCGCCCTCTCTTCGAGCTCATGAAGTAGCCGGTTCTCCTCTCTGATCCTCCCACGGCCTTTACCCAGAAGGCCTTGCTTGTGCGTGCGGAGGTGGATCTTCAGGTTGCCCTTCTGCGCTGCCCTGTGGTCGCAGTACGGGCACTTAAAGGGCTTTTCCCCGGTGTGCGTGCGCATATGCAGGGAGAGGATGCTGTTAAAGCGGAAGCGCTTCCCACACAGCGGGCAGGGATACTTCCTGTTCTTGCGGTTGTCGTCCTGGGCAGAAGTGACCTGGGAGACGATGCTTTGATTCGTGACTCTCAGAAACTGGGACAGCTCAACTCTCCCATTCATGCTGCTGAGAATCCTGGCGTCCATTATTTGATTGGCCAGAAGCGCCATCTGGCTTCTAATTGGATGGGAGGAGGGGGTAATGAAGCCGTCCTTTTTTTTTGGGGGGGGGGGGGGGGGGGCGGTGGGGGGGGGGGGGGGGGGGGGGGCAGCCAATGTTACAGTATGGTGGGCAGGAGCGTCAGTGTGGGCCAGTCCAAAGGTTAGCAGTGAACTGAGTGCTGACTGTTTGCTCTTATTCAGTCGAGACAGGATGTGGATTCATGTTGTTCACATGAAACGTCTGTTTGTTGCAGCTCAGACCTAGAGAGAAAACAAAAGGAGCATTAAGCGTTCAGACTCTGCCAAAAAAACAAAGAGAGCATTGAAATACATTGATTTCCAGCTCGGAAAGTCGAATAACAGGCCAGTGAGATCCAGCAGTATAATTAGTTGCTGTCAGTGAAGTGTGTAAATCTATACTTTTGCAACTTTTGTACGATGCCAGTGAAACAGCACAAATAGGTCAGGAAATAGAGCAAAGCAGGTTCTGACTCTCCTCATCCTGTGTTAAGTATACCTGTGGTTTTAGATTATTGTTGGAGACTGCGAAAATGCTGATTAAGTCTAACCACAGAGGCTTCCTCAACAAATATCTCATCTTTACTTCAGGGGTAAGGTGCAGATCTTTGTCTAGATCTCATTTTGTACTGACACACAATCATGAGCACAAACACAATCGCACCACAAACATCAAAGCCTTCCACTTGCCTTTCCTTTGCATTTCACAAATCTGAGAAATGCTTTAAAAAAAAAAAGATTAAAGTGGAAGAGTTAAGCTTTTTCAGCAGGTCTATTGCATATTCGGATAAAACCTTTACCAGGATAATTATGTCGCAGGAGCACGGAGGAAAATAAACAACTTAATGATTCAAAAATGCAAAGTTAAAGGAGGAATAAAATGAAGAGCTCCCTCTCTCTCTCTCTCTCTTCCCCCTCTTTTCTGATTCAGCTGTAGCAGCAAAACAAAGCTTCAAATTCACATGGCGCTACAATGGCAGAGGTCACATAAGCGCGCCCTGCCCAGCTCCAGTGCAGCACCAAAGGGCACAGAACAAAGCCTGCACTGTCCACACTGAATTAACACAGGCTTACATCATCCTGGACTGCAACCTCAGTCAGTCATGAAAATGATGTACACAAAAACCGCACAGATAAAGAGCTGGCAGCGGCGGGCGGCGTGAGCAGGGTGTTTGCTTTAAGCAGCAGATCAGAAATCAATCGGATCACACGGTTCTGACGGGAAAAAATAAAATTTGAGTTTATTATGTATGAATAAAGTGGATGGACTCCATGTTTGATAACCTGAGGGGAAGGGAGGGCAGAGGTTCCCCTCCACCACCCGCCCACTTTCAAGGATTACGGTCATTTGAACTATTATTGCATTTGCCTCTATTAATGTCATTACTGTACTGTGGCCTTGGATGTGTAATGGTGTCCGTTCTGAAGTCTGCAACCGATCAATAATGATTGATCCGACTTGAGTTGAAATGGCTCTGTGTCTATGCAGCATCTCGTGGTGCAACTTTGACGACTGTGTGGCTGTGTGTGTGTTGGGTTTCCGTTTGCTGAGCGCTGCACAGAACCGGCTGCCACAACAACCAAAATAATGACGCAGTGTGGAAATTTCGTGAATTACAGTGTCAGAAATTAGCAAAGTGAAAAAATTAGGTGAGAAACTCATGTCATATTATTCATGTGTACTTTTCTGTACCCTGGAATCAGCCCTTTATATTTAAATACTTTAAATGAACATTAGCTCTACATAGGGCACCACGTTTTTTACAGTAGCTTCCAAGGAAGTGAAACCTTGAAGTTGTCTGTATAAAAACAACTTGAAGAACAATACCACCATGTGTGGTGTCAGCTGCAGCAGAGGAGAAAAGGTTGACAGCTGCAGACGTCGACCCCAAATGTCTCAGAGTCAGGTTTGTTGAACGCACACAATTTGCCAGTTAAGGATGCTAGCGGCTGCAAGCTATGGCTAATGTCACAATACCGACCAGTCCCAGCGATCTCTAAAGATGTGAGCACCACGACTAACCGTCCTGCAACCTTTCCATCCCTGCATCGAGACAGCAACACAACCTAATACGACCTCATCCAAAATCAATAGGTTCAGGATGCCAAATAAAATGTCCGCCACCGAGCCTGAGCCACCTGCTGCTCCTGCTCCTCCTGCTCCTCCTGCTCCCTACAGTCGACGGAAGCCTCCATCGGAGCTGAAAATGTTTGACACAAAAACGGCGCAGATAAAGAGCGCGCCCGGCGAGAGCAGCGAGTCGGCGCTGAGCTCGGATCAATGTAAGGATACAGGTCTGACCTAACCACATCTGACAGGGAGAAAGTGAGCGAATGATATTAGCATACACTGGATCCACTTCATATTTGCTAAAGTGGTATTCCTCTGATTAACTAAGCACAGCGCGGAGGCATAAAACCTTCATCACTGTGCGCGTGTGTGTGTGCAGGCTACGAGGAGGCTAGGAGATGGGGAGCGGCACGCGGGGCCATCAGGTGTTTCTCTGTCAGAGTGAATTAGGCTCTTTGGGCGCAGATTGAGAAAGTGCTTGATTGTTATTAAGCATCGTGTCACAGTAGCGCCTCTTAGGTGTGGCCACACGTACACGAACAAGGAGCAGGTGTGATTCTGCGCAGGCAATAAAAGAAAAAATGTGACACGTACACATTCAAACCAGCCCTGGGAGCTGTGCGTTCTGCGTGATTTTTTAGATCACTTATTTTTCACCGCCCCCGGGATGAGGATTCTGGTATTTTGGCATCTAATCTGCAAGTATGGCTGAATGCACATAATCATTTTACTTTGTAGTTGCAGCACACTGTCAGCCACGATGGATGGACAGTATTGTAAATCCATAGTTAGGTGACACAGGAATGAAACATATGAATAAAATTTATAGATCTGAACTGCATAACAGCAGTTAAACAGCATTCATAATTTATGTGGATGGGTGAGCTGGAAACTACTGAGAATGCAGCACAAACAGCTCCATCAGCCCCCGACCTGCAGTTACTGTTTAGTGAAAGCATAAAATTAAGATGTTCCTAAAGCAGGGCTGGGGAAAACACACATGTGGTGGGGATCTGACACGTTCATGTTTCCAGTTTACTGTGAAGTTAAAATGTCTGTTCAGGTTTTGTGCTGAAGTTCTTTAACTTTGTCTCGAAAGTAAAAGGAAGATGGATTATCTAACCAGTGTTTATCCCGACTGCTCCAGTTCTCTGGTTCCTCTCTTTACTTGGATGCTGTTGGGGAATGTGTGCACACCGCACTCTGGATTTATCTTAGATTAATTTCTCGCACGACAGGGAAAATAAAAGCTTCATTGATTCACGTGGTTGCATACGTGATGTGCCATGATGAAACATTGGCTTTAAAGATGCTCTGCGGTGCCGGACGCTGATGTCCCAGATTCCTGGTGACATGCCTCTGCCTCCTCCAGGATCACACATAACAAGAGATCGTGACTCACGAAAATTCCTGGAATTCCCTGACTTCCCTGCCTGCAGATAACAATTGTTTTATTCATCACCACAGAGCAGGCCTGTGCGCAGACAGTAAAAAGCCCCCATGCCGAGCATTGTGCCCCCCCCCCCCCCCTTCCCCCCCCCCCCCCCCCCCCGTGTCTCACTCCACCCACCGGCCGGCTCTGCCAGCCAGCCTTCCCATGGACCGGCCTGTCAGGGGATGAAGAGGCTGCACGAGGAAGAGGGCAGTGGTAACACAGCTGCCCACCATGACCCGTGCAAAAAGATAGCACCCATATACTTTCTGACAGGCAGATTAATGAAACCCTATAGGAGCTTCTCTGTAGGCCCCCCCAAAAGCCTGACTGAGATAGAATAGTCTAACCGGCGCCATTCATTACTGCAGGAGCACAGAGCACAGAAAGAGCACACACAGCACTGACAAACTAGCTCCTTGTGAGTAATAGCTAAAGAACTCATAAAGGAATACATACACATTTGTTGTGGATGCAGTAAATCTATGCCACTCCTTTTACAACTATCAGAAAATCTGGCTGCTGCCCTGTAAAAATAAATCTGGCGTGCATGTGGTGCGATGGTGATGTGTGCAGTTATTTGAGAGTCAGCTGTTTCCCAGTGTTCGGTGGAGGCAGCCGTTCGATTCAACCCGTTTGTCTCGTTCGCTGATGCAGATTAGTGGCCTCCAACTCCACAGAGGGGAAACACGATTCTCCCCCAGGTAGCAGCTGCGAGTCAGAGGGAAAACCGAAGGTGGCGTTGGGGCCCGGACGAGGATTTCATGTCAAAACTCTGAATCACACATGAAAGTGACTGAGAGCCAAACAGTCGGACTGAGACCTGATTGTAGCGTGTGTAAACTTTCCAAGGCGCTCACACGCCGAGAGCGGAAACATCGTGCACGCGCCCACGGGCTGTCTGTCTCACGCTCACATGCACGGGCACGCGCACGTGCATATAGAATGTATTTTAAATCGCTAATGTGTGAACAGTTGATCTTGTTTGCACAGACCACCTGTTCTTTCTGGACACAAACAAAGCTTTTGGCGTGCGATGGAGTTTGTTAACAGTGTGGGGTGCGGAGGGGATGCCTTGCACAAGAGAGGCCTATCCACATGGTGTGGGCTGCATCAGATGGTTGGGCCCTGCAGGACGGCAGCCAGCTCCAACACAACTCACACAGATCTCAAAAGAAAGGCGCTTCTTCAGTGCACAGCATACTGACGGGGTTTCTCTTTTCTTTTTTTTTGCTGTGCAACTTTCTCCGGTGCAAAGAGGAAACAGATTGGCGTGGCCGTCTCGTCGCTACGGCACGTAAAGAGGGAGAGCGTTGCTTTGTTTTGGCGACGACACTTAATGTTTGCGCGAAGCGTAAAGAGCAGTGGCTAAAAACGGGGGAGAAGCTGGATTTGCCGACTGAAGCACTCGGAGGCACCGAGACAGAAGTCATTAAACGAGTCATCACAAAATCACAGCAGGAGTCGGGTAATGCCACTTACAGTATCTCATTAAGCTATGGCATCTACAGGAAAAAAGAAACTGACAAACAAAGAGCATAATCCAAGGCACATTAACTGGGCTGATAATTCAATGAACTCTCATTTGGCAGCCATCTTGCCCTTGTGATGGTCTTTTTTCAGCCACAGCAGTCGAGTCCAGGCCCTTCATGAAGTTCCACACACACACACACACACACACACACACACACGAATATTACTCCACTCCATTTCTCTCTCCCCCTCGCTCGGTGTCTCTCTCCCTCTTTCTCTCCCGCGCTCTCTAAAACAACAAAACATCCACCATTAGACAACGGGGTACCGGCGTAATTAGAAAATGACTTCCTTTGCAATCCTAGCTAAGTAGTTTACACACTGTAATTACAGGGACAAAATCATCTTTTCATCATTTCACTGATTGAGCTCATCAACCCTGTGGGATCCCAGGACTGTGCTCGAGCAACATCTGGGCTAAGAGAATTAGCCCTTAGTTTAGCGGGGCCTTACACAGTGGCAAGCAGCGCCACATGAACGCCGGACATGGCCGTGGCACACATCTCTAATTAAGACTTTTTTTTTTTGGGGGGGGGGGGGGGGGGTCTGTATTAGATTGAGTGTTCAATCCCAAGCTGAGCATCCAGAGTTTAACTTATTCTGATACAATAGGAAACAGTTCGGGAGGAGGCCAAGGTCACGGCACAATAACTACTATCTATTTCCCACACTCCCCCCCCCACACAAAAAGAAAACACCATATCAAACTTTCCCTCCCCCTCCCTCCTCCACCGCACTCTCGTGAATGGGAGCATTGAAAGATCGACCTTGGTGCGTTTTACTCGGCGTGCCCTCAGCCTCGACTTTCTAACAAACACGTGTGGCCGCCGAGTTGAAGGTGAAGTGCTCGCGCTCGTCTCTGTCCTGTGCACGGGCTCTGCCTCTGTGTGTTGGCAACAGAGGCAAGTGTTTAATGTGGCAGCTGTTAGCCTCGTGGATTTTCACTAATCACTCTCTCCTGATTACTCTGATGAGTGTATGATGCTCTTAAATAATCAACCCGCAATGAAAAAAAAAAAAAAAAAAAAAGAAAAATAATTATCATCATCTCCCTAAGTAGTGCAGCTGCACCCGCCTGCAATAATTACAACTAGAACAGGGCGCCTTCTCTCGTCACTTACAACCACTTATTATTAGAGATAACGCTAATTGGTGCAGTGGTGGGCGACAATTCTTCATGGGGTTCATCGTAAAAATCCAAACCTTGAAAGTTATGGCACATTAGAGGTCTTAAAGCCAAGGTGCGGTATTAAACATCGCATGCTGAGACACGCCAATAATCTGAGCCAGGGGAGTAGTAGATGTCCTATCAGTAGTCCCTCGCTTGCCTTGCCCTCACTCCACCCTTCCCCCACTCCTGGTATCAGCCTGGCAGACACAATTAACATTTTCATAAAAACAATTCCCTGCTTCCAATAGTCCAATGTAATTTGTTTTCCATCTCTGTTCATTAATCATTGTTTAAATCGGTGAGCCATCCCCTCCACTCTGCCATCTGCACTCAGCTGTGTTACAGATATGACACCTTCCCCCTTAATGGGAGCTGACAGCCAAGAGAGGAGGCCTGTGGAAAATAGCTTCCTGCATGTGCACTTCCACCTCCCATCCTGCCAGCAGGTGAGAGAGGGGGGTATTTAATGGCTTCTGATTAATCTCAAAGGCAAACAACGTAACGCTGCGATATTATGCCGCATGCAAACGCCGCGGTATGTGCACGTACGTGCAACGCGGCGGTGCAGAAAGTGCGCAAAAGCCAACGCGGCCGAAACTCCGGCAAACGCGCTTCAAACAATGGCGCCGCATTCCACATTTTTGTCTAAGTTGTTTTTTTTTCCCCTCTCCTCTAGTTAAATTAGTGCAGTGTTCCTACAATATGCTATTGTTTTCCTGGAATTGGGAGCAAGGTTATTAATTATTCACTGTTGTGTTCTCATATGAGGGGGCTATGCTTTTCACCGTATTGCCTCATAGCTCAAATACTTAGGGCCATGGTACTCGGGCAAATTTCATGAGGCAACATCACAGAGATATTATTATCACAAGGCAGACACTTTGGAGATTAAAAGTTTCCTGAAGAGTTTGAATGATTGCACCGTTCTCCTCTGGTAACAACTCCAAAATTCCAGGATCTGTAAAGCGTGCATGCATGGGAAAAGACAAATCAAATAACTTCTGCCCATGGCTTTTGTTCCCCTCCCTCTTTTCTTTCAAGTGATTTTAAGCCCTAAGTCTAAATAGCTTAGGCATTTTTGGGGAAGGAAAATCCCGCTCAATGTGTTGGTAGGAGAGTGCCAAAAAGTTCATCTGGCCTGTTGATTTCAGCGTGGATTACAGATATTCAAATCATGTGCCTTGTGTTCAAACAAGTGCTTCTATCAGGGGAGGAAGTTGCCAAGCAGAGCTTTGTCATGTAAGCTGTGTGAATTTACTGCGGCATAATGAGAAAACGGCCGTGGCGCTACATTTAATAGGCTACAGTTTCATCCACTCGCCCGCCCTCCCTCTAATTCCCTCTCAATTATGATGATAATAATAATTTCAAACAGCCCTCCAGTCTCCATGCGTGTGTGAGGGGAGGAGGGTTTCATCAAAAGATGGTGTCACCTGGACAAGCACAGGCCCGGTTTCAGCATTTGTGTGTCACACGGTTCACATGGTGCAAACAGGCTTGAAGACAAACTCTGGTGTTTGGAGTGTCTCTAACAAGGAGGGCAGCAGCAGCAGCAGCAGCAGCAGCAGCAGCAGTAAATGATGTGTATATTCAAAACTGAATATTTCATGTTGATTGATCGCACTGACTGCCACCCACCTGCTCCTCCTCCTGTCCCACCGGAGCTGGCATGAGGAGAATTCAGTAATTGAGAAGAGCAGAGCATGGTCTCTCTATGCTCACATATGACAGATGGGGCATCATCGCTTCAAAGGAGAGCATTTGGAAACAGGAGGATGAGGGAGGGGGCACGGGGTGAGGGTGGCTTTCAAAGTGGCTGTGCCACTCTGTACAGGTGACAATTAAAAAAAAGAAGAAGAAGAAGAAAGGAGGTTAAAGCGGCTGAAGCATTAGCCTCTGAGGAAGGTGCACGTTTTCGAAAAACTGTGAATATACAATCCCACCTAATAAATATAAGACCCAATGTACACGCGCTGGTTATTTTATTATTTTTTTTAGGTTTTTCTTTTTAATTCTAAGGCTGTAAAGCTCATGTGTGTACACACTGATAGAACACATCCACAGAGATGATATGATATGATGTCAGGGTGTTCATTCTCTGTCTCCTCACACAGCACACAGATAAACACACAACAAACACACACTTGCTCTTTTGGATCCTCTGTAAATACACGCGCTACTACGCTGTTTTCCCTCCCAGTTTAACATCTTCAATGTTGGTTTTTTTTCTTTTTTTTTTTTTTTTTACTTTTCATTCATTCACTAAAAAAGCAAGAAAAGAAAACAGTGGAGGGGAAAACGCACCGACCACCAGAAACTTAAGAGTCGAACACTTCCCCACAGACGACTCTGGTAAATGTTGAGGAGGCGCGAGGCGCAGTCGTGTCTCTCTTACCTGGCGAAGCTGAGGAGCCGCGGAGGTGACAGCTGGAGTTCAGAGGAGATGTTGGACCGGATGACTGACTGCTGACTGACGGACCGTGCGCGTTCACACGCTTTATCACAGACGCCCAGCTCACGGTCGGACCCAGATTTCCCCTTGAACTCGCGCTTCCTCTCTCTAAAAAACACACACTAACACTAACAACCGGAAAAACACGTCTCAGCGTGAAGGATGCGCGGTGCGGAGCGCGTGGCTCGGTTGTATTTCCAGGCGAGGAAAGAGGCAATGAAATCTTATAATATATTAAAAAAAAAAAAAAAAATTACTCGGGATACTTCGACATGTCCTGAAGCCGTATGTCTCCCTCATCTGGCCGCTGGTGTGCAAGTGTAACAGACTGGCACCGTGCGTAAAGTGTGCGTCTCCAGGACATCATCAATCCCTCCTCTGAGATGCATGCATATGAAAGCATTATGCGGGCTTGTGCGTGTCAGGCTGAGTGAGAGAGGTGAGGTGGGGGGGGGGGGGGGGGTTACCTGTTACCTGAGAGAGTTTTGGGGGGGGGGGGGGGGGGGGGGGGGGGGGGGGGGGGGGGGGGGGGGGGGGGGGTTACCTGTTACCTGAGAGAGTTTTGGGTTTCTTTAGAAAGTTCTGGAAGAAGTCAATCTTTAAATCTTGGCTCTCTGTTAGAAGATTTAAATGATAAAGCTGTCTCCACAGCCTGTGTGTGTGTGTAGAAGCTACTTCTTCCTTTATGCTCCCAAAACGGTTTGTTGACATACAAGAGGATAATTATCTCACGTCCACCTTCCTCCTGACCTTCTGACCTTCAGTGTCCATTATCCTGGGGCACCAATACAAACATACAAACATCATGTAGTTCACATTCAGATATTTAAAAACAGTTTTTATGCTTGTTCTCATTTTAAGTTTCTAAGATGTCCAGCTGTCTTCAAACGTGTTTGATGATTAAAGCTGCAACTCAGTGAGTTTGTTTTATTAAACAACCTCTTGTTTTGTCTGACAAGTGAATATATTTAACCTGGTGTCATACAGGACACGTGAAGGCAGCATCCTCTCACCTTTGAGAAGCTGCTAATGAGTTCAACTATTTCTCCCTGATTGGGCTTATTACGTTTTCTATTTCTGTAGTTGTTTTATTTTTTTGACAGGATGAGCTTCTTCAGCGTCTTCACTTTCTCACGCTTCTGTATTTCCTGGAGAGGAATTTAAGGAAACCGTCGTGTCACCGAGCTGTGATAACACCACAGATAGTCTGAGCAGTTTTTCCTCTCCTGTGATTTCCACTCGGAGCTCGGAGCCGAGTGTTTCCTGCTGCTGCTCTCAGGCCCGAGCACCTGTCCGGACGACAATACCTGCTCGAATCCGTCGTCACAGAACTCTTGGAATCCGTTTTAATCCCTGAAATTGAGATCTTACGTGTGTTCCAGCCCATTACATAGTTTAGACGCTAGATTTCTTTGAAATGTAGCTCTGCTCTGTTCCAGCATATACCTTCACAGCTTAACCCACATAAGTCCATTGATCTGTGTCTCACCAACACAACGCTAGCATGTTAAGCGTTGCCTAATCTGTCTCATGCTACCTGGATTTTCATATTGGAGAAATAATCCTGATGAAGGGGGAGAGCGGGGCAGAGTCACCTCAGGACCCGTTTAAAAGCTTCTTATCACAGACCTGCACTCCCACCATTTGACTCAAAGAGGGGTGATAGCCTTTCAACTCACAAGCCGCAGCTTTAATTAAAGCTACTCACGGCGGAGATGAAGTGCACTGGTGTGTATGAGTTGCCCCTGTGAAAATCAAAATTACATCCAAAACAATATCGCTCAGTCCACGACTGTGGCCTTTTCACACCCGCTGTAAAACACTTTCCTCCTCTGATTAAACCAAACTTTCACAAGCGAGCTTGAACTCTGAGGAGCCAAAATTAAGGACGAGTCAAACTACAGAATGGAAATAATCTAATCCAGTGTCAATTTATCGAGACTGATTTGATGTCTTCCTCCTCCTGTGAATCAGACCAACACCAGCCGTGTAAGAGAGAAACTTTTTCCTCTTTTCATTCTGTTTTTCTGATGAAGATTAAAAAGTTATAATTACAATATTGAGGTATTTAATGCTCAAGTATTTCCCTCATAAAAATCAGGATGAATAGTTTTGGCCCTGCAACAAACTTTTTCTAATGTCTGAACTCCTCAGGTCGTCGTGCAGGAGTCCATGTATCCCAGCGTTTCTGACAAATCAAATACAGGAAGGAAACACATGCTCTGTTGAGAACAGTGACCTTTGTCTGGGACTTTAGGTGAAACGTTGCCATGTCTGGATGTTTTGTCCTGCTCGTTATCCAGGCTTTTATTATTCTGTGTGTGCCGCTGCATATCAAAGACGCACTGATGTCTGAGGGGTCCAGTTCTGCTGTGGCAGTCGTCTCACATCATTTTCTGAGCTGAGAGTTACAAACTGAAGACTTTGCTCTGGCTCCATTTCCTTTTACGAGCTCACAATGCATTTGATTAGTTGACGAGCGTAAGACAGGGAAGCTCGCTCTTGTCTTGTGACTGTACTTTTACTGGTAGTGCTTCAGGTTGGCTCTGCTGTGTTATCGCTCCCTCCCTTTGGCTGCAGCGAAGGTTGGTGCTTCACTTAGTTCTTCACATTTTCACGCACAGCGGGAAATTCACCAGGAGAAACAATAATTCATGAAAAGAAGAACAAATGAGCTCAGCCGAGAGTCTGGCAACGGCTGTTTAAAGACCAAAACCATTCCCACTGGGAATCAGGAGCAGGAATGTACAACAATTACATGTTATTATGCAGGGTAACGAATATTTGAGGGAACGTTTCCAATCTGCTCCTGATTTGGATACTGAGATGGAAAATAAAGAGCTGTCAGCAGAATAGAGTCAGCGGAACTTAACGTAATGCAATTTCTTTAACAGCAGATTAGAGCGTGAAACTTTGCTCAGGCTCAGCATTCCTCTTAGATTCAATTCATTATTATTTTTTGTCTTTTGTCTTGACTCCCAGATGAATGTACCCCCCCCCCCCCCCCCCGAAAGAACAAAGGAAACATCACTTTGCCAAAATCATTTATTTTCCTTTGAATTTCTATCAATATCTTGTGTTTTTTGTCTTTACATAAAGCTGATCATGAAGGAGCAAGGATACATTCATTAGGCAGGTTAAGAGAAGGAACTGTCAAGATCAATACTGGGAAAAGAAAATAACAAACAAGGCAGCAGATCTAGCAGTGGAGAGTTAAACCTAATCTGGCATCAGCATCGTTTCAACAGAACTGTGACAAACAACAGAATCACCCGACGCACGGAGCAGGGGAAGCATATGAAGCCGATCCGTCCAGTAGAAAAGGAAAAATACAAAAAAGAAAAGGTTATCACGACGTGTCGGCGTTCGCTCGTCACGTCTGCTGCAGCCTGGCCGCCTTAAACTTGGACACCTTTTTCGGGGGCGCCTGCTGGGGCGGAGCGACGTCGGGCGCCACCTCCTCCTGTCTCCTCTCCAGTATGGTCGGCAGAGCCGGTGGAACGATGGTCAGGTGGGGCACGGCTGATGGCATGGGGTCCTTTTCCACCACCGTGCCTGAAAAAGCCTGAGGGGGCAGAGAGAGAGAGATGTTCATCATGCTGCTTCTCCTTGTTCTCGCCGCCTACTGTGACCGACACTTAATGAAGGTTTGACCACAGGATGCTCCCACTTTAACTTAAAGAGGCTTCTGTGGGACTGTTGTGATGTTCTCATTAAAGGAAGTGAGGCTCCAAGGTGTCATTTCTATAAACTGTTTCACAACACAGGTAGACGGCCGAGTCCTTGGCTCTGTAATGGAGATTGAAGACCGGTGCAAGCGAAGCTGCCTGGGACCTGTTCCGACTACATCATAATCATCACAAAACCTTAAATACAATTTACCTCGAGCCTGCTGGCGGGGTGCAGCGGCGCCGCCGTCGGACTGTCTTCCTCCGTAACGCCGTCGCTGGTGTCACTGTGCGTCGCCTCGTCGTGGCTGAGGCTGCGTCCCACCATCCGACGCTCCTCGAAGTCTGCCGCGCTGCTCTCGCTGGTGTCGCTGCACACGCTGTTCTCCCGGCTCCGGGACTTGAGGATGGACTTCCTGGGGATGGGTTCCCCGTCCTTCACGTCCACAAACAACCTGGGGTGATGAACAGTGAGCCGGCGTGAACCAAACAGAATCAAGCTCATCAAGCTCATCAGGACTGCTGCTGGGATTTTACCGGTAGATGTCCGCCGGTGTGGTGATTTTGTGAAGCTCGTGATGAGAGAGTCCATTGTTGTGTCCGTTTTTCTTTTTCCTCTTCGAGTGCTCCTTCTGCTCTTTCCTCTCGCTGAACTTCAGGGTGGTGTTTTTCCCCGTGTTGATCCTCACCTGAGGCAAACGACGAGACGACGTCACCACAACAGAAACTAGACAGAAGATCAAAGACAAGATCAAAGCAAACGAGGTCTCATCTCTCTGACCTTCTTGGGTTCGACTGTGTGAGAGAAAAAGATGGTGGGCAAACAGCTGCCTTCCTCTTCCTCGTCGTCTTCCTCCTGCTTCCGCTCCACGTGCGGCGGAGCTTTACTCTGAGGCAGGGACGTCCAGCTCGGCTTCAGGCTCAGTCCGTTTAGAGGAGGGGCAGCATCTCCTTCCTTCTCCTCCTCCTCTGAGGAAGAGGAGGATGTGTCCTCTCCGTTCATATCGGCATTATCAGATAATCTGATGAAAACAAAACTCTGTGAAACGTTTCAGTTTCCGACATGAGAAATGTTCCCAGTAAAAAGGTCCCGTACCTGTCCTGCTCATCCTCCAGCGCCTCCAGCTTCTCCAGTTCATCCAGTCTGGCCCACAACTCCTCCTCAGTCACAATGCCTTTTCTGCTCCCTTCGTCTCTGCCCTCTCCTTGGTTATCCTCCTCCTCCTCCTCCTCCTTCAGATCCAATATGGTTTCCAGTTTGGGCTTAGAGTGTGGCTTGTGAGCTATTCTCTGCTTTCCTGTTAACGCAGACAAAATGGAGGCCAACAAATTAAGTTTGGTGCAGAACGCAACTGCACAAACAAGCTAATATAAAATTAATTACCTTTGGTGACTGCAGTGTCATGTCCGACCTCTTCTCTGATGTCAGTGTAGCCCTGTTTACTCTGAAGAACAAAGAAAAAAATGAATACTTGTCCCCGTCGATGCTTCATGCAGCATCTTAGAAACGTGAGAGGACGTCACGTACGGCTGAGATGTTTTCCAAATCCTTGGCGAAGCCAACTCTCGCTTCAAAGTTTTTCATCGTCTTGGACAGATCGTCAAGTTCACTCTTCACGTCTGTAGCGAACGGGCGGGGGGGAAGAGTGTGTTAACATATGAATGCATTCAGAGATTAACACAGACAAAACCCAAATCAGCTGTCTGCAGCCGAAGAAGAGTTCAATAAAACATTCAACAGAACGACGACAACCAGCTGCCAAGGAGTTAAAATCCCAAACACGCAGAGGGAGGGAGAAGACATCATTGAAAAATGATGACACAAACAGTTCATAATATCTTCTGCCCCGAATACTACTCCGGATCATTAAATCTTCACAACAATTAAGCCCTTTTACTAATAGCAGCAGAGGGCCCTTGTTTCCATGGCAACCGGGAGCCCCTCCAGTCAGTGCATCAACTGGAAGTGAGGAAAGGTCAAACACAGAAGGCCTGACAACTCAGCCGCTGTCTGACACATTTCAGCGAGCTATGTTTGTATTACAGCACTTAGCTCTGTAATAGCGGGGTGGGCAGGGTCAGGAGATACGAGGCGGAGGGGAGAGGAGAGGGAGGCCGGGAGGAGGGGGGGGGGGGGGGGGGGGGGGGGGGGGCGGAGGGCAGACGGCTGCGGAAGCAAATTTCTGCTTCACTAAACACCCTAATAATGTTCACATCAGAGATCGTTACTTGGGCCCATTTGACTTGATATGAAATGTTCAGGCCTTCAGTGAACAGCAGACAGAGGCAGGTACACCTCGATCTCATGGGAACGAATTCACTCTTCACCCGCGTGTTCAGGTAATGGCGAGACGGCGCGATGGCCATCTCAAGATTTTCAGTGGAGGCGAATGTTGAATAAGTGATGCAGCTAAATAAGGTGTCAGAAATAATGCAACACTTACAGCCTCACGACACCTTCGCAAAGCTTTGGTGTTGAAAAGTTTCCCCTTCAGTTATGTGGCACAGCTGAGAGAGAACAAGCGGATCCTTTCAGGGTTTACACTCGAGGCAGCGACGCCCTCTGCTGGGTGAGCAGTGTCAGTGCTGAGAGGCGCCATAAAAAGAAGTAAACACGGCCATCTTTTCAGAGGGAGTGCAGACAGCAGCCTTTATTTCTCTCTTCTCACAGACAGACTCACGTTTCATTCTGTGGTCGACGATTTTCTGAGCCTGCTTCGCCGAGCACTTGGCGAACCAGTTGTCGCCGAGCAACACCGTGAGCTCGTTGGTGTGCACCAGCTTCCCGGGCATGAAGGCCAGAGGGCCGAACGGAACCTGCAGGAGAGGGGAGATATTAAACCATCGGTGTCAGACAATTAAGAAGCTTAGCCCAGCTCAGGACACTGTGACATTGTCTTCAACCTTACCCACAATGCACAGGTTGGGTAAATGTGTGTAAATGTTTTCTTGCCGGTGCTTTCTGAACCAGGTTAGCACTCACCATGATGTCATACATCAGCTGATCTGGAAGAGTTTTAAGACGGTCGCTCAGAGCCTCGTAATCACCGGAGACCTTCCTCCTGCAGAAAAAATTATGAGACGTCTGTTTCAAGTCATTGTTTTCCACGGTTTGTTTGACTTGAAATTGAAACAGAACAATGGGAAGGAAACCACAAGGGAAGTGCAGATTTCTACCAGGGGAGACATGACAGAACTTCAACAGCCTCAAGATGTTGCTTTTAGTGTTGACAGTATTTTGGGGGGTAGAAGAAATCACCTTGTATACAAAAACCCTGAACACAGACCAAGAAAACAAAACAGCTATTTTAAAATATTAACGCTGGTTAACTATTGATTTAAGAATGAATTTATTTGTCCTACTACAGACCTATAAAAAGCTTGTTCTGTTTGTTGGATGGGTGTTGCTGCCTTTACAGAGAGAACCGATGATAACTTATTGTAAACTATTTGCACTTGAACACATCACAGCCATTGTTAAGGTTGTAAGCGACACCTTTGCCTCTCCTGGACTGTAATAACACTTCATTTATTTACCTTCGGCCCATTCTGCAATTCCTTTTTGGAAACCAGTATACTGGCGTGCACGGCTGCTGCTGCTGTCAACGCTCCCTCCTACCACTGCCACTGAGTTCAGGCTGCAAGAATAGCCGCGCTGATTGTGGCGTACTTCAAACAAAAGCTTCTGATTGTAAGAGTGAGTCATTTGTTGATTTTGACCACACACAGAAGCCAAAGCCAATGTTAATATTATGAAATAGAAACTCTGCCACATAAGAGCTAGCTAAAGAAGAAAATGACCTTTGTCCAGCTTAACTGTTCATTTTTTGTACTGATTTTTAAAAATTATTTTAGTAGTTGAGCTGTCAACGTAAGTAACATAGTATTATTTTAATCGTTTTTGAACAACTTTGTAAATCAAAGCAGTGTAAAGCTCTTTGATCTGCATTTGCTTTGTTTGAAAGGACTGGGGCAGAGAGAGAAACTTACCAGTGTTGAATCCGACGCTCACAGTCTTTCACCACCTGTTTATTGGGACAAATCGTACATTTACAATGACGAAGATGAAACTTGCATCAGACTCTTGAGCACCACGACGGAAATACAGATAAACCATTCATAAACATCTGATGCTAGTGCTTTAATGTCAGATTTAATGTAAGTAAAATTGGGGTAGTGAACATTTATTGTTTCAAAATGCATCTTGTCTTTATTTGTCCTCTTTGCAGAGACTGTTTTTGAAGGTGCCACATGAACAAAATGCAAGCAAACACATCATAAATAATCTCCAGGCTTCATGTAAACAAACCAACTTTAGGGGAAGCAGGACAGGGAAGTAAACACAGCTGCCACATCTGCACCAACACAACTTTCACTGTGACACACTAACCGGAGGTCTGCAGTGGATTAAAGGATCGATGGATTAAACCAAACGATTATTGATCAGCGAGAGGTTGAACTGGAGCGAGTTTAATGATGATGCGTGGAACTTTGCACAGATTTGTGAATCAAAAGTGAAACTGCAGGAGCAGTTATTGACATGACTTCCCGATTCCGTGTTTATTTATCTTTTGAGGAAGAAGAAGAAGAAGATGATGATGATGATGATGATGATTGTTATTATTATCTGGCTAACTCGTCTTCCGTTAGCTTAGCTAGCTACTTCAGAACAAAATAAGGTGACGTCAGTTTCTAGCCGTGTTGTTCTGCTGTGTAGTAAAGTGAAATGGACCTTCCTGCTCCTGCAGGAAACACTTCATGAGGAACTTGGACATGTGCACAACGGTGGAAGCTTCTCGAAAGACAAAAAAAAAAAGAACACACTCGACCACACACATGTGCAACACGCGTGAAATAACTGCGCAACCGTGCGCGTGTAAAGTTGCCCCCCCCCCCCGACTTTGAGTTGTGTGTTTGTGTATTTGTGTTAAAACGGCTTCACAGTTTCCGCACGGTCGCATTTACCTTCTCGTGTTCCTCCCGGAGCCTGACAACTCCGCCGAGATCATCCACACTCACTTTACCTTCCTCCGCCATGATCTGTCCACGTGCACGACGGGAACCTGCAGGGGATTCTCCTCCGTGTTTATCAGTGTTTTGATCGGTGAGCCCAGTCAAAGCTCAGGGGTTGTTGTGAGTCCTAAACAAGTGTTTATGAATGTAGCAGCAGCTCGCCCTGCGACCCGTTGTGCTCGTGTTCATCAATGGGGCAGCGATGCTCATCCACACCTTCGTCAGAGGGATCATCTCACTTCACGATACCTGCAGCATCTCCCAAAAAAACCATCCACGCGTTCTGATAATCCAACAATTTGCAAAATCTCCGTCACTCGTCACTGTCACTGCGCCACGCACCTTCCGTCCAAGGTCAACGCACCGGGATTAACAGCGGCACTTCCGGTTGCGGTGTCACGTTACGACACGAATTCCTTTCTTTGCTGTTGTTGTTGTATTCTGTCGTGTAGTGTCTGATTGATTCAATTTCAGTTTGTTGATATTAAATACTAAAGTGTAAACATTAAGATATATACATTTACTATAGAGAATGGTCAGTATTCATTTAATGAAATATCCTCTTGTTATTGTACAATATTATATATTGAGAAATCAAGTCAATAACTAGAATTATTAACTGAATATTTCTCATCAATGCAGTTATTTATCCAGCTGTAAGAGTTCATACTTTTATTTTGAAGTCAAAATCTTGTAGTTTCCGTTTCTCCGCTCTATGAGAGGCACTTGACGCAGCTACTCCTCAGTGTGTCGCGGTGTATTCTGGGTAGGTGAGGAGGCTTTGTACGGATGTAAACAGTTGTCTTACAGCAACATGACTCATGTGATTAACTCACCGTAAACATGCAACAGATCCATGTCAGTGAGAGGAAACCGACATGTGATCATGTGAGGAGGACACACACACACACACACACACACACACACACACACGTACAGCATTGTGCAGTAATATCACAGACAGACACACACTGGTCTCAGATCAGCAGGTGTTTTGATCAACTTTATTTCTGGATCATTTATACAACATTCTGGGCTCAGCCCCCTTCTCCCCACACGCTGATTGGCTGCCTGCGTTGCCTTCACTGCTATTTGAAAATGTCACAATTACCATTTGTCTCCATAGCAAATGATCAGCTGTTAAACAAAGACCACATTTAAAAGGAAAAATTCATTTGAGAACAACTCATATGGTTGTTAATAACAATTGTAATATTTTTAAAAAAGCTTTTTTGAATTTCCCATGCTCTTGTTTCAGACCAACTTCATTTTTAAAGCTTTGATTACCAATTGTATCACCAATAATCCATTTAATTGATTCTGAGGAGTTCAAGAAGCCCCTTGTTAAGTATTTTCAAATTTACCAATGTCCAGTTTTATAGTTTCGTTCATCAGGATAATTCAAACTCTTCGAAGAAGGAGAATGTCTCACTGTCCGTGAATGCAACATTGTTTTCAGATTTACCCATAGAGCACTGCGGGCTCAGAAGTCATGAGCAGCCGGTGAAATTCAGCCTCTGGAACCAAACACGTTGGATTTGTCTTAATAACAACAGGCTCCACGGATATTGATGAGGATTTAAAGACACACTCAGGTATGTTTCATGCGTTCATACAGTTACCATAGCAACCTCTGGACGGATGTTGCCCTGACAGGGTTGATAACAGCTTATTCATCAAAATGCTCTCTGATGCAATCACACTGTTATTTGGTGACGTGACGGTTAATCGCCTCAGATAATATCAAATATCATATAAAGTCTGTACACGTTTAATTTCATTCTGTTTCAGTGTGTGTGATTGTTTCCTGCTCTCTGCTTTATTTACTTCTTATGTGCTGCAACCTAAGTTGTCCTCTCTGCTTTTGTCTGGTCATATTTTCATTCCAGTATGTGCCATCGCGTCGATGATGTCATGAAGCTGTGTTGTGAGTTATCTGCCAATCAGCAGATCCAGACTGCAGTGAGGGGCTCGGGGAAGGGGGCCGCAGCAGCTGGAGGACTGGCCTTCGCCGGGGGGCTGGTCGGGGGTCCTCTGGGGATTGCAGTGGGTGAGTGAGCAGGCAAATAATGCAACAGCCTCTCTAACTTGTGTCCCCATGACCCATAATACCAGGCTGGAATCCCCCAGTGTGATCTTATCTCGTTATCAGCCCTGTCAGTGCTTCACTGCTGTCGTCCGTAGGACTGTCGATCAGGTCAATACTGGTGGTTAAAGGTCACAGGTTTGAACCCCTCTCCTCCTGCAGGCGGTGCGGTCGGAGGGCTCCTGGGCTGCTGGCTGACCAGTGGACAGTTCAAGCCGCTGCCTCAGATCATCATGGAGCTCAGTCCTCAGCAGCAGCAGAAGCTTTACGATGACCTCATGGTCGTGCTGGGAGACATTCAGTGGACAGATGTGGTCCAGCTCTCTGCTCTGGTGATGGGCAACGCCGCCCTGAAGCAGCAGCTGACGGCCGCCCTGCTGGGATATGTTACCAAGGAGCTCCAGGCAGAGGTGCACTACGTGGATTAGTGTCTGGGGAAAACACTGGGAAACATGACTGAGGCCTCAGGGCTCAAAAGGAGGAAGTCTTGAAAAATAAGACTTGTTTTTATTGAGCTTGATAATTTAATGTGAAATCCTGGACACTGTTTAAACCATAGCTTAGCACATTATAACCTGCTGCCCCTTTTCTCAGTGGATTCCAAAATCAAACTTGTTGGAAGCATGGAGCTCTGGGCAAGTTTTAACCCTCTCAGTTTTTGTACAGTTCTGAACAAATGGGCAGATCCAAATACGTAGTTGAAAAACAGGGCACTGAAACACTTTCACCGATTTCTAGAGGAATATTTAAGAATATTTAATTGATCTTTATTTTTATTAATCTGGTACATTTAGTAAACTGATATTTATGACTGTGTGCACTTTTGTGCTGCGTGATTTAATTGAATCAGACTGTTGGGCTTTAATATGGATATGCTCTCTGCTGAGTAGCATTCTGATTATAGATGAAATTATGAGGACAAACATCGTGTGGAAAGGTCAGTGACAGAAATCATCTGTCCATTAGCTGCATGATGATTATGATATTAAAAGTTACTCAGATTGAAGGAGTGACTGCAGCTACACTCAAGCACTGGAAACAGGTACAGCCCACTGTCATATTTCAATGCTTAAATGAGGACTATGTTCAAACGAACATGCAGTGAGAAATTATTTTAATTTGATGACCATTTAAAGAGTGAATACTTGTTTTTATGTTGTGATCAGTAAATCATCATCAATGGGTCAATTGCACAAATGAAATGTTTGTCAGCCCTCACCCAATACCCAGATGTTAAGCAGTGTAGATGTTTGAGTTGTTTGTGTAAACCGAACCTTTTGTTTTTAACACAAGGTGTCAGTGTGCCATTGTCTACCAACAGGACAACCATAAGATTCAGGAGCAAGTTGTCCTTGTTTACCTGATGCGTATATGTATGCATATAATGTGAATACACAAAACACTGCCTGTTAGATGTCTGTGAGGGAAGGATAGAATAAACTGGAAAAAAATAAGGTTGGATAGATCTCTTTATTATTAAATATACATGTGTTGCGTTACCCCCAGCTTCGTCACGACGCCATTTAAAATACAAATTACAGAGAGGAGCAGTGACTGGGCTCCAGCAACTGCAGGCTTTATCCAACAATAACCGTGTCATCATCGGGGAACTCGTAGTAGGGAACCTCCAGGTTCAGAGGAGCAGGTCCCTTCCTTATTCTTCCCGAAGCATCGTAGTGGGAGCCATGGCAGGGACAATAGTAGCCTCCGAAGTCTCCGGCGTTGGCGATGGGCACACAACCCAGATGGGTGCACACGCCAAGGACGATGACCCAGCTGGGGTTGCTCACTCTATCCTTGTCGTGCTCGGGGTGTCGCAGCTCCGAGAGGTCCACGGCTTCCTCTGCGGCTATTTCCTTCTCCGTGCGGTGGCGAACAAACAGGGGCTTTCCTCTCCATTTGAAGGTCATGTTTTTGCCTTCAGGGATTTCGGACAGCTTGATCTCAATTTTGGATAAGGCCAGGACATCGGCCGATGCACTCATGGAAGACACGAACTGGGAGACCACTGTCTTGGCTGTATAGACACCCACCACAGTGGACGCTCCAGTGACAAGGTAGGAGAAAGCCCTTCTTTCCTCACTGCTGTCCTGCGATGACTTACTGGGATCTGCAACCTCGTTGCGACGGTAGTCTCCGAAGTCAGGAATCTTGATGTCTGTGTGAGCGAGGCGGATTCCTGCAGGACCTGGCAACCAGAAGCAACATGTGGATGGAATATGAAATAGGATATCATTATATCTATTTATACCAGTCACACAAATACCACAATTATACTACAGAACATTAGAGGGCGGTTTAGGAATTTTGAGCATGTCACTCTCCTTATTACTTGATAAGGCTTTGGTAGTAATAGATCCAATAACTACAAGACATTTATTATCATTCCTGGATGAAATGTTTATTGACATGTACTCACATGTCAGTACTTTGCCTAAGCAGGTCACAGATTACGGTTACACCACTACACATGCTACTTCCTGTTAGCTAATGTAGGCTGTTTGTTAGCTACGTTTTACAGAAAAAAAACACATACGGATACATTTTATGAAATTAAAACATAATACAGATCAATCTATAAAGTGTAAGTATTAACACTGTCACGGTTGCATCGTGTGGGTCTGTGACAGCCATGGCTAACGTTGTTAGCAGACGTCGCCCTTACCCGCAGCGGGCAGCAGCTCCTTCGCACCGGGGGAAATCACACATTTCACGGAGTGTTTGGCTGCCTGCAGATAAGGGGACAGAGCCCCAGACCGAGCGGCCACAGCCATCATCTCTGCCCCGAAATAAAACGCTATCACCTCGCGGTAGGGGACACGACCTTCCGTTTACAAATAGTGTCACTTCGTTTAGCGTCTCCAGAAACTAGCTCCGCCCTTCGGTTCCGCATTACGTGAGGCCTGAACGTAGCGCCCTATTAGTGCCTGATCATAAACATCCCTTTATTATCCAATTTTACAACGTTTGTTACAGAAGTTGAGAAATAAAATACATTAGTTCAATTATTTTATTAATTTATTAAATTAAATATATGAATAAACACAACAAATGGCTATTTCCCGTAATATTATTCAGGCGCCCTTTGAGACAGCTGTATCCAGAGGTCCTCATGATGTAAACAAGCGGCCCTCACTAAATTCGGTGACGGGTAACACAATGGTGACTTGATAAGGGGGTTAGACAAAAGGAAAAAGATGAAAATACCAAAAAGAAAACTTTTCCTTCTCATTATTTTCGCTTATGTGGCGTTTTCACTGTATGCGGCGTACAATGTGTTCTTCAGCACCAAAGTAATATCCCGTGTTCACAGGGTGGTGAAGAAGGAGACTGGAGCACCGTCTGGTACATTTCCCCCACGCAGCCGTCGTACATAGAAAAAGAAATGGCCACACTCATCATAAACCAACAGCTTGTGTTTATTCCCTGGTGGAGTTTTTTTAATTGACGTGTTTCCATAGTGACTGCATGGTGTGCCGTGTTCGTGCAGGTGTCGTCAGAGATGGCGGTGCAGCCGCTCCGTTTCTTGCAGAAGACTGGAACCCGTGGGAGGATGAACAGGTGGAGTATAACTCTGCCCTGAACAAAAAGAGAGACGCCTTCAAGCAGCACCTGGGCCGAATCGACAGGAGCAAACCCCAGAGACACAAGGTCCAGGTCTGGGGTAAAGCTGCCATAGGTGAGCAGTGGTTTTATGGAAGATCCACAGCTGCCGGACGACACGTTAACACACTGTCATATTTAAATGGATTATGTGGAAAGTGACAGTGCAGTGAGGAATGCTTCTAATCTAATTTGCATTTATAAAGGTTAATTAAATATTTATACTTACTTTGTATACAGTTAGTTCCATCAACTCACGTAATTAATTGCTTTAATCAATAAAAACAAGACAGATTAATACTCTACCAATGTTGTGTTTATGAATCATGGCACCAAATTCACATTTTTTCTCCCGGAGTATTGAACCTTTATTTCCTCCTCAGGACTTTATCTTTGGGAACATATTTTAGAGGGACCCCTCAACCCCACTGACAAGATAGCACAATGGAGAGAGGGGGAGCTGCAGTCAGGAAAAATCGATTTCAGGTACCAAGATGGGATCTTTAAAAACACAATTTCCAGTCTCTACCTAATAACCAGTGAAGACTGAATAATTCCTCCATTTAATTATTCCTTCTATGTCCCTTCATACTTGTCTGTCTTTAGTTTCTACACAGGTCCTGCTGTGGTCCAGGGCCATGTCCCCCAGGATATGAACAGCCTGGTTCTGGTTCTGAATGGTCGTGAACAGCAGAAGGTCTCTTACTCCACACGGTGGCTGGAGCATGTTCAGACTCTGGTTCAGTCCCACACTGTCCTACACGTGGCTGTGGTCCTGTTGGGCAACGAGCACTGCAACAACGCCTGGATCGGCCCCTACTTAAAGAGAAATGGTGGCTTTGTGGACCTGCTGTTTGTGGTGTACGACAGCCCCTGGGTCAACGACAAAGATGTCTTCCAGTGGCCTCTCGGTGTAGCTACGTACGAGCAAAAACTTAAACTGTGCAAGATGTCCGTGCAGATTAAAACAAATATCTAACACATGTTTCCTCTCCTCTGTGCAGATACAGGCAGTTCCCTATGATCAGGCCTAATCCCCAGTTGATTACCTCCAACAGACCATACCTCTGCAATTTCCTTGGAACTGTGTACAAAAATTCCTCCAGAGAGACACTCATGCAGGTGCTGAATCAGCCGGGCCTGGATAAGGAATGCATCACCACTGCCAGAGAGAAGTGAGTCAGGATTCTCTGTTTGAGTCATTAAGTGAACATTTGATTAATGGTTTTAAGGATTTATTAAAGAATTACTTCCCCGTGACACATCCTACTGTTTCTAACATAAAAAATATAATTGATGATAATTGTTCCAATCATTTGATAAAGCTCAGGTATGTTGTTGAGTTTATCTTGAAGTAAAAAAAAAAAAGAAAAGTAGGCTCCAACCATTTATTATCCTCTAACTTAGTAATCTGTAGTGACTGTAACTCCTCAGCCAGTGGAAAATACTTCTGCCAGAGTATCTTATAAATGTCTGGAAGCAATCCTCATTACCTTTACAAGTAAATTCCTCTGAGCCTTCATGCCTGTGTTTCTTTGCTGAACTGCGGTGAAGGAATAGAAACCCTGGAGAGAGGCTTTGTACAGAAAGATTTGAACAATGTTCCCTCTTGATTTGCTGAGTCAGACCCCTCAACAGCTTATTATTTTATTTTTCATACCAGGTTATAGGCATCTGGCCTATAATGCAGTTTTCTACATTTTCTTGTTATTTTTGTTCGTTTGTGATTTTTGTCCTGTTAGGTTAAAAGTGGACTTGAGGTGAGAGAAGTACAAAATGTCCCGAAGGAGCAGTAAAGAGACAGAATGTCTGTCTTATGTATTTATCACAGTAGGTTAAATGTCCTCTCCCCTCTCCTTGCCTCAGGTGGCTCCCTCAGGAAACAGCAGACAGTCTGAGGCGCTATCAGACAGCCCTGGCCCAGAGTGAGCTCACTCTCTGCCCAGTCGGCATCAACACAGAGTGCTACCGTATTTATGAAGCGTGCTCTTACGGCTCAGTGCCCGTGGTGGAAGATGTGCTGACTCCTGGCACCTGCGCCGCAGGGTCCAGCTCCCCGCTGCGCCTCCTCAAAGCCGCGGGAGCTCCCTTCATCTTCATCAGTGACTGGAAAGAACTGCCGGCCATCCTGGAGAGGGAGCGAACCATGAGTCAGGAGCAGAGGGTGGACAGGAGGAGGCGGCTGCTGGAGTGGTACAGCGGTTTCCGTCTGCAGATGAAGGAGCGGTTCACCGAGGTCCTGGAGGAGACCTTCTTCAAAAGTGTTTGACGGTGGTGCTTGGTCAACAAACCTTTTAAATATCAACAGGGATAATGTTTAACAATGAATTCTTTTCTTTATTGTGACTGAATGTGACGTACTACTGGAATAGTGACCCTGATGATGTTCGGTGTAATTCTTGTGCAGGTTATTATTAAACATTCTGTATGTTGTGCAGTTTTAAACAGAACATTAGTTTTAGTCCTGTGAATGGACTAAATTACGTTACTTTCTATTTATTATTTAAGTGTTTTTGATTGTAAACTGTCCAGACATTTGGAGATTATGATGCTGCCTTTGCTTTTGGAAGTCATTGCGTTATGTTTTATATCTGTTTATACGTATTTAATATTGTGTTTTTGGGAAACACTAAACATTTGACGTACAATGAGACGATTGTGTTTTTAGATCTTGTTTTGAAAATGGTACATGATGAAAATATTTTGTATTGTGAGCAGCTAGAAAACTGATATGGTGTATGTGGCATGTTCTGGTCAGGACATAACAAAACTTGATTTTGGTCTATTTATTTCAGTGACGTGCTGCATGGATTTGTTTAGATGGTGCAATAAAAGTGAAATGGAGTGTTGTCCTGAGCAGACGTAAGCGGACAGGCCTGTCCTGTGCTTTCAATCCGCCTGCAGGTGGCGTCATGGACCAGTTAATTAAAAAAAAAAAAAAAAGTAAAGTGATTAAAATGTGAAGCTGAAGCGTTTTTGAATGAACGGGGAAAACATTTGATCCACATAGATTAAATAATGTTACGGGGTGATGCATGTACATTTTGTTGACGATACTAAATAACATCATAGTAAGAATGCTATAGCACCACATCTCCTTTTATTCATTTGTCTATTTTAGATTATGGGATATTGATGTACTGCCTGTTCATTCATTATGGAATCATAATAAATACATAAAAAGGCTTTTATGTGACGTATTATGTGTGATCCTGAGAGAAACTATATGATGTGTGAACAAAGTCTGAAGTTAGGGTGAATGTGCCAGTCTGCTCCACTGGTGTCCACTGGTCCCTCCCTCTCCTTCCTCTCCTCTCCCTGCCTGGCTCCGGCTGCAGCCCTGTCTGCCTCTGAGCCTGCTGGGAGTTCTGTGTGCGTGCGCGCGCGTGTGTGAGTGGAGGTGGGGGGAGTCAGAGAGGGAGAAACCGTCGAGGGACAACCAGTCAACTAGGGGGGGGGAGTGTGACCGTGCGTGTTTCCCAAAACTGGGAACCACAACGAAAAACAGCACATGCGCGCACGGATCAATCCGACTTCTCAGTCCCTTTTTTTCTCATCGCCGGGACGCGTTTTGCGCACTACTTTTACGCGGAGCTGTGGGTCCCTTCCACGGAGGCTGTGAAAGTTCCCGGACTGTGTTTTGCCCTGTTCTTCCTCAGCGGCAGCGGCTGTTGGCTGTTGCGCCGAACCGCTCCTGCAGTTGAGTGGATTCATTGGTTGGAGCAGGATTGCGCATTGGCCCCGCCGCGTTTATCCACAGGGAAGCGGGACAATGAAGGACTGAGCCTGCGTGTCTCTGTCGCTCCAAGTCGGGCTGGTCGCTGAGTTGAACCCTCTGATTCCGTGTCTCCCTTTTTTGCGTCTTTTCCCCCTTTGCGCTGCGGGTCGGTGGGATGCGTCGACTCCTGTAGGATCACGCTTGTTGACAAACATTTTTTTTAAAAAACTTCTGCCCTCCCCCCCTGAAAAAGAAGTTTGGAAGTGCGGACACGAGAAGACAGAAAATGTCCACGCCGAGGTTCAAAAAGGATAAAGAGATAATCGCGGACTACGAGAGTCAAGTGAAAGGTAAGAGACATGTTCTGAACCGCAACAGGCCATGAGTCACTGTTCAGTTAAAACACGAAGTTGCCATCGCCTTTGATCTTCGCACTTCAAAGCAGACAGGGAACATGTATGTCTTCCATAACCGAGCTTCATAGAAACGTGAAAATAACCTCAGGCCTGCGGTGCAGTTTTTCTGGGATTACATTTCCATATGTGCAATTCAATGGAAGGGAAAGTTGTTAGCACAATAAAAGAAATTGCTAATCCCTTCAGGTGTGGCTCTAACTTCTTTTGTCGAGTCCTTTTGCACGTGAAAGCCTCTTTAAGTGCTGGGCTCATTCACTATCATTCAGCAGCTCAGTCATCTGCATTGGGCCTGCTGGTCCCATCCACTCCTACTCGGACAGGCGCAGTTCCATCATGTTGTTAACAACCTGTTAGGAGTTGGTGTGAGGCGCATTGTTCCCACAGCAGGACCCAGCAGCTGAGGAGCACAAGTTCAGGCAGCGCTCGTGTGTGTGTGGCTCAGGGGCCCATCCAGGCATGGGTTCTTTCGTTTGAGCTGTCGTCCCCCCCTCTGTGATTTATTTACAGGCACCATACTGATACTGTACAGCCATAACTTGTCCCCAGTCTCCTTCAGCACAGAGCAGAGAGGTGGTTTGTTCCCAGTCAGCCCCAGTACAGGAAAGAGGCAGTAGCTGCTCCAGGGTAACCATGGGGATCTTGGCCCCCAGCCACTCAGCTCTGCTCTCCGGCTCTGTTAGCACGCTCAAACACCACCTATTCACGCTCCTGTCTCCAACCTTAAACCCCAGAAGACTGAGAGGAGTTGGGGGGGGTCGATGGGGATAATGGAGGAGGAAGGGGCTGGTGTCACTCGAGGAATTAGAAGACAGCATGTGGCCGAGCGCAAGTTCTCATTTGCAAGGAATGTTCAGACCCCCCCCCCCCCTTTTTCTTTTCCATCTCGCATGTGGCCGAGCGCAAGTTCTCATTTGCAAGGAATGTTCAGCCCCCCCCCCCCCTTTTTCTTTTCCATCTCTCCGTGAGCGTGACTCAGGGCTTTTAGTTCGATATTAGAGGATGATGCACAGTCATCGGGGTGCTGAACGAGAGATTACAAAGCCACCCATTTGTCATGCAGAACCCAGCGGGGTAATAACAAACAACAACAACAACGACCCGATGACGAGACGAGCTGTTGCTTGATGGGTCCACGGGAGCCCCAGTTAATAAACGGATTCAGCCGTGCGTTGTAAATATTGTCGTATGGATATTTCTTTTGAACTAAAGAGAGCGTCGCAGGTAACTGACAGTTATTTGCATTAAATACAGGACTGGTAGGATTTGCAATGCAAATGTCCTGGGGGGAGTCACTTTGAAGGGGTGCTTGAGTTTGTCAGAACTGTTTTATTGATCCCTGGGAGGAACTGGGGTTCATCACAGCTCCTCAGACCAAGAATAGGAAAAATAGGCCGACCACAGATTATGATAAGTAGAAATATATACATAGTGTTACGTACTGCCTTAATTGTGATATAGTATGTACAGCAGCTAAGTGGCTATCACAGAAAAAGGATGGTCTGTCTATCGGAGGAGCTGTAAAGTCTGATGGCCACAGACTTCCTGTGTAGCATCGTGGCGGAACATGTCTGAAGCCAAATGTACCGCTCTGCTCAGCCAGCATGTCGTAAAGTGGGTTGGAGACGTTGTCCAGTGTGTCCTGGGAGCTGGACAGCCCCAACAGAGCTCCACCCCCGCAACATCAGCAGCCTTGGAAATCAGGGGATTATCTCTCGTGTAACATGAAGCAACTTTACATCTTTTTTCTTCCAAAGAACTGACGTATTCGTGCACAGGGCACCGTCTCTACCTAGCCTATGTGTTTATGCTTGTTGAATACCAACGAGGCGCTTTGCTAGGTCAGGTGACTTCTGCAAACACAGACGCTGTTTATTTGGGAGTAATCGCTGCCAGGCTCATTAGCAATTCTGCTGTTAGTAGCTGGGAAAATGCTTAGTAACGTAGTGACATGGCTGTTGAATTCAGCGCTGCGGTCCTTCTGTTGCAGCTGTACAGGCTTTTATGAGCGAGCGAGTTTGCAGTGATAATGAGCAGGAGCACATCTGCAGTGAAGCTGTGATGGCCAGAGGTGGATAGCTGAACAACAAGCCGCACGGAACACAGCTGGAGCTAACGGTGGACCTTTTGTCTGGTCCTTATCGTCGCTGAAGAATCCGTCTCAGTTCTCACAGCATCTTCACAGACGCTGTAAGGTTACATCTCATCTGACAGACACATCTACGGCCTGGAGCCTCCTTCCTGGTTTTTACAAGGGACGTATGCCCCATGGTCATCATCCAATTACCCAGCAGTCTTTCTGTCGGAGTTATTGTTTTGATTTCTTTTTTACATCCACACAGTTTTCCAGGGTCGCAGTGAAAGGGTTTGTGATCCAAGTCAGCAGATGCAAAGAATTTAATGTCATTTTCTCTGGCGATTGTCTGAAAGCCTCCTTGTGTTGGTCGACACTGCTCTTCTCACACTGCCGTTTGTCATTCAGCTGACATTCAGCGCTTAAGTTCCCTGGAACAGACTCTTTCTTTACCCCTGCCACAGAGGGAATGAGAATTGATGTCACTTTGACGGTTCAAGGGAACGCTCCTTTTAAAAATAAAAGCCCTGTGGCACCGGGATTACATTTTTGATAATTGCTTAAATTGGCATCTACATCAAGACTTGGCTCGTTTGAGGAAAAACAAAAACATTAAGAAGATTTAGTTAAGACAGTGGAATTTGTTTATTTGCTTCACAGTGCACAGTGGCTGCAACCATTCGAAAGCATTTTAAGGTCGTGGGTACATCTGCATTCTCTGCGTGGCTGATTCTGGATCAGGGCAAAGCAGCGCTGCCCTTGTTTTTGTCACGGTCGAAGCGTTGGTTTGATGTCAGTGTCCGTGGGGGTCGTGACACCACGATCTGGACCCCTTGAGCTTCTGACAGGGGTCCTCTCCTGCATCATCATAAAGCCCGGCCCCTTTGACCTGCCTTCACTGAGGTTTGAAATTGGAGCCGTGCTCCGCTGCGTCCTTAAAGAGAGGGTCTGCAAACGTTGCTCTTCAGGGGGATTAAGGGCAGGAAGCTGCCTCGAGGTGCCGAGGGTGTGATTGTCGAGTTTGTCCTGTGGTGAAGATGTCATTGGTTTTGATGCATCGGTTCTGGTAGGAATTGTTTTTGTATAATTGTGCGGCAGAAGATGAGCTTGTATTTGTTGCCGTCGCTAAACCCAGATGTCACGCAAACATGACATCTGGAACGTGCTGAGTCTGAACTGTAATTATGTGTTAAATTGGGCTTTAGTCACATAAATCCAGTTCAACATCAAACATGTGACATGTGGAGAGTATGTTGTGCTAAAATGTGTCTCCAATTCTTTTTCTTTGATTCACGCAAAGATTGAATTCAGTCTTGTACACATGCAACGTATTGTGAAATAATGTGGTTGATGTTGGACAAAATGGCATTAATAATTGATTTCATGAAGCCGAATCTTGCCATTCCGATCATGGCCCTCTCCTTAACAGTGATCCTGCTGTTACCATGGAGAAGGGTCTTCGTGTTGACCTACACTGAACTAGTGATTGATTTTTTTTGGTGGTATGATGTGACCAGCCCAACCAGATAGCTTGAACAACTCGTGTAAAAGAGGCTGCTGACACAAACGCTTTCTAACTTCCAGCAGCTGATGAGTTGGACCTGACAGTCCAGTGTGGATGTTGGTGGATCTCCTAAAAGCTTCTCAGAGGTGTTAACAGACGATTGGGGGTGAAAAGCCCACCGGTATCCTGACACATCCTGTAGCAGAAACACACCATCCAAGAGAAGTGATGGTAGCATGTTTCCACCCAGTGGTGTGGCACAGGGTGAGGTGTGTCACTGTGTGTGTATGGGCGTGCATTTTGCATGGGTGGCTGAATGGGGAATGACGACGGCACCATCTGTGGCCACTCGCCCTTTTCGCAGTTTTAATAAACTCGACCGAGCACAAGCGAAGCTTCACTTTCCCTGCTGTGCTTTTCATTGTCGACACAAAGGCCACCAGGACATTACTGCAGCCCCCCCCACCCCCGACCCTCACCTCCCCCTCAAGAGAAGGAGCTCAACCAAACCCCGACCATGCCCCCGCATCCCCAGTCCAAACAAAAAAGGCTGCAATTCACGTGGCACTGCTGCTGCCCAAGACAAAACCAGAAGCTCTGTGTATTGTCTGCACTTGTGACCAAACCTTTTTAACTCAGTTTGTCCTCAGAAAGGATCGGATCAAGCCCACTTGCAGCATGACGCCAGCTGAGAGTTTTTTTACCCATGAACACAGCGAAATGTGATCCATTCTTTTGACCAAGTGGCTGCATAGCCCCCCACCCCAACACTGCCCCAACTCCAACCCTAACCCCACTCTCTGCTGGTGGTGTTGAGCCGTGGAGAAGAATCCCTCCATGGCACCAGTTTGCCTGGTAATGAGCTGGATGACATTCAGTGAGTAGCTACAGTGCATTAGCTAATAGGACGTACAGGGTGTTAATTGAATTGGACAGTGCTTGAAAAAGAAAAACAGGAATTAGAACTGGGGAAACAGTGAAATGGAAAAAAGGGAGGATTGAAGCGTGATTAGGGAGATTTTGGCTTCTCCTTGGACAACTTTAATTCCTATGAACCACTGCTGGGGCCCAGCAGATGGACGGACAGGAAGGCAGACAGACACAGTTTGACCATCAGGCCAGGCTGCTGCCTGCCACCCAGTAAGGCTGGATTAGGAGGAAGGAGACTGGGGGATGGGAAAGGACGGGATGAGGTCAGTGCAGGAATAAGTGAAGGCGGATATTGTAAGCCTTGACTTGGGTTGACTTGTTTTAATCTGTTTCTGTGTGTGTTCAGCCGATTCATCTGCTGGCCGTAAGCCGTTTTATGCATTAAGCGGCGGCGAAAGCTTTTTAAGGTGAGTGTAAACAAGCTATAAGCAAAGTCTACTGCCGGTTCTTATTTCCCGCATTCACTTAAACAATGTGACATCTGCCACTTGGGCTTCCTCTTCTCTGTGTCAAAGGTTTTACTCACCGTGCAAATCTCTTCACAAGCTGCGGCTCACTGCTTGGCTCAGGTACTAGCGTCTTGTCTTTAATCAACCTTCTTGAACCAAGGCCGAGTTGTGAGGAATTCCTGTTCCCTCACGTACTCCCACTGGAAAAGCCTGGCGCTGCTTACATAATCGTAGTAAGCGCCACTGAATGAACAAGTGGCCTGCTCATCAGTTGGTCCGAGGGAACAGCCACATCAGTTATCATCATTTCTCACACACACCCAAAAAAAATCCACACACAATTTGGGGTAAAAGATTCACACAGCGTTCCTCCCTCCAACCATTTCCTCCCCCACTCTCCTTTCTTCTACCTTGACCTCATGACCTGAGGGAATCAATAACCAAAGACCCCCCCACCCCCGAGGGCATGGCTGCTTCGTTAGGCTGCCCTAACGTTTAAGGAGTGAATAGTGTTATAAAAATAAGCGTCACCTGGAGGTTCTACATCGTTCTGCATCTGTCAGCCCCACTGATTGTAGCTTGACGTTAACGATCCAACTCTGTGTCTTTTATTTCAAGTCACCATGCAGTGACGCCCCCTGAAACGTCCACGCCGCAGCGCCCTCCATTTCTTGTCTGTTTTCATCCCAGCAGACTGGAGCTGGACAAAGTTTCCCATGGTCTCAGCTCTGAGCTCATCGTCCTCTCAATAAAGGAACATTGTGGCTTGCAGCGGGAATGGGGCCTGGTGTGCGGCCGTCGGTGGTGTTCACGCAGCCACAGGCAGGTCTTGTGAGCTCTGGCCTGAACTCTGATCCAAGCTTCCCCCCCCTGCGATGGAAACTGGAGCCATGCTGTGGTTCCAAGCACACATACATGGGATGCTTGTGGGAAAAAAAAAAGCCATTTTACTGATAAAGATCTCTCACAGCCACTGCTGCTCGTTGTGTCCTGCTCCTGTGGTCACACATTGGGGAAGTCTCCAAGGTTCTCCATGGCTCGCATCAACGTTAAAACAAACTAAAGTGACAGATGAAGCTATGTATTTATATCCCCCTCTTTTATCTTCTGGGGTATTTATGAAGCTTCTGCTTTCTCTGAAATCCCCCCCAAACCCCTTTGCAACGCTGGTCAGATGTTTCCAGAAATAGCGCAATTATTGAATCGTCATGAGACCTCATGTCATGTGGCTATTATGCAACAGATGAAATGGCTGATTATTCTTTCATATCTTGTTCTTGCCTCTGGTTTACAGTCAGATGAAAGCAGATCATCAACTATGTGTAGGACACCACCCCAACGCTCACAGCAGCCTGATTAATTAATACGAAGTAAAATGTTCCATGCTATACTTCTGGTATTGAGTTTCCATCTCCTGCAGCCCTTTGACGCCCTGCTGGTGGTCTTCTGTCCACGACAACTCCACCCTCTGGTCACCAAACCTCTGACCTCTGCCCTCTGACCCGAGTCCTCAGACCTCTGCTCTGCCAGGTCTGTTCAGTCAGGTGGATCTCGCCTGCCGTGCTGAGAGCAGAGATTGTGGATGCCCTTTGGCGGCTCCAACAAATAATTAATGATTATCCATCGTGTGTAACTTCACTGCAAAGTAACCAGCAAACTGGTTCCTAGAAACTGCAGCTCTCTTTTGGCCAGTTCTATTCTCTCGTGCTCTCTGCCCTGCGACAGCTGAACCTTTCAAGAAATGTACGTCACTTATTGTAGTCCACATCTAGTGGATGAACTGGTCTGTTTCTGAAGGACTGCGACGCTGCACGAGGCTCCTGCTCGGCTCTCGGAGAACCTTGTCGTGCCACTCCTCTTTCTGGGTGGATCTTTTTAGGTTAGGATGAAGTGGAGCACTCTGCTCCCTTCAAAAATTCCCCACAGACTCCCTGACAGCCCATTTTATTATAGTTTAATAGGAGCATGAGCTGCAAGCAAAGTTAGTTTTTTATATCAGACTGGTCTGAAAATAGAACGAGGTTGACGGTGTCCTGGTCTACCCTTTTCCTCATAACCCTTTACATATAAAGTGTACAAGTGTGTGCGTGGATCTCTTAATTATAGATTGTGATCTCCTCTTGGAAGACGACAGACATGATTGAAGAATCATCATAGCTTTGAACAAGTAAAATTGTCAGCTGTGTGTGTGTGTGTGTGTGTGTGTCAGCTGCTCAGCATGGACACAGGCACCGGGCACAGGCCTCATATATCTTCGTTTTTAATCAGGCTGTGTGGAGGAAGCCACCGTCTCCCCTGGGGTCCTGTGATTTGTCCTGGTTAATGGCGTGTCAGAGGGGCGTGATGCATGGAAACCTGGCTAGGTGTGTGGGGCACGTATGACTGGACGCTCGCGCACACAGACGAGCGGGTGGCCTCTGTCTCCCGGCCCTGTGGTCGACCAAATAGAGAAAGCCCCAGTCTTGCTCGCTGCAGCGTGGAGAAACAAAGGGCAGTGAAAGCTGATCTGTCTGTTCTTTTCTTCCGCCCCGTTCTTTGTCCCTCGCGCTCCGAGCAGCTGCCCCGGGGTCGATTACATTCTCCGGCCGCGCTCAGCTCGTGCGGTTATCCAAAGGCTCCGTGTGGATCTGTGGGCCGTTGCTTCCCTGCAGTCAAACCTGGCGTCTGGTGTCACCTGTCCAGTCATGTCGGCCTCGAGTTCACGCAAGGGAGATGACAAAGGCTTTTAATGAGACATTTCTGACAGGCATTTTTTCCAGTGGAAGTCATGTCGTCAAACTGAGGGTCTGCTCCCCGAGAACGGGGAGGGGTGGGAGTCAGGGCCCCCCTCCCTCGGGGTGGAGGAGATAACAGTACGTAATTCTGTCACTTCCTCCATATTGACTTCCACTATAATTATCTGGAAATGAGGTCTTTTGTGAATCCATCCTGTGTGTGTGTGTGTGTCAGAGCTTGATTGTGTTAGTCTGTCTTGGCCTCTGGTGACCTGTAATGAAGGGGGGGTGGGGGGGTGAGCCGTCACTGCTGGATCCATTTGACAGAGCTGAAGGGTTCATGGTTCTGTCTCTGTCAGAAGAAATTGAAAAACCCTGAAACTCGAGAAATGACACTCAAATCATCATTTTGTCTGATCACACTCGTCCTAAACCTTTTAACTCGCACGGCTCTTTCCCTGCATGGCCGTCTGTCTCCTCAGACATCTTTATGAGCCCTCATTAACGGCGGCACAGAGGGATTCTCAGATTGCTCTCTGAACGATAATTCAGAGACTCTCGGTAAAGATGAGACGTTTTGCTGGACGCAAATTTTTTTTTTGACGCCACAGCTGAGTGCGGAAACCACAAAATCTGACACCTGATCCAGGCCTTTCATCACGTGAGTTCATTAAAGCTGATCCAACAATTGAGTATTAGTTTAGTAACCTGTGGCTTGATGACCTTTGGTTCTCAGGATACAAACTAATCCATCATCAAAGTTTTCTTCTGCTTGAAATTTTTTTCACCGTCAGTGTGAAAAACATGTAATTATCCTGCCTGGTACCCCCACCCCCACCTTCCTTTATAAGATTCCTTTGTCAGGTGAGCATCTCCAAGTCGGATCTTAGGAAGAGGAATGTAGAGCAAACATCTGTGCCCAAGTTTAAACCAGCAAATGTAGCTGCGCTGCTGTGAGCTGTCCTGATTCAGACAGCCTCATTATTATGCTCATGCAGTGCGGCTTCGCCTTCACAAAAAGTTGTTACATCAGACTCGGTGTAAAAAGAAATCCCTATCTCTTAGTACATTTAATCCCTGGTTCTTTCAAAGTTTGCTCTGACTTGTCAGTTTGTTTAGCGACTCTGAAACACGGGATTCCACTCCGTATTTAGTGGGATTTCGGGAACATTTGGAGCTTCCGTGATGATAAAATGCTAATGATTGTAGACCTAAGATGATCTCACTTCTTGGTCTCTGATGATTCATTCATAGTTTTTAAACAAGCATTAAAAATGCATGGCTGCATATTTGGTTGAAACTCCAAAGTGTGTCATATCAGCATAATTATATCTCTTTGATTTTAGATTTTGCTTCTGCTTTGAAGTTTGGCTCTTGAGCAAAAATCTCTTCTTTCCCGTGGCTGTAGGAAAAGCCCCCCCGTGCATGTGTGTGTTTGTTCTTAAAGGCAGAGTTGTGATCTCTTATCATGGGAAATGATTCTTCTCCCTACATAAACCCCCAGCTCTTAGACAACCCCTCCACCTGCCCTTAATTCCCTGCCCACAATCTTCAATCCCAGCTTTAGCTCTACAAGCCATGCACCTCATTACTCCAACCCCCATGCGCCCACTTTAGCCCCAACCCCTGTGCCCTCAATCCTTTGCCTGTGACAAGCCAGAAGTCGTAAGTCACACTGATGCTCGTCCTCCGACATTCAGACTTAGCCGAAGTGTCGGCGGATCAGACCATTTCTGGAGACGTATATACCATAGAAGGTTCTCGATCGGACCGGATGATGAAACGGGTCTCAACAATTCAAATAACTCTTTTGAATTTTCTGTGCTCTGTAGATAAACGTCAATATGGTTCGATGCACCACAAAATGCAGAATCCTTTGATGTTGCAGGTATGCTAGTTGAGTGCCACAGCAGAGACACGGATCAGATTCTGCTTTAATGCAGAGGCGTGTAGCTGTGGAACTGGAGTTTATCAAACCTTGGCTCCAGGACTTTCCTCCATCTATCAGATGTCCACATGTATCAGGTGTTCAATCTGCCCGTGCTCTGTCATGAGAGAAGACAGAGGAACCCAAGTAACTTATGTAGAAATAGATTTCAGAATAATCCTTGATTTATTTCAGATTGTTTCCCTCTGGAGTTCTGACCCCAGATAGCAATGCTGACAGTGTGTTTAAACGCTGCTGAAAGACAGCTCTTACTGCCCCTCAGCCTCGGACCTCACACACTCCGCAGTGATGATGTTTGCATGACACTGAAGTCGTCTCCTGGAGTGGATTGTTTCAGCTGTCACAACCCTGAGCACCGGGTGGGAAAAGATGAACTGTTTTCCCCCCCATAGAGGAATTTGGGGGGAAGTGTCTGCGTCAGGGTCCCGTCAGCGCTACACAAACGTTTAAATTAGTGGCATGAATGGATGGATGATGGTTGGCAATGTGGGAGTGCAAGCCTCCACACAGAGAGATTGGAAAGATGAGGGGTGTGTAGAGACAAATGACACACACACACACAAACAAGACATCACTAAATAAACATGAATGCGTCCTATGAACACACAGGCCTCACACATAAGGGTGTTGTGTGCTACTTAGAGTCCAATTTAAAGGCATTACCCTCGTAATCAATACTGGCAGTGTGCGGACACAGGGGAGTTTGTAAAAGTATTTTTAGAGAGGGCTGAATGGGGGGGTGTTTGTGCCTGGTGGCGTGCGCATGCTTTGTCTCCAGCTGCTCCTTTAGAGATAAGTTATCATTCCTTGTTTGACCTTGGGTGTAGCTTCATCCCGTCAAAACTTCTGGAGCTGATTATGGAAGTCCTTTTCCATAGCATTCATTCTTTTTTGGAGGCTGCGAGTAGAAAAGCATGTCACTTATTATGAATTTGTGGATGCGTTTTGAAACCATCTGAACTGGGAGATAAGCAGAATGAGGCAGGAGGACGAACAGAAGAGGAACAGATGTGTCATTGTGAAGTCACTTCACTGCTGTTGATTCTCTCTTTTCCACCCAAATAAATAAAGTTCATCTGAAAGTGCCTCCCCCCTGTCACTGACCCACTGTGGACGGACGAAGACTTTACACAAGCGTTGTCTTTTTAGAGAAACCAGTGACTTGCAGGCTCTACAGCTGTTCAACCACGTTCCATTGGTCCTCAGTCCTCCTTTCAAACACTTTTTAACCAATAATCAGCGTTTCTGCGTCCCTCCTCCTTTGCTCTTGCACCCCCGGTCACCCCAGTGGGCTTGCAGCACTGGAATTACAGGCCTAGTCTTCAATAGTAGGGTTGTTTCTCGGCAGTCCCTCCAGCTCCTCGGCTGCCCTAACCCAATCAAAGGACCAGAAACCTCACATCCTGCGAGGTGCTGGTTTTTTGTGGCGTGGCGAGGGGAGGGGCCCAGCAAGGGGTGGTCAGTAACGAGAAGAAAACCACATAAGCAGAGAGAGAGAGAGAGAGAGAGAGAGAGAGATTTCTTTGCTGTTTAGTGGATGCAGTACAAATTATGAAGGAATGGCTGATGTTTCCCATGTGGCTTTTTCACTTTGAATTCACAGTATTTGAGCCCCCCCTCTAATATGAGCCAGAACATGCTCCGCTGTGTGAGGTTGGCCGTCGCCGTCTTTGACTGTGGCAAACACGTGTGGGCTGGCTGTTTGCTCTTCTGAAGGCATCTTCAGTCACTGAACCAACCAGAGTGGGAACCACGCAGGAATGAAACATCCTCTCTGCAGGAAAACATCCACATAGACTGGTTATTAGGCAGTGACTCACTTCTCATTCACTCCACATCGACAATAAATGAATCCAGCGTACACAAATAGAGGTCAAGTTGCATTGGGGACCAATTCATAGGTTCTGTTTATTATTAGTGATGCAGGCAGCACCTTTGGCTCTCGATATATTGGAAAGCATAAACTGTGACACCAGTATTTCTGTGAAAGTACTGTATTCTCAAAATGTTCTGGTCAGTAAAGCTCTAATTTCCCTTTTCAGATCAATATTACTACTACTACTACTACTACTACTATGCTGATACGCTAAATAAAAATGTCAAATTTTACAGTAAAGACTCGAGAATAGATGTGTGCTTATTAACCTTTAATTCTTCTGCAGCTCAACAATTAGATATATTTAACATGACGCGTGATCTCCAGAGATTCACATCAAGAATACTGTTATCACACAAATGCTCCACTGTGATGAAAGTGCCCACTTTGATTAAAGCATGACCCACAAGGAGCTTGCTTATTACTTGTTTGTGTTTTTGTTTTCATGAGCTTGCTCCTGCATTACCATATTTTTTTTTTGAAAGCACACAGCGTCCGCTCATCTTGGGATCTTTTATTGGCCTCATAAAAAGATGGATAAAGTTTATCACAGGGCAGTCTTTCTTCCTGTTATTTGTTTTCCATCAAGTGGAAAGATGAAACATTTGATCCTGAGAATGAAAAGCAGTCCCAAGGTGTGTTTCCCCCCTTCCTCCTCTGTGATCATACGTGGAAATAATTTAGAAGAGATGTCAACTTAAATTGCATCGAGGACCCTGGCCTTTGTAAAGACTCGGGGGGGCTCATGGAGGCAGGTGTTTATGGAGATGGAGAAAGTAATAAAGGGCCTGGAGGGCTTTAAAAGAGAGGTGGTGCTATTTGTGTCTTAATCTCTTGTTTGAAACCACCTAGCTTTGTGTGACATTGGCTGGATTTATTGCAGCCAATGATTATGTGTGTTTTAAATTTAAAACTAGACACCGTGCCATTGAAGTATAAGAGCCACTCAAGAACTTGATGACTGTGTAATTGTTTTTGAAGGTCTCTATTTCAGAGTCCAGCAGCTTTCCACACTTCTTTACGCTCATGAAAGTTGTGTGGATTACAGTTGTAAACATAGGAACGGTGATATAACCATTCAAGGGCTTGGGCTTTAAATGAAGGAATGTAGTTTTCGTTGGGTCAAAGTTTAAAGGAAGTTTAATGAGCACAGGCAGAAACCACACACGACAAACGCATCAAATCAAGTTGTCGCACAACATTTAAGTCTTTGATTGATTTTCCAAGTGTGTTCTTCTTTGGTTGCGTGGCCCAGCTCCGTCAGTGACACCTCAGCCATAGCCGTGCACAGTCATCTCCTCTTCCCCTCTATACTTTCCTCTGGCCTGACGGTGCCACGCTGTCCCGACAGTGGGAACACGTCGTCAAACCAAACTGGCAGCGGCTCCGGCTGGCTCCGGGCCACGGCGTCCCTGCCTCGCTCTGGTGTGTGGGAAGACACGCGAAGGGCCAGGCATTTAAAATAGAGACGTGCATGCTGTGAGGAGAGGCAGATGCACAAACACCATGGCTGAACGGGCAGCAGGTCAGAGTGGCAGACAGCTTAAATGGAAAAAGGAAGACACAGTTGGACAGGTAGGCAAACAGGCAGCATGGAGACAAACACTCAATGCAGGAATCGATTCTGTAACACTTGATTTATTTGTGTAATTAAGTATAGCATTAAAGAAAAAGGTTCCATTTTATTATGGTGGAACAGCTGAGTGATTGGTAGAAGACTCTGGGTCCGTCATACTGCGCTGAACATCACTGAACTTTAAATGTGCAGCTCTTTGTCCACAACATTCTGACCCAGGCGGCTCTTGGCGCCACCAGAAGCCGCCAACAAAACCTGAGCCGAGACCAAACTGTCCAGTCTGCAGGGTAGTGAGACGACTTGAGAAGAGAGGCCAGGAGATGCTCCGAGAACTGATCGTTCTCCCCCACCAGCAGACTGGCCTGCATACCCTCAGCGTACCCCCACACAGGTGCACATGTGCATCCAGGTTCCTGACTCCATGGGGCCCACAAGGATTGAAATACATGTATTTCCACATTCTCATTGAACAACCCCTCCTCCTAACAGTTATCACCGCAGGCCACACGACGACTCCTCCATTCTTTAGGTTCATCTTTCAGTCTGTATAACCCTGCCAGTACCCTGCTCTTTCCATGTGTTTGCTGCGAGGGAAAGAAAAATATACCTGTAGATGAAAGCTTGTGTGCCTCCCTTCCAGATGTTTCTCTTGCAACAGTCTTTTTCGCAGCCATTTATCTCCTCAGCTGTCTAACCGCAGACTTTTCATAGCATTGTACCCCAAACAAACATCCCCAACTGTAAGAGTGGTGGGCCTGCCCGGCCACGTCTTTAGCCCCAGGTTAGCTTGGTTGATAATGAGAAGGTGGGCAGCGGCTTCGACACATGAGCTTAAGCTGCTTTATCTCTCCCATCGCTAATATCCCCCAAACAAAAGCACGCAGGCAGGCCAGGTGCACGGCGAGGTGTCATTTTTCATCTGGAAAATAGGAGTCGTTTGCTCTTGTGATAGTTAGATACTGTGGTTCCAGTGCACCTTTTCTAAACTCCAGTGGACCCACAGCCTTAGAATAAAAAAAAAAAAAAATGAAGGGCCTTTGCCTGGGCTGGTTTTAAGTATACGGATTATCTATGTCTCTTTCTTTCTTTCATTCAAACACAAGCGCCCACACTGGCCCCTTTAGGGCAGCAGACAGAGCAGCTGGGTATAGTCTGCAGATGAATGAGAAAACCAGTTGAGGTCCGGCCAGGAGACTCAAAGAGATCAATGTAGTTCTCACAGATTCCCCTTTCCTCTGAAGCGGCGCCACGCAGCTGTAACCACGTCCTGTCCGGAGCATTACTCGTCTACCTTTGTTATATTCATCCGCATGAAGCGTTGGAGCAAAGCAGAGCCTGTCACTTTGTGTGTCTCTCTCTCTTTTAGGGGAACGCTGCAGATTCTTTTTGGAGTGTCAAATTCTCTTCCCCCCGTAGGCTTAAAAGGTGTCTTTGAAAAGTTTGCAGCTAGCGTCTTTTCATTGGACGGCAGCTGTGGTCCGCTTTGATTCAGAGCTCATACAAAAGGATTCCAGTCGAGACCCAGTGTCACAGCAAAAAAAAAAAAAAGAATGTCCCCAGAAACTTTTCAAGCAGCTTCCTCTCACATCATCATGTCAGAATCAACAGGTTCCTTCAGAATCCCTGTGGGTTGAGATCAAACTATCATATCAAGCACAGTTACATTTAGTCATCACAGAGAGAGGCAAAGGGACACTCATCAGACTTGTGTCCAGTTCAAACTCAATGTGTAGCTGTTGAACAGCAGCTGAACAAACAGCCTGGACTCTAAAGTGTGCTTACTTATCCCAGCCTTCAGCTCCTCGCTCCTATTTTATCTGGATCAAACCGACGGTCCTCACAGGCCATCACAGTGTCAGCTGTGACTGATCTCTCTACTTCGCTCTGTAGGCTTCTCATTTGTGAGGGCGTCGCCTTAGCAACCACAACTTTTTTTTTTTTTTATTTCCGCCGAGTCGCTGTTTGTCAGAGCTGAGGCTAATGGATTGTGATGATTATGTTACAGTCGTTGAAATAACACTGTTTCAATATTACCTCGTTTAAAGGAAGAGTGCAGAAAAGAACCTGACTTGTTGGGCCTGTGCCGACTATACCAAGTCAGGAGTGTGTTCAGTGGAGTGTGTGTGTGGAGGCCTTTTCCTGAAACTTTCTGGAGGAGCTGTGTGCTAGAATTTATCCAGAATGTGTTTCTGCCCACGTTTTTTCAAATAAATAAATAGTTGACCCACCAACTTGTACAAACAATGAGATCCGACAGGTTTCAGCGTTAACGGCCGATGTGGGTGTCGGCGAGCTGTAAACCCCCAGCTATACCCAGGCCCCTCCCTTGCCTCTATTAGTGAATATGTGAGTCTCCTGCTGTTTTCCTTACATGTTAAAAGGCAAAAAGTTCATGTCTGAAACATCTTTTGAAACAAAGCAACCAATGGGCTTAAGCTTCTGTAAAACATACCACTTGTACTTCACTCACTTTACGTGAGAGGAACCAAACAATTGGCTGGTTACAGATGCTAAAGGAAGTTGCTTCAGCTCACGGCGTCTGAGAGAAGCAGGGGATTATGGGCCTTGCTCTTTTCCACTCTGAATTAACGGTCTGCATCACAGTAGCCTACAGTACATTTGAATTGGAAGCCGCTCTGTGGTTTTGGAAGCTGCTAGCATGTCTGTCAGATGTTGTAATGGGCTCCACTTTGCCAGTTCTGTAAGACGTTAAGATAAAATGCTTTAGCAAGGCTGGCAGCATGTGGTGTGTAGCTTGGCGGTGCTGTGTGTGATCGGAGAGAGTCTGTTCAGCCTGTTCAGGCCGGTCTGCAGTTCTTCAGACGGATTTGACTGATCTTCATGTCGCAGCTGTGTCTCTGTTATTTTGACCATAGAATTACTTTTTTATCCTCTCAGTGGCCTTTATGTTTTTTTGTGACAGACACATAGAAAGAAGACCCACATACCAGTCTCATGATCTGAAATGAGCTAATCTGAGATAATGAGTACAGGAGTCAGTGACGTACCACAGTCATACCCAAATGCAAGGCAGAGGGGGTAACAGGGTCCAACACATACCAAGCACATGTTTAACTTCTTACTCAACCCACCAACATAACAAAGACGTTACACAAGGCCTCCCCCGCAGGCCTCTCATATGACCACTTCCGCTATAGTCTATGCAAAATGTGTTTTACAAATGTATTGTGTCTGACTCAGTGCAACGACCCATCGGGACCGAATGAGTCAGGGTGTCAAATAAAGGAACATTTCCCATCTGCGAGCCTCCTGAGTTAAGTTGAGTCCAGACCCCTGAAGCTGATGGAGGCCAATAGGGACATAATTCAATCAGTGGATATTAGAGTGATGTCACTGAGCCATGTCCCGATCCAGACGAATTAATCTGATCTTTTTATTAATCATTTCAAGATGATTGTTACTACATGACAAACCGAAAATCTATCTTAGAGAACTGGTGATTTAGCATTTGTCAGCCTGTTTTTGAAGAGAAAGCGAGGGTAGAGAGAGCTTCAGGTGGGGAAGAGGAGGAGGATCGTCAAAAGGTTCAGATTGCTCCCAGTAGTAAAATCTACATCTGGGTTTGAACTAAAGGAGCCTGGTGGCTTCACTGGCACAAGTGTGTGCCATGTGTTGCCATCGGCACGAGTCCAACTTAATATCTTCCACATTCCTAACTGTGAACCATCCTGCATCCTTGTGCCGTTTTCTGTCTAATCTAAACTCACCCTTGACAGATGGTTTGCATTGATTATTCAAAGGAAAACTCTTTGTGTCTGGTGCCTTAATATATAGCTAAAATCTTCACAGGCAGGAATGTATAGTCTGTTTTTTGAAAAGTTCCTAGTAATCATTAAACACTAGGATCTCATCGGGCAGAAGACCTTCAAACATAGAAGGACTATTCACCATTCATCAACAGATCCTTGGTTAAAACCAACCCGATGATAATGACTGGTGCTCAGTGGGAATTTGAAATGTGGTAGGCCCATCTTTTACCAATCTAACTGCTTTGGATGAAACGACTTTTTGTGTAATCTCTACCATATGGGATGTTTTTTATCAAAGATGACTGGTAGCCCTTCTGTAATTAACTATGGCAGTGGGATATTGTTTGATCAGGATCCTCAAGAAATGTCAGCAGATACTCTGATGATGCTCTGCTGTTTCTGCCACGTGATTCCGTCTCTTGCCGTAATTGAAAGCTTGTGCTCCCTAAAAAAAACTGATCGTCCATTTCGTAATTACCTTTTGATGGTATTTATCCTGTCTTGTATCCTGCCTCCAGAAAAGGCACAGGCAACTCCCCCTCGTCCCAAACTTTAGATTCGAAGCAGATGGTGGGGCCGGGCACCCTCCTGCATCGTCCCTCCCCAGGCCTCAGCTGCTATTTCAGGTGCTGCTGATGAGCCACTCTTTATGTGGAAATGCAGCCCTGGGACTGATGTGGTACGGCATGTCCCAGATAGCTGTGGTGACGACTGCAATCAAACTAGGAGAAAGTGTAGAAACTCAGAGAGTGTGTGAACTGTTGTGGCACCAGGAGGAGAACATTCAGCACAAGTGGCTTTTGGGTCAGCTCGATTCATAGCAAGGTTAATTGAGAGCATGACTGGAGAACATGCTGTTGAGTTCTTCCCTCTCTGGCCCTCCAACAGTGGGTGAGTTGTTTTTACTGAAGCCCACTTTCTCTCTCTGGGGGTCAACACTGTGGGTCAGTACCCATCCTGCTTACACGGCGGTTTCTTTGACAATAGAACCGGCCTATCTGGCAGATCAGGAGGCCTTCTGAACTGCAACTTTGGACATATTTGTTGCCAGGAATGGGGTTATGGGAAGTATGCGATACAGCCTCCAAAGGAGCATTTGGATATCATCCAGTCCAGAAACAAAAGGGCTTTGGTCCAAACCCGATCACGACAAAGGCCGAGCGGCGCCCGCTCATTGTTAATATTGACATAATGTGCTTTCATTGACTGGATGTCCATCAGTCAGCTGGATTTGTTGCTGATAGAGCCTGTTTTGATTCTGCAAGCCACACGTGTCAACAAGTGCATGAATACTGCTTTTAAAAAGCCTGTGGAGCTTTGTGTGAGTGCAATAGAAGTTTGAGTGACAGTTCTTTCTGCTCATGCCACACTCTTGTATCTTTGTGTCGCTCCATTTCTCAACTCAGCGCTCAGGTGCTCTCATCGCCCTTTCGTTCACCCGTTTGCAACAGATCACTGAGGACTTTGATGCCCCCCCCCCCCCCCCCCCCCCCCCCCCCCCCCCCCACACACACACACACACACTCCTCACACTCAAATCCTTTGGAATAGAAACCTCTACACATGTTTACCATCCAGATGACCTCAGAACGCCAGGAATGTACCATGTAACAGTAGAGGAACACTTGCTTTAAGATAATATGGATCCAACTAGAGAAAAAAACACGCACTTCCACTACAGCAAGTAGATTACGTTGTGATTAGAGGCCACATGTGTCGGTTGTGTTGCAAGAAACCAGTTCACTGAAATTGTCAGGAAAATAGTAAGATATCATCTGATTTTCCCTAAAGTTTGCAAAGTGTGCCATAGTTTCAGCGAGTGTAATTTCCTCTGACAGGTAGCTGTCTTTTCACATTAATTCCCTGAAACTTAAACTTGGTTGTGCAGCCCCAACGGCCACTGTCTGACTCAGAAAATGAATGATTTAATGAGTTTCCATGTGCGGTCGAGAATGTAATGGTGTTAAATGATCCAGCAAGCTCCTTTGTGCCAGTGTCATGGTAGCTTTGTTTTAATCCTCAGATCCTCTGGAGATGGAAGCAATTGCAGGCTTTAGTCATTACATTTCAAAACCCGCCTCCGTCTTGGGGTTCATTGGTGGTCTCGCTGGCTGTTTAATAAATGAAGTTCCTTCTTTCAGTCAAAACTCCTCTTTGCTGTTTGAATCCCACGCTGACGGTGTCGTCGCTGTGGTCGAGAGTTCAGCTGCTGTTAGAGGCTTTCATTCAGATTTAGTGCTGCGGAAACACCTCCCTTGCGTCCCATCTGTCTAAGTGCTTTGTTTCCTCTGGTGCCAGACTGTAGGAGCTGCTCCTCGGAAATGCATACAGTAATCAAGAGTTTCTAACAAATCGCTAATTTATCAGGGTATGGGAAGATTTGATGCTGATGAATGAGGCCGAGGCTTTTGTTAATTTGATTATTGCATTAAGGACACGTGTCTGCGCTCACACACACACACACACTCCTCTCTTATTATACTTTATAAGTACTCGGCAGTTCATTGTGTGACTTGACACCTTAAGATATAGATGGTTTGCTTAAAGGACTCTCAAGGATCTTTTTGCTTTTCTCAGACATTTGAGATGGATGCTGTCTAATTACCTTATCAACTCCTGTGTCTTTCTTTTAATCCACTTCCATATAATTGATAATTGCCACTGAGTGGCAGGCCGGCCCTGTGGAGGCACAACCATACTAATGCGTTAGTTTTAAAATGTCAATCTTCAAGTCATTGTGGCTTTGAATGAGAAATAACTTCTGTCCGTACTTAAACGTATATCATGATACCACTTTAACCACTAGACACGGACGATTCATTTACTTCCTGATTGACAAACCTCTTTGGAACAACCAATAAGGGAAGGAAAACAGGCTAAGCAACCTTTTTTACGGCACAGGTCCTGAGTGTATGGACAAAAAACACACACTGACACCGGACCATGTGATAACTGCAGTACTTCCCAGCAGTTCAGCGAGTTCCATTAGTTGGAAAGTGTGAGTTTGAAGCTGCATCAGATCTCTGTCATCAAAGAAGGAAAAATAATCTTTGCCTAAATTACAGACTATTCCCAACAAAAACAGCCAAAGTATTTTATGTGGCAAAGTCACCAGAGGGCTGCTCCTGCCAGGGACTGACAGACACTCGGCGGGACAATTTTTAAACTGCGTCTTACCAGAAGTTAAACCCATACACGTTGACATCCAGAAACATGGTTAATGTGGCAGAGCTGCTATTCTGGACTGGCCTACTTTTGAAACTGGAGAGAAATGAATGACTCCCTCTGAGGAGCCAGTGTAGGGGACAGTCACACAGTCTCGAAGTGAGATGACCATATGTAAACCTTAATTTCATTGTCTTACTGTGTTTTCTACCTTTGTGATATGAGGAGTCCATCGGTGCCCCTGTCTACTGATGTCCCTGTGACTCCCAATCAACTCATTAATCCGCTTCCTCGGCTGAAGTTGGTCTGGACCAGGCTGCACCTCAGTTGGAGGATATCAGCTTCACGTGGTCCGAACCAAACTAGACACACTCGACAGTTTGTGCGCTCTGGTGTACGTGCACGAGTGTGGGAGGTCCCTGTTGCCATGTGGAGGATGTAGGTGGAAATGAGGGACAGGTGAGATTCCTCAGAGATGACTTTGGAGGGTAATGGACGCGCGCATGCTACTCGGTTAAGCGCGACCCGCTGTCGCTCCTCTGCTTTCTCAAGTGGCATGTGTTTTTAGGCACACACACTGAGGCTGTGTGTGTGTGTGTGTGTGTGTGCGTGCGTTGCTGCGAGCTGTAACTCCGGGTGAGATGGGAATCGGGTTCTATTCATCTTGGAGTTATTTTCAGCTCTAATGAAACACCTGAGACCTGTGTTGCCAACCTCGCACCTCCACAGAGGAGCCATAACTAAGAGATAATAAGCAGAGTTTGACTGTTGTGTTGCACTGACGTGAACCCGTGCTGCGCAGCAACAGCTCATCTCTCCGGCTCTTCATCCCTTTTATACCGATCGATCGATTCTGAGAGAGGGATGATAAATGGTGGAGATTACAAAACGTAATCATTTGTAATGAGATCATGTCTGTGACTTGGCCAAACGCAAACATTTGAAAAACACTTGACTGTGTTTGTCCTACATTTAATTTGCCTCAATGGGCAATGTTTCGGGGAAATCCATATTCAAGTCTTCCCTTTCCGACCTGTTTCTTTGTCACATGAGTCAGACCTTTCTCTCCGCTACTCTTCATTCTGGCTCCATCCTGACCCGAGTTTGTGTTCGCTCTCCTGCAGAGATCCGGGCCCAGTTGGTGGAGCAGCAGAAATGTCTGGACCAGCAGACGGAGATGAGGGTCCAGCTGCTGCAGGACCTGCAGGACTTCTTCAGGAAGAAGGCCGAGATCGAGATGGAGTACTCAAGGAACCTGGAGAAACTGGCCGAGCGCTTCATGGCAAAGACGCGCAGCACCAAGGACCACCAACAGTACAAGTACGCAAACCTTACTGTGTATGTGCATATTACTCCTGTTTGCTCCTGATCCTATGTGAAGCTGAGACCCAGAGTGAGGAGGATAATCACACTCTGCCCGATGGTTCAGTGTTATTAGGTCTTGGCAACCAGAGGAAATTCATATCAAGGCATTCTTGTGGGATTATTGTGCTGATGAGCCGCATCAATCTTAGTTTCACGTTCAGCATCAGTCAGCAAAGTCAGAGAAGAATCTCAGCCTCGAGGTTTCACTCTCATTTCTTCATTTTTCCACGTCTGCTGACACGTTTGTCCCCCAGACGACTCATCTGTGCATCATGAGGCAAATAAAGTATCTACATTAATAAAATGTAGTATTAATAACAAATTACTCTTTGTTTCATGTTATTGCAACGTATGTGTTTATACTGTGTCCATTACGTCAGCCTGGTGGATCTGGGGAGCTTTATGGTTAATTCATCTTGACTTTTCATTTTGTGTTTGTGGCCACAGTGGAGCTCGGCGTTATTAAGCGCAGCACACCCCTCTTCTTTCAACTCTCTGATATAGACCCTTCTATATAATCCAGTGAACTCAAGTCCAGACGAGCTGTGTTATGATGTTGGAGAAATATCTGAAAGAATTAAATGACACAACCTGGAAGTTCTGCTTCGGAGGTCCTGTCTTTGTTGACAGCACAGAAACACTGGGCCTTCTTGTCAAACGTCTCTTTCAAGTTGACATCTCCATCGCCGTCCTCTACGTATGCAGCTCCTCTTCTTTCTCTCTCCCGCCTCTGTTTGACTTGGAGCCTGCCTGGGGATCCACAGTCAGTCAGGCTGGACTTTTTTGGCTTTTTTACACAGTAGGAGGAAAAACATCCATTTGCATATTGTTTGAACGTGCGGTGGGAACAAAAATAAAACGTATGTTTGTCTTTGCCATCTGCAAATAGCTCGCGCTCTCGGTCTGGAGCTCTGATGGCTCTAGCAGCTGTGTGCCCATGTGTCTGACTGGTGAGAGGACTCATGGCACGGCGCTGTGTGGTTTTCATCGCGTGATGCACGGTCTGGTCACAGGGTAAACATTTGGCAAGTGCATAGGAGCATTTTTTAAAAGTAAATACTAGACGTCTGAATTACATTAAAGACCCTCCTGTGGGTTTTAAATCATGTGGCCTATATTTTTGTATTCACATAAATAACCGGCGTACAGTACGGCTTCTGTGTTCTCCTCATACTCGGCCGTGTTTTCTTTGGACGCGCTCGCCTGTGGTGTGAAAAATGTTTTCGTTCTGTCCGCCGCCTTTGGCCAGTTTTCACATGACAGGGAAGCGGAATCCTCAAGTCACATTAAAATGTGCAGCAATCAGTCGAGACTATTTGCAGTGATTGGTTCCTGGTTTGAATCCCAGTTAATACGATCCTTCCTTGTCTTACTGGGTTATCTCCAGTGCGGCTATGACAGTTTAAGGATAAGCAGTTTAGATAATGGATGGATATAAAGACAAGTTAATACGTGTTCAGTTGAATATGAAGTAAATACAATTTTTCCCCTAATTTTGAAAAATACCCATTTCCCCTGTAGACGGCCACACGCCACCCCTCGGCAGACGTGAAATATCTGACTCAGCTGCCATTATGAATCTTTACCAATTGAGCGAAACCCAGCTGGAGGTTGATTTTCTGTTCAGATTCCGGTTGCCAGCGTAGCCACAAACACAAGACGCCTCACTGGGTTCCCACCGATCTACAGTAGGATTTCACAGCCGGGGGCAATTTATGATTACTGCCGACTGAACTCGCTGCTCGTGATTGGCACCAACATGCTGTCGGATAATTTATAGTTTCAGTCTTTGCCGCACAAATTCCTCGTCAGGAGTCGAAATACGGTTGGTGGTTGTCAGAAAGCTGTGGGAGTATTGCAGCCGCTCACGGTACCTGCTGTTCCTCTCCGTCTGAACGTGACATAATGGGCGCAGACACCAGCGGACGATGGGTGACGGTAACAGTGGATATTTTTAAACGCACGGCTATGGTCACACGGAAGGGAACTCCAACCCACTTTTCTCTCGTAACTTAACGTAACGACACCGCAGCCGTCTTTGCCGACCGGGAGCACATCTTTGAAAATATCAGTAACTGGGAATCCTAATCTATATGATTTAAACGTGCTGCACAAGCCATCTGATATCCTTCCTCGCAGCTCGTCTGCCCTCGTACTGTGAGACGCTGCTGCGACAGCGTGTGGGAAAACCATTCATTTCTGTGAGTGGCTGTTTACACAACACATGCATACAGCTGTATACTGTATTATGCAAAGTTTGTTCAAGGAGGGACCTGGAGAGGAGTTGCATTATTTATGTTTCCAAAGTCGCAGCTGGGAGCATCTTAAATAGCTCCTTTTATCCAGAATTAGGTTTCTGGTGAAAGGACTTCCTCTCTTTGTCTGTGAGGAGGGAAAAAAAAAAGGTTTGGAACGTGCAGCGGCTGCACACTGTTCACAAAGGCGCTGCACTGAATAACGTTGAGCCATGTTAGTCTTTAGACTTCTTCATGGAACATGACAGAGCTAAAATTACGAATGAGCTGCAGTTAACCTAGTGTTGCATGCTTTTAAATCTCAAAGCTGAACACCAAGTTGTTTCAAGTTTGGTGTTTAGTGATCACGCATGAACTTCAGTCTCTCTGTGCTTCAACGGAAAGATGATCAGATGTATTAGAGCTCCTGTTTCAATTGCCTGCACACGGAAGTGGTTATTACCATTTGTCAGCATCCTTGACACACATGCATACATTAATAGGAAGCAGTGTGTTGCTCACTCGCCTCTCTTGGACATCAGCGAGCCCTCTCCTACCTGGGTTTCAGCCCCTGCGGCCCAGTCTGTCTGTCTGACCCAGTTCCTGCCCTGGCTGCAGGGGGGGAAATGATGACATGGAGAGATTTTCCTGTCATTATGTGGGGTAAGCAACTCCCACAGCTCATTTCGTCGTCACGGCCAGTGCCGGCCCTTGTTTTCCCGCTCTGTACCCTTTTTTCTGCAGACTTCCATCCTGATTTAGAGGGTCACCCCGCTGAGGTACTTAAGGAACTGTTAATGTGTTCACGGAAACACAAGTTCCTCTAAACGTATGGTCGTTTTGCCGACTCAGCAAGTTCGGCCTGTATATTTTCTGGAATACCTAAACTGGGTACTAAACCCACCTGTTTGGAATGGGCTGGTTATTTGGTTGGTGAAGCCCACATAGAACTCACGATTGATGCTGCTGTCGGGATTAATATAATTACAGAGCATTTTTTTATCATTTTCAAACTTTCAATTTCTCTGATATCTTTTGACAAAATGGTCCCTATTGCTTGAAGGATTAGAGATGAGGGATCAGGAGCTCTGTTCCTGCTTCCTGTCAGTGGCCACCTGGACTTTTATGCATCTGCACCAGCAAAAAGTGAGCATGAATTAATAAACACATACACATGGACACACACGTGCATGTCTTTACAGATCCGGATTCAGGGCCACAGAGTGGAAGTGTTTGCTCACTGCTGATGCATAATGCAGAAGGGATTCATGGTAATTGCTCTTTGACAGAGTGCATGTGTGATGCTGTCCAGGAGTCCCTCTGCTGGAGCTGCGGGACCCGCTTCACTTATTTCCCTCTTTTTTTTCTCCCCCTCCCTTTCTCTTCCTGTGCACGTGTCCTGCAGCCGGGACATGTGGCACCAGTACATCACTCAGCTTTTAGCCAAATCAGATTTTTTTTCCTGGGGTCTTTGAAAAATGGCTGTCGGATGTTTTTCATGTCAGCCCGCTTGGCTCTTTGCCTTTATCAAATGTAGCTTCCTGTTTTTGCAGAAGTGTCCGGGAACATCTCAGCTGGTTTTGAATGTTTTCGCAGTCATTCATTCGAAGGAGGAGCACTTTTTTGGCCCCCTCCAGCTGATGTGGTGCCAGTGCTGAAGGCCGGTTCAGGGCTGGGCCACTTTGACTTTCACCTGTTGTGTTGACAAGTGCTGCCTGTCTGGGTGAACCAACTCTGCGAGTGGAGAGCAGAGGAGAGTCTCCATATGGTTCCTGCAGGGCTTGACCCCAGACCCAACCTTAAACCTCTCCCAACACACACGCACAGGCAGCAGGAATGTTATAGATTAGCCCAGAGGAAGTCAGCCTGCAGGCCAGTGCTAATACGGGGCCTCAGCCTGCTCGGTCCTGGACAATGTCCTACAGTCAGCTTGGAAGCAGCCGGCACGCAGCACAGGAAACAGGCCTCTTTTTAACACTGTGGCTCTTTTGCAGATTTCTATCATTCCCCTTTTACAACAACTTCTCCTTCGTCCTTGTTTGTCTTCTGCTGTCAAAGTTCTACGTCTCCTTTTCGGCTTAAAGCCGCCGCTCATCCAGCTTCGCTCCACGACGTGTATTTAAAGCATGTGGCGCACGGATTCTTGTTTGTTGGAAGTCAGCTTGGCTCAGAGCTTTACACGAGCTCTGCCCCAGAAATGTCAGCGATACAAAGTGTTTCCAACCTTTTTTTATGGCCTGGAACCAGCGATATATGGGACATTTTACACCAAGGGAGGACTATGAGGCATCTGTCTTCGGGCCCTGGTGCACTGGAGATGCTCATCGACATCCTGCTTTTCAAGGAAGTGTCACAAGCTCCTTATAAAATGACTCACACTGTCTAAATAAATTATGGCTGAGACACTGACGTGGGTACAGACACGCAGGGACGTATGTTAGTGGTATTGGTCTGTTTGCACAATCTTCTCTCTGGAGCGCTGTTGAATTGGGTTTGATTGCTTTTATGTCTGTCCTTACTGTCTTCTCTGGTCCCGGTAGGAAAGACCAGAACCTGCTGTCCCCGGTCAACTGCTGGTACCTGCTGCTGAACCAGGTGAGACGGGAGAGTAAGGACCACGCCACCCTGAGCGACATCTACCTCAACAACGTCATCATGAGGTTCATGCAGATCAGCGAGGACTCCACACGACTTCTCAAGAAGGTGAGGTTTCAAACATGCGCCGTGGTCAGACAAAATATGTATATGCCTCATCCACACGTCTCTTCTTGACGGCGTGAAACAGAGAACATTGGAAATCCCATCGGCCCCATCTTGAAAAGTTGTTTGTGCTGAGTAGTGTTCAGGGGCCAGGAGAGAGAACGCATGGTTCACTCTGCTCTGTGCAGAAATAGTACAAATTCCCAAACAGACACTACTGTTCTGCATTTCCCAGTCTCGCCCTTTCGCTCCCTCAAGTGTCTTTTTCACTGCTGCATCCTCCCACTCTTGTTTTAGTCACTTTTCTACTGTGCTGATGTTTGACCTCCACCAGAGAAGGTCAGATGTGTGTTTTCTTTGATCAACAGAACGGTTCAAATTGAACCTCACCACTAACACAATCCAGATTTCTCATAGCGGTCAGCTCAGGCTGCAGTGTCTCCAGTGCCTCACATTATATAAACGGCCTTTCACTTTCAATTAACCCTTGGATTTGACAAATTATATTTAGCTGCATGATACATCCAGCGCTGTGTTTGATGGTAGGAGCCTGTGTCAGACGGCCTGCGGTTCAGTTTTGTGAATATTGCAGAGGAACCTCCATCGCCACAGTTTCAGATCGGGGTGCCTTCGCTGTTCCATCTGAACTGTGGCTTCATGACCAAAACCGGGCCTCTGCTTGGCTTCTCCACCACAAAGTCGACCACTCCCTCGCAGATTATGAGCTCCTATGCTGCAGGAGTCACATGAACTCACCGCGGGCCTAAATTACAAAGTGGCTTTTCTTCCGAGGGGAGTGCCTTTGTGACTTTTTATATCTCTGTTGTTGCTTTCCATCCCTGAAAGTTGGAAGTTTCAAAATCAAAAAGTAAAAGCGATGATTTCCTCTAGAATTTTCAAAGTAACGTTGGTCATCGTGTGATGTGAAATCTGTGTTGATTGGGGGACATGAGAGTAAAAACTTAATAAGTTAGTAAAAAAAAGTTAGTAGAACAAATTTTAGTCAATTTTCACAGCTACATCCTTTGGTCTTGTTTTGACCGAGGGACAGTTGTGTCAGTTGTATTCCGATCCAGAGAACAAACCAACGTTGCGTAACAGTTGTCCCTTTAGTAAAGTTCGTCGTGCAGTCTCTCAGTGGGATCCAGGTGACACAGTGCAAACAAACTGCAGCCTGGTGGGAGGTCCTGGTTCAGACCTGAGACGCGGCTCGGCCTGTAATTAAAGCCTGCGAGCCTTTGATCTCCACAGAGCTCCGGTAACGAGGCACAAACAACAGTGAAGTCCTGCATGTTACTCGGCCCCTCGCAGCGGCGAGGAGACAGCTGTACTGTTGTCATCCTTCCTGCACATCAAAGACCTCTGCTTTTATTTCCTTGTATGTTCTGGTCCCACGCTGGGAGAGGGAACAGCAGAGGACGACCCACAGACCGGCCCGAGTGTCTTCGTCAACATCCTCTGGTTGACCCGTTTGTCGTCGGGCATGTGTGTTCAATTCTCCAGCACTGCATTGTGGTCCCTTTTTAAAGCAGCAACAGCCACAGATTCCTTTGAAAGCACCATTCAGGCTGCTTTGTTTTCCCTGGTTCGTTTGATCATAAGAGCCAAGCCGTGGACCTCTCTGCTTGGACAGATCTTATCACATTTTTCATTATTCATACAACCAGCTCTTTGTTTTACTCCACTCTGTTTTATTTATGGAAGTCACATTCTGTGGCTGCAGCTACAAGGTGGATTTCCCAAAGCTGGAGGCAGTTTTTGAACTTTTCCAGGATAGACTTTATTTTCACAGACATGTTGATGCTTGGTGGTTGTAAATAATGAAAGAGCAGCAAACTTCACTGCTTTAGTTTTAGAGTGTTGTGCTTCTTCTTCTACTACTGTGCTGTGAACAAGTATTGTATACATCCAGTATATCATATACTGACTGTATATTTAGAAGGGTGACATTACAGCTGGTGGCTAACTGCTGTATAATTCATAATACAGTCGTTAGCAGAAAGGCCAAACTCAAACTTATTTTGAATACATTCTTACCCAAAGATGTTTTCTGTTGTATATTGAAATGTCCATGCTAGCACAAAGTTAAACTAAGTAAAGGTTAGCTTAGCCTAGCCTAGCATAAAGACTGCAAGCAAGGGGAAACAGTTAGCTAAAACATATATATACTAATGTGCCTCGTTTGCACATCAAGATCTACTCTTGAACACACACACACACACACACACACACACACACACACAGGGCGTTCATCTGCCATTCCTGTGCAATGATTAATTTCAGTGGCAATATGAAACCCAGCATTCCCCCGGGGCTGCCTGGGTTTCTTCTGCAGGGCTGTTTCATCTTTCTAATGTGGTCAGAATATCAAGGCTTTGAGTTAAAAGTGGAAACTCATTTGTAGCATCCTTTTATGAATTAGACCAAATTCAAAACCCCCAATTTAAATTCCTTTTATAGTGGGAAAAAAGTCCCACACATTAAATCAGCGACATCCACAGCACGGCCTGTTAAGCAGATAACTGCACATTACTCGCAGTGTGAGGTATGTGTGAGCTCCACTGATTATTTAAGAGTTCTTTCAATCCCTTATGTAACATCTCAGCTTTTTTGGTGGAAGCACTTAAAGCATGTCTTGAATGAAATGCCCATTTACTTTCATCTGTCTTTACTCCTTACACACACACACACACACACACTCGCTGCTCATGTGATCCCTGAGAAGGCTTTTCATTGAGTCCTGGATCGCTTCCCAGTCTTCTCAATGGGGAAGAGCTGACGAGTGTTAGATGTGACAGACAGTCAGAGGTTCTGTCCTCTGATCTGACAGTTGCTAATGGATTTTCCCACAGGAGAAGGTCTGTGTCGCCACAGGCTTCTTCATATACAAGAATTTCCAATTAATAGGCATTTTACTTTTCATATGGTACCGCCATGGTACCACTATTTTAGCGAGACGTAATTAGAGGTCTACTATAAACCCATAGACTCGCTCGTCCTGTAATTTACCTCGCTGTAGCGTCTTTATCTACCCTCCAGTTCCAGCTCTGGTGCCGCCGCCGCTCTGGTTATCCGGTCTCCTGATTAGGTCAGCGCTACAAACTGGGGAAGTGACAGAGCAGGTGGTGGTAGAAAGATGCTGCTGATCGGCCACTCAGCACGGCACTCTAATTTCAGACACCCGCCTGGCAGCCGCTAACTGAGAGTCTAATCCTCTTTACTGTTATTTCACATGCTTGAACGTCGGCCATCTTCACCTGAGCGACACCTCGTGAAGAGGCGCAGTGGCAGAATCCCACTGTTGTCATTTTTATTGTCGGGGTTTTGTGTCATGGTGAACATGATCATGACGTCACCTGGATCTAAGATGTGTGTGTGTGAGACCACAATAAAGCCTCTTACCTGCTGCCAACACCCCATGAGGCCTCAGGCGTGCGACAGTGTGTGTGTGACTCAGCTAATCTTGTCAGGAAATCCCATCCGCTGTTCAGTCCGTTTGCCTGAACGGAATGCTGCTGAAAACAACACACGTACTGAGATAGCTGAAGCATGCAAGATGTTTTTATTTGAAACTCTGATACTACTTTGATGAGCTCTTTAAAGATTTGAGCTAAGCCTAAGAATGTGGGATAGATACATTAGCTGTCAGCCTAAGGCATCAGATACGTCCAAACAGAGAACTGTTCACGGACAAATCCTCCCTCTAAAGGACGAGTGCCTCTACTGCCCACGTCCACTACTGGCCAAACCGTAGATTGATTCTCGATCAGAGGTAAATCACCACTCTCCCCTGCAGCTCCACATAGTTCAGTGCCCTTCCGCTAACCTCTCGCTGCCTTTTAGCTGTGAGCGGCTTACAGAATGAAATTTGTCTGAGGATGATTCGTTTAGAGTCAGACCTGAAGTAGCTACGCTCCGACGTGGTAACATCTCCCAGCAGCCAAGCGTTATCCACTCCAGTGGACGGATCAAGAACCGGCTCCCATGACTCATAATCTCATAAACATGTGATACAGTGTATGAGTCAGTGTGGAAGAAATATGGCAGCTCCACAGTTAAATGAATAGTGAAAGCTCCTCTAAAGCCGTCAGTGCATCAGCGTTCGAGTGCGTCCCACCACCGGGAGATGCTTTAATGTGGCCGTGTGATTGTGTTACGGAGTCAGCGCCGCGGCACGGCTCCTCCGCTTGATATATTTGGGCAAAGTCTTTCACATTCAGCCATAAAAGCTGGATAATGTGTTGAGCATGTGGACGCTGGAACCTGAGCCGCGTTGGGCGATTTCAGCACAGAAGACGCTGACACACACACACACACACACACACACACACACACTTTGTTTGACACAGGATGATAGATGCACTCTTCTGTTTTGTATTTGTGTTCACAGGCCTGCGTCTGGTTACCGTGCACGCTCATATGAAACCTAATTGACACTAAACGCTGTATGAAATATTACCAAATTGCTCAACCGTTCACTTGCTACACGTCCAGACGTCACTTTTTGTTTTCGCCGCTCTAAAGCAGCGTTTGCAAGATGAAGCCTTGCACGACTAATGTTTTGGAGATGTGACGAAGAAGACTTTTGGGAACAGAAAATTTACAGTTTTACCTTTTTTTTTTAAACGTAATCCTGCTGTATATTATTATATGGGTGCAATAACCTTGTTCTTTTGTTGTTCCCTTTCTCTTTCAGAGCAAGGAAATAGCCTTTCAACTCCAGGAAGACTTAATGAAGGTCCTAAACGAGCTGTACACAGTAAGTAGTAATGATTCTGCTGCTTTTTTACTGATGCACTTAAGTACATTAGCGTTCGCTGTGATTTAGACTGGCACTGGCAAGCGCTCACATCTTTGCCCCTCAGAGATGTCTGAGGAGCCTATGGCTCAGACCGTAGACAAGGTCTGGTTTCTTTTAGCGCTTGCACTCAAAAAGCATGAAACACAATCCTCTTTGCCCTCGTGCACCGACCGTGAAGCTGTGAAGTATCAGCTTTATGCTTGTTTCTCATTAGAATTCACGTCCTGTGTGTTAATGGCTCCTATCAGCTGTGTTTTCTCCCTCTTCAAAGCAAATGCATGCAGAGCCACCCCAGGAGTCTGGAGCCAAGCATCAACAACTTTGCTGGACATATTTTTCTTTTCTTTGGATTTGTTCAGACGCAGACAGAAAATGTCAGGGAAACACATGTTGGACCGTCAGCTCACGGTGGTGTCTGCTCTGTATTTGTATATCTATATATATATACGTGTGGCTGCAGATCTTTGACCCCAGAAGTGAAATACTCTCTGATCAACGTTTTTATCAGACCATCAAAGATCTGGAGTGACCAAGCTGCTCATCCCCAGCCCAGTGACATTCAATATGGCTTATGTTAGCGTCACAACTGGTCGCTATGGTAACCTGCGATGCTCACAGGTGGCGGTGCAAGCCCTCTCCCTCCCCCAGGGATGGAGAGCTGTTTCAGGGCGACGGGCGGTTTCACCTCCAGTCGATGGATGGTGCCGCTCCAAAAACAACGTGCTGTTCCTCAAACTCGACGTGTGTGTTATTCCCACCACAGTCCAAACTCGGGATCTGACCTGGTGTAGCCCCGTGGGAGGACACACACTCGCACACATATACTATACACTGTAGTGTGTGTGTGTGTGTGTGTGTGTGTGTGTGTATATATATATATATATATATATATACACACACGCAGTGTAGGTATTGCATCAGACAGCCCCAGCCCTGGTGTCAGTCTCTGCCAATGAAATAACAGGTCTGCTCCGTCCCAAAATATGTCCCCTCTAAAAGAGGCGGCTAAGTAAACACAGCAGCGGCAGACTCCAGACCAGTAAGTGAGGAGTGCAGGACCCAAGGTCAGTCACCCTTCTCTAAACTGGTTCCAGTTGAAGCCAAACCCCAGCGGAGGGGGAGCGCTACGGGCCGCTCAGGCTTCCCTCCGTTGTTCCGCTCGTACAGAAATAACTCGGGCTAGGTCGGGACTGTTTAGATTACGAGTTGTTTGAACAGAAGTTGAGGTTTTGTGTGGACGAGTGTGTCGCACACACAGGTTGTGGAGCTGTAATTTACTGGAGTTGGTTCGTTCCAGGTTAAACCGCTGCTGCTCTGTCCTCGGTACAGTACATGACACAAACTTTAAATGTAGAAATAAAAAGCTAAAAAAGTTTTCCCCGGAACGATTTCAGTTGCTATTTATTTGTGAAAGTGCGAAATTTGGTGCCGATCCAAACATCCAAAGTCTCCAAAAGCCGATTTAGTTCCATCTTGAGTTCAGTTTGTTGATCGTTATGGCTTCTCTTATTTTTTATTCTCTTTATTATTTCCCTCAGCCAATATTGCATCGGTCCTCAGAAGCGTCGCGTCTGTCCGTCCGACACTCTGCTGCAGCGTTAATAGGGATTTTATAATCTCCCTTCTGCCCTTGACGAAATCATGTTTGTGTTTCGTGGTTTCCTCGCTACTTAACAACTGAGTCACTGCTTAATGGGCCCAGAGAGCGAACATGAGTAACACTCGCAGAAGAAGATGACACAACCCAGTGTTTCACCTGAGCGGAATGGAGCACACAATTCCTCATTTTAGGACAAAACACGTCCACTTCCTGAGCAGAGGCTGCGTTCCCAGACGCGGCAGTGAAGGCAGCATGTAAGATTTCACTGCTGTGACATGTGGTCGCTGCGGTCGTATAAGTGCCTCGCATAAAAGGGGCTGGAGAGAATCTGCCTCGGGTTTGTGGTTTGGGGAGAGACTCGCAGCCGCTGTGAGAGGAGGCGGATCGATCTGTGATGAATGAGCGGGTCAGAGATTGGTCAGTCTCCATCATGAAGATTGATTATAGTGAACATTTCACCTCCCAGTGTCTCAGCTTAAACTCACTGTTTCTTAACTAAGACAGAAATATTGACCGGAGGGACTCGAAGCGTGTTTTCTCTTCAACCTCTCGCCCTCCGCCTCTCGCCAGGTGATGAAGACCTACCACATGTACCACACGGAGAGCATCAGCGCCGAGAGCAAGCTGAAGGAGGCCGAGAAGCAGGAGGAGAAGCAGATCAGCCGGGGCGACCCCGTCTTCAGCATCCGAATGGAGGACAGGAACCCGAGGCGCAGCTCTGTGAAGAAGATCGAGAAGATGAAGGAAAAGGTAGAAGTCAAGCTATCAAGGCTGATTTTTATACCGCGTTCAGACGGGGTATACCATCTGGCCCTGCCCATAAAGCATTGTCGTGGGCTTGGTGGTCTCAGAACAAGCCTGTTTTCAGTCGATTCTCTCTGACAGCTGATCAAAGTTCTTCTAACCCGACTTCTTCCTGAGACGCGTTTAGGATGTGTTTAATTATGGATCGTTTGGAAGCGTGTGAGTCAGGGCCTGTCAGCCAGTGGACGGTGACTAACACCCCTCAGTTTATCTGAAGAGGAAGTGCAGGCTGTGGACACGTGGACCAGGATGACGATTCCTAGTTGAAGTGAAGGGCACAGGCTGTTTTTAGTGAAGTCTCGTCTTTTTCCATTCGTGTTCCTGTTTTTTTTCCTCTTTTGTTATTTTTAACAGAATTAAAGTTACTTCTCCTCTAACGTGTGTCGAAGCAGTTTCCGCTCTGTGGCGTTCGGTGCGTGCCCAGACATAAAAAGCACAATCCAATTTCAAAATGGCAATTCTCAGCTCATTAAATTCATCCTTGTTTCTTGCTCTGTGGTTACCTGCTCCTCATTCTTTCCTCCATCAGCGCCAAGCCAAGTACTCGGAGAACAAGCTGAAGTCGATCAAAGCCCGGAACGAGTACCTGCTGACGCTGGAGGCGTCTAACTCCTCCGTCTTCAAATACTACATCCACGACTTGTCGGACTTAATTGATGTGAGTATGAGGGGTTCATGCGCAGCGCGGTCTGTCCCCACAGAGAAAAAGTTTCTGGAGAAGACGCTCTCGAGTGGTTCTGTTCGCTCTGCAGCTGAGAGTTGATTTAGTTTCTTTATTTCCTGTCTTTACTATTCAGGTTCTCTTTCTTATTTTTTAAGACCTTAAGAATAGATTTGAAATCTGGCTTCAGCAGCAGGGCCTCGCATGAAAAGAGATGTCAGGACCCCAGACTGGGAGCATGGAAATGAAAGCAGCAATATCAACTTTTGTGATGAAAAAGCATTTCTTCTTTCCTTCTTTTCTCTGTCAGTATTAAAATCCAGGATAAGACGTCCAGGTCCAGGGTGTCTTTATGACACTGTGAAGTGTCTCACCATATCTGCAGCTTGAATGGAAACTGAAAGTGTCTCTGACCCATTTTCTTGGCACCCGATTCACCGCAGCTACGCCTTTCTCTGCGTGCTACCACACAGGCAAACATGGTTTATTTATTCCACGGCCCACCTGCGCCGCTATCGTTTTTATTAAAGAAATAAACTTTTTTTTTTTTTTTTTAAATAAGGCCCCATCTTCTGTGGCAGTTCTTAGGAAACGGGTTGAGTTTCGAGCACTTTGGCTTTTATAGTCCAGACGGGAACTGAAGGCGAAGCGAAGCGCAGCCTCTGCTCGGCAGCACGCTGCGTGCTGAAATTACCGCCGGCCCCCGCTCTGCTTCCCGTCCCACCAGGGTGTGTCTTTGTGTGATTGTGTGTAGGGCTCGCTCTGCATGAGCTGTGTGTGCAGCCTCGTTATGAATTCGGTATATTGATGAAGGAGAATTTCAATATTTGAACCGAGTGTGTGCAGCTGTGTAAGTGTGCGTGTCATCCCAGGAGAGACCTTGGCCAAGGTTCCTGTTATTAGAAATCAGCATTAGGTGGTGGAGGCACAACTGCAGGCCAAGTAAGTCACTCATCTCCCCCTGACTCCTCTTCCAGTGCTGCGACTTGGGTTACCATGCCAGTCTGAACCGAGCCCTGCGGACCTACCTGTCGGCCGAATACAACCTGGAGACGTCGCGCCACGAGGGCCTCGACATCATCGAGAACGCCGTCGACAGCCTGGACCCGCGGAGCGATCGGCAGAGGTTCATGGAAATGTACCCGTCGGCCTTCTGCCCACCGACAAAGTTTGAGTTCCAGTCTCACATGGGAGACGAGGTGCAGAATCTGTTCATTTGTGGCAGCTGTGATAATGCTAGTATCTTCTAATTGTGTGTGTGTCGGTGTCCAGATCAAAATCTTGCGTGTTGCAAGTGCACGGGGAGGGAATAAGTGGATTTGCAGTTTATTAAAAAAAGTCTTGGATTTAATGAGATCTGAGTTTCAGTGGCGTAAGTGCAGCATTTTACTGCGTCTGTTCTGCTGGATCAGGATTTATGGGCCGTTGAAATTGAAAAATAATGTGTTATGCCTCCCCTGTGCAGCTCAACATGTGCTAAGAGTTTTCCTGTTTGGCTGGCACCACCAACGCTGATGTTTACTCGCTGCAGATCCCTCCGCTCTGCAATTCAGGAGTTGGCTGATGCCTCTTTACGTCCGGCTGAAGTAGAACTGTGTTTTCTGATCATTGCCTGTTATCTTCTCTCTCCCCTCTCTCAGGTGTGTCAGATCTCCGTGCAGCCTCCGGTGAATGGAGAGCTCATCCTGAGGTTCCAGCAGCTGCAGTCGCGTCTGGCGACTCTGAAGATCGAAAACGAAGAGGTAGAATAAGGCACAAATCAACTAACTGTAATTAACGTATTTCACTTCTTTGCAAACTCTTCTCTGCTGCTTCGGCTGCGTTGCCTTCCAGAGATGCAGGAGGTGCATAATGCTAGTATTGGGTTGATGCTGCTCTGTCTCTGTCTCTGGAGCCACATCTCGGGGCTTTGTTGTTTAAATGTATCTGCAACATTAGGTCCAATAGAAGCGCAGCCGCTAATTCACAGAGCGTCATGGCGTCCCTGAGACGGCCCTTTGAGTCACGTCTGACCTGTTTCCCCTCGTTGAGCTCGAGCTGCCGTCTGTCTGTACTCGCCCCGTTTCCCTCGCTCGCTCCACGTCGGCGCGCTTTCTGTCTTTTCTTCCCCCACAAAGACGCACAGGGACCTGTCAGTCAAACCCCCCCCCGACTTCAGATTATGCTGCTGCACGTTGTGCAGGGATGACGGTGGATGGATAGACCCAGCAGTTCACTTGATGGAGAGACACAGCCCAGAACAGTTGAATTCACATTCTAAGATTCAGTGCCAAATATTTACTCACGTACTTGAAAATGAATCTAAATGTATTCCGACAGGATACTTTAATGGGCAGCCATAGTGTTTATGTTTGACAGACGGACGATAACGATTAATAATTCAAATAATAAAGAGTTGTAGCAGCGTGTGAGTGTCTGAGGTGAACGTCCTGGTGGGTCCGAGCTGGACGAGACGGCTGCCTTGTGCTGGGGGCACCAGATGGCCTCTCTTTGCCCGGGAACGGCGTGCCAGATACATCCTTGAAAACTGCACTCTCAAAGCGCTGTGACGACCTCCGAGCACGCCAGTCAGATGCACAGCGGAGAGAAGAAGCGCTCTGTCTTTATTTGGCCAGGAAGAGCTGCAGGGCTGCGGCGCTCAACACAAATGCAGCTGTTTCCTCAAAGCTCGCCGAGTCCCGTGAAATGGCGAAAGAAAACATTGCTGAATAATTCACTCAGCGGTGGTTGTGGAGGAAGACTCTGGATCTTCCTCGCACTAAGTTGTTTGGGTGTTTAGGATATGGCTCCTTCATGGCCTCAGATTTAATAATGAAGAACGAATGAAGAACCTATTTTAAGTGAGCGATTGACTGGGCGGTTCTTTATTACAGAGAAACAAACTTCTCTGACTCCCAGGTCCTTCTGGTTTATTGTGCAGCTGCGGTGACTCATGTCCGCCGCGTGTCTCCAAAGGCCGTGTTGTTATTGAGCCCAACAGTGTGCGCTGGTAATTATTCTTCCGCTGAATAATGGATAAACCCAACTCAGCCTTTTCACTGCAGGCCATTCTCGCCCCGTCTCCGTGCTGACAGCCGGTCCTCCTGCCACCACGCAGGTCATTCATCACATTTCTGTGCAGCTTTTTCTGAAGTTGTCAGATATGAACTGATAGCCTCCAAGAGACATAAACTCCCTGGATTGTGTGGGTTCACACATCTTGATCTGACCAAGAAACAGGGTCCCTACCTACTGACCTTTACGGATCATTAGGAGGAATTCCAGCTGCCCCCTGACTCTGGGGCCCCATTGACCTGTGGTCCCCCCCCCCCCCCCCCTGCACCTGGGGGCCCCCCCCCCCCCCCCTCCATTGAGCTCCTCAGTGTCTCTGGTGAATACAGAGCTGGAGTTTTCCAGAGAGGTGTTGCTGTTGTTTTGGTTTCTGCCGAGTTTTCACATCCTCGCTCCTGACCGTCGCTCAGCTCGTCCTCCTCTTCTGTTTGTCCTCTTTTTTCCTTTTAAGTCCATTTGTCCTTTCCCAGCAAACGTCCTCGGTCAACATGTCCCCCGTATTAAAATGGTTTCGGTAAACTTTGTGAATTAATTTGAGGGATTAACCATCAGACAGAAGAATTGCTGTTGACCTGATGGCTCCCTGGTTTGAATCAGTTTTTATTAATGTTCTCATCACGCAGCTTATTTGCAAAACATTGTTTGTGTTCTTTTTCAATAGTCTCTTTATTTACAGCCAAGTCCTGACAGTTGCTGTCTGGGAGCGTTGAACAGTTCAGATCACATCATCAGGTGTTCCTTTGACGAACACCTTCCCATTGTCTGTCTCTCTCTCTCTCTCTCTGTGTCCTCAGGTCAAGAAGACGTCAGAAGCCACGCTGACCACCATCCAGGACATGGTGACCATCGAGGACTACGACGTGTCCGAGTCGTTCCACCACAGCCGGTCCACGGAGTCCGTCAAGTCCACGGTGTCCGAGACGTACCTCAGCAAGCCGAGCATCGCCAAGAGGAGGGCCAACCAGCAGGAGACGGAGCAGTTCTACTTCATGGTGAGGGGACGTGTGAAGAGAAAAATAGAAACAAATCTCGTGTTTTGTTTGTGTTTTGCTTTCTGTTTTTTTTTTTTTTCAAAGGAGGTGAAAATGCCAGCTGGTTTGGGAGGAATATGAGCTCAAAGCTTTTATCCTGACTTTAATGTTCTTAATCTCTGCATGCAAAAAAAAAAAAACTCTTGAGGACTTAAACTCTGAATCTCCAGTGCCAGGCCCCCGTCTGAAATGTTTGATCAGCGGCGAGTGGGGGAGCTCTCTCTGAAATGCTCCTACTTTGTTAAACGAGCCACTATCCTGTTCCAGTCCGACGATGGACACGCTCTGATAAAGGCTTTAAAAAGATCCTCGGCGCGTCCTTTGCCCTTGGCCGCCTTATCGCAGATTGCTGTCTGAGGAGCGGGCGCTGCGGCTGGCACTCTCAGGGCCGCCGTGTAATTACTCTCCATTCTCCACAGAAATTCCGGGAGTTTCTGGAGGGCAGTAATCTCATCTCCAAGCTGCAGGCCAAACACGACTTGCTGAAGAGGACGCTTGGCGAAGGTACTGTCACCGTCTCCTCTGAGCTCCCACTGTTCCCCGCCTCACAGCAGGCAGAGTTGCTCGCACTTGATTTTTTTGTAACCTCTAAATGTCATGTTTGCTGTTCTGTCAGAAACAATCAGGACCTTAAACCAAATATGTGCCAACGTTATAAATAATGAGAACACCTCATTTACTCTAAAATAAGTGGAGATATGCAGGTCTGTCAAACAAAGATAAACCCACGAAAGAAAAGTGAGGAGGAGAAGAAGAAGTTCAGTGCGTCATGACATCAGAAGTTGTCCCTCGTCCAGGCCTCGTTTTTCACTCTTAACCAGTATGGAAGCGAAAAGCCAGAAGATTGTGGATTTTTCAGCAATCTGTGAACATGTTTCCATTCGTTTTCCTTTTTTTCAAATATGTATTTAAACAAATCAAATTTTCCTCAATCGTTTCCGTCTCTGTGGCAAACCTCCCACTGTTTCCCGCTTTTTCCACTAGACCGAGCTCCTAGATGCTAATCTGGGTTTAAACCTGAGCTGAGGGGGATTGTGAACCTGTATTATCCGTCTTAATGACTGATTCCAGCCCCCCCCCCCCACCGCCCCAACTTAATGGGCCGCCACGTATTAGCGGGGTGGCGATCATTACAAGAGCCTCTCCTTGTTCTACTCTGGTGGGATCCCCTGGAGGCGTCGGCTAATCTGCCATCAACCCAGAGAAATCTGTCAGCCGCTGTCTTAAGCGGCCGCCCCGGTGGTCTCTGTCACAGTGTCCGCCATAATTAGCAAAGCAGCCACTAACTGGCGAGGAAGAGGAAAACCCTCCTGCCCCTTCGTCACGTCGCTGTCAGTGGGCGGGAGTACAGCGTGAGTCACACACACGGGTCAGACTCTGTTCACTGGAGCAGTCGCACAAACCAAAAACACTCCCGCTCCCCCAAAAACCATTTGGAAGCTATTTTGTCGTACTTGTTCAGACACGGGTCTGTGTGTTTGTCTAATCACGAGTGTGTCTGCGGGACGGCGTCAGTCGTAAACTGCACAACTGCGTGTCTGGGAGATGTTTGTTTGTGCTGGGATTGTTTCAAAGGGGAAGTCTGCCGTGTGTGTGTCTGTGTGTGCATGTATAGGTGTGTGTGTATGGGTTTTGTTTGTGCCGCTCAAGAGGCCCTCTGTCGTGGACAGATGGCAGCCTTCAAATGCTCCACTAGGCGTGTGCACAAGGCACCGCAGGGACCTCAGAGACAGGTCCTGGCATGTCCACACGTCCAACTTCCCCTCACGTCTCTTCTCTTCTCACCCGCAGGCCACAGAGCTGACTACATGACCACAAGGTAAAGAACACACTCGCAGACACACACACACACACTCTTCAAGGACCCACGTGCACATTTTAAGTCACAGATCCAGTTTTTCTTCTCATCAGCCACAGAATCATTTGTGAAAAGTCGCAGCTCATCAAGGCGATGACGCTTTGCCTCAGGATGTTCTGATGTCAAGTCCGTGACATCAGAGGCGCCTGAAAAGAAACGCTGCATCGAGCAGATGTGCAGGCCTCCATGTTTTTAAACCCTCTTTATGCTTGTCAGGGTCAGGGAGATGAGGCTGAAAAATCTATTTACCGATTTAGGATAATTTTCACTAATTTTCAACAATTTTACAATTAATTTAATTTTAATTAAAAAAAAATTATATTATTATTATTATTTACATAATAATTAAATGTATATTTAAACACTTTATTATCAGTTCAGTAATGGAATTAATTAAAATGTGCAGTTATCAGTATGTAAAATTAAAGTAAAGGAACATTCGTTTTTTACATTTGCGTGCTCCTCAATGGTGTAACAGTGTTATTCGTCTTGTGAATCAGATTTCCTCCTCAGTGTTTGTGCGATCAGATATTTAAGACATCCTCCGGCTGTTCCAGCTCAGTGGTTTTGCCGTTATAATCGTGCAGCGAAAGGAACCGAAGACGGAGAGCAGCAGTCTCAGGGTGTGTCAGGAGGTGGCTGCCCCCAGCGGCTCTGAGCTTCTACCGGCATGTGATGCGTCTTATGGAGAAATAAAGGATGTGATTATGAAGAAGAGAAGCTTCCCTCATCTCCAGCCGGAGGCTTTTAGAGATTAGTCGGGTTTCGAGCTGGAGTTTTTCGACGGACGTGGAGAATCACCCCTCAGATAAAACATCCAGGAAGAAAGAGTTGCTTGGTTTGCTTGTTCTAATTCCCTCTTTGTATTCTAGACATCCCAACGGGCTGCTCAAAACCCACACTGGCACCCGGCGGGCTCGGCCCCGCTCCGTTTTTAATGTTAGGTTATTTAATGGCAATTTGGAGTCGTTTATCAAGGTACTGATTATCAGTCTGTCCGCCCGACGTCACTCCTCCTCCTTTTCCATTTTCTGTCTCGCTCTGGCTTTCTGGCCATTTTGGTGGGTTCCCCCAAAGCATCTTAGCTCTGATTTATTCCTCCAACCCCAAAAAACAACAACATATTTGTGCTAAGATGGCTTCTGGAACCCTTCCTCATGAGTCAGAGAGCTCTGGCAGGCTGAGTCTGAGATGTAGGGGTGGCTCTGACAGATTTTGGGGGACTGCAGGAGGAGAGGAATGGCAGTTGGATAAATGTTTGTCTCTGTCAGCTCCCCCCTGACTCGGCTGCTGACCTGGCATCGCTGAGCCGCTCTGGCAGAGCCGTTCTTTCCTCCTCCCCGACAGCGGGAGCAGGGGCCAGCGAACGCGTCGATGGCGGTCAGGGAGCGGATGCTGCTGGGCTGTGGCTGCCTCCCTCCTCCTCCTCCTCCTCCTCCTCCTCCTCCTCCCCCTCCTCCTGCCTCCTCACGGCCTCTCGCTGGAGGGCCGAGCCCGGTCCTGTCTTTCTTTCGGGTGGGATGCCAGCACAGGGTGGAATGGGTGTGCTCTCCTCTTCAGTTTAAAGCTTTGGTGGGCAGCTGCTCTGGTCCTAATATGGGTCTTGCTTTTCTCTCTCTCACTCTCTCTCTTTCTTTCTGTTTTTCTCTCCCTCCCTTGCAACATTTCTGTAGCCGTGGACGACGGAACTCACACGCTCGACATCAGGTAGACACCTTGAAGCGTCTTGGGGGGGGCGGGTGTGCTGCTTACCTGCGCTCACTTCCTTCATCTGTCCTGTCTTAACGTCGCTTTCCTCTTCATGTTATGTTTCCCCTCACCAGGTAAAAGACGTGCGTGCACCGAGACAGACGGAGTTGAAGAAAATCTGGTTTAATTAAAATATCCGAGCTTCAGCCCTCGTAGTTCTAATCCAGCGAGGGCTGCTGTCTTAGACCCCGAGGCCCGTAAACAGATCCAGTGTTAAAGTCACAGCTGACAAGGGCACACTTCACATCCTAAGTGTGGGAGATTTAAAGTGTTCTCTCTCTGAGACGGTGCAGCTCCCTCTCACCTCACATCGAGTGTGTGCATCTTTAGATAAGCCTCTGTTAGTTTCTAGCTCGAGTGCTGCCAAATATACTTTTTATTTTACACGTGAAGCCAGAGAAGTCAACTCGGCCTGTCTGGGTCAGAACCCTAACTCTGCGATGTCATATTACCAACTTCACTTTCACGGTGTTGGCATGTTTATACTTTTAACACTTGTTGCTTCTGGAGCCCGACCCGTTCATTTACAGGCCGATGTAATCGACACACGCTCAGTTTGAACAGATATTATGGATTTGTTTTCAAAGTTTGTTCAGTAAATCTTTCACTGTAAGTCCTCCGGGTCGGGCTCCAGCTCTTGTGCATGTAACTAAAGTTAAAATAAACATGAGCTGACATTGTGTGTTTTCTTATTTTCCCGTTGAAGGACTCAGGGCAGGCGATCCCACGGGTGGTGGAAAGCTGCATCCGCTGCATCAATTTATACGGTGAGTGTGCTATCGTTCAGTTTGTGTACAAATGTTTGTCATTTTTGTTTAAAAACCACAAGGCCATTCGTTTTTTCTTTTAAATTTTAATTTGTGGGTTAATCACACCGAGAAGGGACACAGTGATTTCTGGGCGTCGACTGTTTGGGGCGTGTTCGTTTCTTTTTCATGTAAAGTCATGGGAAACTGCAGATTCCATTCTGTTTACGTTGGTGCGGCCATTAACCGCCCACTTCTCCAATGTACCATGAGATGGACGGATGGCTCCACCCAACACGGGTGGTGAGGTAGAATATTGGTTTTAAACCAGTGGCAGACGCACAGCTCTCAGCTTTACAGATGCGACGGCAGGGAGCCGTTCGCTCGGTCCTCAGCTGCGTCTTCACCACTCAGAAAAATCGAAAAGGCAAACGGCGAACTAATTGCGTTGCTCCTGACCTTTGACCTCTCCCCTCGGCAAACCCTAATCCCATCTGAAAGACTCTTCAGTAAAGCCTGATTGCCGCTTCCCTGACTCATTAATTATCCGTAATTAAAAAAGTGAAGGGGCTTAAAAAGCAGGATGTGCCACTTCAGACTGGAGGAAGTGTTCTTCCGTCTTTTTCACTCCCCGACTTTGTGTCTCCGTTTTCAGGCCTCCAGCATCAAGGAATCTTCCGTGTTTCTGGATCGCAGCTGGAAGTCAATGACATCAAGAACTCGTTTGAAAGAGGTTAAAGATGTTTTAATGAACCATAACGGCAAATTACATTGGAGCTCAATATTTGCTCACATTTTATATATGTTTTATACATTTAATTGTATTAAATCTCCTGCTATGCATATTACATTATTATTATTATTAAATTTTTGGCAAAAACCATGAAATATCAAGCCTTAATTACATTTATTTTTCATAACAATTTGCTAGCATCATAAATCTGAAATATTATGATACTAGTTTGATAATTAAGTCCTGCTTGTCTTGGTTTGTTAAGGATCCATCTGACCTGCGTCTTCTGTGTCTTAGGAAACGACCCTCTGACGGATGATGAGAACAATCACGACATTAACTCGGTGGCCGGCGTTCTCAAACTTTACTTCCGGGGTCTGGAGAACCCTCTTTTCCCCAAGGAGAGGTTCAATGAGCTGCTGTCCTGCATCAGTAAGGAAACCGTCCAGCTCCGGTCAAAGTGTTTTATATGCTGTCAAATTAACTCACAGCCACAGCATTTGGAAAAAAACAAAAAAAAAACAACCTTTACTATCTAAGACGTCACACCTCTCAAACATGAGCGGAATGCCTCTGGGTCTCATTTTGACACTATGAGGTAATTGGTGGAGCACTGAGAGGGTTATTATCTGACCACGCTGGCGGAATGCTAAATGTGCACGGAACTGAGCACCATTTGAGTTTTAGAGCTGCCGCTACTACACTGAAGTCGTCTCAAGAATAGTCTCATTGTCGCGTGGAGTCAGCCGGCCGATCAGTCAGCCCTTTGTGCGCTCTGATCTGCTCAGACATGACACGACATCGGGTGGCTTTCAGCTCTGATAAAGAACAATTGAACATGCACGGTCACATGGACGCAGCATGTGATGTAAAGCCTTGTGCGGCTGTGTGTGTGTGGGGGTGTTCTTTTACTCATTTGTGCTGGATGAGTGATGGGATTCCCTGTTTACATTCCCCAGCTCAACATGCCAGTGATTGCAGAGTGGGCTGAAAGCCCGGCAGGCTCCATATTAAAAACCCTCTGCTTATTCCATATGGAGCGGCTCAGACCAGCTACCAGATCCCTTTCCCCCTCACGCCGCTCTCAGCCGGCTGCAGCCAACCGCTGCACCTGAAATCTTTCATTTTGGAATTTGCAGCATGTGCGTTTTGTGCAGGTGCGATTGCACAGGTGTTCGCTTCAGGACTCATTGTAGTACTTCATAAAATACAAGCTTTTCTGAAGTACAGAGGAGCCTCTCAGAATCCCTGGTTAGGTATTCATGAAAAATGGAAAACATCCCAAGTATCCCAGAAGCCCAAATCCCAGATGGCACAGAGTGGCTGGAGGGTGACAGGACTATTTTTAGCAGCCAGCAGCTCAGCCAAATAAAATAAGCTGCTGCAAGTGCCACAGTGGAACAAATGGGATGAGTAATAAAACACATAAAGGTTGGCATCCTCTCGTATTTTGATTGAACACAAAATCAGAGGGAGCGGAGTGAAGTCGGGCTCATGTTGGTAACGCTGTCAGATCTGCAAGGCGGCAAAAAAACAATGAGGAGGATCGGAAATAAAACAAATGATCCGACAAAACAAAGCAGGAAAAACATTTTGGCTTTCGTGTTGTCAGGTGCTAACAATGAATGCTGACTTCCTCTTCCTCGGCCTCTTCCTCTGTGTCAGCACCAGCTGAGGTGAAGGTCAATACCACAGACTTAATACATTTCCTGTGGCCTCTTTAAACACACACACACACACACACACACACACACACACACACACCACTTCTCGCTGCGGGGGAACCAGAGAGGCGCACTCACTCTGATGAAGTGATTCACTTCAATATGCTCTTGTGTTTCCAGTCTTGGACTTGGTGCTAATATTTTAGAACCATCTGATTGACAGATGTTTATCATGGAGAACATATTTAGCTGATCCATTTCATGTGAGAGGTGAACAGAGGAAACAGAATCTGGATTTTATGTCTACCCCACAATTGAAACTAAACAGACTCAGTTTATCGGTGCAATATTATTTGTGTATTTCAGATGTTTTTAAACAAGTTAACATGTCCCCTCTCCATCTCCAAGCTTGTATGAGCCCCCTATGAGCCTTGTTTATAGCGGAAAAATCAACGTAACCCCTTTTGAGAGTTGCAGGGGTGCAGCAAACTGCTGGAGTGGGATTCTAACACATTCTAACACCTGTACTTGTTTTGCTGATCTAGGAATAGAGAACCTGTATGAGAGAGCTCTCTACATCAGAAAGATCCTCCTCACCATTCCCAGATCGGTCCTCATCGTCATGCGCTACCTGTTCGCCTTCCTCAACCAGTAAGTTTATGGACACCGGCCCTTGTTCGCTCTCTGAGCCCGTCAGTCATGATCTGATCCAAGCCACTTTCCCCGCTCTTGTTGATCTTTTCCTCCAGTTTGTCCCAGTACAGTGACGAGAACATGATGGACCCGTACAATCTGGCCATCTGCTTCGGCCCCACGCTCATGCCCACGCCCGAAACCCAGGACCAGGTCTCCTGCCAGGCCCACGTCAACGAGATCATCAAGACCATCATCATCCACCACGAGACAATCTTCCCTGACGCCAAAGAACTGGACGGGCCCATTTACGAGAAGTGCATGGCGGGAGGAGATTACTGGTGAGGAATGACAAGTTATGTTTGCATGTGCCAATGTTCTCATCACATTTGTTTGTTAGCAGGACGACGCAACGGTTAGTGGATCAAGAAACCTGGTGAACAGATGAAATACGGGTTTGGGAAGTCTCAGTTCAACTTTGGTGCAGATCAGATTTATGCGGCGAGTCCAGGTTGTCGTCTTTTGCTTCAACATTTTTGTGGATTTCCCAGAAACGTAATTTATTTATTGATTTATTTAATCTGGCGCGTTTAGCAATTGAATTTAAATGTGGTTGAGCTTCACTTTCCCACTCGAAGGAGCATCCAGAGCACCACGTGGCTGCTGGGCCACCCTGTCATTGATATGATGGGTTGCCCACGCACAGAATGAATCATCGTCATGAGGTCACTTCATGCAGCTGCACAGCTTTTTTAAGTATGTTTGAGAATCTGGACCAGTGTTTTTTTTTTTTTCTTGCTCCAGTGTTCTTTACTCTCTGTGCTGCAGCTGGGTCAGTCGACTTCCAGTGAGGTAGACGTGAGTAATTACACGCGCCAATTAGACGTCTGTGGTTTAGGAACATGACAAGGCAGACTGTGCCTCAGCGCTGGCTTCAAATGCTGGACTGCTCTATGCTTGAGACCATAGAGAAACAATGACTATAATTACAAGCTCACCGCAGCCGGAGGAGGGAGAAAGAGGTCACCTGGAAGCCAGAGGGCGGTCAGGTGAACTGCAGTGCACGTCGAGGCCAAACTCTCTGAATTATCTGTGACTGGAGCTAATCACCGGCCTCAGCCTGCGAAGCCCTGCAGAGAGAGATTAGTTATTTTTCTTGGCTGAGTGACGCCATTTTGACCGGTCCTCACATGGACCATTGAGTGTTAAGATGTTGATTTAGGTTTGAATTCGGTTCAGATTACCATCAGGGTCTCTGCATTTAGTTTGGATCAAAACTGACCCCCTCACTTTTGTGCCGTGACCCTAATGTCCTTCCTGGTGTCTCCACAGTGAGAGTCCCTACAGCGAGCACGGAGCGCTGGAGGAGGTCGACAACGAGGGAGGCACCGAGACGCACACCAGTGAGGACGGTGAGCGCCTCTACAGAGAACTAGCTGTTCTCAGATCTGTCACATGCGCACACGAAAAAGAAGAAGCTCCACTGTCTCATTCCCTCATGTTCTTGGCGTTGCGAGGGTTAAAACCTGCTCTGTGCAGCTAATCCGGCCTTTCAGCCCGTTAAATGCAGGAACCTGGAAGGGTTGAGGCACTGGACTTGCAGTGATGGGCGGCCATTCATATTCTAATACTGGGTTTCCCCCGGGACCCTGGGCCATCTCCGGGTCCTCTCTCTTTTTTTTTTTTTTTTTTTTTTTTTACAAATTACCATGGTGGTCTGCAGCTCCTGCACCCCTTGGGAAATTTTCCATGAAGGGTTACGGCCATGGGTTGAATTTATTTTTTTCATTACCCTGCGAAATAAAAACCCTGCCGTATTCATTGTTAAAATAATAGTGATTGTATGGAGTGCATCACGTTTTATGGCTCTTCAGAAACTGTGCAGTCTGGGTTTTCTCTGTTTAATTCCATTTCCATGTGTCCAAGAGAAAAATGAATTTGAAAAAAAAAAAGCGCTCCAGGCTCATGTAACCACCGGAGGAAATCATTGACCTCACTCAGACATGGGCGGGATGAAGTTGTGTGATCGTACATGTGGGCCATTGTTTGAGTGAAACGGACACCGGCCGGTCGGGTCCAAAGCAAATAACGGGCGAGTTAGTGGAAACCGAAGTATCAGGCGGGATCGGACGTTGCTGTTTAACTTCCAGAGAAAAGCAGACAGACAATAAAAGTCCAGCTCATTAAATGGTGATCAATCCTCCTGACGTGGAGCGGGCCAGATGTACACAATGGGATGAACAAGGAATCAACCTATGGCCGAGCCAAGGCTCCCGACTCTTCCCCTGGTAACAGACTTCCCCAAACCTGTTTCCATGGAGACAACATTTGCCCCAATCCCGTCTCCTCCGCACACCCAGAGACGGTTTTTTAGGGGCTCGCCGTCATCACTCATCATCTGGTGTGAAAGAATGGTTGATCTCCTCTCATTATTCCCTCGGCTTCCAAATGGAGGTGATCACCTGGATGTCTAAGTGAGATGAAACAGGGATTCCCTCCGTAAGACACACACACATGGCAGCCATCAACTATTTAAGTTATTAATGAAAGATTACATTTTCCAGAAACCCCCTTGCTGCCATGGTTTTCGTCCAGAAGCCCTTTTTTTTGCAGACGTGTGGAGGATGTCCACGCCGGCTCTGTTCCTCCCTGTGGAGTCTTGAACTGTGCTCAAGTTATTGTCATCAGTTATTTTTAAACTTCCATGACCTCATTCAGATTTCAGACTCAAAAGCAAACGTCTTTTCCTGTTTGGTTACGAGCGCTCTGTTTCTCCGCTCTCCTCTCACAGATGAAACTCTATATGCGCTGAAGGAGACGGTCTGATTGTTTCTGATCGTGGGCTCAGGCCCCCTGGAGTGTGACAGATGATCTGAACCGGACAGAAAAACGTTGTGTGACTTCTGCTTTAGTCTGGTGTGCGAGGAGAAAATGATAATGCTGAGATAATATGAAATCAATAATGCGCTTTCAACTTCCCAATTCAGGCTCAGTATTTATGTGTTTTTATTTAATCCAATATGTCTGTGTTGGACAGTTAGGACCCTACACCAGCTCTCATGTCTCCTTCTGACTGAAAGGCACTGACCAGAGCTAAATAAGGTTTTGTGTGCACGTGCTCGGGGCTCTGACACATGACCGTCTCATGCGCCCTGGCTGAAACGCAGGATGACAAACGATCAGGACTTAGGCGTGGCACTTCTCGCACACCATCAATACATCGACGTGCTATCTGCTGGTAAATTACCAACGAGGTCAGAGGGAAACTAACAGGCACATTGATTTTATATATGTCTCTGTAGGAGCGCAGCAACATGTCCCTGTTGTCAACTGCCCCTGCAGGCATATCGTATCTATTGGCTTTCATGCATCAAAGGCCAGAGGACTTTACTGTACGAGGAGGGGGGGGGGGGGGTTACCACTATACCCATAAAACGTTATGTGTAGCCCACTCTCATCTTTTTTATCGTCCAATCCATAGCAGGAGGAAAATATGGCTAGAAGAGAAGGAAGAAGAAAATAATAACCTCTGTTTTATTGATCTTTGTGTGAGCGTGCACGCCGCTCCGCTGGCTTGTGTAAGACTTGTGACAGTTTGCAACTCGCGCCACAGGCCGCCAGCTCCCGGCGTCTCTTTAACTCCAGTCGCAGCGGGAGAGAGCGTCGGACCTCGGGTGGTCGAGTCTGCCGCGGTTCTCCGTTCTAATTGCACAACATGACCGAGGGGATCCTTTACCACGCAGAGAGTGGAGTTTATAGCTGAATGCTTTCAGCCGCAGCCACGTCACTGCAGTGTGTGTGTGTGTGTGTGGACAAACACACAGAGACCTAGAGGAGGAGCGATGGATAGGTGGAAGTAAAAGGAAAGAGCCAGAGGAAATAAGAGATGAGGAGAAGTCCCCTTGACGGGTAAAGGTCCCGTCAACTTTATTAATGGCCTTGTCCCCCGCAGTGCAGCTCAATTAATTCAGGCAGTAAATTCCTGCTTGTCACATTTCATTGCAGCCACCGAACATGCGGCCTGTCAGCCCTGACACGCCAGGGAGGCGAGTTAAATGTTGAATAAGAAACATCGAGATATGGCTGAAAAGGACACTGGGAAAAAAATAAAGACACCTCTCTCACGCGGCCTCAGCGCTCGCCAGGGAATTACTTTTAAGCTCCTGTGAAAGATAAATCACGCCGGCTTTTCACAGCCAGTGCTGCAACGTTTCGTCCATTTGCTCCGTTCCTTTACCTAAGTGTGTGTGTGTGTGTGTGTGTGTGTTGTGAGGCGGCCTCAGCGCTCGCCAGGGAATTACTTTTAAGCTCCTGTGAAAGATAAATCACGCCGGCTTTTCACAGCCAGTGCTGCAACGTTTCGTCCATTTGCTCCGTTCCTTTACCTAAGTGTGTGTGTGTGTGTGTGTTGGGGTGAGGCAAAGTCTGTCCAGGGACCCCCCCCCCCCCCCCCCCCCCCCCCCCACTGCGTCTGACTTCAAGTGAGAAAGTGTGCGATGGGAGGAGGGCAGGGGAAGGAGTAAGGGAGGGATAAAGAAGCTATTTTTAGCCCTGTGTTGCTGTAGTGCCTGAGTATTGGCTCGGAGAGTCGACTGGAGCTGAGACCACAGATGTTGTCCTGACGTCATCAACACAAAGCAGATCTTTCGTCGTTCAGAAATGGAAAAAGTTGGACTTTGAGAGACTGGTCGGTATGAATGAATTACGACTCAGTCGGTCTAACATTAATGAGCAGTGTACGCACTGCACGTCTCTCTGTCTTTCTGTCTTTCTGTCCCCTGCCACTGATCCAGGGAGGTTTGAACAGTTATCGATTAGTTATCAAACCAATCTACCGATGCATACGCTGACTGACGTGCCCCTGAGTCATATAGATCTCCTCTCAGCAGCTTCTATAAATACCCTGCTAAATCTCCTCTGGGCCCGTTGCAGCCCTGCTGCTGTCGAGCGGGGTTACTATTGACCACAACTAAAATAACCCACTGGCTTAGCACACTTTGAACTGTGGCAGCACCACGTGTGTAAACAAGCCGATATCGCAGTGTAGAACTTTAAGTATTGTGTTGTCTATAAAGATTTGTTTAATCCTGAACCACTGCCAGTCACGTACCCGACCTGCTAAACCCTCTCTCCGCCAACAGAGGGCGAGCCCATCGAAGCCATCGCCAAGTTCGACTACATCGGCCGCTCGTCCCGAGAGCTGTCCTTCAAGAAGGGGGCGTCCCTGCTGCTGTACCAGCGAGCGTCCGAAGACTGGTGGGAGGGACGGCACAACGGCATCGACGGGCTGGTGCCGCACCAGTACATCGTGGTCCAAGACATGTGAGTGTTGGCATGTAGCCGCTGTGCTGGGCAACGGTTCAGATACACCAGTCATTAAACACAGCGACGTTCCAACGGCATCTGATGGAGACAATAAAGTACAAGACACGTGTTTATGGGCCAGTATGTCTGGATGTGGAATGTTGTACTTTCTAATATCTGTGTCAGACTCAGGTCAGAACCCAAACCAGGTCTAATAATAGGTGCGAACTGTCCCGGTGGGTTTTCTGAGTTATTTCCTGTCTTGGAAATGATGTCAAATCCTGAGCAGTGCATACATTTCTGCACTCACTTCAATTCATTAGTTCCAAAGCCAAACAGACGAATCCAGGCGGTGACTGAGGAAAGGTTTTCCTCCACGTCTCCACTTTGAAGCGGAATCCTCCGGTTCTCCTGGTGATGGTTGAACAACGGGTCCTGGTCTGACGGGTCCTGGTTGACAGAGGACCTGCAGCCTCGTCTGTCCTCCTCCTCCTCCTCTCCTCTCTCTGCTGTGGCATGTTTTCAATCTCCAGGGTCGTTAACCAGCCCCTCTCGTCTCCGTCTCTCAGCACTAACAAGCGTGCACTCTGCCATGGCGACCGCTGGGGCCTGATGAACTGCATTCACTGTCTCGTTAGGGCCGGAACAGAAACACTCCAATCACTTAGTGGCTGGTCGACAAAAAGGCCATTTAGAACGCCATCCCGTATTTCCTCCTCCTCCTCCTCGTCTTTCTCCCGTCGCTGTGCCTGTATTAATAATTCACCAGGAGCGGTGCTGCTGCTGAGGGTTCTGTTAAGTTAAAGAAAGGGCGGAGGAATTTACAGCCGTGCAGCGTTGTCCCCGAGTGGTGTGGCATTGTGCTCTCTGCTTTCACCATAACAGGGCGAGGAGAGACGGAGCGCACGGGCTTAGATCTTCACTTGTCCCATAAACGAAGCCAGAATAAAACATGCTCAGAGACGCCTGAGAGACAGGATGTCTCCTCCCAGCACTCCGCTGTCGGGGTGTTTGAAGTTTCTCCGTAAATCTTGTTAAATGTTAAGGTGGTGAGTCCTCGCTCTGTCTCACCAGGGAAACGCGTCCGCTGTGTTTTGTATCGGCTCATTTAGGAGCTCAGATTACTGGTCTGCCTGATGGGCACCAACTGTGCCAGTCACACACCTCACTGAGTGTGTGTGTGTGTGTGTGTGTGTTGGTGTCACCACCACAGTGCATCACCAGAATACGGAGAGGTCCGGGAACATGACTCATCTGACTCTCTGGACCTTGGAGGGGGGAGGGGGCAGGCTGACACACCGGAAACAGATATGGAACCTTGTCCTCACAACACAGCCAGTATCTCTGATTTTCTTTATTTCTGTCACCTCCTCCTCTGTCTCAGAGACGACAACTTCTCAGACACTCTGAGTCAGAAGGCCGACAGCGAGGCCAGCAGCGGCCACGCTGCAGAGGAGAAATGCTCAGGGAAAGACATCGGCTCGCCCACGGACACCCGCATCTCTGAGGCTTACATCACCAGGTGGGTTTTCAACCGTTTAACCATCTCCCGGGAGTTCCCTGAGGACACAACATAATGTGACCTATTGTTTGTTAGTGCTCCACCATTTTCTTTGTCTTACTCCCTATAATAAATGAAGCCTTTACAACTTTCCCCATTACAAATATCCAAATACTACAACTTACTTCTTGATATCTCCTTCCTGATGAAAGCAGATCACACAACTGCTCCTCCTGGGTCCTCCGCCCACCTCCCTCCTCCTAACACACTTCTGTTTCAGTCCCAGTGACCGGACAGTCTGCATTGTGAGGCATGAGTATTAAATATCCATTTCACATCAGTGCTTAGTCATCAGCAGCGGACCGGAACACACACACACACACATCCAATCACACCTCAGTGTCTGGGTGCCTCTTTACGTCTCCTGCTCGTCTCTTGGCTGCTGTATTTCTGCTGCTGCTGGTGAGCGAGCGACCTTGAAACATCTGTTGTTCCGAACACATGAACAAATACTATTTTATTCTATATTATTCCCCCCCCCCCCCCCCCCCCCCCCCCAAATGTTGATGATTCATGCTGGAGACAATATTTACACCACCACAGGTTTTGGACGAAGATCTGGAATGAATCATCCCCCCCCCCCTTCCATCTCAGCCTCAGGAAGCTGGTCTTAACTCCCCAGAGCTGACAGCTACAACATTCTGTACCTGTCACCAGCTCCCAGGTGACCTCCCCCTCCCCCCTCCCCCACCCACTCACTGCTCTGCTCTTCCATTCAGACAATCCTCGCAAGTTTTCAATCATTGATATCCTGAGCTGTATATAGATATTCTCCTTTCAGCAGACGGGGCCCCAGCAGAGTTTTGCTCCCCAGCCTTTAGACAGGCCGGTTGCATCAGGGTGTGTTTCTGCATCGACGCTGTTCTCTGTGTTTAGACGACGAGGAGGAGGAGGAGGAGGAAGAGGAATGTCTTGCGACGAGCGTTATTATCGGCCAAGGTCGTAACAAACAAAGTGTGAGCTGTCGTTGTGGTGACAGCAGGCAGAGCGAGTCATAATCATACAGCCATGGTGGTGGTCCGCTCCCTGGGGGGGGGGGGCTGGCTGCTGTTATGAATGTAGACTGCGCCCCCTGCAGGTTTTCACTGCTTCCTGCACTTGTTTACTCTAAAAGCTTTCCCACTGCAGTCAGACACGTAAATATATAATTATATATTAGACTTGCACCCCTCCTCCTCCTCCTCCTCCTCCTGCATTTTCCAAAATAACCTTGTTGCCATTAGTGTTGTCAAGAAGTTGTTTTCTGCTCATTAATTCATATTTAGTTTCTCCACATCCATTAAAGGAGGGGTGTGTGATGTGGGAGCACAAATCTGTTCCAATTTACTCTCCAACTGATACAGACCTTTATATTTTGGATCCATTGTTATTATTTCTGCTTCTTTCGCGCGGTGACGAGGCCGCCGGTTCATCTCAGTAATGCTGGTGGAGGCAGCATTCGTTAGCCTCGGACATAAACTCTCAAATGAGGCCATTTGCTCCAGTAATTCAGAAACCGCTTGTTTATCATCACAATAAAGCACTAATGCAGATACTTGAACAGTTTGTTTTACCAGCAGCTGCTGATGACAGTGATTACAACTGCTCCGATATAAATATGCAGAGTGGATCCTGGTGGATCCTCAGCATGTGCTGCTGTTCTGACCTTTCCTGCAGCAATGGACCTGCAGCAGTCAGCACTGATATCTGTGGTTAGAATGTGGAGGAAAAAAATAGAACTGATTTCTTTCATCAAGTCTCCTGAATTACTCTCTGAAAAATCAATGAAAAAAAAAAAATAGAACTCTCTATCAAAGAGATTGAAGAAAAATGAAAAACGATCCTGGACCCAACCCCCTGATACTGTTCTGCATCAAAGATGTAATTTTCTTGGCTCTATCATATCTCCAAAAAGTTGCATGAGAATCAGTGGAGTAGTTTTGGGGAGTTCCTGCCAACAAACAGATGAAAAAATCCTTGGCGGAGATGAGAGATTAAAATGCTTTAAATCTCACACATTGAACCCTCTGAACCGTCTAGTTTAGAGGATTCTGTGTCTGAAGGACGACTGTGATGTGATGTACAGTACGTATGGTGAAGTATAGGCAGTCCAACGGTTTTGGAGGATGTTTTTAATTTGAGGTTATAAAAGAAAAAGAGCTTGTTGATGAGCAACAAAAGATGCTTTTTATTCTGTTGATTTGCAAACAGTGGATTAAGACGACTCCCCTCTTTGTCTCATTCTTCTATCCCAGTAGACATAAGAAAAGGTCAGAGCCTCCGTCCCGGCGGCCCCCCGCCCGCCCCAGCGACATCCACTGCATGGTGCATCCCTCCCAGCAGGGTCCCGGTGGACACGGGGGCACCCCGGAGATGGGCTCACCTGTCCTGGGCCACTTCAGCCCCAGGGACATGCTGCGGAGTCGCAACCACGTGTCCACGGACAGCCCCGAGCGCCGGCGCCGCACCGGCCACGGCAGCCTGACCAACATCAGCCGCCACGAGTCGCTGAAAAAGATCGACAGCCCCCCGATCCGCCGCTCCACCTCCTCGGGCCAGTACACGGGCTTCACCGACGCCCACCACCTCCACCACCTCCACCACCACGGGGGCAAGCCGCTGGACCCGGAGAGCATCGCACAGGTCAGCGCGGGACGAGCGGCGAGCCGACCGCAGCTCCCTCCACCATCAAAGCCCTGCCCCGCCCTGTAAAAACATAGTCAGTCCCTGTCTTCTGCTTCCTCTGGCTGCAACCGTGTCTGTGTGCTGAATTCACGCAAGAGACGAGCATCGCAGGCAGACAGCGGGGGGGCGTAGGCCGACACGGGGGATAAAATGAAAAGCTGTTTTTAAAATCGAAGCCGCTGGCTCTAACTGCTGGCACGCACTTTGGAACGGCACGGCCATTAATGTCGCTTGTAAAGTTAGAAAGCGGAGGTCACAGAGAGCACGGTGAACGGTGCTGGGCTGTCTGCCTGCAAACTGGGAGCGTGCTCAGATGAACATCCCGCGTCATCTCTGCATTGGCATGCAGGAGGAGAGGAGGTGCTGGTGCAGAGTGGTTCTCCACCTTTCTGCATGCTTGGACTTTCTGTTAACAGAGTTATTGTTTCCTTCTAACACCACCTTCCTCTGTCTTCTCCGTCTTTTCATTTTCTGTCCGACCTTGTTTCCCTGTCATCTCTCCATCATGTCGTCGTGGTGCCTTCACATCCTCCCTGACGCCCCCCGTCTCCTCTCTCTCCTCTCTCCTGCAGGACATAGAGGAGACCATGAACACCGCTCTGAACGAGCTGCGTGAGCTGGAGCGCCAGAGCTCCGCCAAGCACGCCCCCGACGTGGTGCTGGACACCCTGGAGCAGCGGCAGACCCCCGGCGGCAGCGGCGGGGGCCCCACGCCCGCCAGCTCCAGCGAGTCCCTCAGCCCCATCCACGGTGTGATGCTGAGGTCCACAGCCAACACCGAGCCGCCTCTCCGCCGCAGCACCAGCTCCTCCGGCGACACCATGAGCACCTTCAAGCCGATGGTAGCGCCCCGCATGGGGGTGCAGCTCAAACCCCCCGCCCTGAGGCCCAAGCCCATGGTCCTCCCCAAGTCCAGCCAGGCTGCGCAACCTCCAGCCACGAGTGCTCAGGATCCTCTGGACAAGTCCTGCACCATGTAACCTTGAGAACCAGAGATACGAAACAAGAAGTCACTCCCTACTTCCAGGCGGCCGCAAAGTACTTCGTGGACGTACTGCAAACAAATCTAAGAGCGTGTAACATACGTGGACCCAAGCAGGAGAAGACATTTGAGACCAGAGACTGGACAGACAGCGAAGGAGTTGCAGTGTAGTCTTCAGTGTCAATAACATGTTCATGTGTTACAATGCTGAGATGAATATTATCTAACAGTAAAATTACAAACAACAAATCACAAAGGCTTCCTTCCAGGTTGTAGAAGATGAGTTGTAGCTAGTTTAGTTTGCAGGGGCTCGTGTAGCCGAGCCCGACCACGGTGCTCGTCCGTGTACCACTGAACCTGAAACGGAACCCGATGCACGGACGTCTGAGGGTCTGTGAAGGCCTCACTGACTCTGGGACGGAAGTGAATTCAAATGTCCCACCGCTCTGAGGGTGCTGTGACTTGGTTGGACTGATAACAGGCCTGCAGAGACGCTAATAACCAACGGTACTCTTTGAATAAATACGTAGGACTGATCTACTCTGTGGAAATACCCATTGTGAGTTGTGTCTCAGTCATGTGCAAAGAATCAACTCTGTGCTGGATTTGCTCACAAATATTTGCATATAGATATATAAATATATATATATTCCATTTTGCCAGGATGATTGGATAAAACCACTACTTCGTTGTACACTTTGCCGCTTTCATGAGTTCCTGCATCAGCGACCGATGAAGGGATCAACTATGCCTCATGAATTCTGCCTTTCCGTCTGTGTAGGGAGCCGCGTGAAGAGTTCAACAACACGTTGGCGATTGTACGCTGTGAATCACATGCCATAGTTTCTGTTATGCCTTGCTTCTTGCTTCGTCTACCCAAAGACATGGCTGTATACGTGTAAAGCATGGATCCTATATATATAGATTGATGTGTATAGACTTCTAACGGGGCGCCCTGTGGGAGTGCTGCCAGTAGCCATGGACCTAATGACTGTTAGTGTAAACGCCTCCTGATACGTTTCACGCCGCTTCCTTTGCTTCTGTCCGCTCGCGTCTCTGAAATCGGCTGCGGCTTCATTGAATCGCGCGTTGTGATTTCAGAACGTAGCGGCCGCGTGCGAGTCTGTGCCAGTCAGCTCCAGCTGTGTCTCCTCATCGTGTCCCTGTACGTGAACTTCTGTACTGTAGAAATAACTGCGTGGGATGCATGTCCTGGGAACATTTGTCTCAGCATTAGAACTCCTAGAAGAAGAGGAGGAGGAGGAGGAGGTTTGGTTTGCGCTGAATTAGCGACGCTCTGTAACTGCAGGTTTACACCAGTGCTGACTCGTGTGTAATAATCAAGAGCAAATTTGATTTCTGAATTACTAATTTTTTTTTTTTAATTGTCTTCATTGTTATCTTTGTTGGCTAGGAATGACTTTAATGTAGAACAAAATGATATCTAATTCTATTCTAGCGACGCAGATGTCCCACCTACAATATGAAGCCAGTTGTGTCAGATGTGCTTTGGTCACCGCCACCCTCCGCCGTAGATCTGGCGTCCTCTTACATCTGTAGTACGCACCTGTGAAAGTGCCTTGGAAAATGTTTTAGAGGAACTCGACTCGTTCTGTCGCATTTTCATGTGAGATTCCGTGTTTCTGAGAAACTGCAGCGCAGCAGGGAGAGAAGACGCCACGCCGCCATTTCCCCAGCAGTAATAGAGACAGCTCACCCATTGTGACATTGCACTTTTATGTATATAACTGTACATACAGCATGTAACACCATAACATCTGGAGTTCTTTGAGAGCTTATACCTCTGAAGGATTTCTTTCTAATAAAGAAAATAGTTTGTCGAGCCTGAGGTGGATTTTTCTTTATATCGAATAACCACAGTTTTACATCGTCGCTCCCATCGCGTGCGGCAGCGTCACGGTTCTGCAGTTAACGGGTTTCATTTGGAGCTGCTCTGCCCCGGCTCGGTGGAAGGTTCCCCCTCGGCCTGGCTGCAGCTGCAGCTTAACTGTAGGCCTCCAAGGCGTTCTGGAGAGGACAGAGAAGAGAGAGCTCATTGTTTTGGGGGACGGTCACACAACATTTCATTCTCAGAAGGCCTGAGTCCTGCTGCGGTCGGATAAAAGAGGAGCAAATGACAAACTTTCGCAGAGTTAATCGAGTTTGGGAAATAAAATTTCAGCAATCCCGACCTTCCGCTCCATTATGCGAATCTTCTGACGCAGCATCTTGCGTTTGTCTTTGAGCTGCATGTACTCGACGATATCCGGAGCTTCGTATTCCAACTGCTGGGAGCACAGGTTTTTGTTCATGACCTCAGTCTTCAAACAGTCCTGGAGAGAGAGAGAGAGAGAGGAAACCCAGCTATGTATGAATTTTTATCAATGTTTTACATTTGGAGCTTAAAGTTCTTAAATGATCTGTTAACCGACCGCTTCAGTTTGCTGGAAGTCCTCGAGCCTTTTCAGCATCTCCACCCTGTTCTTGATTTTGATGCCCAACTCGATAATCTCAGCTGCACCACGCCTCAGCTTCTCCTGTTCTCTCACACACACACACACACACACACACAAAGGATGAAGACGACGAACCGACGTGCACAGGTGGGCCGCCTTTACAGAACGCGAGTCTCTCTCTGACCTGCTCTTTGCCGAGGCGACTAAACGCTTTCCAATTTCTGAATTTAATTTCTTCCAGATATATGCAAGGCCGTTGCTCAGTCTTCTCCTGGATTATTTCCTAAACACAACACACAACACCACGCGTTGTTCCGCTTTAAAAACAAATCAACATTTGAATGTTGAAGCCCTCTTTCTGCTTTCCTAACCACTGTACCTCATCGTACTCATTCTGTCCCTTTTGACTTTTTAGTCGCAGCTGCTTCTGGATGTTATTGATCTTGATGTTTAGTGAATGGCCCCTCAGATTGAACTTGTCCAACTCGGCGGCCTGTTTCAGTTTGGAGGAAAAAAAAATACAGTTATCCACAATTTTGCTCCAGCAAAGCACAAACAATGAAAATATTCGATTATAACATCTGATACACACTCTGACTGCTCTTACACTAAACCAGTGTTTTACCTTCGAGTGGTCTTGGAGAGACTGCTCCACCTTCTCTGGCGTCTGGATTTCCCGACTGTCGGTCATAGGCTTGATGAGTCGATGTTTTAGGTCTTTCTTGACCTTGCTGACCTCTGCCACACACAAATCCATCTCTCCAGCACAGGACTGGAAGCACAAGGAGAGGGAGCTTTGAAATGAGACGAGGTCACGTTGTGCTGCTTTGTTCTTATCTCGTGTGAACGTCTTAACCTTGTGGTTGTCCTGGAGCCTCTCGTGTCTCCGTCTGAGATTCTCCCAGTCTTGTTGAATCTCTTTTATTGCAACGTGTGCGATATGAAGTTTCCATTCCAGGTTCAGCTCCACGATGCGTTCAGATATGGAGCAACGAGACTTCTGCCTCTGTAACTAATAAACACACAGGGATTAAATCGTTGTTTGAATCTGGGAGGTCACTTCAATCGAAAGCGCATAAATGGCTGTGAACTGCAGCGACGTGTGTGTGTGTGCAAGACTTTTCATTACTGACTGTCACTCACCGCCCCCTCCGACTGAGGGGCTGCTCCTGCTCCTCCAGGTCCTGAACTCTCCGAACCCTCCAAGCTGGACTGGAGCAGCTGGTCATTTGGAAAATACAGGACGAGGAAATGTTCAAACATGTCGTTCTCCAACGACTGACGGGCATTGAAGGTCCTTCAGGTAAAGAACAACAACGTCGGTCAGCCGAGAAGAAATGAACGGCTTTCAACATTTAGAACGTTAACGTTGGAAAAACTGTTCCACAAACAATTTAAACATGTCACGAGTCACAGTTTGAACTAGTTTATATTTTGAAGGAAGGAAGGATGGGGCTAAACCTGATATCCTGTTCGTTATATAGGTCCATGTTTAGTTGATAGAGGGATGAAAATGAGATGAGAAGAAAGAAGAATGGAATAAAAACTATGGCTGACTCCTCAGTAGGTGAGTGAATGACAAGCAGAACCCTAGTGAACGTGGGTGGCCGACAATGAAAGGAACTACACAGACAGCTGAGGAGCACCAGAGGCAGATGAAAGGCCCTTCGCTTATTGACGTGAACCCTCGTTCGTTTCAAAGGACACCGTTTCAAAGGACACCGTTTAAAGACATGTTTATAGGGCCCGGGTTGTTGCACTCGGCTGCAGGGAACTTTTTGTTAGTCCTCTCTTTCTCTCATTTCCGTGTTCTTCGTGGTTGCTAAGGGTCGCGGGACTCCAGCAGTGGTTGCTACGGACTGCATGATGCCTTCACGTGCCTCCGGAAAGGCTGCACGGTAGGAATGGAAGGCGCCAAGTTTGTGTTTTTATTTTTTATTGTTTTGAAAGGTGACATTAACATGGAAGCAGTTTGGTGTGGACACTGTCTCCCGCTCATGGTTAGAAGGGAAAGGCGTGTGTGTTGATGGGGAGGGCAGGGCTTCGATCTGCTTCCTCAGTTAAGTTTTGGTTTCATTCCTCCCGAACAAGGAGCGTCGTCCTCCCAAGACGACGGCTTGCGAAACGAGCCTGTCCCGTGATGGCCTCGTCCATCTCTGCATTCGTCACGCAGACCCTGTGCGAGCACCAGGGGAGTCTGGACTTCAAGCGGCTGAACGAGAGGATTCTGCGGAGGTTCCCCGGTGTGACCCAGCAGGTGCTGCGGGCCGTCCTGTTCGACGACGGCCGAATATGCATCCGGTCGGGCCGAGAGAAGGCGACCGGCGGCTCCGTGCTGAGCCCGGACAGTCTGCTGGTGGCCAAGAGCAGCCTGCGCCTCTGCCAGAGGAAACCCGGAGACTGTCCGCGGTGCGACGGCCTGCACCTGTGCAGGTACCACGTCTGCGGGGACTGCACGTTCGGGTGAGTGGCCTGTGGAGGCCTGACTGGGATTTAGGTGACGGGAGAATATGGGGAACCTGGTCAGCCAGGTCAGGGAGCGGCTGCTCTAACCACGTGACCCACGTCATGCGACGTACGCCATTCCCCACAATCCTCCATTACACACACCAACCTCAGCAGGCGTCCTATCATGTCTCATTATGTCAGGGGGACGAATGAAGTCCTGGCCAAGACGCCAAATGGAGACTATGTCCTACTGCTTCGTTTGTGTGTGACGAAGCTTGAACCATCCAACTGAAGCCATAAACTCACCTTGTCTTTTGTTTGTTTTTTTCAGACTCAAGTGTAAAAATCCCCATAGCCTGGCTTCTGCTTACAATGCAGACCTTTTAAAGAAAGCTGGTCTTCAGGACTTAACGGAAAAGCAGCTGTTCCAGCTGCTGCTGCAGAACGATCCCTCGCTGCTTCCTGAGGTACGTTTCTCCAGCCGCCGGTGCAAATTCGGCTTGTGTAGAAAATGCACATTTCTAAATGAAATCCTTTCTAGGTATGCCCTCATTACAACAGAGGTCATGGGGAGCATGGCGCCTGCAAGTTCGGCCCCTCCTGCACCAAGCTGCACGTCTGCCAGCACTACGTCCAGGGGGACTGTAAGTTCGGCTCCTCGTGCAAGAGAATCCACAACATTGACGCCACAGGAAACAAGATTCTGCGTGGATTGAGTCAGGAGACGGTGAACAGCCTCTGTGAGATCTACAGAAATAAATGCATCCTCATGGGTCAGCTGGCGCCCGTGGTCCCAGGTGAACAGGTGTTCTGTCCTTGTAGACGTGTTGAATTTCAGTTTTTCATTTCCTCTCATAAACAAGATGGAATGTGTGCCTTCACCAGTGGCACCAGAGAAAGGAACGGCCCCTCGGTCGCCCTCCCACGGCACCTCTGGATCCCCCTCAGCTGCCGCCTGTCCACCTAAACCCACAACCGATGCTGACAGGAATGAAATCTGCCTCTTCTTCATTCGCAAACACTGCAGCTTCAAAGGTAACAGCAGCACAGGTCAGGGCTCCAGTGCAGTGACTACTGTCTGTCACAGGCTCAATTGGTGCCTTTCTTCCCCAGAGAAGTGTGTCCGCATCCATTGGCACTTACCTTACAAATGGCAGGTTTTAGACAGCGATGGCGTGAGCTGGACGGACTTGCCTAACATGGAGGACATTGAGAAAGCCTACTGTGACCCTGGACAAGACGCAAGCTACACGACTCAGGAATCGTCCAGCTCAGGCATCTTCAGTTTCATTGGATTTCGAAGGTGCGTGAATGGAAAAACACTAACTAACAGAAACGTATAGTTCAGTTTCCATGATTTGTTTAATTGCCTGATTTGCTGCGCTTTGCTTTCAGCTCCATGTCAGTCGTTGTGAGGGGAGTCGACTTTATGAAGATGACATATGGAGGGTCTCCAGTTCGCCGGCTGTCCACTAGCTCGTCTGTGACAAAGCCCCCTCACTTCATCCTCACGACACGGTGGCTTTGGTACTGGAAGGATGAATCGGGTGCGTGGCTGCAGTACGGACAGGTACACCGTATGAACAGTGCCGCTCTGGATCTTTGTTATATCCCTGCCTTCACTCTGATAATTGTCCCACGTTTGATCCACGGAACTGACCGTTCTCTTGCTTGTCGTCTCTAAGGGTGACCAAGCAGCTTCTCTCACCTCAGAAACTCTGGAGAACTTGTACCTGGCAGAAGGAGACACAAAGATCCCCTTCAGTGCTGGCAGCCAGCAGTATGTTCTTCACTTCAAACCTGGGCCGGGGACGCTGCCGATGTATCAAGAGAACTTGAAGTTCAAAACCAAGAGAGAGGTCAGGCGGAGGCCTCACTTTGTCTCTGCCCAAGATGTGAAACTGAAGCTGGACAGGTACCGAGTTATCACCATAACTTCCAGTCAAAGATTTTCATGTCTCAAGTGACGTCGTCTGTGTGTATGTTTGCTCTTGTAGAGCTTCGTCTCAGAGCTCCAGCTCCTCCTTGGCTGAAAGTGTCCCATCCTACTGGGACATGGGAGCCCTGTCTGAATTTGGATTTGAGGTATCTGCAGCATGACCTGATAAAAGTTTGGTTTAGGATTGAAAATGAACTTCATGAATGACTCGTTTATCTGCTGTGTTTCAGCACGTTCTTCTCAGTGACTCTGCAAAGGACCATAACATGATTGAGAAGCTATTTAAGAAGACGATGCCTCGTAGCAGAATCAACAGCATCAAGAGGATCCAGAACCCTTCGCTGTGGAAAGTCTTTCAATGGTAAATATCAACTCTGATGCCAGAATAGCAGAGAAGTGTCTGTTACACCCAACAGTTAACCGGACTCTGTCCACAGGTTATAAACTCCACCTCCAGGCCAATCTATCTTGAATTGACGTGTTGTCTTATTTTATAGAGCTAAATCATTCATAAGGGTAGTGAATAAGTACTGCAGATGCCTCCAATGTATCAATCATTATAAATGCTTCTCTTTTTCGATTGCGTGTTCAGGCAGAAAGAGCAGATGACAGAGAGAAATGGAAGGAAACCTGTGAATCAGCAGTATCTGTTCCATGGCACTGATGCGTCCTTGATTCAGGCCATCTCTGAGCAGAACTTTGACTGGAGAATGTGCGGTGTCCACGGTGTGTCCTACGGCAAAGGTAGAGCACGACAGCCTCAGATCAGAATGGGATGGCATTCAGGGGAGCTGGTACGTGAGACGGCCTGTGCTAACACTTGCTCATTTATTAGGGAGCTACTTTGCCCGAGATGCATCCTACTCGGACAGGTACGCCGGCCCCAGTGGCATGATGAACAAGATCATGTTTGTCGCTCTGGTGCTGGTGGGGGAGTACGCCCAGGGATTGGGCTGCTACGTCCGACCGCCAACAAAAGGAAACGGCACAACCTTCTATGACAGCTGTGTCAACAATGTGAGGGACCCCAGCATCTATGTTATCTTTGAAAAACAGCAGATTTACCCAGAGTATATCATCGACTACTCAGGGTAAAACAAAGCAACGCTGATCATGGGATCATCTTTGCTTTGAACAAGCGCAGCCCTGAGTGCCTTTGTGGCGGTGGAAGCACTCAGGGTTAATCCTGTATGTTTGGTTCGATGGATAAATTTGAACATGTTTTTAATATTGACCTCGTAAACAGAGGAGCAGAAGTGATGACGTGAAATGATGATATACATAAAATAAAACATTGCTTTAGTTTCTAGAGTTGACGTTTATGGTTGCGGGTGTTTGTTATTTTGTTGTTAGTTGGTTAAACTCTCAGACAAGATGTGGAGTGATATTCATTTATAGTTAAACATTTTCACAATCATCAGTACATGTATTGCATTTATTCAAGACCCAACTGGATTCATGATTGAATAAAAATAAATCATAACCTCTACTGTGCAAACTTGTAATGGAAAATGGTTAAAGCATGGAGATTTCAGCAATAAAATACTATTGAATCAATTTTAATCAATTTGTAATTAAGAATTATATATACAAATTATGTTAATTAATGAGAAAATGGTCAAAACACTAACCCTACTCTTTTTTTGTGGAACTGAAAGAAAGGGCATCAAGTCTAAAAGGTTTTTTTTTTTTAGAACAAATACTTTGAAAAAAGCTAAAAAAAAAAAAAAAAAAAGCAGAACTTAAAAGGAGAAGCTCCACATTCCTGTTTTGTAAATGTTCTGATATTCCCCTTTAAAATTACACCAACTTTATCCTCTTTATATTATGGCCTATTCTCAAAATCTCAAAGTCACCTTGTAATGGTGAAGTACAACAACAACTCAGTAGAAAGCACTCTCAACAAAATTAATTAGAATTCAATCACTGCAGTAACTAATATTTGGTAGCATGAACTCCCAGAGAGTGGGGGTGGTTTGGAAGAGCCGGCAGATTAAATAGAGCATTTCACATGAGTGGGATCACAACACTAAACAGTGCAGTTTGTTCAAAACAGCCTCAGAAATGGTAACGCTGGCTGCTGTTCCACTAGAGCACAATTCTTTTCCTTTGTTCCCTCTTACGTCTTTATTCTCACACCCTCCAGCTCCCTCTGTCATTGTCATATATGCGACTGATGAAGCCATCAGTCGGGAGTTCACAGTTCTGTGCAAGTGTCAGTTATAACAGCAGAGCACCTTATGTTAGGCCCCCCTCTCTGACTCCCCCCTGAGCAAGAAGGCATGAGAAGAGCACAATGATTGAGGTATCTACTCTAGAAAGTTAAAAAAGGTAATCTGTGGAAATTCAAGATCCAGAAGAGTACTACACCACGGACCTACTGGATGCTTTGTATTTGTTTTTCCACCAACTACGAAGATGAATGGTGAGTAGCTAAGGATCTGGTGAATGATTCAACTGATCCGTCCTGAATTTCTTCTTGTGATTTTCACAAATATGCCATTTCTGGGTCCTAGAGTGCTTGATGACTTCAGCTCGAGAGGGACCTACACAGAGGAAAGAAGAAAACACCACATGTGAGCCTTTTCTATGTTGTACTGCGTATGTGTGTGTGTACTGTACATAGCTTGAAGATGTAGGGTCAGTTACAGTAATCAGACATTTTTAGTTCCCTAATAACAGTATTTTACAGCTGCATATTTCATGTGTTAGGGGTGGGAGTGGCAGCTGATGTGCACACTTGTTTGTCTGGTTCTCCAGCTGGGACGTTTCTGTACAAACAAAACTCTTAGATATTCACTTTTTATGATACTGATAAACATATCCGTGTTTGTACGATGATGGAATGGCGACAGATGCAAATGCAGACACAGTCTATAGCCTTCAAGATGTACTAGCTGTCACACTGTGACCCTGCAGGTGCATTTCCATTTTCACCTGAGCAGGGACCTGGGAGAGGTGCAGAAATGTAAATGATGCTTTGAGAGTTTCATTCTGCAGTGTCAAACACACCTTTGTCTCAGTGCAGGCCACGATGGTGAATTTGTGAAACAGATGAACCAAAGCCATTTTGATCTCCAGCTGAGCGAGCCTCATGCCCACGCAGTTACGGGGACCGGCCCCGAACGGCAGATAAACAAAGGGATGCCGACTGGCCTTGGCCTCAGGTGTGAATCTGGGGTTAAACAAAATGCATACAGGGTTCATGTGGCTCTGTTCACATCTCAGAGACATGTTAATTAATGTTGGCTGGAACGTTGTGTTTAACTACTCCAGCAGCCTCCTACCTCTCAGGGATGAACCTCTCCGGCTCGGGCCAATGCTCTGGGTCGTAATGGAGGAAACCTGCAGGGATCTCCAGCGACGCTCCTTTCGGGAGAAACTGTCCGTTCACCACACAGTCATGGTCGATGTCTCGTGCAAACCTGCAGGACAATGTGTGCAAATGTATGCCTCAAATTGTTTAGTCTTTATATTCAACACATGGTCCTTGTAATCATATAAACATACATAATTCCTCTTTACCTGAATCCAGGAGGGTAGAGACGCAGCGCTTCACATACAACCATGTCCAAATACTTCAGCTCCTGAACATTAGTGTAATCTGGTGACTCCTACAACAACGTGAAGCACAAGATTAAACCCATAACCTTCTTTTGTCATCACTTAATGAAGCAAAGAAGAGGAAATTAAACCGTTCAGTACACTCACATGTCTGGTGAAGAACTCATCCACCTCTTCCTGTACTCTGTGTTGACATTCAGGGTGGACGGCCAGCAGGTAGCAGGTGAAGCCCAGGGTGTTGCTACTAGTTTCGTAGCCTGCCAGGAGGAAGACAAAAGCCTGGCCCACGACCTCGTCCTCGGTTATCATCTTTCTCTGAGCCCTGCCGTGTGCCTCCGGCTCTGAGGCCGGAGGCTGAAGCTCATCGGTGTGGTTCAGCTTGTCGAAGTGCTCCAAAGACACAGTTTCTTTGCTGGTTCGAGCATCCAACATCAGCTGAAGGAAGTCTCTACGCCTCTACAAGAAAATGTAAGAGAATAATGTGAAGGTAAACTTCTTGAAGTCGCAGCATCATGTGGGGAAAAAAGGAAAATGTGGGAATGCCAGTAGACACTCACTTTCCATTTTAAACATTCACCTGTTCAGGAGGCTGCTCCTCTCTCTGCTTGATGATCTTCTGGATACAACTGATAAAGAAACTGTTCATACTAGCCAATCGTTTGTTGGGGATGAGTCTCACCAGAGGAGCCGCGATGAATGGAAATGCAACTGGACACAAAAAAACAATTCATTAATTTTACCCAGCCTGTGTGGACACTTCCACACAACATGATGATGTAATAAACACTAATGACATCAGTTCACTGGACTCACTAAAAAATAGCATGATGGGTCTGAAGAAAGAGAAGGAGAAGAACATCTGGGCGTGACGGACAAATGGGTCATCTGGGTTTTTTTGAGAGTCCACCTGAGTTCCAAATGCAACACTGGCAATGACGTCCATGGTGAAGCAGCCAAAACACCTGCGAAAACATTTCCAAAGACATGAGGCAGGGCAGGAAGAGACACCTTCATTTGAACCGTCTTTGTTTATTTAGATGACTTCACTACTTGTGGATGTCGAAGGCCTCTCCTGACTCTGCGTAAGCATCCAGGTTGTTCATCAGAACGTTGGTGGCTGTGTTGATGAGTGGAACCATCTACAAGAGAAATCTTTATGGATCAGTATCAGACTTGAGTGATGCTGAAAAGACAAAGACCACAAAAAAATCTTCTCATGAAACACAGCTCACAGTCACACTGCTACACTTTTTGAATATGTCGTACCACACCTTGAAAGTTACAATTCTAACTCCTCCAGCTTCTCTGTGTGCCCTCAGCCTCCACGCTCCCAAGGTCTTTTAAAATACTTATCAGCTTATTTAAGCTTGTGCCAAAATAAAACAATTCCGCTTATCTCACCTCTTTCATCTTTGCAGCGCTGAAGGACGGGGTCAGGATGCTCCGCACCCTCTTCCAGCGCTCGTTCCTCAACGTGAGCAGGCAGTCAGACATGGGCTTGGTGGCGAAGCGAATCGTCTGTTCAGAAAAACAGGAGCGTTCAGGTAAAAACATCCTTCATCGTTTCCACATCACATTATGCAAACACATTATATGCAGTATATGTTTTGCTTTTGTTAAGTTAGCTGTGTCCTCACCATTCTGTTTGGGAAGCTGCTGAAGTCTCTGACCATCACCTGTCTGAGCATGTCGGGGTCTGCGACCACCACCACCGGTCTGCGCCCCAAATAATACCTGCAACACATCCAGCAGAGTCTCCTTCAAATCAAATCATCTGAATGCTGTCGATGTTTATCAGAGCTACATTTCATGATGTGGAAAATGTAAACTATTATAGTTTTATTTACCCACAAACTCTGCCATGTGTCCTTATGATATCAGCGAGTGGGTTGAAAAAACCCTGAAGAGAAGATTGAGGGTTAATATAAACCAACGTCACTTACAGAAAAGGCAACACGATGTGTAGAGGGGGCTTCATAACCCACACACCCTTTGACAGAAAAAGTGAAGGGACACCAGGCTAAAGGTTAACCGAGGCTGAAGCAACGTCTTACCTGACGAAACATAAATATGTTGCCAAAGAGCGGTAACGGCCTTGGATGTTTGATGCCACATCGAGAAAGGACTGAAAACGGGTAATATGAGTACCTAGGAGACAGAACCCAGAGCTGTGTTAATGAGAGATGAATGGAAAGAATCAAAATCAAAAGAAATATTCTGCTTAATTCTTGATTGATTATTTTACCTGTGATGGAATATAAGTATAGTGCACTATAAGTATTTACTCACCAGCATAGAAGGCTTAGGAAGACTAGGAAGAGGCTGAGAGTCAGAGAAGAACCACCGACTGTCAGAAAGTCAGCTGCAGCCTCCATGATGGAAAATAACAGCTCCCAGCATCGAATCACTGCCTGAGGAGAGAGTATTGAAGACAGCCTCGTCACCTTGTTGTGAATAGATGCTAATGACAACGTCCTCTCTGTTGACCCAGACCCGAGGACGACTTGTGGGTTTCCATGAGAACTGGTGAATGATCAGTGTGACGTTGTGTTTACCCCCCTCCCCCCCGAGGATTCCATGTCAGGTCTGTACTCTTTATACAAACTGCTAGGGCTAAAGGTCATCCTCTCAAACGGGTAGCAGCCTAGCATGCTCTCATTTATGGGGCAGACCCTTCATGACAGGCTAGGCTAGGTTAGCAGGCAGCTAACAACAAGCGTCTCTGCGTCATCATCTCTTGAATGAACCATGTCAGCGCCGTCCTCAGATACAAGGGAACTTTATTTACTGTCAAAACAATAACGACAACGAGTGTGAACACCCACCTCATCGCCCCGAGTCCATGTTGTTATTGTTATTATTGTTGTTGGGCTGCCTTTTGCTTTCTGTTCATTTGCTCCTGACTCAACAGACACCTGAGCTGCTCACTGCCCCCTAGCGGACCGGATCATACAACAGCCAGCAGCGACCCTCACGTTCAACCAAATAATTTGACCTCAGATGAGTGTGATTTCATCTTATTGTTCGGTTTAATATACAGAATAAAAACATTCAATATCATGGAGTCAGAGAGCTCCTGTCCAGACTGTTTAAACTAACTGAATGTTTCCATATAAAAGCACACAAACTCAGTGAAAAGCTTCTAAAACTATATGTACAGACAGAAAACTGTTAGACTTGTTCACAATGTGCCCTCACCCTCTGTCTCTGGATTCACATAGTTTAATTATTTTACTACTATTTAAATGTTATTATTTATTATCGTAATTACTGGATCTAGTGGCCTATTTCATGACTTATGATTTTTGTCGTGTTACCTTCAGTTTCTTTGCTATCATTCTATAGCCTTCTTTTTAGTCTCTGTAGGAATCTTTTTTTGTTCAGTGATGCAGCAACAATTTCCAATTCAGTTACTGAGTAACCATTACAACCGTCTCAGTAAACAAAGCCATTTGTCTGTTTGGGGTAAAAGGTAAAGGAGATTAATTAAAACCCTCCCTGTTTCCGTGTTCAGTTTATGAGTCACTGATGCACTGAATAAAGGCAGAAAAGCAAACCGGTGGTGGTGTTCTCAGAAATGAAACCACAGGGCTTCCAGTTGCAGTTCCTCGAGTTGCCTGTGGAGAGCACTTAGACACCATGTTATCTACATACTGACGCTCTTTCAGTCCACAAACAGGAAGCAGCAACAGTGGCACATCCTCACAAACTGTGTGTGCAGGAAGCTTCATACCTTAAAGTGACTGAAAAGCCCAAATATGAACGCACACAGGAAAGATGATGCAGATGTTGTATTTCCACCTTGCTCCAAAAACATTACCATGCATTATAGATTCCAACAGCAATACTTAAAACCACTTCTTTCCAGTTACTTATACTGTGCATTGAATCACCATTTCAGCTGACAGTATTTTGTTGTGGTGACTTAAATGCGTTTATTTCCTGCATCCATGGCTGCAGACTGCTGCTGAGGAAATGGTAAACTACTCCATTAGTCCTCTCAGTGTAGAGGCATGCAATATTCACTGAGGAGGAGCGACGTGTTTTCCATCAGCAGACTTCCTTCGGCATCATGAAAGGGGGAAAAAAGAAATCAGTTTGATGCAAAATAAAGTCAGCTGGAAAAAAAATGTTTTTCGTGCAGTAACATATTGCTGATGTGCAGAGAGGCTATTCTCAGGAGTCTGACTTCCAGGAGAAGTGACAGATCATTAGGGCGACTGGGCCCATTTGAATTCAGACGGCATGGTGTCCTAATTATGCAGACTCAATGACAGTCACTTATCCAAATCCTCGGAGGTGTTAAACAAAGCTGACTCCGCAAATTCTCAGTGTTTATGAAACTGTGTGTGTGTGTGTGTGGCGTTGGCCTAATCAGTCAGCATGTTACTGCATAAAGGGGCATGTCGCAGAACTCAGGGTGTTGTGATGGAGTCATGTATTGGATAAATATATCGGGCTGTCCTTGACTTATTCTCTGAGAAACTGAAAATATTGGACAATCTCAAATGCACGTTCCATCCTTACACTGGATTTCATGGTGTTTTTAAAGTCGTTTTTCTTTACTCTTGCTTACAAACAAGCAAAGAAGCAAAGAAAGGGTCAGAGGAGAAAACTTAACCTTATCGATCCAAAGGCACATTTTGATTGAGAAAAGAGTTTGACAAAGTTATTTAACGCAACGTCTGGATTCGGTCTTTAAAGTCGCTCGGTCACAGTCCATCCTCCAGGAGCAGAGCCCAATGTTTCTGGTCTGATGAACGTGCAGCACGCAGCCAGGCAGGAGTAACAATGGCAGCTGGAGCGGCACTAAGCTATTAATGTACAGACTAACCGGGGAGGAAATAAGAACTTGGTTTGATACCGTCTGGTCTGAGAACAGCCAGGGGGCAACAAGGGCCTGAAAAGTAAGATGATGAAGACGAGCCCTCTCTCCTCCTCATCTGTCCACCAGCACCCAGACCGCCCGAAGCTACTGGCTCAGTTTGGTTTACAGCATCTTGTCTGAATGCAATAAAGCAGAGCTGCAATTAATGGTGCACAACAGTGGGCACGCAAAGTGCAATTAAACCTTCTGTTTTTCAGAAATGCGTCGGCTTGCATTTCTTCTCGGGACATTTTGAAACGGCCTGAAGCTTTTCAGAGACTGCTTGTAAATCTTTGCACAGCACAGTCTGCGGGACGAGCTCTAAAAGGGCAGAGCACCTGCAGGAGGGCTTTCATCATGCCCAGAGTCTTGGCCTTTATGGCCTTTCATTGTCCGTGAGCTTGTTGGTTTGCTTGTCAAGATGATTTCCCAAAAAATGATTCAAATATATTTATACAGTCAAATATCAATTTATTAATTAAAAGAGAAAAATATCCAAGCATCTCAGGGGAACTTACTGGGTTCCTCCAGACACAGTGTCCGATTTCCACAAGCTCAGTGAAAACTTTTGTTTTACCTTTTCTCATCGGTGTCTTTATTTCTCTTTTATTTCCAGTCCATTCATAAAATGGTCCCATTCGAGGGGGAAAAAAACAACCAATTACTGAGCAGCTGTAATGTCAGCCATTCCTTTAATGCCTGATTTCTCTTTGTGTTCGTCCATGTTGCTTTGTCCAGCCTCCCGTCCCCGTCGGTGCCTTGACCTTATTTACATCCTATCACGTCCTGTTGAATGGGACATGCAGAGAGACGAGGTGAGACACAGACACATTGGACACGTCTTCTAGTCACGACCGTGGTAGGATCATCATATAGATAGAAAATTATTTCACTCTCACTTTTTTCGCTCACCAAGCGGATTGTTCAGCAAAAAACAAACTCTGAAACTAGACTTTATGTTTTCTCAGGTCACCAGAAACAAAAGTAAAAAAGAAGCTACTCAGACAAAAGGTTTTTCTTTAAAGCATTGGTACAAACCTCTGAGACTATTAGCTATCTTGATATTCGATTCTATTTGTGTGTGAGAAACACAATGCAATAAGCCATTAAGGTAATGATTTAAATGACAAAAACACAAAGGTACCCACCTGGAATAAAAACAGGCTGACAGGCTGCTCTGCCACCGCAGAGAACCAGAGAGGTTGGGCCCCGGGGGAACAGATAAAGAAATACCATTTAGTGAAGATGAACAAGATTCACATTAAAACTAAAGGAAGATTTCTCTGACGCAATTTAGCAAATCAGAGGCGAGTCTTGTTATGGATAAGAGGAAGGAAAAGAAGCGAAAAGCAGAGGAGGTGGATGCAAAACAAAAATGTCACAGACGGAAACAAATGCACACGTTTCACATTCTCTCCCTGTTCATTTCCCAGTAGCTCCGTGGATTTCCAGCCGTACACAGGTCATCATCCTGCATGGGAAAATTAGCATTTCAATTACTGTGCTCGGAGGACGGCTGCAGAGCTCATTCTGTCAGCCGCCTTTCCTCCCAACCCCACATTATATCCACTAAAGCCAGGGATCATGGGAAGGAATGGCAGCAGAAATAACATGGATAATAAATGGACATCACCTGGACGCTGAGAGACAGGCCGCTGTGTTGTGCTCCGAGCCCAGAGCCAGAACCCTGAAACAGCTTGACTGAAGCACTGACAGTGTGCTGCTTTGAGGGATGTGATGAAGATCCTGGTTTTGTTCCATAAATGGGAATGTTTCCTTGTGCACATGAACAAACACACTGATCTATTTTATCCCCAGACAGTGTTTTGTGGAACGCAAGAGGCTTCATATTAAACTGAAGCCGTGCTCCGGTCTCAAGCAGCATCTCTGACTCATCAGCTGCTGCACCTCTGACCACAGCGTGTGAGGCACTCACTGGGAGTCTGTCTCCCTCTAGAGAAACGACCTGGGCTCAGCAGATGAAGACGATGAGGACGCGATCAGACAGGACCAACGCTCTTCACTCAGACAAATCTGTCTCTCCAGAACATTAATAAATGGCTGTTTTGGTGCTGGATGTTGACTGCATGCCATGTTCCCATTCATCGGTGTGTGTGTGTGTGTGTGTGTGTGTGTGTGTATGTGTGCCTCCACCTGGTTCATCAAGCACACCTGACCGTCATCAGCTGCTGTACATCAGCTTCAGTGGCTCCGTCAACCGTTGTGGTGTCTATTGTTCTGACCCTCAACCTCACTGAGTAAGTTTTTATTTTCTTGTGATTCGTCTTTGTGTTTGACTCTACTTTTCTTGAACCTGGTAGCTTGCATCTTGCCTGCCCACTGACTCCCCCTCCTCACTCACCACATGGTCTGTCCTAAGTAAACTTTCTTCTCTGTGTATTCTCAGTGTCTACTTTTGGCTCCAGCTAAAAACAAAAGTGTAGGAAGGAGCTGCTCGCAGTGCACTTGAGTTGTTCTTTTCGTTCTTTTCTGTTCTTTTCAAGGTAGACTCCCGAGTGCAGTGTTGTACTTTTCATGCAGTTTTACAAAAATGTCCGGCCTCTGTTTCCAAAAAGACGGGCGCCACGTACAGTGCATTCTTCTGCCAAGGCCCAGTCTGTCCCCTTCGACCAGTCCAGCTGCTCCTGTGTCTGTTCCCTTAATCTGCCTGCATTTAGTGACAGCGACACCATTTTTAAATGCTTTTCTAACTGCAGGAAACAAGCTAGAGGGATTTCATTGTACCTGAGCACGCTGACAAACAACTCCTTAAAACGTCATCGGGACATGAGGAGTATGAATCTTAAATCCATCCAGAAGGCATCTGTATTTTATTCAAGTGTAAAGTAAATACTCAACATTTTCATGGAGGAAACAACCATTTCACCGAATGCAGATTCTTTTTTTTTTTTCAACTAAATTTTCCTGGGCTCAGTAGTCACCAGCTCTGTGTGTGTATCCAGTCACTGAGCCAAGGGGTGATGGTGGCTTTGCCCTGTCAAGATAGGATCTGTCTCGGGTTGATGCAGCGTGTCTGAATAATGCATCAGAGTCGATGACCCCCCCCCCCGACCAAGAGATGGACAGAAATAACACTGACGTCAGTGCCGGGCCTCGTGGTGCCAGGCGGCTCGGGGAGAGGATAGAGAGGATATTGAGAGTGCGCTGTTTCTCAGGGATCAGCTTCACCTCTCCATCTGCTCTGCTTCTCTCCATCGGGGGGGGGGGTGCATGTGTGTCATGCTCCCCTCTCTCTTGTCTTTTTGTGGTGACGTGACAGGCATCTGTGAAAAGTGGAGAGGAGAGGCCACTCACTCGAATGCCATATGGGACTGCATGTGCCTGCATAAACACACGTGCAAATGCATTTCCTATGGATGCAGGCGAAAGACTTTGGGATCTGTCATGTTCCTTTGAAGTATCAAAGGCTTTTTTTTACATGAGATTCCTCTGTTTATGTTGCGCTTTCCACCATCTTCTCCCTCCATCAGTGCTTTAAGTCACAGTGTGTGATTCAAGATTCAAAAGGATCATGCATGTTTCACTGCTGTGTGGCACACGTTGGGAGTATGCTAGTGGGATGTCTTCATGTGTTGGGCTCTCATGGGTTGACCATCTGTCCAAAGTGAGTCCAGCTCTCGCCCCAATGTCTCCTCTGCCACCCTTAATGGATAAGTACGGCAGATAATGGGTGGATAGATGTAGATGGATGATGGTTCACATAGTGGACGGATCATTTCGAAGGTGCAGATCACAGGTGCATGTCAGAGGTGAAGAGCAGATCCAGGCCGGTGCTTCACGTCCTCCCAGATTCATCTGGAGGCTCATTAATTTGTCACATGCATCAAAGAGACCTGAATGAGGCTCCTCAGTCTCTCCTCCGCTCCAGTCTGTCAAGATATGAAAACATAATTCAAACAGAGCAGGTAATTTATGTACTGTAGCTGAGCAGTTGTCACAGAGTCAGAAATATGTTTTCCTTCTCTCTCTGCTCCCTCTTTGTATAATTTATTCTTTCATTTCACTCGCCAATTTCCTCTCACTCAAAGAGGCTTTTTCCTATTTCTTTGTTAATGAGAACATTCAAATTTTACACATCTCCTTCAAGGCTGCTAATTCAGCATAATTAAATCCTGCACGTCTGCAGATCTGAAATGGGCTAAATTTACTCAAGGCAATTTGATATCTAGGACTTAATTCGCCCTGTTAGTCCGATGTTAATGTGGAAATAGACAGTATGTATTTGGGGTGAGAGGCATCAAAGTCCATCAGGCTGCTTTTCAGAGGAATCTGTGAAGTCGTCAGTTTGGCTGACACGGTTGTTAAACTTTGTGTAGTTAGAACTTAGCCTTCTCCATCCGTTTATCACAGCTCGGCGCCGTCCCACTGTGAAATAACCTCAGTCTTTCTCAGCCCTTCAAGCACAATTTATGCATCTCTGCAAACATTGCTGAAGGGAATTACCCACAGTTCATAGCTTTATGACTTGGATAAACAAACTGGGAGGCAATATAAGAATAAACAAAAAAGCTCGGACACGATGACGTCCAAAGAAAATTAATTTCTGTGCTTAGTGGCCGAACTATAGGAGAACCTCGGTGTGATGAGATGGTCCTAGCCACTGTCCCACAATGCCAATCTTCAATTCTTTCTAACTTTCTGTTTGCCCTGGCATCTCAGGAATTTGCAGATATAGTTAGCAGCTTTCGAGCAAGACCATCCAAATCCATCTCTGAGAGCCCGTGAGCCAAGAGCAGAGGGCGGCAAACACAACTGAAACTGGCAGAGAGGCCGAAACCAAAGAGACCAGATCTCATTCAGCTGTAATTATCCTCCACAGACGATGTGTGTGTAGCGGCGGGTCGTTGACCATGGAAAAAAGCATAAATCCAATTCCCCTTAGAAAAGGATTTATTTCTAATTAATCCCATTCCATTGCAGTTTGTTTGAAAACCTGCTGCTGAAGCCATATGTTGTGAATATGGCTCTAAAAGAGACACAGAAATGAGGAATGGCCTTGTTTTACTCACACAGGGAATAGTCTATTTGAACTATTCATTTCATTGTACAACCGCAGCCTGCAAGGACTGGGAAATCTCATGAGAGGAAAACAAAAGGCAAAGTAAACACACATATTTATTCTTTTCCACATCAGGGAGAGGAGGCGCATATAAAACAGAGGTGCATTACTCAATTTATTTTTACCTGTGTTTCTATCAGGGATGAATCTTTTAAGGCAGAATTGAAAAAAGACAGGCTGACACCGAGAGAGAGTTCACTGTCTTTGTGGAGACTCCCGGTGCGTAGGGAAAATGAAGCATTAGAATGTGTGCTGGTCTGGCAGAGGAGAGATGAAAGAGCGTCTGACTCTAGTCACAAAGATCTCCTTCTCCTTCTGATCCCGTCTTTCAGTCTGCGGGCTGCCCGAGAAAAACATAAAATAAACCAGAGAGCCGAGGCTGGGGTCAAGGCATTAGATGCACAAACACAGAGCAGTAATAATATGAAACGATATTCAGTCCACACCAAAGACGATATAACTTCACATTGAAACAACTATCGTGACAAAACTTTCAACCTAAAACATTCTGCTGCAGCCCCACGATGGCAGTGGATATATAATATAATGTGCCTGTTCTGTTTTTCAGCCTTGGTGTAAACTGTTTTCAAATCATTCTAAACCACTTCTCTTGCTAAATCTGAAATCCAATTATCTTCTGAACATCAAATGAATGTTGGATGAAGGTGAGAGATTGATTGAAAATTTCTCCTTGATAGCGTCATTGACAAAAGACTATTTTTAAACTTCTGCATGCACGCACACACACACACAGACGGTAGGGCACTTTACCTCCCTGGTCAGCAGGGTGCAGAGAGCAGGTTATTACCGTGCTGCTGCAGTGCGGTGATGTGCTTTATTTATGACAGGCGCTGGAACATTACTGGCTATCTGCACTCTGAGGCTTATCAGCACAGGCGCCTAATGACACATGGACAACAGCCACAGAACTGTCACAGGCCACTCTGAGGAAATGACTGAGACTCATAATGAGGGAGCTGAGTTCTCAGCTCCAGGTGAATCTGGAGTTTTAGCCGCCATCACAGCGTATTCTAGCGCTGCAGAGGAAATCCACATAATCAGAATTTAGCAGTCAATGTGTGTTTCGTCAAAAAGAGGCATCCTAGTTCGTGTATGCTGGATAACATCTACATATTGCTGATTTTGTGGTGGTGATAACTGACTGAGCTTCTGTTTTTCATTAAATGGATAAAGGAAATGATGCAGACCTGGATGTGTACAAGATTTAGTTTTTTTTAATCCTTATTAAATTTAAAATGATATTGATTAAAGGACAATTTGAATGCAACCTGCACTTTTCTATACCATAAAATGGAGGTACAGTTAAGCATCTGTCATTTAATTTATTATTGGTTTGTTTGTTTTATTAATTTATTGTATCTATCGTCTCTTGCTAAGTCTCTTTAGAGAGTTATCTTGTGTAACCATGGTAGTAATACTTGCTCTAATAATCAATTATGGCCGCCCTTCAAAGGTCACTATAGCTTCACCTTTGCAGGGTGTATTCAGATGCTGAGTCAGGACAGTGTAATCAAAATGAGTGCTGAATAATAAATGCACCATTTAAGTTTTATAATAGATCATGCGGCAAATCACTCAGTGGATGATTGTCTGAATAATGGATATATTTAACGATCATTACACTGGCCTGTAAAAATATCATAAAACAGACAGTTTCGCTGTCTTAGGTCCTCGTCTCTTGAGCATCCATCCACAGCACCTGATGGGAAGCAGCTCAAGCCTTTTCACTGATGAACACTGAATCAGTGATATGTGTCGTTTTGCCTAAATGGCTGAAGTTTGTTTGATGAAATTATGAACAATTTAACCCACCCTGACATTGGCTTTGAAATAGGACACGACAGACAATGTTTTTAGCAGTTAAGGATCAGATCCTTAGCTCCGTTGTAGGAGTGGAGGGCACACACACACACACACACACACACACTAGAAAACTAAAGCAACCAAATCAATTAAAATCCCATTAAAGTCAGCACCATTATTGAGGTCATTACCAAGGGGGAGAGACGCCTGATGATGGTGGATCAAACAAGATCTAATTAATTCATTTATTCATTAACACGCAGCTCGCATGAAAGCTTAGTGCAATGAAATGAGAGAGAGAGAGAGAGAGAGAGAGAGAGTGTTCGACATAAAGTGCAGCGTCTCTGCAGAAACATCAAAACTTGACATAAGACGGAAAATATGAATATGAAATGTGAACACAACATCAAAGACGACTTATTGCCAGTGTAGAGTGCTGGCTGCTTTTCAAAAGGGACGCTAAAACACACAGACATGTTCTGGTAGCACAAAGGACACCTGCTTTCAGCTAGGTGATGCACACACACACACACACACACACACACTCACAAGGTGTCAGTCCGGTCGCAGGGAAAGACACAGACCAGGGCTGAAGACAGGCAGGTATGAGGCTGAGGAGAGGAGGCACTTCACAGTCTGTTTCTCTGCTCCCTCTCCCGACTGTGGAGCTGTGATTAGGGAGCAGCAGACATTAACGTTGGATATTGATCCCTTCTCAGATGGCTCAGGGACCAGAGGCCGAGGAAATGACAGGGCACCTCGTGCTGCTTCCTCAGCCTGGAGATGTAGGGCAGGAGCGTGTGTGTGTGTGTGTGTGTGTGTAGTAAGAGAGACACAAAGGATAATTAAAAAAGGAACAGGAGAAGAGATGGAAGGAGTTCGTCTTTACAGATTTCCATGCAGGTTGTAACATAAAGACGAAAACTGGAGGATAGAGATTTTCAGCTTTGTCTCTCTCCCCAGCGTCCTCTCCACTTCCTGTCAGTCAAATGAAAGATGAGACGCTTTCATCCGCGCATGACATGCACCGCTGTTTGTTTGGGTAGTTCAGGATCGCTGTGGTGAATGATAAAATGACAACATAGCCCCACATCAAGCAGGGCTTGAGTCAAAGTTGCGCGCCTGCGCTGTGGCTGCAGGGGTCTGAGCTGCGGCCGCGGTGCCGAGCGGACACCAGGGTCAGGAGCCGGTGGCAGAGAGAGGTTAGATGAAGAAGAACAGGAGGGCTGATGGTGCGTGACAGAAGCAGTGTCCTCCTCCTCTGCAGCGCTGAGTGGCCCAAATGAAAATCCATATGGCATGACACCGGCTGCAGACCTTCATCGGCTAGAAGAGACCACCAGTCAGTCAAACGCTGGTGGACGGAGACACGCGCACATGCTCAGACCTTCAAAGTGACTGGTCAGACATGTTGCTGGGGACACGCTGTCCGTCCTTATACACAGACGATAATTATTAGTGACCTGTCCCCTTTTTGTGTGTGTGTTTTCCCCACATAACTTCCTTTAACTTGACACACTTGATTAACTCATCAATCAGTCATGGCTGCAGCACAGAAGATAAGCTAATGTTGTTTTAGGTCATCGGCCTTCTTCTAATAGCTGTCCTGATTGCTGTTTGTTAGCTGGCCCCACATTTATCAGCACGCACTTACGCCCTCATTTGCTGCACCAGGTCTGTCAGGAAGGCTTTTATCTCCCAGTTCGAATTTCCCAGTCGACTGTGGGGGGTCATCTTAATTTATCCATCTGCTCTGCTAACGGAATGAATCGGGATTGAGCATGCACTGTTTTTACTCAAAAAGCTTTTCATTTATTTAAATTACTTGGCCCTGATCAGTTGTCACAGTTATGATTTATTTAAAGGTATTTTATGATGTAAAATTTAAGCTAATGTAGTATATATATATATACGTATATTACAGAAAATCTCAATGACCAGACTACTCAGTGTGTACTGCAGCTCCACACAGTCACACAGTGCTGATCTCTGGCTGCTCCATCCTCCACTGCAAACAGAAACTCTGCTGGGCAGTGAGATAACACACACACACACACACACACTTGAGTCAGATTTGTTTGGTAGAGTCTGTGAGCTCCATTTACGATGCTTTTATAGCTACACTGAAATCAGTCTCCCATGTTAAAACTTGGACCTGTGTGTGTGTGTGTGTGTGTGTGTGGGTAGGGGATAGGGTCTCAGACCAAGTTATAATGGGGTGTATCATTAATCCACTGGACAATTATGAAGTGAACACAGATAACAGTGTCCTGATTGAAACAGTCTGTCAATAGTGATTAACCCCTGTTGAACTGGGCTGCCAGAATGCTTCATTCCCTATATGAGCTATACTGCCTGGCATGAATCACAGGTACAGTTCCCAACCTGAGCTCAAACACACACACACACACACGTTCACACAGCACCGTATGTACTGAAAGTGGAAAATAGAGGAGCCTTTGCTTAATATGGCGTAAACAGAAACCAAGTTAGTACACTGTGTCCATGAACTACTTGAGTATGATTAATGACTGAGATGAGGGGAGGAAGCAGCAGAGCGGGAAGCAAAACATTGGGTCAGCGTGCAGGAGGGAGGAGAAAGCAAGAAATGAATGGGAGGCGGAGGTGAAGGAGCAAAATGTGAAGGATGGAGGAGACAGCGACAAAAGAGACACAGAGGGACACAACTGTTTGTCTCTCTCTTTGTCACACATGCTCATCCATATGTGCACATCCTCCGTGGTCAGGCCACTGGTGGCGAAGGTTGCTATGGTGACATCCCACCAGGATGGTAATTACAATTAACATCGCATCTAAATGACCACTTCTCTCTCCTCTCCCTGTGCATCTCCTGGGTAATTATAGACTTCGGCTCAGCTCACCCGAGCAAATGTGTTTGGCCTCTTTCTATTTTACCGTGAGATGATCTTGTCTACAAAGAATAGAAGGTAAAAAAAAAAAAAAATTCTGTTTAAGGTTGGTTTCTGTTTCATTGTGTTACCGGACCGGGCAGCGTCATCGTCAGCATTAAATCACTGTGGGCTTCGTGTTTATGAATGTGCTGGTCCTGAAAACTACTTCCCTAATATATACAGTATATTTACATAACCTCCCACTTCATAAATCACATCTGTGTGATGCAGTAGATTCCATTAGCGAAAAAAAAGCACTTTGAAGGCAAAAGTGTGTGGTGTCATCACTATATTTCACTCAGAGGGGGAAGGGGGTGGCCCACATTATTATTTTATCAATAAAACAATCTGGTTTAGTGAGTTTGAACAAAACCCCCCCACTGAAATCGAATCAGTCCAACTGAACAATTTCAAGAAATCCGTCCTGAGAAGCTGCCTCCACAAGGCATAAAACTGACCATCAACATCTCCTCTCATCAGTTCATCCTTGAGTCAAAGTGAAAATTTGTTGAAAGAAATTCCTGAGATTGTCTTCCTGAGAATGATGTAACATCTGTGTGTAATTTAGCTGCAGCTCTGGTCCACAGTTTCTTCTGCGGATTAATGTCAAAGATCCACATTACATGTCCCACTGGGAACCAGTTTGCAGGGTCGCTGAGCAGCAGCAGTGCAGGGCAGGTGCTGATGCTGAGAGGAAAATATTTGTATTATATTTAACCTTGATGCGGCTAAAGGTAAAATTCTGAATCAGGAAGCAACATATCAAACAGGACACAAGGAAAGCATGAACACTGAAGGGAAGCAGCTGGTGTGGATGTAAATGAACATGGCAGGCAAGCATAATGAGCATATAAGAATCACATTACTAAAATAAATAGTGCTTAGATGAATATTTATGGCCGCCGCAGAGCTGAGATGAGAGATGAAAGGAAAGAATACGGAGGATTTGTAGTGAGAGTAATGGAGACAAGAGAGAAGGACAGCTAGTAAAAAAGGCTTGAGGGGGCGAAGAAGAAAGCAAGAGTGGAGCAGGAGAGCGATTCAACAAGGAAGAAGTAGAGGTGAGGGATAAAGAAAGAGAGAAGCCACTCCCATCTCTTTTATCTGGAGGATGGAGTAAAGCTTCCCCAGGACACTCCTCTCCGTCCTACTTGGGTCAGTGTTAACCTTCAAAATGGAAAATGTCCACATCTCTACACGGCCACAGCACCTGTGGTGCCCGTCCTCTGTTGACCCCGTCCTCCACCAGGAGCCCTTGGGGTCATTATTTCAAAGTTCCAACACCGGAGGCGGTCAGATCCTCTTGTCAATTCACAGAGGAGTTGGAAAGCCTGTTGTGTTGTGTTTTTTCAGACCAGTCCAGTGAGTGTCATCATCACTAAATCCTCAATCCCTCCATAGCTGTGGCCTCAGAGACAGATACAGAGCAGGACTGAGGAATACAAACTACACTGTTGCCTGACACTCTGGAAAGAGCAACCTTCAGTATGTCTTTGTATAGTATTACGACAACACGGTATTCACAGGCACACTGGTTTCCTGGCTGTGATTTATAGTATTTCGGTGTTGCGGTCTCTACCCAGGTGTTACCCAAGTAATTTGGTTACTGATGGACATTAAATGCACCACCCCAAGCTTTGGATTGTATTTTACGTAGTTTACAGAAGTCCCTTCAACGCATCACCTGCTAACTACCGGAAGTGAGTTTGACCACAATTAAACCGCAGCTACTTAATGTGAACGGGACAAGAGAAAAAGCTAAATAACGTCCTCACTGTGTGTTGGAGCTGAAGCGGGAACGGAGCAGATGATGGCTCCTGCTGCGCGAGGGAAGTTATCATCTGGTCCAACTGTGTGGAGGATGATTCAGGTGAGTTAGCTGCTAATTGAAAGAAAAGTTATGTTTGGTTTGTCTTTCTTTCACGATGACACTGAGCAAAACCAGTTAATAAGCCTTGTGTGAAGTGTGTTTGATGCTAATTAACTTCTCAACCATCCACCTCTGTTGGTTTGATTGCTAAGAAGCTAAGCTAAGCTAAGCTAAATGCTACGCTCCTGGATGCAAGAGTGTACAATTTGTTTGATTTATGAATCGAGCCATTTGTTAGTGGTTGTCGTTATAATCCTTGTAATGTGACTGGAAATTTGTAAAATAACTGCTCTACACACTTTTGTTTAAGGGACGATTCCTCTGGATCAGAGCGGTGAGCTTCGACAGCATCATCATCATCGATGGTCTTGTTCCACCTGGAGGCTGACGTTTGGATCTTGGAGCCATTTGAAGGTCAGTAGGTGCAAACTCACACTTTGCGGGTGTCTTAAAGAAAGGAGACTAATACTTTTAAACAACCTTCCCAAACATAGGGACTCATCTGATGAGCTGATGAGGATATAGTTGAAAAGTCATTGGGTTTCAGTCAACCCCTGTGGTTGTTTGTATATCAGTGTATTTCATTCTACATTTAAGTTGTTATTTAACAAAAACATAAAGAAAATATGGATAATGAGCATGTGCACAGTGTGTGGGCCAGAGTTCATTTCCATCACAGTCCAGTGAACCAAGAGAACCTGTAGCAAACAAACCTCTAGACTTGTGTGCAGGATATTTAAGAGAACCCCAGACACTGATACTAACCCCAGGATCAGTGGTATAGATCTCTGAGGGAAAGTGTAACTCTCCCACATGTTACAGGTGTTACACAAGCATGACAGCAAATCCTCAGTGTGATCACTACATGGACATTCTTTCTGTTTTTGTGATGCCTGCTGTGTTTGGGTAAATACTGACTGCTAGTTGCAGTCTGACACTCATCACTAGAACAGTTTCTGTATTAGCTTCTCTCAACAACACAGAATACATACACAGGAGAGTTTATCAACAGCACACTATCAAATAAAGCTGTTTGTAAGGCCTGTGTACCTCAAGTTGAGTCTGACAGATGGATTTCATGAAGCATTTTTACTTCTATAGTACAGTGATAGCATCACTTGACTAGATGAGCGTTATTCAGCCCAGAGTTTTCGTGTAAATAGAGAATTTATACATAATCTGATATATTTAATGTGAAAATGCAATGCAATGTTGGGAACTGACACAATTTTCTTCCTGCATAGGAGTTAACATGAATCCGATGGCTTATAGAAGTGGTTAAAGAAGAGATCTGCGTATGCTCACACTTCACATAGCAAAGAAAACTTGAGGTCTGGATTTCGTGCACAATTCAAGAATCTTGCCCCTGCAGCTTCCAGCTCCTGGAGTGTTTCATTTACAACAAATTAAAGCAGATGATGTCTGCCCACAATCCCCGCACTAAAAGCACAGTTCAAAGAGATTCATTTCAGGTAAAATGTCAAAACAGGTCTGTGGGTGCCTGTGTGTGTGTGGCTGAGGGTTGTTTGCATTGAAAACAAAGTGCAGGAGCCAGCAGTGTTTCTAAAGTGAATTGATTTTTCCTACAGCCTGAATCAACGCCCCCTCCTCCTTCTCACTTTGACATTTCACAGACACTGTATAGCCCAGAGCCAATATACAGGATGATGAAAGCCAGAGTGGCCTTGTGACCTCTGAACCCTGTCTGATGTGTGTCTCAGCCTATCATTAGCTGTGTCTGTGGCATCATGGGATACTAATCTGCCCTGATCTCTCCTCCGCTCTGTGTAGATCGCCTCTATTCTGCATTTTCATCTAACTGACGTGCCTGCTCCTCCCTGAGTCTCTCTGTTGTATGTAGATGATTCTGTGATATTACTTCTGCCAGGGAGCTTATATTTCCACCCCTGTGGTTTTGCTTGGAGCAAGATCGTGCAAAAACTAGCTGATGAAACTGGTGTGAGGATGCAGCGTGGGTCCGGGAAGGACTCATTCAGTTAATTGGTTTCATAAGAGGACTGTTGGGCCCTGGTGGAGGCGTGTCATTGCATAGTTCCATATTGTTTTGTTTTCTCTTTGTGTCTGACTCTGTCCTCTTGTGCCAAGTAAATCTCTTCTTTTCCACCGTCCTGCTCCCCTGTACCCTACTCTGCCCTCTTTTGCTCCTTCACAGCCCCCCTTTTCTCTCTGTACACCACTCCCCTGTATTAGGTTCAGCTGTGGGATCTGAAGATGAGGACACAATTGTGTCTTTGATGGAAAATATTGGACAGGGTTTCACTGGGGATGGTATGTGGAAAATAAGGCATTGACAGTTATTTGCTTCAAAGCTTGGGACTTGACTTCAACTCTTTGTGGTCTATTCAGAAACCATTGTGGCTATCTGACACGTGCTCAACCACAGATGAATCGAGAGGTTTCATAGTTGTTATAGTGTTCCGCAACAAATAAAACCCAAGCCCACTAATAAACTTCATACCTTAACTCAAGTAAGAAACTGTCTGTGAGGCAGCATTTCTGACTTATACACCGTACACTTATACACAGTCAAGATTTTTGCATTGCTTCCGGGAGCAGTTGTATCTGCTCGCATTCAGACAGAAGATGACTGTCTCAAGTCGGCACGCCTGAATAGTCTGTGAGTGAAGATGTTGTTGTGGAAATGTTGAGATGGAGATCTAACAATGTGGACAGAACAGGTTCCATGCTCTTCAACTGTCTGACCAGCAGTTTTGATGAAGAACCGTGGCGCCACTCTAACGCTGCTGATCTGCACTGAACAGTCGCCTGCACTTGAAATACAAGTGAAGCCTGAGGACATTAGACACACACAGTGGTTTGACCAATGTGAGGCTTTTCAAAGAAATCCCCTTTTTTACAGAAACTGCTGAGGGCAGATATTTTGTGCTGGTGCTGTTGTTGCGTTTCGGTTACTCTGACAATTTTTAAAATCCAGAAATTTAGAGCATTCACTGTGACAGGTTTCTGAGACAGCATTTCTACTTCACCTGCAGAACTGAAACAATCACATGGCAGAAAATGATAACGATCTAATTTTATTATACAATTTAAACAAAACAAATATTGCCTCTCTTGTTGTATAATATGTAACACAAGCTCATATGACTAAATATTTTGCTGGAGAAAAGCCAGCATCGAGGGCATTATGTCTCAGGATTCTTTTGATTAAGAATCAATTTCACATGGTAAATTAAGAAAGTAGGTAATTAAAACCTTTTTATTACTGAAGTGATAATTGCATATAAAATACTACTCCACAAACTGTGGTAACAATTAAACACAGTGGTGTTAAAAGGCATAATTTCCACAATCAAGGTGTGAGGATAACTCAGCAACGACTGCTGGGATTTTAGAGAAATGTTTGAAGGAGTTGCTCAGAAGTGGATACATCTCAGAAGCCTTCAGAGGCTCAGCTGATATTCAGCCGTCTTGCATGGTTGGTATTCACACATACAGAAGAGCAGCGAGGCTGTCAGGACTGATTTAGACAACCATGCTCATCCACAGGCCTCCTGCAGCCGCTGCCGTCTATCTGCTGGTGGTCGGCCACACACACACATACACAAATAATGGATCAAAACGCCTTCGCCAGCTGAGCACTGACAGTTCTCAGAATACCGCATTCATATACAGGTTATTCTTACAGGTGTGGTTGACACAGGGTAAGGATGCACACAGGGCTGCCTTAAGTTTGCTGTGCAAATGTGAGCTAACAGCTTTTGAAAATGGCAACAGTGAGTTTCTAAGAGTACTGATAAGATGTAGAGCCATCATCAGAGGCTCCAGGCAACCTCACCTCTATAAGGATGGGTTTAGACTGTGGTAGGAATCTGAAATATCCAGAGAAACCCCCACAAACAAAGAGAGACTCTGTGGGCTGAACCAAGATTTGAACCAGAAACCTTCTTTCTTTGAGGCAACAGTGCTTCACCATTCCCCACACATTCCCCCTCATTATATTTAATTGCTGTTTATGATACTAGGCCTTTATATTGTTACTGCGGGAGCAATCTCAGCGAGAGTTTGTTTTATCATCGTTTACTCAGTCCTGTCCCTCGGTTAGTTTAGATCTAACAGTAGAACCAATTGTGTTTATATTTGCAAATCAACACTTATAAACTATAAATGCTTTAGAAGAGGAAAATAAACATTCTTGAATGGGTTTTTGTTTTGTATAAAAAAATGAAGTACTTATGCTTTGCTGGTGCGGCAACAAACACTAACGGATAGCAGAAGTTCAATAAAGTCGCCATGAGCTGCTCTCGCAGTGAAAAGGAAAGGAAAGGCAGACTTGAGTGCTGGATTACGCTCACTGAAAGCTGTAGTAATTTCTTTTGGCATATATCCCTGAATTCTGACTCAGTTTGCTCAGTCTTGGCATCAAATCCAGCTATGGCAAACCCAATTTGCTGCGCTTATTCCTCCCGACCATGCTTTGGTTCTTGTGTTCTTTCTTCAGCCTCTGCAGAGTGTGGAAGTGGGGGAAGCGAGCAGGCCTGGTTTCACTTTGATGTTTTCTTAAGAAAGAAATCTGCCTTTTATATGCGCTCCTTCTTATCAAACCCTAGCACTGATCAGGCAAAGCATCGGAGAGAGGGTGGCACTTTAATACCAGACATCCCCACTGGGAGGCTGTCAGGGTGGAGTGCCACTTACAATGCGCTCTGATGCCTCACAAGCGTTCAGAGGCGAAAAGAAGACTGTGTACATACATTTTAGACATTCGGGTTTTATGGTTGGCAATACAATTCTTTACATTTCTTAACATTTAAGTGTCCAGTAAATGAAGTTATGTGCTTCCAGCACACAACAGCTTTTCACTTTGTGTATAAATCCTTCTCACACGCACTATGAAAATGTATTAAATTAATTTTGTTTAAAACAAACAGACACTGTAGATAAATCATCATTGATTGTGCTTGTATACTGCATTCCAACGTTTTTAATTGAGATCAGTGATAGAGCATGAAATAATAGCTGAGGAATATTTTTTCCACATCTTCTGGGATATGCCTGTGTCATTTCCAATCAAGAACAAACTTCTTGACTGTCACAGACATATGATTCTATGTGTATGGCCCCCACATCACCAGGGCCCCTCAATCCACAGGTTCCCTGTGAGACGATTGGTTTCAACAGACATATGAAAGGCCTTCAGGCAGCTCCTGCTTTATTACCTGATCTTGTGGCTCTGTCTTGAAAATGACTATTTTTAAAACTAGTTGAGCTTATATGGTGCAATTTTCCTTATTTCCCTTCTCACATCAAACCTGGCTGAGTGTAATATTCCTGCCTGGCTTAAGAAAAATTGAACAGAGAAGGGAAGGGAGAGACACTGAAGGCTCAGCAGCTTATTTTTAATGATGGGCCCAAAGTAGGTAAATCAGGGATTTGGTGTCTCCTCTTGCGCCAAGACAGTTCACCGGCTGGTTCAGAGCCAGCGCTGTTCTCAAATCGGTTCTTTGTGTTTTCACAAAGAACTGACGAGAGGAAAAGTTGAATTTCTAAACTGACAGGTCCCTAAGTAATGTATTAATACATTTAAACAATTACTTTCTTATTAAATAAATGGAATGTCAGTAAATAATTTAATACACAATGAACTGAATTATTCAGTGTCAAATTTAAAAATGAGGAAATCATGCTTTTATTATTTATGTTCTAACCTGATATTCAAAGTGTAGAGCGTAGTGGAGAGTTGAGCTTGATAAACAAAATACTTTATTTATTAATGCTCAGCTCTTCAGGGCGATAAAGGTGAATAAAGGAAGTACAAAGCCATCTGTGCAGCCAACCAGCAGACTCGTCAGTCAGTCGGTCCACTACCAACAAACCATTGGTCTCCCAGTCAGTCAGCCGGTGAAAAAGCAGCAGCAAACAGGCAGCCGGCCAGCCCACCAGACCTCCCTGCAGACACGCATGTAGTCAATAAGTCTGCTGACTGGCCAACCACCACAGACCCAGTCCTTCATTGTGCTATAGCCGCCAGCCAGCAACTCAAGGTCAGCCAGCCAACGAGCCTGAAGGAGCCAACAGGTCCAAATTTAATAATCCCACTTGCTCTCATCACAGATCATGGCGAGCTCTCAGCAGAATATATCAGGCCTGACCTCTGCTCCGCTGCTGGAGGAGTGGTGTGTGTCTCTGAGTGATTGAATCTGCGTGTGCATCACATAATCAGGAAGCATCCCTGAGAGATAAATATATATGAGCATACACACAGATGATGGAAAAACATTTACTGCAGGCATCGTGTTTTATTCTTTCGTTAAACATGAAACTATTGAATTGCTCATTAAATGCACCTTCAGTGTACTTTTAATTATAATGCACATTGAATATCAAGACTGCTGATCTTAAATGGCAAACTTGAGCCCCCTTGACCATCACCTTGATTTTCATCCTAATTACAGAATGGTTTAATTAATTTTGGATCATTGGCTAATTCCATCCCCAGCCACTAGAGGTCAGTGGTTAGTTGAGGTACAGGACTGCTTTGCATTAGTGCAGGAGGCATTGACCCTCTCATAGATTAGAACAGATCACCAGAGAATCCACTGAGGCTGAAAATTCAAAAACAGAAGCAAAAGGGCCTCACAACTCAATGTTTAGTTATTTACTAAACCTCTTTCCTACATTTTAGGAAAGGGGCAAATCCACCTCTATCAGGCCTCAGCTCCTCTTCTCCGACCGAACGGGAGCCACTGCTCCATTCAGATATTTATGTGAGGGAACCAGAACGTGTTCCCAATCGGACGGGAGGGGGAGAGACAAGAGAGGAGCTCCTCGGACTCCAACGGGCCCCGGCTGAATAGGCCTCACAAAGGGGTGCTTGTCTGCTAAGGTGCTTAGAAAGCACTCAGGTCGTTGATATGCAAGGCGACGGGGCAGCCCGCAGCTTGCCTGCTTTAGAGTTAATTAAGCTGCAGACCCAGTTGGCAGGATGCCCCCCCGTCTCTCCGCCTGCACTGCTGAGCAGCATTCCTACAGGCTGACCCCCCGCCCACAACCACCTTACCCATGATTCTTGCACCTACAGGTCGTAAATAACTTATATTGTATCACTATGTTATCAGAAATCGTGCTTTTCTCCATTTGTCCAAAACTCTGGGCATGCTCTGTCTTAATCTTTGATTGGGTCTTTCCTTCAGGAGTCATGCACCCAAATCCCCAAGTAACTCTGCTCTTTGTTGTTCAGACCTTCACTTGTCTGTAGTGTCTCCAAGCCTCTCTGTAATTTATTGACCATACCTGGATTTCTATTCCCTTCATATACTCCTTCCTTTCTCTGCTGCTGTCACGTAAGAGGCAGCTCCTGTCTGCCACAGCTGACACACACACACACACACACACACACACACACATACTCTCGTCCTGCTTAATGTTTCATCCACATACTGTAGCCGTGAAGGCAAAGAGGGCAGGCTCAATCAAACAGAGGACAGACTCCCCAGCGGCTGCCATGCCTCTAATTGTGGATTCATCACAGACAGAGCAGATCAATACGGCACTCTTGACTCGGTGCAACGCAGAATGATCTGAAGTTTGTCCTATTGGAATTTTCTTTTACCGAGGGGGATTAGACACTTCCATTTCTGTTTGAGGATGGCGAGACCTCACTCTCGGCCATATTTAATTTGTGAGAAAACAGGAGTGCGCTAGAGAGAGAGAGAGAGAGAAGCTCACACCTTTTGTTTGTCTGCTAATGACTCTCCTTTCCCTTTTGTAGCAGAACACACATATGCACACACACATGGACGCTGCCATGTCCTATGCTTCAGTGTGACCTTGCTGGTCCTGGGGAGAGCTGGCAACGAAACTGGCAAAGTGGTAAAAGAAGTCTGTGCCATTAAACCTGTGGGGGCTTACTGTAACACTCAGCTCTCCATCGCTTCTCTGTGGATCTGTAATAGCAGCTCTCCAGCTAATGTACTGCTGGGTATTCAGGGAACAGAGGGGGTGGTAGTCATTTAGAAGCTGCATGAACCCACACTACAGACAAAAAAAAAGAAGTCATTTAGTCCTGTCATGATAATTTTGCTAAATGAGGCCAAAAGCTGTAAATTCACTTGTTTTTGATTCAGCTTTGCTTCAAATGACATGAAACGCTATCTCGCTGTGCTGTAAAGGCGACATTGCTTGATTTGCATTTGAAACGACTTTCAACCTGCAGTCAAACAGCAACAACGCGTTGTTGTCCTCTCTCATCCCTGTTTTGTTTGATGAACATAAAGAATTATAGTCTGAGAAGGATTTCTGTGTCTAAATGCTCTATGCTCTTCCTTCCTATTAAAGATGCAGGATTTCATTTGTGTTTTTAAAGAGACAGACAAAATCCATTCATAAACATAAAGGCCAGATGGACGGGTTATATTTGTCCTCCTCTTTGAGTGATAGACTTAGAAACTGTAGAGGAGCAACACCTTCTCAGTCTGTCGCCGCCACAGCTTTTCACTGCCGTCACACAGCGAGAGGGCTCCGCTGCCGGGTGTCTTCACCACGGCCCCTGCCAACACGGCTCCTCCGTTTATTGCCTTTTCCTCAGTTTGGTCTGGACTCAGGGTCACAGCGTCTTATTTAGATGTTCTATTTGCATGCGCCCGGGTAGAGGCACGCAGCAGAAACAAAAGCAAACAGCCTCAGTGTGAGTTCAGATGCAGGTTGTGATGCTGAAGGTGCATTAAGAAACTATTTATTCATGTTTGGAGTGGAATGAAAAAATGAAATGCAGCGTATCAAGAGGATAAAAGATTAGTTTTCCACTTTGTTTGACTTAAGTCGAAAGAGAGAACAGTGAAAGACCACTAAAGAAACACTCTGCCTCCTATGCATGCACACCTTTTTTTTCATTTTGTTTTGCTAAGCCATTGCAAAACATTGCTCTGCTGATGTGTAGGAAGTCTGACATTGTAGACACCCACTGAAAATATAAATAGATAATAAATCATGAAATTATCATCAGAAATCAACTTGTTTGTCGATTTTTTTTTGTATCACTTAACTTGCCTTTTAATAACTATAGTTCTAATGTTAAAAAAAAGAAAAATGTTGAGCATAATTTCAACTTGCTTTGTTTTAGCTTAATTGGACTAAATAATGAATCTTCTGTACTTCTGTCACCAATCCTGTTTCAATAAATACACAAATGTTCTTCACACAAACAGAAACTGAGTCAGGGAAAAATAATTCATGTCACAACCAGGCTACAGTGGAGCTAAGGAGGGACCATGTCGACTCTGGGAGTATTGATCCTTAAACCACATGAGGATTTGCTCTGCAGACGCACATCCACCTGCCATCAAATCCTGCTGCACTGTCGGAAAAAATACAAATGCTTACGCGTTAGAGCGGCCATCCCTTTCATCTGTTTATCTTTTCTGTTATTGCTTTCTTTCATAGCTGCTGTGATAACAACCTGAATATTACTCTATCAGTGGAGACATATTTTCTATATCCAAGCTGATAATACCTTCAATAAAAAGAAAAAAAACACAGCGCCTAAATAAAAAAAAAAACATCTGTAGTCGACACTGCAGAAGAGTCAAGGCTGAGGCGAAATCAAACGTTATTAATTCTGCGATATTAAACACGCCCACTCTCCGTTTCCACTTTTTACATATTCATCATAAAACTAATGCAATTATCAATACTGTAATCTATTTGGCGGTCACATGGTGAAAAAAGTCATTACTGGTGAGCCTTCTTTAATGAACAAATCTAATGAAGTGCAGTAATATGTTAGTGGCAAGATTTCTCTCACCTTGGGGGGTGCTATGAGTGTGTGTGGGTGTGTGCGGGTGGGTGGGTGCGTGCGTGTCAGTCATGGATTTAAGTGATTTTAGGTGAGAAGAGAGAGACAAAGGAGAAGGAAGCCAGAGGAAAAAGTTGGATGGAAATGTGGAGCAGATTATGTCAAAACCTTCCTCAGTCATACACTACCTGCAGAAACATGGAGTTGTTGGCTGAAGAAGATGGTGATGGACTCCTCAAACCTCTGCCATGATTCTGCTGGCACAGAAGGGTTGGGATGTAAAGGCAGGATGTCTGTACAGGACATGGTTTGAGGGGCAAGATGGGATATGTCTGCAGGTAACCAATTGTCCTGTTGTCATGTAAATGCCTCGTCTGGTGTCTTCTCTGAATCTTATGAATCGACACAAGGAAAATGAATGGAAAGGCCAATGAAAGGCCAATGACCTGATGGGGTTCCTCGCTGTGGGCTGGGAGAAACACTGTATTCATGGCATTTACAGACTGCATATAAAGATGTTAGACTGAAGGCATCGGCTCACAGAGCAGAGATGTTTAAAGCTATAAAGAAGTTTCATACCTCTTACTTACCAAAAATAACAAAAAAGCACTGCAGCTATAAAAAACAACATCTCTCTCTACGTTTAACGACAGTATTCGTCTCCGGCAGCATCAACAACCCCCCCCCAACCCACAGCCAGGCCCTCTCTGATTCTAAAAATCTAAAATAGCTTCTGCTGTCACCACCAACCACTCCATCCACTAATCTCTTCTAGGAGATCCATTACCATATTAATAATGAGATGTGAACCGGTCATAGATTAAGCCCGGCAATAAAGCAGCCTGCCAGGCACTCACACTGAGTCACATTAATGACAGTGTGATAATTATAACTGCTTGTGTCAGAATTGACAGACAGGGCTCCCGCATGCATCTCACCAGCATGTACACACACACACACACACACACACACACACACACACACACACACAGGGTTGTGCAGATATTCTTATTATGACTGTAAACACATGTGAACAAAACCTAATCTGTTCCTTAACCATCACTAACGCATGTCTGAAACCTAAATTTAACCCAACCACACCTCCTCTCTTTAATTATCTAACCCTGATCAGGTTAATGTTTTTTATGCTTGGGACAATATTGTAATATTGTAATATTGTCGTTAAAATGTGACACAAGATCAACACTGATCTCAATGAATAGACCACCCATAATCAGTTTGCCTCTATCCTAAATGATCTGGAATATGACAAACTGGTTTATTCTCATTGATCCTAAGGCGTTGGCCCCTCGTGCTCTTTAATTGATGACTTAAAAAACACATTAAGCTTATTTTTGGTTGTTCTCCATCTCCTGCATATTTATGACACCCAGTGCTACAAATAACACCAGAGCCGGAGGGAAAAAGCAAATAAGATAATGTAAGAAAAACAATATGGAGACTTTGGCGACTTTGATGTAAAAATGATGGAGGATTCTCTCAGCAGGACCACTCATTATTAGATCCCGGCGACATGCTACAGTGCAGCAGACACAGTTTACTGTTGCTCCGCGTCTGACACTAAGCTGCTATTGTGTTCAATAGATTATATTCTGTGGCTTTGAGTGACACAGCGGTTGGCGTCTAAAGTGAGCGTAAGCGCCGCAGACTGGGTGAGAAACGATGTTTGTTTCCCTTGTTGCTGTGGCAGAGAGGTCTGTGTGTGCCAGCGCGTGTGTGTATGTGCGTGTGCATGTGCTGCAGAGACAAGAAGAGGCATGGTGTGTGTGTGTGAGAGAGAGAGAGACGCTTTGTTTTCTAGATACCAACAGTACACATGTGCCATGCTTGACTTGGATTTGAGAAAATGAACAAACATGAGGCAAAACAAAGAGCTACAGTTAAAAACAAACAAGCTGTGTGATGTGAAAAAATATAAATGGAGAAATAATCCATGCTCTTTAATACAGCATAAGAAGAACTCAGATCTTGAGCCAGTTTTGGTCAAACACACACGTTAGTTCTGACTGTGACAAATGTAGGGAGCTCACACACAGACACGAGGTACGAGTATGTGCCTGACTGCAGCCATGCAGGTGGGAGGGCTGTAGTGGGAGCCGTCTCAGAGGAGCCCTATGTGCAGCGAGTGGCTGAGAGCAGGATTTTTGAATGACAAGATCTGAGGCTAATCCAAACCACTGATGATTTACAAATGTCAGCTCCATATACTGTTGCTGTGGGAGTTCGACCTGCAGACTCATGGGTATCTTTTTTTTTCCAATGTTGATTTAATTGAAATACAATTAGTCGAGCAAGCATCACAAATTCAAATTTACGCAAGAGGAATGCAACCTCTGCTGAACTTTATTCTGAAACCTTGAATAGAAAAATACAAAGAAATAGAAGTGTGTGTGTGTGTGTGTGTGTGGCATTTTAGTGAGGGGAGTGTATTTGAAAGGCTTTTATTGGTGATTTTGGTGTAGTAGGTGTGAGTTATTGTCAGGCTCTGAGCTGTTTTCTGCTGAACAGAGGCAGGCAGGTAATCCAAATGTGCTGCTTTCTCATTAACTGCCCGTGGATGGGAGAAGCCACTGTAAGAGAGAGAGAATGAGGGGAAAAAGCCAAAACAATATGGAGAAATGGCTCTAAATTCTTTAAATAAGCGAAAACAGATTTGTCTTCCTCCCGATTCGTGAGCTGTGAGAGGAGGAAGGGGACCAAGGTGTGTACGTGTGTGCATTGATCCACATGTGCACAACCAGATGTGTGCTCTTCTGTCTGTGTGAACTACATGTGTGTTTAACAGAAAGCCCTGTGAGTGTGTGCGTGTGCATGCACATATGCACCCAGCCCATCTGTACGTCTTTATGGAGGGGAGTAATTGAGTGGTAGAGGACAGGGCTCAGCACCGCAGGGAGCCAGCTGGAGTTATTGAGGGATGAGCAGTCTGCCTCTGGGAGCCAGCGTCTCTCTCTCTCGCGCGCGCTCTCCCTCAAAACAAGACAGGGGTGGGGGATGGAGAGACTGGGGAAATTGGGAGGAACGTAGAGACAGGGAGATGGAGGGAGAGAGACTCCTTTCTTACTGGAGAGAGCAAGAGAGTGAGATATGAGTAACAAACCTCTCTGGGAGATGCATCTCCTCCACTCGCACAAAGGGGGGGTGGAAGGACTAAGGGAGGGATGGGGGAGAGGCCTCTGGGAGCCACATCTACTCCTTTAGCACAATACACTGAAAAGGTGTGTAGTGGGTTGTGTATGTGTGTGTGGAGTGGTTTGGCTGGGATATAAGCCCCATATAAACCAAGGTTAATAGAGTTCAGATGGTTCTATGTCCATCATTCCTGGTCACATGCCATCGTCACCAGAATGAAACTATAGTTTGTCAATGACGAATACTCATCGAGCGTTTGACAAGAATCTTAATATACACATTGTTATTTTTGACATTTTGTTTTTCGGTCTCTTGCACGCAGCAGGAAACTGAGCTGCACAACACCGCTCATGAACGAGGTGCGAAATGATGAACTGAGAATAGTTTTAGCTCTGACTCAGGCTGCACAGCTCGCGTGGTTCAAGGCCGGAGCAGATCTTTGTGCACTAAGGAGTCTCAACCTGGAATAGATAACATCACAGGTCTGGTTACACAGTTAAATATGTCGACTACAGTTACATGACACATTCAGTAAGTGACTGCTACATTTCAAATCTTGTCTAGCTACATCAGGGAAGGGTGGGTATAAGATGCTAAAAGGAGGGTGTGAGGCGATTTAAAAAAGATCAGAGTGCATGTATTATGTGTTATAAAAAGGACAAGACCACGTGAAGATTGGACAAGACCACAAAGAAGAGACAGGGTATGAAGTTAGTCATGAGAACAGAGAGGAGACAGTGGACACGTGGTTAGAGGAGGAGGGGGTAGGGAGAAAAAGATGAGGAGGTATGGTAGCATGCTGTATCAGGAGGGGCTGTGTGATGACGGTGGCTCATCCACAGACGTCACACGGTCAGAGCCACAGACATACAGTATAAACCTGTCAGTACAGAGGAGCAGCAGAAGAGGGGTGTAAACTGCATTTGTGAGATGTGCACACAACATTAAGTGTTAGCATAAGACCATCTATTTCAGTCTCATCCATTCTGCATGCCGAAGGGTCCTTGGGCAAGACACAGATCCCAAAAATTCACCCATCTCATATATAGATAGCGCTGCACATAAATTCACTGTATGTGAAAATGGCAAATACTGAGTGCTAGACCAGAAAAGCGATATATACAGTACATAAAAAAATGATCGTATACCATTTTACATTTATCGTAGAAATATGAAGGATACACAATAGAAATACAAAAATGTAAAGAGTGACAACCTGGTGGATGACCCAGGAAACATTGTCAAAACATTTTAATTAAACAGAGTTTTGTTGTTTTGCATCTCACCCACATGAGGCCATTTTGCAGTGCTGTATAATTACATTCAGTTCACAGTAATTCTCTGCAGTTGCACTTCATGAATAATCCGGCATTAGGATGGGTGGGTAGGCAAGAGCTGTAGGCAAATCCACAAACAATATCATCAACCCACACGCAATCACTTGGTTTTACGATATGAGCGTTGAAGTTAGTGCGGCATATCTGCTGTGATGGGCTCAGCAGAGTGATATGTGACCATTTAAAAGCCTCCTGCACCCACCTGCAGGTTGGAATGAGTTCCACCCTTCAGGGAGAAGCGAAGTCACTCGCGTTTATTAACGATATCGCCTCGGCTTAATATCAGTTAAAGCCATGAAAATAGATCGAAGGCGGCACAGGTTGAGGAAGACAAACAGTTCAGTTAAATCCTCTGCTCCCTTCTTGGAAACGTTGCTCAGTATCAAAGAGCTTACTAAAACCACAAGCATGTGCGTAAATCACAAAGAGCAGAGCAGAGCTGTTATAATTGCTTTGAAATGTCTGTGATGCCCCACCGGATTATCCATGTCATAGCTTATTGCTTTTTTATTTTTAAGTGCCTCATAAAAACAGCATCGATACATGACCATTGATTTGTGCACAGCTGGGTAAGCTCCCCAGATGATGAACATTCATGGTGTGCGCACACACTCACGACGTAGAGGGAAGACAGTGTGCAGTGGCAGTCACATGGACATGAGAATGCCAAGCACCAGATCAGCCTGAGAACTCCCCCACCAGCCCTCTGAGCCACAGGGAGGAATACACAGAGAGAGATAGAGAGATGGAAAGATGAGGGTGCGGGGGGGTGTTGGGGGCGGGAGACAGATGGACCCCTGTGCTGCAGGATGCTAAGGTGCTCACTTTAAAACGAAGCTTCTTGTCACAAGCGAACAAATGTGTGTTGTTTGCACTGAATTAGCTCAGCCCCGATTCCCTCATCCTGGCTAGTGGTCACACAGTCTCACACAAACACAGGCTTATCACAGAGAGCAGAACACTCCTCTGATTAATAGGCTATGGCGCTGCAGAGTCACAAGTCAAAAGAATCCACTCGCACTCACCAAATCTGGTGAATTGCAGGAGGCAATATTCCCCCAGAAATGAACAACAGCGACCAAACAGAGCATTGATCTCACCCCTCGTGAATCGAACATGACTTCAGTCCTGGTAAACTTCTGGGAAACCAGATCAGATGAGACAAGCTTGGCACATCCAGCCGGTGAACGCTGAGTTCCAAAAATCAGCTCACCCGGAAACACCGCCACTGCTCCCAAACCCTTTATCGTCAAAACCCCACTGGGGATAGAGTGAGAATCTCTGCTATTATTCAATTGCCAGCCAAGCATGAATACTAATTGCTTTACCTAAGAAGGGGCCAATCTGCTCGGCATAAAGGATGAGATGTTGTTCATTACTGTCTTCATTACGGAGCCATGTTCTTATACAGTTTAGGTGCAAGTGTGTGTAACTTCATAGTTGTACATGTCTGGCATTCCACTGTGTCACATCATCGGTCGTCTGGCACAATCAATCAAGAGAACCCATTGTGCCTCACAAAAAGCCAATGAGCTGCATCAATAACTGAGCCTGCACCACCCCACCCCCAACACACACACACACACACACACATGAATATTCCCCTAATGAAACAATCTCTCAGCGCAACACTGGTCCGGAAGTGAAAGAGAAAAAAAAAATGAAAGCGACTGTGCAGCAACAGGAACGTCCGGACTTTGTCTCTTTCCGTCTCTCAAATATGTGCAGTGACAATGAACAGCGCACTGCAGAGAGAGCAAAAGAGAAGAATTGGAAGGAGGAAGGGAACGTGTGTGTGTGTGTATGTGTGTGCGTGCACTGATCAATGTGCTGCTTTTTTTTTTTTTTTTTTGCCTTTTTGTGTGTCGGGCGACGCCGCCAACAAAAGGCTGACTGTAACCTATTCACTCTAACTACCCCCCAACATGCAACAGCAGAAAGCCATGGGAGAAAATAATGAGTGCAATCACTTCCTCAAAACATTACACATGGAGGAATCACAGTAATGTCCTCCCTCAAGCAGCCTTCATTTCCATTAAGACAACATATAACTCCCTGGTCCCTATTAACCCAGGGACCGAGGCCAACCTGAGCATGCACCAAGGCTGGGAGACTCTGCACCGAAAAACAGTGTGTTCATCATTCGGCCTCCCACTATTGCCATTAACTCTTCGCTAAGACCATTATTTAAACGCTGAAAGCAGAGCAAGTAATTTGGAGCAACGCTGTGCCAGCTCCGACATCTATTCTATAGCCACAGCTGCAGTGTGGAGTCTGGAATCTGTCGAGGGGCCAGTAAGTGACGCTCCATTGAGCCTCCACAAACAATACAAGACAAAAATGAACCACTGAGGCAGGAGAAAGGGGGGAATGTTTTTCCTCTAAAAGAAAGAAGACAGATGACAAAGCGCAGTGGAGTGGGAGGAGCGGACAGTGGAGGAGAAGAAGAACAGGAGGGATGAGAGAAAAAATGTAACGCTGGTGATTTATTAAGTCGTGTGACGTATGCACTGAGGAGGCAAATGTGTCATGAGCCTGGTCAGGAAATAGAAAGAGGAGCAATATACTGCATTTCTGCCTCCCTATAGCAACACAAAGGATACATGTGACCCTTAATCCATAGCCTTCAGCTTGCTGTGGATCACATGGATCCCCCCTACCTGTGCCATTGCTGATTCTTTTGTTCACAAGCGCACACTCAAACACACACACACACTCACGTACATAGCACTGTGCATCCCTTCCCCACAGAGCACATCATCCACCTCAACAACAACAACAGCAATATTTACAGCCAGGCCCCCACAACCCCCTGGGTGGCCCAGGGTTTCTTGTCACGCAGCCGACCCTCTTGGTGCACAACAGTTCTGTAGGTGAATGCAACGACCGCTGCCCATCCGAGGCAGAGGACGGCTATTCTAGACTTCAACAGGAAGCGCTACGCTGGTGTGAATCCCACATCTGAGGCACTTCAATCCTGAAGAAACAATAACAGCGGCCCGACCTTTGACGTCAGCGCTGTCGTAAAGACAGAGACGCGGCTCGAGATTAACACACAATCTCTGAGGGGGGCAGCTCCTCTTCCTGTTGCTATGGAGCGTCTGAGTGCCTCATCTTTTGATGGATGTTGATGTTGTTAGAAAAGAGAAATATTTAGAAAGAGGAATGGAGAGAGACGGGAATAGAGTGAGCTGATAATAGGTTGTTCTCTGTCAGGCCAGCCTGTTCTTTTTACAGGTTCCTTCTAACATTTATTGTATCACTTAAGAAGTGTCTGTCAATAAAAGTAATGTCTAACATCAAAAATAGATTTCCTGCCCATAATTTATGAAAGTAGAGAGTAGACAGATTTAAAGGAGAAGGAGGAAAGGTATGAATCTGACTTCACTCACTCTTGACGCACAGACTGTACGGTGGAGTGATAGTCTGAGCTGCAGGCCGTACGTCTACAGACTAAAACATGATCTTGTTTCATCAGTTCTGGATTGAGTCTGGAGAATCGATGTGGGTTTGCCCTGGTGCAACTACTCTGTTTCCTGTCTTTCCATAAAGGATGTTCCATTGTTTCCTATTGTAAAGGACAGAAGCGAGGAAGCGTTGCAACTCATTCCCTTTTCATTCAAAGAATTCAAATAGCTCATACTATGGTGGCTGCTGAAATACTTCCAGGTTAAGAACCCTCCTAAGCAAAATGGGTTATTCCAACACAAACCAGTAGTGGTCAGGGGGTGTGGCCTCTCATTTTACACCTGGGTACGTTATTCCCAGTTAATGAAGGCCAGTCCATCACAGTGAGACAGGGAAACACATTCCACTCCACAGTCCACACCATAGTTTCCCATTCACTTTCAGGTTGTTCTGTTTGTGATTTCTGTCTGATATGTTCATCAAGTCACACTGCGGCTTGAATAGGATCAAATTTATCAATATTACATCTGTGTTTAATGACGATCACTCATCAAGGAAATTGCAAACTGTGCTGGAAACGTACGCAGTGATTTGATTGTGTGATACATTTGAGTCGTCCTCTGAGCCCCAATTAAACACTGAGCAGATGTCGGGTCTGCCAGTGACAGCAAACTGCACGTATAAAAGTGAAAGGGCAATGGGGCTGCCAAGTCAGCACATACGTCCGCTATCACGGTGATCCACACGTGTGTTGTGTGTGTGTGTGTGTGTGAGTGTGAGAGAAAGAGGGAAGTAGTTGTTCACTTTACGATGCACCGTCTTCTGACACTTTAACAGAAGCTGCTGACTCCCGGCATCAGTGAGCAAAGAGAAATCCCGATTATCACAGAGGCTGTAAAATCTGGCCGCTCCTCCTCTTAAGCACAATTACTGCACTGCGCACATGAACTCCCACATGTCTGCAGGTGTGAAGAGATTGTTCTAAACATGAGGGGGGCAGACTGTGTTTCTTACAGCAGGATATTTAAAATATCTGCTGCAATAATAATAGTGATAATTTTTTTTCCTATCTCCTCCTAACCTTGCTGAAAAACAATGTCTAATGCAAAATAAAAGGACTAATTAATGGAAATATTCAAGATTTTATTCTAAAGAGACTCTTTGATTTTCTGCGTGCTGATTGTACGCAGCCGATCTGCAGACGAAAAACAAAGCAGAATGTTTGCAGACCTGTCTCCTGCAATTACTGCTCTGAATTATTGATTTATCCTCAACGCTTTCGGTGCAAATGCAGAAAGTACAGTGGAGGTTGTTTGCCACTGGCGCTGCAGGCCCATCCACTTGATGTTTTTATTATTTGTCCATGAATTTATTCTCAATCAGACGTGTTTTTTTGCTTCCAGTACATAGGATTCTATGTATAGGGAATATCAAATCCAAAAAACATATTATTTAAGGACTTTATATACCCCAATGAAAATATTCTATTTCCAAAAAACATATTTGCCTTTTAGACACAGGAGTGAATTCATGCTTAACATTAACATGCTCAACATGGAGTGTGTTGTAGAGGGCAGTGTGATGTGATCATGATGATCGCTCAATGCTCCTGGTCCATTCTGTCCATTTTACATATGACAGAGCAAGACAGAGAGGCCGACACAAATAAATATCCTCTAACAAACCCCTTTCACATCGATAAAACTCTAGTGAACAACTACATTGTGCAACTTCTCACGTCGGCAGACAGTCAGTTCAGATTTGCAGCTGAATATCGCGGCATGGTCCCATTGCTGATTTGAATAACTAACTCAGCAATGATTTATAGACTTAATTCCCCACAGGCAGCATGCACGGCCAGTTCTAATGAAACACATTGGTGTGGATGTGATCTGAAGAGTGCAGATAACGGCGCCATGTGGAAAGAACATATGGATCGCTGGACTCCTCTCCGACATTCCTGAACAATCTGGACAGGACATTGAGCATTTTATCACCACTGAGGACTCAGCAGTTTGTCTATGGAGGCTTCCAGCTGCTTGTTCCCAGCAGGAGCAGCGTCCTATGTGGGAAAACGGGAATAGACCTCTCGCTAATTTGCTGCTGTGATGTCATGTCTTCTAACTTCATCTTGATCATAGTTGGAGGCACGTTGTCATAGTGATTCTGATGAAATCAAATTTCAACACTGGAAACTTTGTGATTGCCTTGAATCTCACTGCCACTTTAAATGCTGATTATTAATCAAGTTATTCCCTTGAACATCATCCTTGTCTTTCTGACCCATGAGTCACTCTGTCCATGAGTGAGAGGAGCTGTTAAGATTAGCAAAACAGTTTGAAGCTTGCTCGTTGTGAGATCATCTGAGAATATGTCATCAGTTCCACTGGCAACCTTGGAACTCTGAGTGGCTCCTGCTGTAGTAACTGGAGAGCTCAAGTGATTAACTACCATTAGAGCAGTTTGTAGGAAGAGAGGAGAGAAGAGGAGCCACAGCACCGTGGGGCATTGTATTTCAGACGACATTCATCATCATATCAGCTTCCATATTATAAGGACTCGATGGGAGGACACGTGTGGCACACTGAAGCAACCATGCACTGAGCCGTGGGGGCTATAGATCCCTTTGCTATTTTCAGAGCAAAAAATATGTCTCTCTCGGTCAAACAGGATATGCAGCTTGTTGTATCTGAGATAATCTTGGGCCCTGTGTTCAGTTGGTTTCTATAAACAGAGCCTTGAACCAGATCTCATTCTGTATGAACCTGGGGACGGTTGTGGCAAAGTATCCCATGGTTAAACTTCTGCCTATTGCCTTCTGTTGTTCTTTTATTTAGGCAGATTCCAGCAGGTGTCACTCTTACACGTGATGTTTAATAGAGACGTCCCTGCTGCAGCCATTAAACTGCAGGAGGTGGGGTCAGTCAATCAGTCAGTCATGTTGCTCTGCCTTCACCACAGAGGAGTTCACCAGAGGTTCAACCCTGCCCAGCACAGGAGTGTGAAACCCAGTCTGTCTGCCACACTCTGGACTGCTGAACCCAAGCCCCTCCAGGGGGAGGACATGTTTTCTCCTTGCTGCTAAAAAATGCCCCAACCTCTGTGTGTGTGTGTGTGTGTGTGTGTGTGTGTGTGTTTATAGTAAACTGGATTAGCTGAGCATTAAAGCCATTTTGAGATAACGATCATTAACGCTCTTTGATGGCTTTGGCATGGAGACCGTGAGAGCATTCATCTCAAGGAAATGGAAGAGGAGAAACATTCTTTCAGTGGAAGCAAGGGGAAGCTTTTTGATTTCCCAGCGCATGCACAGCATGTGCTATTCAGTATGTTAGACAGGAAAGAAACAGTGGTGCCTAGACCAACAGCACTGGAGAAACCACTGACAGGGTGTTTCAAGGACACAACCTTTAGTTTGTGTTGCTGAGGAGTGAAGTTGAACATGAGCACGTCTCTTCTGACTTCCATGAACTTTCATTCTCAATCTCTGCGGCTCGATTGCTTTAATGCACGCACACGTTTACTAGCATGTAAATCATTATAGTTGACAGCAGGTTACTTCACATCCATTGAAGCTTTTACTTGCTATGGCCATAGTTTCATGTTTTACATCCGTGTGTGCCTGCACATGCATAAATGCGCTCTCATCTAACAGTTAAGAACATGCTCCGTCATGGTGGTCAACGTTCATCTCACAAATAGAGGAGCTGAAACCAGGTGTCTCTTGATCATACACAGAGGGCCGTCTGCTTGCAAATCAGGTTTGTTGTAGCATGAAACAAAAGGGAAGCAAGCAGGAGGGGCTGCATGTGCTTCCTCTGTTCTCTTTTTTCAGTTGTCTGATCAGTCGTGCTGAGGTAGAATGGAAAACGCTAATTCTGGTTAATGTTTGTTGAAACGTGGTTAAAGACTTTCCCTCGAGGGCTCTCTGTGACATTTGAAAATCCCAGCTGGCTTCCAGGTTTGAATTCATTTTCAGGGGTTAAAGCGAGAGCCTTGTACAATAGATACTAGAAACAGATAAACAAATACAAGTGTGTACAGTAAATATGTTTTGTGCACTGGAACAGAAACTCATGAGACAGATGGTGTGTCTGTATGTGATGTCTGTAGTTCAGCTGGCCCCTGTTCTTTGGGTCTGGACCCTCTCCCTCTTTCTACTGAGTGACAGCTACTTAATGAAAACATTAATGAGTTGCACTATAAAGTATGGTATTTTTGGACGTGGTCAGAAAATGCATCACTGATTCAGGCACTCCAAAGAATTATTCTTGTTTTTCCATAAAGTCCAAGAAATAAATTACATCAGAGGCCGACATATCCGAACTTTTAGTCCATCACATGAATGAACAATTCCCACGATGGAGCTCAATAGCATCTTTCATTGGACCTTGTCTGATAAATGCCCTCATCATTTCAGACTCAATGCCCCAGGTTCATACTGCAGGATCACTGTGAAATATTTAAAGTCTTAAGTTCAACTTGAATTAAGCCATGGCTCTGACTCAGTGTCACCAGTGACCCTCATGACATCATCAAAGTTATTTTTTACAAAGTTTCATCCAGAGTCTCGGATGATATAATATAGTTCTTATACTCCCCGTGATGAGGAGCCTGACCTTTACTGAATGTAAATTGTCCCTTTAATTTGGAAGTCAACCCTCAAGCCCTGTGATTGTATCGATGATGTATAAGCTTTGGTTTATGTAAAGAGTCCTGTTGATGAGACAGAGCATATCTGTTGGATTTCACACTCTGATTTTATTAGATCGTGACATTCTGTGGAATTTCCTCTTGATTAGTCATGTTGTGTAACATGGACTCAGCAGGAAAACCTTCGTCTGCACATCTGATATGCAGCAAGTTTTTATGTTGCACAATTTGTGTTTATGGGAACCTCTTGTATTGGGTTGTAAAACAAATGAAATGCCTTTGTTTCTGCGGTCTCGGTGGTGACACATCAAATCACTGAGAAACCACTTAATCGTGCCCATGAGCAATCTGATTAAGATGCAGCACATCGGCCAACCAAAATGAGTGATCTCAACTTCAGGTCACCAGATAGGGTCTCCTGAATCGGTGAATAAGACAGGACCTGTTGACCTGCTGACTGTGTCAACTGCATCCCACCAACCGTACTTCTCTCTTTTGTTTAATAATTAGTTTTAGCAGCTCATTGATGCTCTAAGCTCTCAGTTTAGTTTACATTTGCTTTCACTTGAGGTCACAAGAGATGGTGAGGTGATGTGTCTCAAGGGCAATAATCTGAACCATATCTTATAGGCATCAATATATTCTTATCTCGTACTGTGGGTGTGTTTAAGATGGTATAAAGGAATATCTAAGAAGAGTGTCCTGTTGTCTGTGATACAACTGCATTTCAAAATATGTTTTTGAAACCTTTAACTGATCTCAGATGGTTTTGTCAATCCAGCTGAAGGGTGAAATTTGGCTCAAGCAGAGGCATCACAGCAGGGGAGGCAAAGCTTGTAATAATGTGGGGCCCCAAGATGAGAATTGGCTGGGCCCCCAAGAATGGCTGATTGAGAGTCCACAGCTATGACAATTTTTTTCTGAGAACCCGCTGTCACCAATGTCTTTTGAGAACATATAAACATATATGGAATGAACCATGAACTGCTCTCATGCTTCAGGGAGTCGAAGTAAGGTCCCCTCTCACCCTCTCACCAGTCTGTCTTTCCATGGCCCCAGAAATCCCCTGAAATGCCCCTGCTCCCACAGAAAAGATGAAAAACTTTCTTCACCAATACTGAGAACTCACTGGCCTCGACATTTGGAAATCTATCACAGCCTCCACAACGGAAAAACCCTTCGTCACACACAGCTGATCATGTCTCCTGGAACATAATGATGCAGAGAACAGTGGACTTGTGTGTGACACGGATAACGGACAGATCGAGACAAAAAAAGGCATGTTGTAAAACAGAAGGACCATGTGACCGAACCAAACTGAAAGAGCAGATTATACTGGAGGTGACACATTTTCTCAACTGACTGTAATGATTGTGTGATGACTCAGCCATTATATTCTAAGATTATTAGTCATACCATGTCTAACAAGTGACCTGCTTCCATTGAGATGAAGACAGTAACTGCATCTTTCTCCAAGAGGCTGATTTGTCTCAATGCAGATTAGTTGCTTGGTTTCCAAGGCAACCTTTCAATTATTTGTTCCTGCAGCTTTGTCCGAAGACTGGTAGAGCTCTCGCCCGTCCCCTCCTCTATGGCCCAGGAGACCATGTCCGTCCCTTCCTCTGTAACACCATGTCAGTGATAAACCTCTCAGGAACGTCCACAGGCCGTCACAGGCGGAGCAGCAGGAGCAAGAACAAGCAGCGCTAAAAATACAAAGGCACACAACGAAACAGGACAAGAGCTTGCATCACATGTGAAGAACACTCTGAGGAACACATTTGATATAATGCTGAACACTCAAAAAATAAAATCCAAGAAGAGAGTGAAGCTGTTCAGGGAGCTATAGATTTTTATAAGGCATGGCAAATTGCTCGGCGGTTGAACAAACAGAACAGCGTGCATTGGTGCGAGTGAAGCATATGGGATAATCGTTCACAGCCACGGGTTGTAATTTATGCGGCTTGTTTGTTGTTAAAGAAATACCGTAGCGCCATCAAAAATCTGGTCAATGCCAAAAACATTCAGAGATATTTACTGCTGTGATGACGACCACAGGTTTAACACTGGGGAACAGGGGGGGGGTCTTGTTTTTATTTTCCTAGTTTTATAGTTCCCTCATTAGTGTCTGTCAGGTATTTACAGGACTTACTCATATAAAGATGGTTACTTTTTGAGGACAATAATAACACTTACTTTCCGCTTCTGCGTCTTACTTTTAACTTTATCTTGTCCAAAGCATCTGCCTCTTTTCTTTTTTTTTGAGTATTCAGGGATGTTATTTTTTTCAGACGTGGGTAAAAGAGACTTTCTCATGGAAATCCATTTAAAAGTCAATGATGTCATCCATATCAGTGAACCACAAAAAGACCCTGCTTCTAATACGTGTGAAGTAATAATTAGACCGGTGGGACTAAACAGTGGAGAGAAGCAACACACACACACATGCACACACATATACTATTTTGGGTTAAACTTCCTAAGAAACTGCGTGTTTTTTTGATTCCTGATACTGGACTCACTGGCTGTCAATACAGCATTAAGAAAGAGGATGGCTGTATTATGGACAGGTCTTGGTCTTGCATATAGCTAACAACTGCACAAGGACAGAGTGGTTGCAGTAAATAAAATGCAGGTATAAGCAGTGACCGTGTAATAATAGAGCTGAGACATATTGCATATTGTGTACATCATTTAATTTCTTTCTCATTTGCCGCTATGAATGTTTTATATGTGCAATTTATTTTCATATAATGTTTGAACTTCACTACAGTTTAACTCAGGCCATGTGGTAAAGTGTGTGTGTGTGTGTGTGTGTGTATGTGTGTGTCCGTGTGTGTCCTCCACCTCTGCAGGCTGTGCTCCATCCTGTGTCGACACAAACAGCTGCATTAATACTCAGTAGAAGTCACTGGAGAGTAAATACACACTGTAAGTCTCTATAATTACACAGGTTTTAGTTCTATCTGCTGAATATGTTCTTTGGTGCTTAATAACAGTTTATAGTCTTTACTGTCCCAAAACAATATGACCTCGCAAAACAGAGGCTGAAAACAAATCTGAACAGGAGGCTGCTGTTGTTACAGGCGACCTACAAAAACAGAAAAATGGAAATTTACTGCCTCTATATCTTTGATATGTGAAGAAGACAAACACAATATATTAGCTCACATTTTGTCTCTTTCATTTAATTTTAATTAAACCTTTGTCATCATGTTTTAATGCGTGGCTGTTAATCCAAGGCTGTTAGATATTTGTGTTGTTGAACTCTTTCTTCTCGCCTCTTGGAATCCAGATGGAATATTAACGTCTCCAAGGACCAAATTGGAATTCGAACTCTATATAATAACACTCAATATGGAAGTGTAAAAACAAGTTAAAATTCTGCAGTTGGATAAGTACTCTGAAAACTCAGTTGGTGTAAGTGATATTTGTCGGCGAGCCTATGGTCCTGGGGCACTCCTATATATTTGAACATCATTTCTTGCAGTAACTGGAACATGGGGAACTGGTAGTCTGTTTGGGAAAGCTATGCCAAAAGTCAGGCTCATATTGTAGCAGTCCCCGGTTTCACATAAAACACTTGGTGGGAAGTGAGAGGTGAATTTGAACTTTTAATTTATTTCCCAAACTGTTGGGAAATGCCTTCTCCAGAGGTACCTCAGGCTTCCACTTCGCTTCTGAGAGTGAGAGAGCTCTTTCATAGCTGAGAGTCAGTGCAGTTTTTCAGCGAAAACTGTAATTAACCTGTTTTCATGCCTTTTGATCTACAAATACTTGGTTTAAATAAACTGATCAAACTGGGTCAAGCCGTGCTGCCACTTCTGGGAATATATTCAACAAAATATTATTGAATTAATGAAAAATAACTGTACGCCATTTTGATTGGAATAACTGGATTGTTTGGAAAATTCAAAGATGAACTCACTACTCCATTTAGTTATTTTATAATTGCACTGAAAGGCCTGGGGGAAGCACAATAAGCACTTCATCTGGTCATACACAATTAATCTGACAACTCTCATCGAATGTACAAGAAACAAATGAATGATTTAATCTTGGGTTTCATTTCATTTTCATTTTTAAGCTTGCTGTCCTGAAGGGGTGGCAGGCATATAGTGTGTCAGTGCCCCTATAACACACTGGCTGTTTACCCCCAATACACCCCTATATACAACCTATGTTTCTGTTCATACAAGAATAATCACAAAAGATCGACAATGTGATACTCTCTCAGAAGTGAATCTTCATCTTGATCCCCCCTAGTGACAGTCTGGTGTATAGGTCATTAACACCACCTCCTCCAAGTGAACAAACTTAGTATACATTAAACAAATGGTTGGTTTCCGTAACTTTTATCACATTGACCTATATTCAAATGTCCACTTGATCCAGAATGAATTTTATAACATTCTATAAATGTAAATGCAAATAAAAACAAATGTATTTCATATTTTGTCAGTACATTATACCACAGTTTATTTATAATTAAGGATCAAAACTTGTATACTGTGTGCTCTGTATTCTCATCTTATTATGTCATACAAAGCATAGAACACTTTGTCTTCAGTGTTGAATATACAGTAAATCCCTTCAGGAACATTCTACTGTATTTTAAGAAAGTGGCATGAATAAGCAATGCGCCGCTGATGGGAGTATTGCTGCTGCTGCTGCGGCTGCTGCTAGATGTTTTAATGCTTAACAAATATACGTCTTCACGGGCTGTGGCTCGGTGAGGCCTGGTTCAGCGTTTGTCCTGCAGTTACATCATCACATCTCCATCGCACAGTGGTCGGCTCCAGCCTATATAGTGCAGGCTGCAGGCCCTATGACATTAAACTAAATGACTCCTTGCATAACTCTGCAAAGCTGCATGGATCAAAGAACACGTTCTGCAGAAGATGCATCATGAATTATTGTTTTTGACTTTGAGGTTAAAAGTTATATTATTGTGTTATCTATTATTGTCTTTACTACTATCTTTTCCTCTACCTGCATTGCTGGACACATGTTTCCATATTATACTTGGTAGGCTGCATGTGATGACACTGCTGTGCTCCAAAGCCCTGCTGTATTAACAGACGCACACATGCTGGCTTGTTTCATTTAGAGGTTGCTGCACATGTTGCTGTGAGTGCAGTTTAGGGTCGCTGATAAATGACAGATTACTCACATTTGTGTGAGCTTGTGTGTAATCCGATTCTGCTCCACTTCATTCTGTGCAAATCTCATGTCGTCATACTGTAGCCTACAGTAGGAGCACTCAGGCAGGAGCAGCCGCACGCAGATGTCATCTGACGCAGATGCACTTTGCACGGCGGCTGTTTTAGGGCCTCAGGTCACATCAGAGGCGATCTTGACTGTAGACTGTAGTTCTCTAAAGTAGCCCTCTTATGATTGAGACAATCCTCCATCTGTCAGGTTAAAGACTTGTCAGACATCTCTGTGTTAGGACAATGACAAGTATAAGCAAATCTGAGCATGGATGGAGAAGTTATTTTTACATATTTGTCATTATTTCTGAAAATGGAACAGACAGTGCTTTGTTAGAGATAAGCCCATTGACACAGTTGTTATGAATTAATTAGCTTATGTAACTAAACAGCAGATTCATTCATTTTCAATTAATTTAGTGAGCACTCCACTAAAGTCATAACACACTGAGAAATTCCTTTCTTTGTACAAACTGCTGATCTATTATTTTTTACTTTGCCTCTGCTGTTCTATTTTATATATATTATGTACTAGAATTTTAAATGTTTTGTAATAGACTCAATATAATTTTTCTCTTATACATCACAATGGCAATAAAACAATGATGGCAAAACATGTGAAATTAATAAAATATTTAAATTCGAAAATTATTGAGGTTATTCTATTTTTGCCATGATCATTCTTAGTTGGACTAGTATTTAAGTAGTTAGACTCAATATAATTTTTCTCTTATACATCACAATGGCAATAAAACAATGATGGCAAAACATGTGAAATTAATAAAATATTTAAATTCGAAAATTATTGAGGTTATTATATTTTTGCCATGATCATTCTTAGTTGGACTAGTATTTAAGTAGTATTATTACTATAATAATAATAACATGTATTATTAATATTTGTAGTAGTGGTAGTTGTTGTAATAGAATTTGAGTGCTCTTATCATTAGTAGTAGTAGTATTCTCTCTTTTTTTATTTGACTATTGTTATGATGATAATAATGCACCCTCCTCCTCCTCCATGCATCGACTCTATCGGGGCTCGACTGGTTGCCTTCGCTCTAAACTCGCTGCGCTCCGGAGCCACTGCAACTTTTGCAGAGACTCCTCACTCCACAGACATGTCGCACACGAGCTGAAGTAAACCTGTCATCGTGGCTCCTCAGCCTCCAGGATCTCTCTCTCTCACACACACACGCGCACGCACACACAGTCGCACACACACTGGAGAGGACCCGAATCGTCTTTTTCATTTTCCGTCTGCTCCTCTTCTTCCTCTGGCCGTCGGGACGTGGACGTGTGGATATGAATTATGAGCCGTTTCCTCACTAATGAACCGGGCCAGTGATGCAGGAGACCACGGCGCTGTTTCAAGATGGCAGATTTTTACTGAGTTTTGAGCAGAGACCTCGCTTTGTTTTTTGCCATGTATAACAGAAACCCTTGCACCGATGGCCCCTGTATACGAAGGTAAGACGCCTCGAACGCAGACCTGCTCTTCGCATCCCCCTGCTCTCCTGCTCCGTCTGTGCGTCAGGCTCCGGAGCGATACTGTACCCGTGTGGCACGACCGAGCTGCGGCAGCCTCCCCGCTTCAAACCCGTGCAACACACGGGAAACATGATATTCTGGATCAATCGTCCACATGTGTGCTGTCAGCCTCCCCCTGCAGCTGCGTGCGTCTGGGTCGCTGTGCCAGTCTGGAGCCGTGCGCGTTAAAACAGCGCGGATAAAAACTGCAATTCTAACCCCCCCTGGATAATAAGGTCAAAGACGAGGCTGGGTTTATGGAACACACTGATCCACACACACACACACCTGTACAATGCTCTGGTCCTGGTGGAAATTACAGCCCAGCTCGAAGGAGCGAGAGGGAATGAAAGAAGGTCGGACACCGATCGGTGGGAGTCTCGGCTCTATCCACTCTCATTCTTAAATCTGCTGCTATTTCACAGCAAATTTAACCCGGGCTGACTTTACATGTGTCTCTGCATTGTTTGCATTGATTCCCGTGTTTATTACCATTGTTATTCTTCCTCTTCTCTTCCGGGAAAGACAGCGCAGAAAGAGGCTACAGCATATTCGCTACCGCTGCAGCATTGTGCCTGTGACTAATCCAGCAGAGAGAATGCCTCCTCTAATGCAAATTGTTTGCTGTTGTGTAGATTTTAATGCTGTAGCAGCAACACACGCACATACACTCACACACAATGCGTCCCCTTTGGATAGTCGCTGCAAGGTGCCTCATAATGTACAACAATGCAGGCGGCCCATTATAATCCGTGCTTGATCGAGGTCTGTCAATACTCAAACTGCAACTACACAAATAAAATCAGCTGGAGGGGGAAGTACCGTGGCTGCACATGTGCATTAGTGTGATAAATCCCCTGCAGTTGCATGCTATATCTTCGCATTGCCACCCAGCTGCAGCGTGTAGTAGTGTATCATTCAGAAGTAGCCTACTGTACCCTGTGGAGATGCTCTCCTGACATCCATTGAGACACATGGGCTTCACTGTTTGTGTAGTGTCCAAATGGTTTTGCATGCTGACCGCGTCCGTGCCAGTCTATGGTCTGAACCTGCCATGCAAACTAGAATGCAGCACAAAGTAAACGCTGACCCTTCACGTTTTTCCAATATTTATTTTTCTGAGCAGCCTCATGTATATTATCCTCCTCTCTACTCCACACTCCCTCTGCTGGTGTCAAAGGGAACCCCTTCTTTTTCCACTCAGACTCACCACTTAGGAGGAGGCGCTGAGAGGTAACAGTTTAAAAGTGACATTATAGGAATATCAACAGCAGAAGTGGCTCCTAATGGGCGTATAGAGGTTATATAATGGCGTAGTATAGAACCTGCAGTATCAAGATGGCAGCAAACTCCTCACAAAGTGCCTGTATTCGTCCCTGTAGGAATATTGGTGGGGTTTTTCTTTTTCATCAGGGGTGACGAGGCTTAGAAGCATATGCTGGAGACAGTGCCGCCGCCACATGAAAAAGAAAGTTGAAATGAGACTCCTATGCAAAAGGTAATTAGTGTAAATTACATTCCCCGGCTTTTCCCTTCACCGCGGAGAGGAGGAGAAGGGAAGAGAAAGAGGCGGCGGGGGAAATTAATTACCTTGCCTGTCCTCCTCACTGTTGGAGAAGCCTGTTTTGTAGAGCAGACATGGAAATGACCATCATCCCCAATGGAAAAATAGGTCTGAGGTGAGGGGGGGTTCCTTTGTGCAGAATGAGACCGGCTATTATGGTGATTACTCTGCTCCCTTGGCCACAGGGCAACTAATAATGTAAATCTATATGATTGTCTACTTCCTCTCTCTGTCGTTATTTGTCTTTTTTTTGGTTCTTTTTTCTGTGTTTACCTTTGGTGCTCCTTGGCCCAGACAGAGGGCCATCAGGCAGCCCTGCTGGCAGGCCGAGCAGCAGTCTGATCACCCTGGGAGCCTGTTCTCATAACCCAACCTGACACCTTGATGGATGTCTGATGAACGGAGCAGGTCCAGCAGCCCCCAGCTGTGGAAAAGCTAATATTCAGACACTGTCAAACCCTGCCTGTCTGCCTGCCCACTCGCTCTCAGGCTGGAGTTATGGGTGCTGTGGTGTGCTCATGCATGCATGTGAGCCAGTACACACATGTGCCATCACCCATTTGTAGAGCAGGCCTGAGAGGGGACCAGACAGCTGCACAAATGGGCAGAAAGGCAACTTCATTTGCAGATGCCCCACAGAGGTCAACCAGGACTATTCCAGAGAGGATTCATCCATTCCTGCCTGGAAAAACAGACAGCGAGTGTGACTCAGGAGCTGATGATGGCGGTGGTGGTGACAGGCGCTGCAGCATCACAGGGAGATTAATGCTTCATCCATCCACACGGCCATTATGAGTTAATGTGACTTTAAATCACCTTGTTGTTTCCAGGTATGAGGAAAGCACCCTGTCCTCATTCAGGGGAAGTTGCTCCTCTGAAGGCAGAAAGACTGAGACTCTCAGAAACTGCCCGAAACTCCCCGTGTCTCACCCCCTCCCCTCCTCTCATGCTTGTATGGCGCTGCCTGATTGATATCGTCCTCGCAGGCCACAACCCAGGCTTTAGAGTCCAAGGTTGCAGCTTTTTAAACTTTGATTAGAATTGCAGGAAGAACCCTGGGGGCCACAGCAGGGCCACACCCGGTGGCAGAGTCAGGGGGGCCGTGCAGGGTCTCTCTCTCTCTCTCTCTCTCTTCCTGACTGTTATGACAAGCAGCGTGTTCAGCTCCTCACTGTCCACGATGGTGAAGGGGGGAAGGTCTCGGGAGGAAGGATGGATAAACAGCCGCTAAGGGAGGAAGTGATGGCTAAATAGCTCGCAGGAAAGACCAGGCTTCATTCCACAAATCCTTGTCGGTGCCATTGTGAATGTTTATTTGTTGTCTCTCACTTTTGCTCAGTGTGAAGTTTGATCGGTTTGTTTACTTGACGCGTCACCTCGTGACTCGTTCGGACAGCGATTTGCTGAGAAAAAGGTAATGAAAATGGATAAGCTGTCTTTGCAAGTATCGCCTTTGCGTTATTCAAAGCTTCCCATCTGGAAAAAAAGACGAAAGTGAAATCTAGTGTTGGGGAATTCTTTGTGCTATTGATTTGTCGAAGCATTTAGTGGAGAAAGCCGAGGCTTTGGAGCGAGATGTGAGTTTCGTGTGCGATGAGGTGTGTGTGTGTGTGCAGCAGCAGCAGCAGCTCTCCTCCGCAGAAGACAGGAATATGTGAACTCTCTGATGTGCTGAAATAGTTCACAGGTGTGATCTGAGGGGTTTGGAAGCAGATGGGGAGGGGTGGAGCGGAGAGGGAGGGGAGCGTCAGCCTGAGCTGAAATGACAGGTTAGCAGAGGCCAGTGCTGACACCGGAGGCCCGGCCTTGAATACAATACTCCGGCTACTTCAACAGGCTCAAGTTTTCATGTTAGGTTCCCAGCACATTTCTCTGGAGTGGACCCGGCCGCAGCGCTCCAGCCCGTCATTCCTCTGACTCCGTCCTTTTGTCTTCAGTGGAGGAAATTCAATTGAGGATGCAAGGGGCAGTGCAGATCTAATTTTCTACCGTTTCAGTGCTTCTGCCATATGTTGCAGAGCTCACTAGGAAACAGCTCTGAAAGCTTCGGCTCGGAGGTACTTGAAGCGGGAGACCACATCAGTTGCTGACATTAGCTGGTTTTTAGTTAAGGGAAAACGAGGAGGGGGACGGAGACTCGACCCTGTGCGCTGCTTACACATGGCATTTCCGTGTTGGTTGTCACGCATGTGTGAAGGCTCTTTATTTTCCCCCTCCTTCGCTGTTGTTTCACACTGCGCCTGGTGTCGTCCTGAATGGAACAGCTGCCTCCGGCTCTGACCAGCAGTTAAACGACTGCAGGCTCTGCCAGAGGAAGGCTTCAGCTGGAGTTTAGGTATGGGGGTTATAGAGTGTACATTTAAACTGGAAGCTGTTTAAATGGCTGTGGGCATCACTCCATTGAACTCAATCAATGCTGAGTGTTCTGAGTTTACCTTTGACACATTGGCAACACAGTAGGAGATTCTCTGGTCAGTCCGGCAGCAGAGGAATCTCTGGAGCGTTCAGGTGAGGGATGACAGAGCAGGCAGAAGGAGGATATCACGTGTCTTTATTTACAGCACACACCAACGTCAGCCATTATCACTAAACGTTCTCAAACATGTTATCTTCCTAGCTTGACATTTCTGTCTGTCTTTCCTCGTCAACACTCACTTGCTCATTGTGAATCCAACCAATCTTCTGGGGTCATTTGGACATTATCCAGAGCTTTTGCTGCCAGGGCTGGCGGTGGAAACGCCGGAGAAAGTCTGAGGCCTTTGACTCGGGCGATCAGGAGATCGTTCAGAGTTCATTCCATATCTGAAAGCAGCTTCATTGACTGAAATGCTGAATGTATAATTTGTTTTCTAAGAGGACTTTCAGCTCTTTGTGTGGTGACAGACATTACACAGAAAAGAGTTCATCTAGCATGTGAATGCGAGAGGAGAGAGATGATCTCCTCTCCTGAGCAGAGCAGTGTGGTAACCCCTCGACAGCGACGTTGATAGCAGCATCTGTTTAAAAGGAAGCTGTGAATCTTTGCACCTTCTGTCCATAGCTTTGAGCCACGGCTCAAACAAAGGTTCACATTTGACTTTACTTCCACACAGCGCTGAGTTAATAAGGCCTTTTGTTAACTCGGCCTGTTAAGCAATAATTACACAGGGATTCCTGGAGCATAAAGGGCACTTTATATGCTGAGGGCGTCAATTCATGTATTTTTATATGTGAATAATATTGCACAGTGCTGAGTGAGCATAATCTGCATTTTGCTCACATGCCATGTATTCCATGCTCACTTTGCTATCTCATCAGCCGCCAGTGACCCCCACCGATTCCCGCCCCAGCATGCACGAGCTTCCCCTGCCCCACCCCCACATCTATCGCTTATCTGTCCCTCCATCCTGCTCTGTTTGTTGATAAGCCGAGAGGCCATTGGACGGCACCCACGGTGCCCATGTGACACTTCTGCAACAGCCTGATGGCCAGATTGGAAGCCCCCGCATATGTATGTGTGTGTGTGTGTTTAATTGGAGGATGGTCTGAGAAGAGGTTTGGCTACTGTAGCTTTTTTGTTCTCCCTAATCATGACCCCCCCACCCCACCCCCCATCCAAACTCTTTCAGGCTCCCCACAGCTTCCCGCGCCACTCAGCCCCCCCCCAGGCTTGTCTTATTGCCTCGTCCCATCACTAACCCCCCGAAACCCAAACCACTGGCTTGTTATTGGTGCACATTGTCCCAGGTCTTAATCCTATTGTTTGTGATAATGTTCCCCTCCATACCCGTGCGTTTGACATCGTACTCTCTGGAAGAGAGCCGGCCATGCGGGCCGCATTTATCACCGGCTTGTTTGGCCTTTCAACTTCACGCCTCAGGCAGCATATGCACGCACAAAGCTCATAAAAAAAAAAGAACTGAGTGTGATGCAAAGAAAACAGATGATGTGAGGTGCTACTGCCCCGATGGTCGAGGGCAACTACCGCACTCACAGCCACTTTAGTTAAACAAAAGCGTCTCACCGTCTTTTCACATTAGGTAAAGCGCGGATTGAAAAATGGGTTGCTGTTTTCAATCAAGCCCTTCATAACCTCCATGTTTCTGCTTCTGAGGGAGAGAGAGACAGGTTAGGAGCTTGAGGGGTAAGTGTTTACAGACAAATATTAAAATGAGCAGTGAGCTGAATTACACAGTAAGATTAGGGCACTGAGGTATGTGCAGACACGGCTACTGGCTCGGCCGTGCTCCGCAAGTCAGTGTGGACCAGGTAGCTGTGCCAGCCCGATCACCACTCCTGGCTCCGGCCCCTCTTGGTCATGGAAGGGAAGTGGAGCGATGGGCGGCTGCTGGCGGCCCCTTCACAGATGGCTGCAGGTACAGCTCCACGCTTGGCTGATAACCAAGAACTTCAAAGCTCAGACGAGCACTCAAGCCCATTTCTGTCCAGAGCCGGGAGGCTAAAGGCACAGAACAGAGAGAGAAGGCAGCAGTAGCCCAGCACTATAGGTTAGTCAAAAGAGTCAACAGGCATGGAAATGAGCAGCTTTGGCTCTTTCCCTCTTCCTCCACTGGACATATTATGTCTCAAATAACTTTCTAAATCTTTTGCCGTTCTTCCACTGGCTGTGTCGTTCTATTCTTTTACCTCAAAAGCAGCTGTGATGAATTATCCCTTGACTTACCTGAAACAGAAATAAAATGTGACGGCCAGTGTTACAGAAAGTGGTCCCTTCCCTCTCAAGCGATTTGTTTTCTACTTAATGGGCTTCAGATCAGGGTTTCTCTGAGGTTTCCTGTATCCTGTACACACCGGAAATGTTTCGGTAAACCAAGACGTTTCCACCACCAAAGGAGCAGGCGGAACTGACGAAGTGAGATGATCGGAAATAGATGAGGCGATGGGAATCTGTCAGAGGTCTGAAGGTTTAGAGTCAAAGAATTGGTTCTGGTGCTTATTTTAAAATTCACATATGAAGACACTGTTTTATTATTTTGGAATAAGAAAGAAAGGTTTGGGTTTAAAAACAGAAGTAGTCCGGAAATGTCCCGCATGTGTCTCTGCATTCACTGTGAACACATTAAGCAGGATTCAGCCACAGTCATAGCTTTACCTGTTTATATTTCAGGACCTTAAACGCATTGCAGCATTAAGCATTTAAAGAAAAAAAAGTAAAAAGCAGGGCTGTGCACCTTTGGATCCTCTCCTCACTTCAAAGCCTCAGGCACATCGTGGTCTCTGGCATCCTTTTGAACTGACCCCTCCATTCAGCCTGGGAGACGGCGAGGGAGAGGCAGAATGGCGGTGAGACGGGGGAATGACAGAGGTTGCAAAAGTAAAGCGGGAGGGGGGGAGGCGGGGAGGTCAGGGTGGAGAGATGAATACCTTCTTCTGGAGGCCCATGGGCCTCAGGGGCGCTGGCAGAGGTCAGAGGGGTGCCTGTGTATGAGTGGACGGAGGGAGGTTAGTTTGTGGCTTTAAGAGGGCTTTCGAGGGTGGCAGCGGTGACTGTGTTTTCGGGGGGTGGTGTAGATCTCACCTCTCAACTCCTGCAACCTGTCTCTTCTCTTACATCTGGGGGTCGGGGGTGTTTCAGTGAGGTGCCCGTCTCCTTGGCTTCCTCCTGTCTGAGCCCAGCAGCTGCTATCACACACAAACATGCTCCCCCCCATCACTGTTAGAGAAGCTGGCTCAGAAAAGAAGGTCAAAATTTGACCTTTAGCCACGAGTACCAGACCTGAGCAGACTGGGCCGGTGGTTTTTACCTTTGTTTCTGCTCTTACAGATATGTGGCATTAATATTAGTAACATGGAACCCATTGGAATTCCAATGTTGTAGTCTGCATACAACACATCTCTTCAACAGAGTGTGAGGATTTTAAACATTTCAATCCTTGTAGAAACTCTACATCTCACACATCTCGCTGTGCAAGTCCTGGAAATTTACCTGTAACAACTGACTTCTCACAATCAGCCCCTCTGGAAAACTACAGGAAAATATCCCGAGTCCAGAGCATTTCTTCCCAGCTCATCTTATCCTCCTGTTTAAAGATTCCCTGCTGAACTCAGAGTCCAGAAACATCACACTGAAGTAAAATAATTGGATCTTATTTGGTAGAACCCACAGCTGTTATTCTCTGTTTGAAGGTGTTTACTCTTCTGTGAGCCAGTCCAAACGTGTACGGTTCCCATGCCGAGGCCACTCAGCATGTGGGTGTTAAATTGATGTTCAGAATGACCATATCCTGTCTGGTTTTGGCTGCTGTTTGTGACTGAGGACACTGTAAATATAATCAACTGGAGCCATGATTTTCACACTGAATCAGACGGACAGAGCTGAGTTGGCCGTACCCATATTTATTACCTCAGCTCTGTGGCCTGGAGGACTCAGCAGCCGTGTTTATGACACACTGTCAGTTGGATTAAGGAAACATACAGTACAGCCTTTCTAAATTTGTATGTGAGCACATGTTTGCGTGCTCGCGATAATCTTTTAAAAGCTGTTTGAATATATAGCGCGGCGGTGGGCCTGCTCTGTTTGTCAAACGGACAGAATGAGGGAGGCTCTAAAAGGAGCGAGAGGTTAAAAAAGAAGGAGATGAAGGAGTGATTAAAGCTATTTACTGAACGTGGATGAGTCACCTGCAGTATGAATGCAGGAGTTCAGGTCGAGCTGTTGTGGGAGAGAGGGAAGAAAAAGGCAGCGGTGGTTTAAATGAGTCTGATCTATGGCTGTGATAGGCCCAGAGCGCCCTGAACACACCCCCTGAAATATCACACTCCCCTGTCACCTGGGCAGGCATGTGCACCCTCTCCAGCTCATATTTGATAGCCAGGAGAGAGGAGCACACACAGGGCAGATGGAAGGAGGATGCCGGCCACATGCGGGGTCATAAAGAGCTTGGAGATTAATAGAAGTTTGTCGTCCTCGAACCACTGAGCCGTGCACCAGCATCACCACTTATCTTCCTCAAACACGCTGCCTGGCTCGAGGGTCAGACACGTGCTGTGCCCACCCCAGATTTCAACTTGCACACAGGAGTTCATGAAAGACAAAACAAGATGGTACTTTCCCAGCAACTCATACTTTGTTGAACGTGTTTTGAAAATATAGGAAGCAGTGGCTGGGCCTACCTGCGATTGGTCCCCGGCTGCAGGGTCAGGTTGGACTGGTTCCCTGTAGATGGGGTTCGTGGTTGGGTTTGGAGGGGTGGAGCTTTGGATTAATCCCTCTGGGTGTGTGTGTGTTTTGGACCGGTGGCTCCGTGCATGTTTTTACTACATTGGTAAGACGCTCTCAGAAATAGTTGAGGAAGTGCTGCAAAGCATCAGCGCTCACAAAGTTACACCCATATAAACACACACACACACACACACAGGCTGTTGCACTTGGGTGTCTGTGAGGTTGCTTCACACATCCAGTGCGTGTGATGTTTGTGTGCATCTTTGATCAAGGTGAGCGTGTTGAGCGAGGTGGGCACGATTCCAGCTGTCTCTGTCGGATATTATTATTTGCATCATATGCAGCGGCAGACTTTGACCCCAGAGTTCAAGAACACACCCAAACCCAATGCTTTGTAGTCTGTTCCACAGGACGGGGCAGGGTGATGATTTTCGTCTCCTCAAAACAGTTTTTCCTCCAACTGACGTCTCCTCCTTGCTGCTGCTGCCTCAGCCTTCGTTCTTAGTCTTACTTTAGCCAATTAAAATCTATAGTTCACCATAGAGCTCATGTTCCAGAAATGTGGAAATGAGTAAAGACTTGTCTGATGACATAATCATATTAGTTAGCACAATTCTGAAGTGAGCAGCTGTCAAAATTGTATATAATAGGAATACCATACATAAATATTCAGGAATCTTGCAAAATGAAAATCATTTCTGTAAACTGTCTTCTTCCTGTTTTGTTTTTTTCTTGTCAGTTATTAATTTTGTCAGAGACCATAATTGTATTTCTTTGTCCAGGAAGAGGTTAGATCTTTTAGAAATACAATTACAGTCTCCATCTCTGAAAGGTTCTCTGCACAAACCTCATTCAGCTCTTGGCCTTTTGTTATCTCAACGTCAGGCAGAATGTAAAGTTCATCGCTGGCCGAGGAAAACCTGGTTCTCGTTTTTTACTGTGTTACGCTGGCCTCTATGCACCCCTTCTGTCACTGACACGCGTTCAGAATGTAAGGTTGCATTGCACGTGGCAAACAAGCCCTGTATTCACATTCCCCAATACCTCTGCAGCTTATAACCCCACACAGTCAGCACACATCAAAATCCATACTGCTCCGTCCCCTCTCAAATCAATGGCCCTCGTGAACAATGCTTTCTCCCTCGTTGTAACTCATCTGTGTTCCAGCCCCACCTCGGGTGGTTCTCATACGTTAATCTCATTACAGTACATTGTGTCCGGCTGTCATCGCAGATCCTTACGACATAAGAGGAAGTGCCGTGTGGCGCGCTGGGGCGTTTTCTCGCTGCGTGTGTAAAATGATAAGGATTCTAGAGAGCACAGCTGCTTATCAGGTGTGTGTCCCTGCGTGGCCCGGCGGCGTGTTTGCAACCATAGATCCGTGCAGTGGATGTCAGCAGTTAACAGGTGCTACTGGTTTATGGTTAGGCACATTTTCAGCCCCCCCTCCCGCTCACGTTGTGATGCCACACGCGAGACGTCTGCAGAGAAAACAAATTCTTTCCTGTTTTACATTCATTCTGTTTTACTTCTGCTGCACAGAGGACATGTATTGACAGGCTCTTTTTCTCTCTAACTTTCTCTCTTCCCCGCTGTCCGCTGGGGGAGGAAGTTGGACGCTGTGCTTTGTGCACTTGCTCCACTCGTGATTTGATTAATAAGAAATCCAGCTCAAGCAGCAGAGCCACTCGGCCACCCCTTCCTCCTCCTCCCCCATCTCCCACTCCTCGCTCTCCTTGTGTGTTGGTTCAGTGCCTGGTTAGGCTGACCTGGCACTATAAACAAGGCACATGTTTCTCCTCACACCAGCCGCTTTTTTTATGACCACACTTACGACGTGAGACCCACGGCCTCCTTATCTGCTGGCAGTTGCTCCGAGGAACAGGGTTTGTCAGCTTAACTTTAGAGTGGAAACGCTTGCACAGAATCTTTTACACAGAATTATCATCGCCCTGGTTAAACCCATTAATCAATAATGTATTCATAGTTGTGTTGTCGCGTCAGTCTGTGTAGCCGTGTACGCATCTTTGTGTCCCATGTGCAGCCGGGCGAGAACGTTTGTTCAATAGCTTATGTATCTATGCAAGAGCATTTGGACAAGTGCTGACCAAACATGTTATCACACAGCTAACACAACATGTTGTATCTTTGGATGTTTGTTTCCAGGAAGGGGGAGTGATGAGGGAGTGTCACATTTACAACAGGCATGTTGCTGATTTACAAACCCTGAAGTTCTGTGCAGCACGTCTGTCAGACAGCTTTCATGTTTGCCTCATGAGCCTCGACGGTTGTTTGTCCTCTTTTGTGCGTTTATAGAAGAGAGACAACTCCGACTGGTCAAGTGTTGTGGTCAGGATGAGCATATGGGCCGATGGAGCAGCAGCCTGCGTGACAGTGTGTCTCCCTGCGAGCTCGTCTGATGCATCCTGCTATAAATAAGCATAGATGAGAGAGAGCTAAAAAATCAGACAGGACGGTCAATAGTTGGCCGTGGGTGAGGGAGAATATTCAGTGTCAAGCTCCAACTCCCCCACTGCAGGGCAGAACTCAGGCAGGAGGCGGGAACACAAGGCTTGGCTGCTGTGTGTCAACAATATGTTCCAGTTCAGTGGTGGATTCACTGCTGCGTTTAACCCCTGAAGTCACCGTCAGTATCACCATGACAGGTTTTCCCTCCACTGGCTCTGCCGGTCACTGGATGCAAATCACAACACTCTGAAAAAAAGGGTCAGGGTCAATGGATGGTTTGATATTTTGATTAAATTCGGCAGTTAAACCAGATGTTCCCTTATGGGAGAGTTCGGACTGACGTGCATCTAATGAATCATATGTCTACTTTATTCATGGGGAGTAATGGCGTCCATTCGTCCCAGTGGATTCCCAGAGATTTGTGGTATATGTCCAACAGAACTGAACTTTGGACATATACAGAGATGAGGACATATCAGGCTGCTTTTCAACGTGCACTGGAACTGCCAGTCTCCTGCGTCCTTCATGTGTGAGAGGCAGCGGTTGGTGCTTGAAAACAGCTTTGGGTCCTCTCCATATGTCATGTCGCTCAGAGAAGGGGTGGAGGTGACAGCAGTATTGTCCAAAGCCCCCACCCCCCAGCCACCCAACCCACCCACCCACTCATCCACATATATACATGCAAACAGCAGTAAGGGTTGAGATAATGCTTTGTCTAGACATTCAGAAGTTATTTCATTAGCCATTTCATTTCATACCCCCACCTCTGCTCACACTCACACACACACACTGGGGTAGTGCTGCAGGCTGCCAGTGAGGAGGCGGGGTCATCATTTTGTCTCCATCGATGTCAGCAGCCATTAGGCCTCGGGAAGTAATCCAAATATATCCAGGCCAGGGGACATCGACCAGACAGACCTGACTGCTGTCTCTGCAGAGTCTCCTAGGTGACAGCTGGGGTCTCAGTGCTGTATCTGTCCGCTCAGACCTTTGGGTGCACGCTGACCGTGGAGCAGTTGCTCTCCGGATTATTGATTGATAGATATTTAAACATATGCGTCTGAATTTACCGCGCACTAGGGATTTTTACAAAGAGGAGAGCTTTGGGAATGGACACAGATAGTTGAATGACAAGCAGGTTTCATGTTAAAAGACTATTTGTAATTACAAAGGACTACTTGGCAGGTTTGGCGCTGTCTAAATGCGTCCTCATCAATACTCTCTTGTCATGTTGTCAGCAGAGTATAAATGACGGGTTTAATAAAAGAGAGCAAACAGAAGCAGGTCACAGGCGAGAATGTGAGGGCCACTCATGTCCCCACCTCTCAGCGCTCTGTTCCCCTTCCCTCCTTTTCAGTCCCTCTCTCACCCTCACATGGCATGCAGATCGGCCCTGATCCTCCCAAAAAGAAGATTAACAAACCCCTGACAGAGAAGTAATCTCTCCGAAAACACTGACTATTACCATTTCAACATGCTGCCTCTAAACAGGGGAAATACCTCTCTGGTATGCTTAATTGCAACGGGTGAGACTTGCAGTGTTCCTCTAGTTATGCTAAATGGAAAGCCTTGGCTACTAAAGGCATTCCAGCATTATAAATGTACAACAATGGCCCTTTACAGTTTTGCACTTGGCTTAGAGTTCAGAAATTCAAATAAACTTCAAGAGGACGTTTTCAAGGGAAGGTCTTTTGCACTGGGCTGTTTCTGACGCCTTTACAGAGGGTGTTGTTTGTTCAGATTCTAGATCATGAGTGTGTTTGAACTCCAGTTTGGGTGAGGAGTGATTCATGGCGACTGGAGCCGCTTTCCCAATGATCTATAACTGGTCACATTGTTGCCTGTGTATGTTGTCATGAGATAACATTCCAGGCATTTAACCTCTTCCTTGTGGTTTGGTTTAATCATCTATCTTTGTTCTACATGGGCAGTTGTGCTGAAGTTCCAATGCATTTTTTTAGTTATAGGCTCTTGTTTATGAGTTCATGAGTCTAGGCTTTGTCCTTGAACGCTTTGAACAGTGTTAAAACGGATAGAGTCAATGACCGACCAGTATAGGGGTTGACGAGGAGTTCATGTATGGTAATGCAAAAAGCAGCAAGCCTCCATTTGGCCTTGTTAAAAAAAAGAAAATACCTCCCTGAGCTATATGCGTAGTCTTGCTGGCTTGAGGATATGTAATGCTGGAATTTTCCATAAGAAGACAGGCTTGTCCCTGTGTTCTTCCATCCATCTTTACGTCCATCAGTCGGTGCCTGTGATTATCCCGTCAGTGCCCCAGTCACACATTGTTGATGCTGCTCCGTGACGCAACCCATCATTCAAATTATTTTTAGCGTAAAGTCCAGGCACAGCAATTGGTAATCCAAGGAGTGACATCTGGCCTTCAGGGCTTATGTGATTAGCAGAGAGCCTTGCCCCTAATAGCCTAGCGGACGTTCTTCATTACCTCTCTGGACCAGCCACAGGGAGACATCAAGTGACTGCATACGTTAAAAAAAACCCACATAAAATGATTTAGAGGAATTTTTTGTGGACATCATGGATGGGGCATAGATAGGAACGGCAGGAAACATGGATGTGCTGCGTTACATCAGCAACTGTACTGCACCCACCAAGCTCACAGTGAGCCTTCTAATGCGCGCTGTATCTCCAATCCTGCAGCATTAGGGCTAAGACCAGATGACCACGCAGATAACTGACTCTGAGCAAAGGGAAGAAAATAGAAAATTCTAAAACAGAGAAGGAAGAGAGGTCAGGAGAGTTAACAGGAAAAAAGCAAAAATAAAGCAGAGTGTACTGGAGAACTGCCAGCTTCCTACTGAATTAATCATCATCACCACTCAAAGGGCTAATAATGACAAAGTGACGGGGCACGTCCCCTCCTCTCCGCTCTCTGTCCGTAGAATGGAGCCCTCAATTAGGGAAGGCCTCCCATCTTGGTGGGAAATGGTCCTCTAATTATCTCTGAGCAGAACAAAACTTCCCCGCTTTCAAGATGTCTATTAAACACAACAACGTTAAAGGGCTGTTTGCATGCGTGCTCTTTGTTAGTGTTGGGTGTGCATGCTGCGACCATAACATTCTTTGAATCATGCATCAGTTGATCAACAGTGTGGCCTAATTGTGTGTGTGTGGGCGGTAGCATGGCCAGGTGGAAGCTCTTACTTTGTTAGCAGTAAACTAATTTTGGCTTTACTGGAAACTGTTTAAACATAGCAGGACTACAAGTCTCATATAATCTGCCTTGTGCTGTAATAATCATTTCAATGTCACAAACAAGGCCTGTTTGTAAAAGAGAGCGAGATAAAGAAAAGGGACTATTTTTGGGCAGTTGTTTGCTTGGAGAAGCGTTTGCTTATTCTGAGGCAGCTTGTTCCCAGGAGTTCAGAGCACAGCCTCGCTGCAGTTTTGCTTTTGTTTTGTTGTCTTGTAGTTGAGAGGGAGTTCAGTGCCCCTCTCTGGTTTTCATAGATTCATAGAGCAAGATTTCTTCCACCACCTTCCCCATAGTGAGTAATTGTGTACCAATAAATGCAAGGGGTGGATTGTGTTGTGGGGAAGGACATTGCAATCATTCCTCTCGACTTTTCTGTGGGCCTGTTTTTGTGTACGATTTTGTGTTGCACCTCGGTCTCAGGGGACTGTCCTATGAAAGGGTATTCTTTAAGTATGCACTCAGCCTATTTACTTTGCTGCAAATGGGAACAGTGGGGAGATGGTATTTCCTCTTCATGAACCAGTGGTTTGCATGAGTCCTGCTCAGTCTCAATCTGTTTATATTTCTTTTATTTATGTCATATAGGAATGTGAAAAATAAATCACATTTCATGTATCACTTCCCCTGCCATTATAATGATGTGGAATTTGATGTTTCATGATAAAAATACTTACACAAAACAATTGTATCAATACTGACATTTCCTGGGTTGTTCAGTGGCTCTTATTTATAGAGATAGTAAGAGTTTAAGAGATTATACATACTGACACATCTGAAAGCACGCTTGGTGTTTTAATGACCTGCTCTGACCAAAGCTGTCTTTATTTAAAGCGTGTAGCTACCACTCATATTTCAGACACTCTCAAATTCCTAACCTCTCACTTTCATTCCCCTCCTGTCTATGCCCCTCCCCTCTGTTCCCCCTTTGTCACAGGTATGGCCTCGCAAGTGCAAGTGTTCTCCCCTCACACTCTCCAGTCAAGTGCCTTCTTTAGCGTAAAGAAACTGAAGGTGGAGCAGAGTTGTAACTGGGATATGACAGGGTACGGCACACACAGCAAAGTCTACAGCCACAACAGCAGCAAGAACGTGTCGGCCACCAGCGGTCCCCTCGGCATCAACAGTTCCCTGCAGGTCGCCAGCTCCACCCTGCCCTACGAGCAGGCGCTCATCTTCCCAGCAAGCGCGGGCCACATTGTGGTCGCCTCAGCCAGCAGCACTTCGGGGGCCGTGGGGTCTCTGCTGAGCAGCGGGGGTGGAGGCAGCAGCAGCAACAGCAGTGGTGGTGGAGGTGGCGGTGGCAGCGGCGTGGGTGGCGGGGTTGGTGTTCACAACCTGACGCGCCGCAGTACGGTCAGTCTCCTTGACACCTACCAGCGATGCGGGCTGAAGCGTAAGAGCGAGGAGCTTGACAACAACAGCAGTGTGCAGATCATTGAGGAACACGGTCCACCAATGATCCAGAACGGAGCAGCCAGTGGAGCCACGGTGGCTACAGCAGCCACCGCCACCTCCACTGCTACATCCAAAAACAGCGGCTCCAACAATGAGGGGGACTACCAGCTGGTGCAACATGAGGTGCTCTGCTCCATGACTAACACCTATGAAGTCCTGGAGTTCTTGGGGCGGGGGACCTTCGGACAGGTGGTAAAGTGCTGGAAGAGGGGCACCAATGAGATTGTGGCAATCAAGATCTTGAAAAACCACCCGTCCTACGCACGGCAGGGTCAGATCGAAGTCAGCATCCTGGCGCGGCTCAGCACGGAAAGTGCAGATGACTACAACTTTGTGAGGGCCTACGAGTGCTTCCAGCACAAGAACCACACGTGCCTGGTATTTGAGATGCTGGAGCAGAACTTGTACGACTTCCTCAAGCAGAACAAGTTCAGCCCACTGCCGCTCAAGTACATCAGACCCGTGCTACAGCAGGTGGCCACAGCCCTGATGAAACTGAAGAGCCTGGGGCTGATCCATGCCGACCTGAAGCCGGAGAACATCATGCTCGTGGACCCGTCTCGACAGCCCTACAGGGTCAAAGTCATTGACTTTGGCTCAGCAAGCCACGTGTCCAAAGCAGTGTGCTCTACTTACCTGCAGTCCAGATACTACAGGTAAGAGCTGCAACTTTTAAATTCTGTGTTTGGTGTGACAAAAAGTTATGGTATTTCATGAAGCACATGCAACAAGGGTGAGGGTTTGTCCCTTTGTTTGCGCCTATCTGTTTGGATGATCATTGTCTGCTGCACATCTTGTTTGATTTACTGCTGCTTTATTAGGAATGTTTTCATAGTTGAGCTGATTATTTGGCCACACACCCACACTCGCTGCCAACCCTATGAGCTGCCGGTGAAGACCTCTCTCTTCACTCCAGTTTTGCCTTTCCTGTTAGTGCCCCCCCCTTGCAATGTGGGAGAGGGCAATAAAATGCTTGCTGAACAGCCAGCTGCTTATTGTGTTTAATGTGATGAAACAAGCATGTTTTATTGTTTCTGAGATCGTTACCTCACATCCTGCTGCAGCTCTGATGAAGGCGCAGACAGTCCACCAGTAATGTATATTTAAAGTGATTTAAAGTGAAGTTATTTTAGTGTCATTCAGGATCTCAGGGGAAGAAAGCTTTCAATAAAGGGATTTTTTAAAAATGATCTCTGCAAGACCTCCTCATTGGAGAAGGGCACCAATCATGTTGGGTGGCAGCCTGCCCACAGGCTTTATTCACCCTTCTGGTCCCATAGGCCCCTGTACCCTCAGCCCCCATCACCGTGGCTGGCTCCCATTTCCCCCAGGATAGAGATGAGGGGTCAGCCCGAGTTCTCCTGTAATATGTGCCTGTAATCCACACCAGCGGGCCCTGCATTAGAACCAGATGACTCTCTGGGAAGGCCTTTTTCTTCTCCCAGTGCGTCTTAAACAGTCACTTTTCGGCCCATAGCAAACAGTGTGTTTAGGTTTCAGCGGAGGCAGTGTTGGGCGAACTGTGTGCGGAATCAAACAGTGTCCACGTCCCTTACAGAGGGAAGCTTTGTTTGGGGCTTGGGCCTGGTGCCGGGGCCAGCACTGAGGGAAGAACAGGTGTGGGTGTGTGTGTGTGAGAGAGAGAGAGAGAAACAGCAAGCCACGGTACCACTCATATAAACACACACCCACACACATGCCCACTCACATGCCAGGTGGTGGCCCTGCAACGGGCCTGCGGTCCCCATTTAGTGGATTTTGTTGATAGAAGAGTCTGGTTTAGTTGTTTTACAGTTTATCATTAGCTCTTTAAAATATTCAACACTGAAGACCATTGTTCCTGTGAAAATATGAAGGTGGCTCTTTACAGTAGAGTGAACAGTAATGGATTCATACGGCTGTATTCACAGCATGAGGACATTTTATCACATCTGACAGGTGTGCTATTTTATTTGGGTTTTCTACACTGCTCACCAATAGGCTCCGAAACCTATATATAAGATCCCTATATGGGAATTGGCTTGTCTGTGTCAACAGTGCAGTGCAGTTATATCAGTTTAAGTAGCTCATCCTGAAGTAAATATCACGAGTGCCCTGTTGTTGCTCCTGGGCGGTAGGTCAACAAGCAGGCCATAAAATGTTCCTGTTTGTTTTCTCGGGGAGTGACGAGTGGAGGAGAGCGGAGAGATCATCCCTCCATTTCCTCTTGGCAGCGGAGGAGGGGAAAGAAAGGCTGACATTGACCAGTGAATTACAGAACCAGCCACCAAAACCTCGACCAGGGACTTGGTGACCCTGATTTGAGGCGCTGGGAGTGATGTGTGTGTGTGTGTGTGTGTGTCACAAGGTTTCCTGAACTCTGATGACATGCATGCACCATGTGAAGAATGTGTGTGTGTGCTTGCTTCACCAAGATTTCTTGGGAGGAATGAGGCAAGTCTTACGTTTCGACTCAAAGAATGAACTCATGGGACACGAGCACTACGGGTGTCTTAACATCGCATGCAGTTTGGGCAGCAAACAAACTTGAGCTGTGGGTAGAGTTCATGGTGAGTTCAAAAGCTTAGAGGAGAACATCAAACCATCTTTGATGATTTCAGAGAAGATATGAGGACAGTTTCTGCTGCAGACGGCACCTTTATATGAGGTAGAGATTAGTGGTTTGCCAGCTCTGACAGGCTGGTTCTGTGCTCTTCTGTATCCTCCACAATAGCACAAACACATCCTCTTGTCTTCACAGATTCTTGTTAAGTAAAATATTTATGTCTTGTGCACTTAGCTTTTTCTCAACAACTGCTGTTTTTGATTGATGAGCTGAAATTACATGAGACTGAGATGCTGGCACAGAGGAATCCTTCCAGCAGCTTGATTGCTTTCTTAGCTTTTTTTTTCCCCCTCAGAATGAAGAAAGAGTCATTAAAAACCCTTCACAGACAAAATACCTACACAGCCATTATCACGCTCTACTGCATATATTTATCTTATGGGAATCTCATAACCTTCAAACACACGTGTCAGTTTGCATTTCGGACATCGCGCCTAAGACGTTGACTTGCATGTGCCGTAAGAGCCTTGCAAATGCGTTATGGACTTGACTCATGCAAATGAAGCGCCAGCGTTCAAGGTAAACAAGTGATAGGCGATTTGTAAGAACAGCTCTCGGGGTGCTCAGTTTCAACTTTGTTCTCTCCAGTGTTGAGCAAGTACAGGCTGGTGTAGCTGAGCTCATCTGTCTTTGTCAAACAGTCCCGTCTGTAGCGCCACCGTCATCAGTGTAACTGTACTTGACTGCAGCCTCAGTCTCCCTGCAATTATTTAAATGTATTATTACCTCAATCTCTCTGCAGTCTGGTACACTGCCTCTCTGTCCTGTTCTTAATTATTCTGCGGTGTTTACATCCTGATTACATCAACTTGTGACCTATCCATGGTCTTACTGGCTTTATCCTCCTTCCCCACCCCTCCCCTCGTCCCTTCTCCTCTCTTGCCTATAGCTAATGATGTAACAGGTAAGCCGGCTAGTCAAGCTTACCCTCTGCCAGATAAAGGGATTATTGTCTTGTCTCAGCGTGGCATATTTTTCCTATTTATCCCATCAGGTAAATGCTGTGAGATGGACAGAATGCATGAGGACATTATTTAAGTGTATGTCGAGGTCCCTGAGGCAGTGCAGCTGGCAGGAGTGGGCCCTGTGGTGGCTGCTGGTGGTGGAAAGGAGGTGTAGCATGCAGACAGAGGCAGGGATCTGAGGGGAACATGCCCTCTCGACCTGCATGCATGTCTGCTGAGCTATCTGAGGGCCTCTTCGTTTAGGAATGGTTGTATCTGCCTACAGCTCTGTTTACTCTATAAGTCTCAATTAATTCTGTGTGGGGATTCAACTAAGGGTCTGGTCCTTAGCTGCAACCTTCAGAGCAACTAAAGCTGGGCTCAGAGAACAGGACTTTCAGACCAATTAAACCCCAGTTCAGGCCCCCCCCGAGGATGGAAGGAGGAAATCTGCTGTGGAACCTTAGTCAGTACCACTGTTTGGTCCAGATTATGTGGGAGTGAGGGGGTTAATAGAACCATTCTTAAACCTCCTGCAGAATAATCCTAGCTGCCCCGATAGCGATTGAACATGTTTTATATGGAGGATGTAAAATCAATATGTTTGCATCAGCACTTTCTGAGTGGAACCAATAAGAAAAATGAGTGTAGCTTTTGAAATAAGTTCTGTGAGCCGATCTAGTCGGAGGGTTGGGATTAGGCTGTTTGAAATGAGTTGACGCATATCACCTCCAGTTCTCGCTGAAGTAGAGACAGGCAGTGTGTCCCAAACCGGTTTCTTATCCCTCCTCATTTTTTCTGCTTTTGTTTTATATCTCTGCCAAGTACTATTACTAATAGAGCAACACGCCGCACTTTATGCCCCTCTCCATCAACTATTATTCTTAGAGGCCCAGCTCATGAAAATAACGATAAAAGATGTTTAGCTCTATTCAGTGTGTAGATTGTTCTTTCCCCAAGTGTTCATATATCACTATCTGCTATTTCTGTTTCTGAGCCAATACAATCCAGATGAATGGAATCTGGTTCGTGGTAGTTAGTTTGGACGGTGCTCATACATGCTGTTAAGACGTTTCACTGAGAGTCTTTCCTTGGTGGCAGGGGGTTCCAAAGAAAACTGTTCACAGAGAGACAAGAGTATTATTCAAAGGAACGGGAATGTTGTTTCTTTTGCCTTTTGGTTCTTTCAAGGCCTACGTGCATGGCAGGGTACCACCAGAACTGCCCCCAGAGCCTTTTCAGTGTCGGAATAAACTTATCTAATTGTAAGAAATCAAGAATCCACCAGACTACTTCTGCAGTCCTACCTTTTCCATGTCTGAAAGTACGTGCCATTATCTCTCATATATTTGCTATATATGCTAATTAACATGTGCCAAACTCTCTTTTCACCACACCTTTGAGTGCAGCTGCCGGAATCAAACCCTAAGCATTTTCAACCTGCCACATCCCTCCCCCCACCACTCTGCCCACATACAGTAATGCTCCGTAACTGTAGATGCTTGCTCAATTACCAGCAACAGAGAAGTTCCTGCTAGTAATTAAACATCTTAATATGAACACCTCAGGAGCCTGAAGCTGTACTGTACACACCTGCCAGCTTGTACCTGGTATTTAACATGCACACATCACAGGCCTTGTACTCCCACATGCACAAGAAACCTTGAGTACATCAGAGGCTTTATGCATCCCGAGGTATTAGCCAATCAGACATTGAGGGTGAAAGGAAAACGGGTCAATGGAATCTGAGAGGGAGGAATGGGTTTGTTGATGTCACTGGTAATTTGTCCGTGTTAGCAGCGAGATGCTAAAGGCCGTGACAGAAGATATTTTAAAGCATCCATTTGCAAACTTCATAAAAACTCATATTATAGAACTCGCTACATTTCCTGAGTCTACTTCTGAGTCTATTTCTTCCATATCTTTACACAGGTTGGCAGTAAAGATGGGTGCAGCTGATGCTACAGTGGGATCTCTGACACCCCCCCCCCCCCTCGCTCCTGTGTCGTTGCCTTAATAACTGATGAAATATGTATCTGTCTCCATCAGGGTTGGTGCTGCCAGTTCTCGGGCCAGGCACATGAGTGTAAGACGAGGCGCTGCCCCACCTGTCTATCTGTCTCTCTATCTGTTGTTAGCATTGCACAACCAGAAAGACAGGGCCGGCGTTCCAGCACATTTACCCTGCCTCCGTGCGAAACATCAAGGGGTGTTTTAATGAATGAGGTTGCTATTAGTTACTGTTCTGTGAAGCGTGTGTTAAAGCGTATGTGCCAAGGAGGGAGGGGAAGGTAGGTAAACACCAGGATCAGATTGCCACAGAAGAAAGGATGGACTGGAAACAGCATGGAAAAAGGTGGATTTGCTCTGTGGCTGTGGTGCTGTTCCAAAGCGCAGGTGTTGTTTGTAGGAAGATTCTCCTCCAGAAGACGGTGATAGAAGGAGAGTGGGGGAGAAGAGAAGGTGAAGGACAGAGGAGTGCGAATCAGGCCGTTGTTTTGCGTTCCTCATCAGTACCTGGAACGGCGCTTGCTTTCCCTCAAGCAGTGGCAGATTATTACTAATGCAGATGAGCTTTCATTAGGTTCAGCCTGAATGGGCGGCTGTGGCGTGCTGTTATTTTTATCTGCTTTCTTTCTTTCTTGTTTGTATTTTCTACATTTCCATCCTCCCTGTGACCACTCAGGGCCTGGGCCGTGCTGTTTTTGTCGCTGACTGTAGATGCTGAAATCATTGGCCACCATCAGGACCTGACATATAACGGAGAAGACCTCAACAATTGTAATTACCGCTCCTTGTATTCACCACTGTGTGTTTTTTTTTTTTTTTTTTTTTTTTATGACAGTCATTCCGTCTTAGTATGCACGACAGAATCCTAATAACCTGTTTCTCATTTATAATTTGCCTCTGGGCAGCTCCTCCACGTGTCTCCACAGAGGAGGAGGCGAGCAGGAGACATGCAGCAGCTAAGCTAATTAACTACCGGCAGTTGAGCATTTGCATCGGAACATATACAGTCATCAGCAGCACACAGTCATATTTAACTCTTAAGGGATAAATGTGAACTTTGCCATATCCGATAGACGAACATGGCAATACAATCTGATGGGCTGTCCAGGACTCTCTGTGTGTGTGTGTGTGTGTGTCCACATCTTTTCATCCTGCTTCCTTGTCTTTGTTCTCACTCACATTTCAATTTCCATACATTTCCCAGGATATTAAGCCGACGAAAATTAAGCCGCCTTGATAAAATGCAGCGAGCTGCCCCCTCACACTCACGACGGCGGCAGCAGGCTCTTGCTGCTCTATATTGATTGGCTTATTTGAAACATGGGATTTTTCCTCATCCAAGCTTTTGGGGGTTGGTTATAGCAAATGTGGGCGGTAACAAGTACAAGCTAGTTCAAACGTACGGGTTTTTGTAGAGTTAGTCCAAGCTGCCGCCGGCTAAAATCATAAAGTGGGAGGTCATTAAAATGGCCGGACCTGATGGAAGGGTTACGACCACGGAACAATGGATTTTCCGTCATTTCTCGAGTCTGAGAATCATTAACTGCACAGGTGAAGTTTCTCACAGCAGCAGTCACATTAATTCTACCTCTTGCCACAGATTTGTCTTTCTCTTCGAGCACCAGTGGGTTCGCCGTGCGATGGCTGCCATCAGTGGCTGACTGGCACAGGTGCCCCCAGGTCTAAATAAATCATGAGGCCCCCTGCTGAGCTGCCCCCCCCCCTTGTGCTGCTTCCTGCCCTCCTTACCCTTTTTTCCCCTTTCCCACCTCCCCTCCTCTCCACTTACATGAATATTTAAGAGCTAAGGAAATCTGCAGCAAGGACAGTGGAGACTTGCTAAAGAGAGGAGAAAAAAAAGGAATGAATTCTGTAATTTAAGACAGGTCATGGGAGCCCTGGTGCGAGAGAGAGGGAGAGAGGCAGAGAAAAACAATCAGAGGGTGGCCAGGAGGGACCGATGCGAGCTATCGCCGTCCAGCTGGGGAGAGGACGGGGTGAGCGCAGTCTGGCCAGTGACCTGTGTGTGTGTTTGCATTTTGTGTAAGTGTGCTCGGACTAACCGCCACTGTGACAGAGAATGCCTGGTGTGCAGAGGCCCATGCAGCCTTCCATGACATTTCCAACAGAACAAAACAGTTGAATTTGTTTTCTCAACTGGAGGAATTTGCTAATGTGCATATACGAGGGTAAATAGTTTGGCTAATTTGTGGCAGGCAGGCAGGCAGGCAAGTGGGCAGAGCGCTCCGTCGCTCAGCCAGCCAGCTGGGGCCCCTGCATCTAGCAAAAGAGGCTTTGATAACCTCCCACCCCACCCCCCTCCTGTCTCATCCCACCTCTCCCTTCTCCTCATTTAGCAGCATCCCTCACTTAACACAACAACTTGATTTTTCCTCTTAACTGCCGCTTTGACGATTTTATCATCTCCCTTTTATATCCCTCCCCGCTCCCTCTCTCCCTTTTTAAAAAGCGTTTGATAGAAGATGTTGGACGGCGCAGTTAAACATAGCTCATGTTCGCTGTGACAGTTGTCGCTCCATAAAAAAATGTTGCTGTGTTTCATTGCAGATGGCAGAATTAAACAAGGCTCTGTTCTTAACACGCAGGCTATTTTCAGCAGCAGCTCCTGGAGTCATAAAGCAACGCTCCTGTGTGACTTTTTGGGTTCCAATTAATAAATGGCACACTTGTCACATTCAGGCATTTTTTTAAGGCAATTCAATTTAGTGAAGGGAATTAAAAATGTAATGCTTGGCAAAACACAATTGTTTTTAACAGGTTTAATGATTAATTTGGCGGTCATGATTTATAAGTTTAGGGTAATTCATGGGTCAACAGAAGGGTAAAGGAAGTCGATCATACGCTGGTACAGCATCTGCTCGTCTGAGTGGACGTCTTGCAAAGCAGTCTTGGTAAGATGTCACATGAAAAAGAACTCGCGGATTATTCCTGTCTCTGAACATGTGGACGTGTCAGGGACTTCCAAGCATGAGCCATGGGGCCTTTTTCATAAAAACAGATATTTTAACAGAATAAAAACAGCCTCTGCAGCTTGATAAATTATTAAAAATGACTAATAGCACCTTGTGACAGAGAATGTATCGCTGCGGTGTATCAGATCGTTGAGGTTTTGGCCCGAGGCGTAATTTGTTTGGAAAAATAATTACTCCTATATTGGATCCTGGTTAAATATTGAAAGGGTTAGCACTGAGAATGGGGGTGAGGTGTTTCAGGCAGACATGCCTCCTCAGAGGAGCAGAGGCCGCTGTATTTTATGGGAAGATATAAACTGTGTTTCCAAAAAGAGGAGCAAGACGCGAACTAATGAACTTTCCCTGTGTGCTTGGCCACTAAGCTTTGAAGACTAATCCCAGTGTTTTATGAGCGCGGAGCTTCGGATCGTCTGTTGAGTTCAGCTGGTTATTGAGTGCACAAGCTGGGAGGCAGCGAAGAGCATGGAGACGATATATATCAGCCCGCAAAAGAAAACCAGTGAGATTGTCGAAGAAGAGCGGAAATCCTAGAATCTCAAAAGAATGAAAACAAGGAATGTTAATCACATGAACAGTAGCTGCTCAAACAAACAAGGTTTGTTTGTAATTTTCTGTCCCACGAGACACAACCTGTTCATCAAATGGATCACAGTGACTCTGTGTGTGTGTTATCAGCATGAACTGGACATTACTCACGTCACCCCTTTTAACGCAGCAGGGACGTCAGGGACACGGTTGCATCACCAACACACCGTGTGCAATTACAGCCAGAATCTACAGTATATATCATCAAACAGATGGCTTCTCTTTAAACAAAGACAGTGTTGTTGTCCTTGTACCCAGGAACTACATGGATTTCCCCCCCTCACCCGCTCTCTCCTCTGTTCATGATAACATTTCCACACACACACACGCTGCGTTCAAACACACTGTCATCAACTACATACCATCCTCGACGCATACTGTGTAATTATTCACTAACACTCTATACTGTCGTTTCTAACACTAATTACAAGCACATGAAGCTCCTGTGTGAGCGGATTCAGACAATTTACAGAAGGTGTCACATTGAAAACTTGGAAACTCTATAAACAGAAATCAGGGCTCAGTTCTCTCAGTGTAGACACAGCCCCACAAACTGCTGTCTACACACAAATCCGCTATGCAACAGTAATTCCATTTTGGAAAGAAACGCATTCAACATAAGTGATTGAAATAAAATGTCCTTGTTGTCTGTTAAGGGTGCATACAATTGTTTTATATCCCCTCCACCCGCTCCTGTGTTTATGTCGGAATAAATGAGGAACATTAACACGCTTCGTTTCACATGACTTCTAAAAAGAGTCTCGCGTTTGCATATGTCACCATGGCGACCAAGGCTCTTGTTCCAAAATTGTTCCGTTTGCTGTCTGAAGGTGCAACACCTGAACTGGGGCTGTTTTGTTCCGCCTGCTGGCCCTGGCCGACAGCTGTGTACTTTAGGGACAGGGAGGGCCCTTGAGCCACACTCTCATCTCACTGCTATTGTTTGCCCAGGTGGGCCAGGACCGCGTCCCTCTCCCCCATCAGGTACCGCCTCACTCCCCTCACTATTTCATCTCCCGGGCAGATTTATAATTGCTCATGGCCTTTATTGTGTCCCCTGAGTGATCAAAGCTGTTGCCCCAACCTCCGCAGATTTGAAATGCAAACAGAGGTCGACGTGGAGAAGCTCCCTGTCCTGAGTCTATATGAGCACCCCGCCACCACTACCACTGTTTTTTTAGTGTCACCATGGTGACAATGAGGCTTCATGTCAGACACAAAGATGGGAGTTTCAATTGTGTGTGTGTGTGAGAGAGAGAGAGTTAGGAAGAGGGAGAGGTGGCTCTTTTAACATACTGGCCCTGTATACAGTACTGCTGAGGGCACTGAGAAGAACAGCTGAGAAAACAACAGGGAACATTCATTAGTGATCTCTGTCCCTCACCACCTCCCCTTGCTTTGCTTCTTTTTTACATCTTTCCGTTCCTCGTCATCCTCCCCCCTTAACCTCCCTCCCTTTCTCAGATGTCCATCCCTCCCTTCCTTTCTCCATTTCCTTCATCCTGACCTCTGTCCCTCACGCAAATCTGCCTGGCATTTCAATCATCACATCCAGCAGGATGATAGGATCACAAAGCCTCATCCCTCACAGCTGGCCATAAGGGCAGAAAGTTTCAATATATATGCGACAGTGCATGCACGGGCATGTTCGAGGACGCTCCGCAGACCCCTGAGGGCTGGAGATACATTGAATCTCAAATAATAATCTAGCTGAAATAATTGAAATGTGTTCATGCAGAATATGTGGGCTTTCATATACATCGAGTTGTGAAAATATGGAAACTTTCCTTTTTATCAAGAGAAGGTCAGATACTTTATTTTGGGTGTAAGTGTGCAACACCAGCTGATGGAGTCGGCTCAGCTGCTCTCGAAATCAGTCAAAGGCGAGCGTTAGCGCAGGAGTGCAGCAGAATTCAACAGACTCCTTGAACTCGTGTGCACATCTTTGTGCTTGACGCTTCCCTTTGAGTTGTGTGAGCGTGCCGCGGCTCAAATCAATCACGGCTACAGCACCTGTTCTGCAGAAATGCCAGCATCGGTTAAAAAGGCACTCGGTTTGTTTGTCTCTCTGTCCGTGTGTCTGTCACTTTTGTTTGCCTTTTCTTCAGGGGAGCGGGAGGAGGAGAATGGATGACTAAGTGCGTTGAATCATAAATGAGTGACGGAGAGCGCCGGTGCATTGGAAGGGCTCAGTGTGATAGCACCAGCTACCTGTCACATTTCTGGCTCCTCTTTGTTTTCAGCCTACAAACGCTTTTCCTTTCTTCTTCCTCTCTCTTTCCTTCTCTCCCTCTCCAGCTCTGCTAAGTCTTGATTTATGAAAAGGAGCCATTTTGTGGGGCTAATTGCATAAAGCCGGCTGCTGAAGCATCTGAGGACAAGTCATATCATCTCATTTAGATATACTGCAGACAGCTGAAGCGGGGATGACCCCGGACCAGAGCAAATCATTGCTCACAAATGTTGAGCCTATGTGCAACAGATGATGATGACCCTCGTTTTTTTTCTCTCCCCACATGAGCCCGGTTTAAAACGGTTCATTTTACAGGCTCACAGTGACAACAGCAAACGAAAGGAACATACGCAAGCGACTGTGTTTGTGCAACGACACACCTCCCGCCTCCTTTCCCCTTTGTTAAACCGGGTGTGAGGAGTTCTATTTGCATCACAAGGTTCCCGTGGAGCAGAAAGAAGCGCAGACAGACTGAGCGAAGCGAATGCTCTCAGGGTGGCCTTGCACTAATTGCGACCGGGGTGCATTTACTGATTATAGTTAAGTGGTCCAAAATGGTCCCCTGCTCTCTGTTACATTGACACACTCCCTCCCCTGGTGGATGTGGTCAATAGCAGGGCTGTTGAAATGCCTTTCTGCTGAGAGAAGAGAAAACTGGGGTCCAATCCGTCCGCCTGTCTCCGTGCTTCATGTCCAGTCGCTCACAGGAGGGGTCAGGAGGAGGAAGCGCTGATGTAAAATCAGTTCATATCGAGTTGGACAATGGGGTGGGGACGGCTGCAATTGTCATTAGCTTCACATGAATTTGAAAATGAAATACAAATCAGGTTGCATCCACTGTTTGCCTTAAATGTGAACACAGAATAAAACATGAATCAACTTGTTCGCGTTGTCTAGGTGCCGCATCTTATTCTGCGAGAGCTTTCTCAGCTCATGACTATTCAAGTTGCCGGGAGAAACATGCAAGTGTGGTCAAATGGAAATTAATGGCATGCAAAGTGGAATGTAAATGTAGTTGCGGAGAGGGAAATTAAATCCTCGGGAAAGATCCTGCAAGGCTGCACGCCTAGAAGCGACCGGGTCAGTGCTTTGTGTTTCCTCTCCTCCCTGTTGCCTGCGTCGTAACAGGAGGCCCTGCAGTGGGAAAGTGGGCCGGGGGTGATATAACAGACCCTGGATCACACAGGCTTTGATCTCCCTCTGGGTTTTGGAGGATATATGGGATAGTCTTTAGGATCACTGATGAGGAGGTGGAGAGCACACACCCCCTCTAGTGCCGGCTTGCCAGCACATCTCTCTGTTTTACCACACAGAGCATATCTTTAGCCTGGGTGTCAGTTTTTTTCCACCGGCACTGGTTTTCCCTTCGTTCCCAGGCAGAATTATATCACCGTGTGTGGTGCTAAACCTGTTACAGTTGGGGCTCCTGCTTTGCCTGTGGTAATGGTGGATGCATATTTCTTTCTGAAACTAAGTGCAGGACTCAGGCGTCAGAACTCTGGAGCTGCACAAAGAGCTGCTCACACGTTTATTCAAAGTTCAGGGACACTTGACTTAGCCCTGACATGCTGTTGTTGCCATTATTGTGATCACATACATTTATGAGTCTTTACGGCTACAGAGCTGTGATTGTCAGTGGATCTGGGATTTCTCTAAATCAGGGGCTGTAAGGGGCCCACAATTTACACAGGAGCAATTATATGACCAACAGCCCTGCAGTCCCTGATTCAAGGTATTTAGAAGTATTCATTCGAAGTGAGTGGTTTATTTAAAGTGACAGAACAAGGGTACATCAGGGTCCTATCAGAGTTCAGCTGGGCCTGCCCCAGCCTGTCACCCGTGTGTTAAAATGTATTCAAATTCAAATGTCCATCCAAATCACAACGAAATTTGACACTGCACTTCTTTGGGCCTTTAAACAGTCTCTCTCTCTCTCTCTCTCTCTCTCTCTGTCTCCCTCTCTCTCTCTTAAGGAGTTGTTTCCTTGCTAATGTTTTTCTCAGAGGGGGTTTGAGTCTTACAGCAGGTCCAGTGTTTTTACATAACCTTTCACACAGTGATGTAATCCCGTCTCTCCCTGAGTTCTGCTGTGAGGAACACTGTGCCGTGACTTGTGTCATAACCTCTCTCATGCTCGGCCCGGTCCTGCTCCAGTATCTGTAATTAACTGATGTCACCACTCTGGATTGCTTGCAAGCGCTGTATCACTGCAGCACTGATTTCCGTAACAAAGCCAGGAATCCTTGAGGACCTGGGGTCTATAAAGGCTGTTATTCACATGGCTTACAGTTATATGAGGCGGAGGTTGGGGGGGGGGTTATTAAAAACAAGGGGAGAAAAAAGCCCTATTACATGGACATGAAGTAATTGGGGTAGAAACATGTATTTTATTATAGGAGCTGGAAGAAATAGCAACATGCCAATGAAAGAGGGAGTGTTTTATGAGTCTGGCTTGCTTACTTAGAGAGATTTGCATGTGTGTGTTGGTTGGGCTTGTTTTAGTTTCCTGGTGGAGACTTAACCCTGAGTACACACCGACACATGGGATCTCTTGTCGCCATGTGGGCAGATATTGTACAGGAACATTATTTAGGGCTGGAATAAAGGCTTTCTTAGTGAAGGGAGTCTGCCCTTTAGTTGCAGTGGTAAAGATAAAGCCCCAGTGTCCCCTAATTGGACAGTGAAATAAGTTTGTGTTTGTCCCTGCAAATGCATAGAGTGGGATAAGGGTTTAGTCATGTGTGACTTATACAACACACAGTCTGTGCTTTTTGGGTCCAAATATTAACAAGCACAGAACAGGCTGTGCTTTGTTTTCTAAAAAATACCCCTATCATAGCTGGGTGGGACTCCCTTTGTTTGTGTACATGGCTCGCTGTTTGCACTTCTGTATGCACATCTGTGTGTACAAGCACAAATAAACATCCAACTGTGCTAGATGATTAGATTTCCAGGGATGGTCAGCGGCTCGCATGACTTAACGCATCCATAGGGGTTGAGCGAAGGCAGACTTTCTGGAAAGCAGACCTGACCTATAAAAGAGTCATATATGCAAACGCTAAATCCAGGCTCGCCTGCGGGAAGACAGGCAGGCAGCATGGTGAGGTGGCAAGACGTACATTACGGATTGACAGATATGAGGGCGGGGTCTGGCTGCAGGCTGATGCAGGGCCTCTGGATGAACATTTAGGTTAGACAGGCTGGGCGGACGTGTCAGACTTGCCACTGCCCTCAGACATAGAACCAACATAGACGCAGCCATCCAGGACACATCACATCGCTCAGGGCTCAATGTCAGTGCTCCTGAGCTCTCCTGACTGGGGCAGGGACTCTGCCTCCCTCCCCCACAGGGGAGGAGATCCAAGGACGTCTCCTTAAGTTTCCATGGTTGCATATCTCAGCTCGATTCAGCCTTGTTTGTTTCGCCCGCAACATGCTCTGCTGCACCGACCCACGTTAATTAACCGCTCGCAGACTTAACCCTTAGGTGGCCAGCGAGGCGGTCGAACCATTCCATGTTCTGGAGTGACATTTAGGCTAAACTGTGATGGGAAATGGGCTTGGTTTGTGTTTCCTGTGTCTCAGGCACCATGTCTGATGATAATGAGGCAGAGAAGGGCCAGAGGAGAGGGGTAGGGTCAATATGCTAATAGTGGGTGTACATTTAGATGCCTCACTCCTGGCGTGGAGTGGTTTGGAGAGATGGGCTATCGTTCTCCACCGCCTTTCCCCTCATTATCCCCCGGCGTCTCTCCATCTCTGTCCTCCCCCATCTCCTGCTTTCTGCTCTCATCCCTCTCCATGCCCTTCATATCTATACTCTCGGCTACCCCCCCCTGCACTTGCTCCCCCACTCTACACCCCAAACACCCCTCTCCCAGAATATGAGATACATTTGTTTTCCTCCGCCAGGCTTCGGGAGTGGGACGCGTGGTGTGCAAAGTGCTGATGTGTTGGTTTCTGGGTAATTATAACATCCCTCGGTCTCCAAGAAAACTCTAAACTAATGTTTAATTTTCCTCTCCGCTCAAAGGAAGCCCTTCTTTGTTATTGCTGTGGCAATTAGCCGAAGCTAAGGCCCAGACATTTCCTGAGATTGTTGTGATTTGCATAGAGAGCGAATCAGAGTGACTATCAGGACCCCGTACCCCTCTCTTCACACTACCATTACAGCCACCCACTCCTCCGCTTCCACCTCTTTTCCCTCCATCCCTTCCCTTCCCTTCCTACATTGAATCTGTGGCCTAGCAACCAGATCTCCAGCCCCAGTGTCTGATACCTCTGTGGCTGATTGACAGGGGAGGAACCGACGAACTGAGGGTCCAATACAATCATTTTACTTCTTTCCATGACAAAAAAAAATGTCAGTGGGTCATGTGTTTCCTCTGCCCGCTCCCTGAGCTTCTAATTAACTGTCTGTTTGTAACCTAGCTGGTGGCGCTCCGCTGAGGACGGTGCTAATGGGTGCTGTTAATTGAAGGTATGAACGGCCGCAGATGCAGACGGCACAGCAGCTAAGCGCACGCCGGCCGCACAAAAGCGCCCAGTGTTTTGAGCGTGGCGCAGCGGCACGGAGGCCTGTGTGTAGTTAATGAGATTATCAGTCACAGAGTAAACAGCTAGATGATGGTGAACGTGCAGGTTTTGGGTCCTGAGGGGAAACCATTAACTAGAAGAGCTGCATCATGGCAGCGACTGTGTTTTCTGTGTGGCCAGATAAGAAATAGATCCCCCCCAACTGTTTAATCTCAAACTGGATGCAGCTGCAGTGTTCTATGAAACTACTGTAACTGAGTCCGAATATATTGCAATCAGCATGAATTTCTTTATCAGCAGTCACTTTGTAAGTGTTATCTGAGTCCCTTTTGAATTTATGGGCTCTAATGTGTTAAACCTAACCTTAATGAATTCCTATGCAACAGCTAATTTCCATAAAAGCCTCCCAGTGTTAAGCTTTAATGTCATTAGAATACCTGAGTGAATTTGCCTTGCCTTATCAACTTGTCTACGCTTACTATAATAGCACCACTGAGCGATATGATATCCACGTTTCCTCCGCTGCTTCTCTCCCGCGCTCTCATCAGATTATTGGCACTGGTATTTTCCCATTTGTGGGTTTTAGCGCTAAGAGCTGTGGCTTCAGGGAGTCTGTTTAGTGCAGACAGAGATAGAAAAGAGGAGCAGAGAAAAAGGAAATGAGAGAACGAGGGGTAGGCAAAGAGCTAATGGTTAGATAGAGGGTAAGCTGCAGGGGCTGTTAAACCTGAGGAGTGGCTAATCCATGAGACGGCTCTCTGTGCTCATCTGTTCTGGACTGGTGTGGCATGGCTGGTGAGTGGCACATCCAGGGGCCCGGCAGTCAGACATAGCCTCCTGATCTATATTTCAAAGCCGAGAGTAAAGAGGAATTCAGTAATGAGCTCCCATCTTCCTTTTGGTAGCGGAGGACTCTTTTTGTGGAACTAATTGAAAGTGGCATGTGGAGCGCCGGGGAGCTCTTTGGGGGCTGCGCCGCGTTTCAAGGGATGTGCAGAGATAAGTCTGCATGCTGCTGTGGCTTTTGTGTCACAGGTCTAAAATAAACAGGTCTCTTAGAGGAGAGTGATGCACTCTACGGCTGCGATTGTGTGGAGCGGCGTTGTGTCTGTGGGGTGTTTTTGCTCCTCGTGCAATTTTGTATGTTTTTGTCAACAACAACCTGTGTCCATTGCAGAAAATACTCCCCCACGCACATTCCGCATTTTCTCGTCTAACACTCCCCTTAATAAATCTGGTTTTCTGTGTCAGCTCATCAGAGAGGTGTGTGTGTGTGTGTGTGTGTGTGTGTGTCAGATGGGCTCACTGAGAGTGGTGGAGGAGCGGCTCTGATTGGAGATAGGCTTTCTCTATTACAGATATGGAAATGGCCTGAGATGCGTGCAGCTCGACTGATATACTGCGTGGCATTTACTGAAATTATGAAACCGAGTCTGGCCTTTACTATTAACACAGACACACACATGCATGAGGCATAATACACACACACATTTCAAGCAATAGCACACACTCCCATTCAGAGACATCACACACCCAGTTGGTGTTTCACTTGTGCCTGGCAGGTGAATGGATTCAACCTTTTAGTTTAACTTCATCTTGTAAAATGTGAATGAGCCAGAGGAGGTAAGGGCAGTACAATATCTCCCCTGGAACAACTTGGACCACTGATGCAGGGGAGACAGAAGGATATGTTCTGCTTTGTGTGTGATGGTGAGCATGCAGAGGGAGGGAGAGAGGGAGAGAGTGAGGGAGGGAGGGAGGCCGTGATGGTGATGGGTGAGAGTCGAGGCACGGAACAACCCAGCTTGGTGCCCAGCTGTGAAGCTGGCCCTGGGGTGTTGTGGGGGGGCTGTGGAATGCAGTTCATGTGAGTCTGGGACAGGGCTGCAGATAGTGAAGGCTTGGGGCCCGCAGCTGTGAGCAGTGATGTCTGTGTGTGTGTGCACGTGCATTCCTACTTGTCCAAAGAAAGAAGCAGACAGTCAGTGGATGCATTTATTTGTTCTTGTCTCTGTGTGTGTGTCAGCTTATGGGCACGTTTGTCACACATGAAATGTTGTTTGCGACCTTCCCTCCGCCGCAGCTGCGGCCCCTGTCCCACAGAAAGGAACAGCATTCGGGCTCATTTCCTGTTTGAAGCATGCTCTTTTTGGCCCCGTGCGGAGACGTCTGGAATGTGAGACGGGACCAGATTACAACGAACTACCTCCCTCAAGGATCGGTCAGTCCGCCACTCAGCTGAGAGCGGCTTTGTTCCGAGCGAGGCTGTCAGGAGCCGATGACAGCTCGCTTTTGTTCTGGAGATTTCCTGTCCTGTCCTGGGCAAAGGGTCGCTTTAAAGTGCGCAGAGGATCCGTAACACCACTCCCCTCTTCCTCCCCTTTTTCCCGCCACTTCAAGTCCCACCGCTTACATTTCCCACCAATTATCAGTGCCCTGTGTGTTGGGGGGGGGGGGCGGGGGGGGTGGGGGGGGGGGGGGGGGGGGGGTGATCTGATTGGCTGTGTCGGGGGTGTCTGGGAGGTCAGAGCTGTGTTCATTTCACACAATGTCCCTTTGGACTCCCTCCAGCAGCATCCTCCCAGCACGCAGAAGAAAACAAGAGGAATTCCTCTGAACGCAGACTTCAGTGCGACACGATTTCCGGCCTAAGAAATCGTAAATGTGTTATGTTTAGCACTGGTTTAAAATTCACATTGACTCCAGCAGGCACCACCAGTGCTGCTGCTGCTGCCGCTCCGCAGTTTGCGCTCATACTGTCTGGATGCCTTTGTTGTGTTTTGTGTGTGTGTGTGTGTGTGTGTGTGTGCGCTCAGTGAAAGGGGATGGTCCTCCCTCTGGGCAAGGTAAGCCTAGACAGGAAAACACCTGGTTAAGGAAGGCAACCATCAGTTATGGATCTGTCACAGGACGTGCATATCTGTGTGGAATGTTTTTATCACACAAGAGCCACGATGACAGCGTTTCATCCGTTCCCTCGTATTTCTTGTCACTGCATCCACGAAGGAGCCAAACAATCTTGACTGTCATTAGTCTCCCGTGAGCAACAGTCTCCGCTCTCAGGTGGCGCTATCAGTTTTTACTTTTTGCTGACACTATCATTCCACATGTAAACATGACCTCTCACCTCGCCTCTAAGTGCTTTTTAAGGATTTGTTTAGCTCTGGGGAGAAAGAGAAACATGAGATTCTTTCCTCTCCTTCATTCTCACCCACATCATCAACTGTTTTCTGGAAGTGCTACATCAACAAATGCTCAACTAACCTCATTATTTTATCCATATATCCTCAAATCAAATAATTCACTGTGGGCTCCGCTGAGTGTTGTCCACTTTATTAGAGGTAATGTCTTCACCCTCTGGGACATTAACCCTCCCGGCTGTCACTTTCCTTTAACATATCCACAACATGCTCTTTGACACTTTGACCCTCCAACCACCCAACACATTTATCTCCTTTTTTTAATCAAACACATATATCTCAGCTCCACATACTATTGCGCTCACCACGTCACAATAGATTTCACTTTTGTCGAAATTTCTGTCGAGATGAAATCCTCATTGTCTGCTGTCTCCCCTGAGTGAGGCCGGTTGAAATATTAATGTTGTTTTGTCCTTAATAATTGAATCTTCAAGTATGGCTACATGAACAGGACAATGCTGTATTGATTGTTGCTGCAGAGTAATTGTTTTGCCTCAGCGTACGACGTATTAAATGCCGTGTGTGTGCCGTCATTGTTTGTCATGGCTGACCATACAGACGCGGGGGTGAGGGGAAATTATCTCTCTGTGTGACAGAGGGAAGGAAACACGGTACAGGGGTATTGTCATTGGGAGGTGATTAACTGGGACTATACATACAAATGACTGCAGGGCACTGTTCCTGGGACAAATTAATTACCTGTCATTGTGACTGGTTGTTTTTGAAGAAGGCTTTTCACATTATCGCCTGCTGAAAGAAACTCGTCCATGCTGTATTTCACCTTGGAAACACAAATGAACAAAGATTAAAAGCTAAACGTCACACGGTGGCTCAGCCCAGGTCTGGGGCAGGACCGTCAATTTATTTATTTATATTGATGTATTTATATTTATATAAGAGGCATGTTTTTTTTTTTTAAAAAAAGGCTCATATCACCACATCCGTGTGAGAACATTTAATAAGCAGTAGCAGTTTCCCAACATAAGCTGTTTTTTTAGGCTTAGGCTTTGAGACACACAACAGCACATCTGTCCCCTCCATGACACCGGTTTGTCTTTTGCAAGTGTGATGATGACACGAGAAACTGCAACCCTCTATCTAAGAAAAAAAAAACAACATCACACAACCAAGCTCTCCGTCTCCTTTCATTTATGGTGGAAAAAGGAGACTGGGGTGTTTTGTCCAAACTCCTCCATAAAGCCTTAATAATCCTGCTGTTGTTTCTCTACGTGATGACATTTCTCATTCATGTCAGTGGGAGAATGCAGCGTGACAAACAGCGTTTAGAGTGTCTGACGGCAGGGCGAGTGACTCATGACCAGCGCACGGGCTTCACCTTCACACAGGGCACTGTTAAAGTCAGCGAGACTCTAAACAATTTTGTATTTGTATTTAGTTGATATGATGATGTCATTATGTTTTGTTTTTGACTGTAACTCATGACTGGACCGATGTGGCAGACAAATGAATCAGACGAACATGTTTGGATTCATTTCTGGATCCTGCTTCAGTAGTTTTTACTGTTACTGTTGCAAAGAATTGTGGGTGGGCATTTCCTCCTTTCCTTTCATAAAGGATGGTCTGATGACTGAAGGAGACAAGTTAGGAAGCATTGAAGCTCCTGCCTTTTTTTTCAAGCAGCTCTTATTATGGTGGAGCTGAAATGCGTCCGGGTCCTCTCACTCAGTCTCCGAAGCAAAATAAATACAATTCGAATGCATCCCCTGTGTGGTCAGGGTATTTTACATTATGGGGACCCTATGTCTGTTTACACAGCAACATTATGGGGACTCGTTTTTCTTATGGGCCGGAAAGCAAATCGCCCAAACATAAATCCTCATTCCTTAATGTGAAGTCATGTTTTAAGGTTAGGGTAGGTTATGTTTAGGCAAGGTTCAGGTTACAGTCAGAAAAATACTAAAAAAAAAATGTGGTTGAGTTTAGAATAAATCTCCTGGGAATTAATACACAGATGCAAATTGATGGTCTTTGTCATGGAGTCAGGTTTAGGTTACAATTATCAATTCCATGTCCTCTAAATTCATGGCGACATGTTAAGATCTCTGGATCAGCCTCAGTCATCTATTTCTCTAAGTAAGTAATACCCACACAGACATACACAACAGACAGACAGACAGACAAGCAGACAGAGAGAAGCCTGGGGAATCACAACCAGGAGGTCTCCCCCCCTTGTAAAATTTAAGAGAACAACGGGGAGCTGCTCTATAGGTCCTGTGTGAGGTTTGGTTACAGCTCTCTGTGGCCTTGTAGCTTGTTGTGAGGCAGCGCAGCCTTGGGCAACGAGGATTCATGTCACACACAGCAGAATTTGATTAGACAGGAGATGGTATTACTGCCCCGACTGGGTGGGAGGAAGGAAGAGGGTAGTCAAACAAGGGATAGTGATGGAGAGAGGGAGCAGTGTGGGGGGGGGGGGGGTTAGGGGGGGGGGGGGGGGGGGGGGGTTAGTGCCTGTACTGTACGCCAGTACATGCTGGGGTGGGGCTAAGTAGCAGCGGGGATCTCAGTCTGCCCTGCAAATGTCTCCCCCATGTGCTCTTTCGCTTGCCCCAGAAATGAGGAACTAGTCAACCAGAGCAGCATTTATGATTGAAACTGTGTATGCACATGTGTATTGTGTATTGTGTGTGTGTGTGTGTATTGAGTGGCAGGGAGACGTATGTCATTACGGTGGTCGGACGGCGCCCCCACGGCTCCTAGCTGTATATTCTCAGGCGCTGTATTTCAAATGGATCTTTGGTGTCTGTTGTTTTGCCACATATCCAGTACATACGGCTCTGCTCGGTTACCACATTCCCCCCCCCCCCCCACCTGATCCCAGCCTCTGTCACCTGAAATCGACAGAATGGGATGTATCGATGCAGTTTCTTGCTCAGGACTTTATCGGACTAAAGCAATAGCCGGAGGAAACTAGAGAGTAAACTGACAATAATGACAAACAGCCAGGCGGAATAAAGGACACAGCACATATAAGGAAGACAGGCAGATACCTAAGATGGCAGATGTTATTGGGATACTTGCATTACTGCCATCCTAATCTTCTCAGCTTAAAAGATGTATTCCAATGCTATGATGGTCTGTCCTGGACTTTGGCTGCCCCGATAAAGTGTCTGGCTTTTGTTTTTTTTAGTTTGATTGTCAGTCTCTGATGGAGGTTTAAAGCATAGCTCACTGAATCCCTCATACACTCTAATTTGCCCAAGTGATCAAAGCTTTGGGTTTCAGCATCCCTCTGTCACGAGCAGACACAATCTCCTCTGCCTGACTGACCGCCTGCGCCCATCTGCACAGTGTGTGCAGACGCTGCCTCCCTGTCTGTTTTCGTAAACGTCTCAGCCGCGTTGATGGGCTTGCCAGCTAGTTAAGCTGGTTGACTGAGCGACTGCATGTTAGAATGATTTATCGTCTGTCTGCATTTCTGCCTTTAGTTTGGCTTCACCCACCCTTAGCTAGTTTTCTGTTTGACCCACATATTTCCCCTGGGCCTGTTGAGAGAGGAGAGTGACTAACACAGTATGAGGTTACGATGGCATCATTCTGAAAAGGTTTGCCGCAGCGATTTCATACTTTCCAAGAAACTTGTGACTTTTCATGTAAGATCTAGTTTTTACTGCCTGTATTAATCACCCATGTTCGAGTTAGTATTTTTAGAGATTCTGCTGAAGTCTGCCTGGTCAGACTTGAGCAGCACATGCCCCAGGGTCGGGTCTAAGTCTGGCCAGTGGCTGGTAAACTGGCCTAAAACTGTCTGGCTGTCAGTCCACCACCCTAATAGGGCTGGAAAGACTGGAGGCTCCCTCTTGGCGTCCCCCTCTTCTATTCAGGCTGCCGTTGTGCAGAGAGTGTCACTGAATTGCAGATACCCGTCATTCAATGATTGCAAATCCTTCCCGGCACTCGTTCCTTCGAGAGGAGAGCCAGAAGATCCCTAATGTGTCTACGTAGCTGGGTGGGTGTTGATCAAGGAGGGCAGCCGTCTTCCATTGCCCATCCCTCCCCTATCTGTCTTTCCCTCACTCATTTAATTTCTGTGGTTGCTCCCTCTTTTCCCTCCACCGTTGTCTAAGATGGTCTATCCCTTTGACCCTTGAATCAAGCGCTGGGGGTTGGGGGTACAGAGGGTAGTGCAGGGGAGCTGGGGAAATTCTGTTGGTTGCAGGTGGAAATGTGATGTGTCCCAGATAATATCAGCCGCATGCTGAATAATAATAATAACCACAGGAAAGAGGTACTTACCAACCGTGAGCAATGGAGTCCTGCACACATGAGCAACTGAGCTACACTTGAGCTGCATGGTCATTGTTTGTTTTTTTTTAGATGTTAGCATTGCTAATGGAAGCCTTTGCGAGCAAAGGAAGGAGAAAAAGAGAGAGTGGGAAAAAGAACCAAACTGTCCAAGGGGCCGGCGGCAAGAGAAATTCACCATGGCAGCAAATGTATTGCCAGGGCAGTAAAGTGTGTGTTTGATGTTCTGTTACCCAACAGTAAATCTGATACGTTATCTAACGCCGCTGTGAACACAGTCATTTGAAAAACAGCCTGTGTGTAATGACATAAGGTGATGCCATGTGAGAATGTGTGTATCCTGTAAGCTAATATTGATTGTGCTGTGCAGCAACAGCAGGACGCCATGTGCCATGTATGTCACAGTGTCGAGGGTGGCTCGCTGCCCACTGACATTATATAAAAGGCCTGAGAGAGGGTAGCAGGGTTAAATGTGATATAGTGAGACTGACAGAGGGAACAGTGTGCATCTCTGAAGGTACAAATGCAATGTTCTGTACATTCTCAGAGCTGAACTGCATTTGAGCTCACGTTGAATCAGCGTGACCACCATCGACTGTATAGAGGAGTGAGATAAAAGTTCTCCTATGGTAAAGCCAAAGCATCTCAGTGGCCCGCTGGTGGTTATCAGGTTATTTTCTCCGTGTTAGTGGATGGGACCGCATCATTATCAAACATATCTATGTGCAAGTTATTTTTTTCCATTACGTTTGGCTTTTCATTATTATTTCAGCAGACCTCAATACTATGACTTGACCACCACATTGCTGCAAAGGACATTTTTGGCAGTGGAGGACAGAAGTGGCGACTCGAGACTGGATAGACAATACCGAAAACCGAATGTAGAAATTATGTTTGGGTTTGGTCCCATTGACAGAGCAATCACGTTTATTCTTTATTCTGCCTCTGTTATCGGTAATTAGTCAGGGCTACAAAAAAAAACTGCCTGTCAGGTTGAGATAGTAAACTGTGACCCGTGCCTCGCTCTAATGTCTATATAAACTGTTTATGGTACACACACATCAGGCATCCCAAATTTCATGTAAGTCAGTGGCTGGAGTCCGCAGCGCATTCCCGGTGCGTTTCTCTTAGAGAGAGAAAAAAGAGAGAGGGATGCCTGTTTTTGGGACCTTCAGCTATCATGTCACTCCAGCTTAGCAAGCGAGTCAACATTTCTCAAGGACTCTGAAAAAGTTTGATTTGTCCAGACTCCCCCCACCCGTTCCCACTCCTGGAACACTCAAGCTCTAAATTTAAATGATCTTATGATTGTGGTATCTTGTGCCTGGTACATGTGCTGTGCGACAAAACAAGACAAGGTGGGGGGTTTACACGGTGTGTGCGTGTGCATGTGTGTGTGTGTGTCTGTGTGTGTGTGTGTGTGTGTGTGTGTGTGTGTGTGTCCTATGTTGGGTTTGGTTTCTGCGAGCCACAGGTGCACTGCAGGGGACGTAACTCCAAACATTGATTTCACAGTCACCGACCACCATGCAATATATCTAGAAAAGTGTTTCTTTATGGTGCATCTTCAAAGAGGCTGTGGAGGAACCTTTGAGGGAATGAATATGTAGATGAAATACCCCAGGGGGGGAAGGGAGTCATTCACGGCACCAACCTGAGCCTCTTACATTTGCAAGGGCAAAGCGTGGGATGGAGAGAGCGGAAGAGGCGAGGAGATGGGAGGAAAAGGAAAAAAGTTAATGGCAGGCCCTTTTTCTCATGAAGTGCTTTTTCCTGTTCACAGCGGACAGCTATCTCTCTCCCCAGCCAGGGCTTTCAATAGCCAGTATAAGATCTTAGTTACCTCCAGTATTCATGCTGCTCTTTGCTTATAACTGCCTGCTGGCCTATTGAATAATACATAGTGTAATACACACACAGGGACCAATGATGAAGTCTTTTAAATGGAGTAGTTATGTGTGTGTGTGGTCGAGGTAGATCTCATGTTGTGTGGACCTAAATGTCTTTACACGCTCACATCATGGAGACTTGTCTTCTGTATGGGGACGCTGTCCTGATAAATGATGGGGACAAAGGCCATAATGTAAATCGTTTAAATTTCAAGGTGAAGTTATGGTCAAGATTAGAGTGAGGCCTGTGGTAATTATGGTTAAGGTTACATCAAGTCTCGGCAGAATTATTGCAAGTAAAGAGATACTTACCGTGTGAGTGTCTATGTGAATGTGCACATGCTGAGGGCTTCCAGGGATCCATCAGTGTCCCGTCTGGAGCTGAGCTAAGGGAAGGTCAGCCTGATAGATACATCCTGACATGCACACAGCCTGTGATGTCAGCTGGGTGCGTGTCTCTGCGAGTGCGTCTGCATGTGTGTTTATACGTGTGGGCTGGCAGGCCAGCCAAGTGTGGGCACGGTTCAACAGAGCAGAGGACGGATAGCCGAGCAGGGAGGGGAGAGCGCTATATAGCCTGGCCTCTGCGCCCTAGTTTTGGCGGTTTCAAAGGGGTTTTGCTGGCACAGGGGTCGCAAGGAGGGGGTAGGTTTCAAAGCAGGGTGAGGTGTAGGGGCTGGCCGAGCTGGCAGAGGGGGCGGGTGAAGGCACTGAGGTGTGGGCTGGGATGGCAGAAGAAAGGCCCCATTCATGAGCCGTGCCATCTCTGGCTCCCAAGGGGACCGGGGCTCATCAATGACCAGGCCAGCTGGGAGGATCTCAGTATGCAGACACTCTCCCTCTCCGTCACAACCTCCCTCTTTCTTTTGTCAAGGGCCAGTGCTGTCAGAGCTTCTAGCCCGAACACTAAGGTGTCTTTTGCAGTTGGATTCCCACTGAAATCCAGAAAGAAGATCCGTTGGCCCGTCATTGTTTTGCTCAACACGTTTGCTGTATGTCAATCTATGGCGCACAGCAAGACACTGACCTCCACCCTCCGAGAGGTGGTGCGTGTGGTGGCCATGACAGCTGGAGGTGGGTTGGATGTGGTGCATCTTAAAGGGTGATATACTGCCAGTGTCTACTGTATGTTGCACGCTCAGATGGTTCATTCAAGTACCTCAATTCTTGAGCTTACCCGATTATAACTGAAGTTTTTGAGGCAAAATAATGAGGAAAAAATGAAGTCCATATTTTGTATCTTTGTATACTGAGGCACTTTGGTCAAGTCTTTGTGTCCCAGATGTATATCGTACGCTGAGTGAGGAAGGATTAATGACATATCGGCATGAATTGTCAGTCTCTTGTGCTCTGCTACTTAAGGAAGGAAAGGGGGACAGGAAAGGAGTGAGGTTTTTGAGCTGTGCAGATGTGTGTGCTGTTTATCACTGCCAGTGAAAGGCCTGCATCAGCAGCAGCTGTGGGGCGCTTTGCATGCATTGGTAGCGGTGTGCTGGTAGGGGTACATTTGCATTTGTGGTTTCATATCATGAGCAACGATGTTACTCCCTCTTTCTTCTTCCCTACCTTCCGTCTCTCTCTCTCTCCCTCTCTCTCTCTCTCTCTCTCTCTCTCTCTTTCTAACTCACCCCCCCAACTCGTCCCTCCCTTCTGTCTGTCGCTACACTGGAGGAGCCCTCGGTGAGATGCAGAGGAGCCATGAGAAAAGCTAAAGTAGAGCACTGGAACATAATACAGGAAGGTTCAGGCAGAGATGGATCCAAGCATAACATCAACACCAGCAAATCTCTCCATCGCAAAGTACATGTGGTTGCAGACGCACATGCATAAACTGTGCACAAATTATAAACAGCTGGTGCACTAATTGTGTTCTAATGAAAGTAGGTTTTGCTGATGTTGGCTGTTATAAAAACATCCTTTATACGACATCCATCTGCATCAAGCTGCACTTTGGCTTTTCTTTTATTTCAATAATTCATGTTCGAAGTTGTCTGGGTTAAAAAAAGAAAGCTGGAGGTCCTGTGGTCGGCATGTGTCCGTTGGAATTGCGGTGATCTAGCAGCTTTCATTTCCACAATGCATTTAGATGGGGAGAAGTTTCCTCGCAGCTGAGTCAGAAAGTAACCTCATGTTGTGTGTTTTTTGCAACCCGCAATGACTCATACATATTTTTGGGTTTCTTAAACTTAAATAAGGTTTTGTAGATCTCACAGTCTTATGCAAATCAGAATGAAATGCAAATCCTTTTTTTTTAAATAAGAATGTGTGATTCTGTTGCAGTTGTTAAGATGCACTGCAGGACTGCAGTCGTGTTGGAGTCATTATATCCTGCAGATATCACTTGCTGTGATGGTGATGTCACACTGCTGTTTGTTTCTGTTATCAACTTCTGCACAGACAGTGTGATAAGAAAAGAGTTGAAGCACACAAACAATAATGTTTGTGTATAAATAGAACATAATCCTCACTAACTAAGTAACTAATTCACACATTGTTCAGTGTTAAGTGGGGGGGGAGTGCAATGTGAAAGTGATCTGACTTCAGTTTCTGAAAATGATCTGGTTAAGTGTGTGTGAAGCATAAGGTATAAATTCCACCACTGAGCTCACGTGTCAGTGCTGGCGTTGGCCCTTATCAACAGGAGCTCTTGAATCTAGTTGCGTTTCCAAGTTGATATCTTCAATATCTCATTGTGCACGTGTTTGGCATATGCCCTAAACGTGGCCTCTTACACAAGGTGAAGTCTGTGGACATAATCCTGCTCTTACATTTGTCTCTCCAAATGGTTTCAGGACCTTATCTAGACTCATCATGTGTCTGAAAGCAGCAGGTCACAGTCACACTGTGAACGAAATGCTGAAAGACTACATTTCAGCGTATCCTTGTGTTGGTGTACCTGTTGTTCCCACATGCTAGCAGGCAGTATATGCTGACTCTGTTTCTCCTGTTATTCATCTCCCCTGTTCCCTTCCTTCAGCAGCCCTCGCTGCTCCCTCTGCTATCACCTCCTAGCAGGCTCCTTAATGCTTCTTTGGCAGACCCATGATAGACGTTGCGGTTCATTGTGTGCAAAGGTTTCTTTGTAGTGGTGGTGCCCTGAGATACTGTTGCTAGAGTGTCGTCTTGGTGTCTGTTCCCCGGCTGCCCTTGAGACCCCAATAACCACCTTCTGTGACAGGCGCTCCCTGGCATTTGCTTTATTTCTGTCTCTGCCCTCTCTTGAACCCTGTCTCTTGGTCTCCTCCTCTGGTTTTTATTTCCCCTAATCGTCTCTCCTGTTGCCACCTTCTGCTTCTATATGTCAGCCATACCTCAGTGAAGAAGGAACCGACCAACTGCAGTCAATCTGGGAATAGGGGGGGTCTGGGCCTACAGTTAGAAATGCTTTTAAATGCTGAGGTGTGATTATCCATTCATTCTCCTCCAAACCCTCCAGCTGCCCTCAGACCACCCATCGCCCCCTGTAGGCCACCCTCCCTGCAGTTTTCCTCATCGTCTGTTTCCCTGGTACCTAAAATTCTAGCAGGCCCAAAGCAAGGCCCCCCTTGTGTGCTTGCCTTGTAACCATGGTGACAGTATCAGCATCTTGAACTCGGCTGAGAAACTTTCCAAGATCGGTCCTAAGCTCCAGTGATCGGTGTGTCATGCTGTTAATATGTAATTAACTGATATAGGAGGATTTTACTTTTATCAATCCAGTCTCGATTGAAGTCAGAGATAGAACAAGAGCTTTGCTCGTTTCACTTAGCCGGAGAATTTCGTTTATGGAGGAAAAGTGAGTGGCTACATTTCAGCAGGAATTTAAAGTCCACTCTGCAGTGATGACGTCTTTTTGAGAGCGATTTGGATTGTAAGTGAACGGTTGTTGTGTTCTGGGGTATTTTAAATCCCTTCAGAGAAACGAGAGGTGTGTGAGTCTTTCTGACAGGACATAAAATGTGTTGAATGAAATTTGGGAATTGTCGGAAACGGCAGTGCTGCTCAAATAACTGAAACAACGTTTCCTCTTTTTCATCAAATCACAGACATTAAGCTCTTACCATTGAAGGGGCCTAATGTGGTGTATCACTGCGTGTGTGTGTGTGTGTGTGTGTGTGTCTGGGAATCAAGCAGAGACATTATTACCTCAAACACAGCCTATTAAAAGCCCAGATGAAGCTCATTGCATGCTCAAGAGAATATTTATGTTGGTTTTACTTTTCAGAGCATAATTGCTTCCACATTGCTTTGAGGCTGTGGCTCGTGAAACACAGTAAACATACATTTCAACATACAACGGTCACTATGGTTCACTACCTGAGATGGGCATTGTTCATTGGAGCTCTTGCATGGTGTTCAACAGCATTTAAACAGAGATCCCTGTATGTTGCTGTTCAGGAAACCCCTCATTATTCCAGCTTGGCTTTGATGAAGAGAGCGATCATAAGGCTGCCTTATGTGTGACTTCGAAATCAGAGAATCAGAGGCTTCAGAGGTTTGTGTCTCTCCCGCCACGGAGACTATGATTGTGTGTTGGCAGCTTTAAACAGCAGAATAAAGGGACAATATCCCCGCCTTGAACAGGCTTTATAAAAAGGGCTAATCGTTTTTTCTGCAAAGTGCCACCTCTGAAACTGCCGACATGAGAGCCTTCAGAGGCAGCAAATTAATTCAGTCGTTTGTTTTGCCGCAGAGCTGTGGTTTGTGCACAGAAAAAAATAAATGCACCTAATTTGTTTGTGTGTGTTTGTGTGATTACACCGTCTTGGCTCTGGGAATGTGGCTCTCTCATATTCAGAAGAGATAAGTTCCTCCTCTGACCGCACTCCACTGGGCTGCTCTCCGTGAGTTTACAGGAAGTGTAAAAAGAAGCATGTCACGTTAGATTTGTCAGTCAACGCAGAGTCTGATTTCAACGGCAGCTCATTTCACTTTTGGACTAAACAACGCTGCCTTGATTTCTCCGTCCACAGGGCTCCAGAGATCATCCTGGGTCTGCCATTCTGCGAGGCCATCGACATGTGGTCCCTGGGCTGTGTGATAGCTGAGCTCTTCCTGGGATGGCCCCTCTACCCCGGAGCCTCGGAGTACGATCAGGTAACACACGGTTGCCGTCTCCCGGCCCCTGAGCAACTCATGATTGTGTACGTTGGGGTTCCAGCCATACCGAAGAATCTGGGCTGCGGGGCCATTATGTTTACGCGTGTGTTTTCTCTCTCAGTGAATGTGCCCTAGTGAGGCTGGGCTGCTTCCCTAATCCCCCTGACAGCGCCTGATGATTCTTGCGCAGCCTCCCTGTTTATCTGAACAGATGCCACAGCGCCACTTGTCCAATTAGCGCAGCCCCTGTGCTCCAGAGCAAGACATTGTCGTGTTCCCCACTCTCTATCAGTCAGACGAGGCTCAGTGGGAAAACCGTCAGCGAGTTGTGCTCCATCACTGAACAAGCTTGTCTAAGTTGTTTTTTTTTTTTTTCACGGTTTTGAAAACTTAGCAAAGTGTCTCATTTGCAAGTCTCAAATCAATCTTCGACTCTTGAGCGGAGGTCATGTTTGGGTGCTGTGCATATTTCCGCCAGATAAGTTTGGATTAGTTAATGTCAGCCCAGATTTTCAAACTGCCAAAAGAACATCCTTCTTAAAGTTTTAGCCTTTCTGTGGAGGGAAATATTCACAGTTCTCTCCAATGAAATGCAAAATATGGTTCAATCATGCATGTGATGTAACTGCATTTTTCATCGTCTGTCTTGCAGATCCGGTACATCTCCCAGACACAGGGTCTGCCGGCAGAGTATCTGCTGAGTGCAGGGACAAAGACCACCAGGTTCTTCAACAGAGACCCCGACTCTACTTATCCTCTCTGGAGACTTAAGGTACAGCCGGAACGACACAGATGCATCCGCACCGCACACACGCCCACCAGAAAAACTCCAAGTACATCTTCTACACCTGCACTGCAAGCCATTATTTTTTATTTTAAATTAGTGTGTGTGTGTGTGTGTGTGTGTGTGTGTATAGAAATTATATATATATATACACACACATTTTTTATATGTATATACATTCATATAAAGAAGTTCAAAAGCTCATGTTAATATTCCAGAAACTATGGACACACCATGTGAGCCACAGACAGACCTATTTCTGGACATAAACAAAGTGAGAGGATAATCAGAGCTAAAATGGTTCTGTGCGAGAGGATTTGGCAAATGGAAACCCAGGCTGGTGAATCCAGCTCAGAGTCTTTTCTTACCCCCTGCCACCGTCCCTTTATGTAGGCCACCCAGTGAGAAGGTCTTTTTCCCCCTGATTAACCAAAACTTTGTGTATCAAGTTCTCGATAGTGTCAAATAGCGAACGCTGATTCATCTCTGCAGGGTCTGAGGATGTTTTCTGCCCAGGACTGATCTCTGCTGAAAAAGTTTACATACATAAGAGCCAGTGTCTTATGAAGCCCACGAACATACCACACTGACATCAGCGGTGAAATGAAAAAACATTGTGTGCATAGCGTACATTCTTTCAAGTCTGCTGCCCACAGGCTTTTAGCAGGTGTCAGGTAAATCTTGCTCAACATTTTCACAGTTTGCTTAATTTCAAAAGCTTGATGGAAACTAAGACATGTGGCCTTCCAGGACCTTTAAAGAACACATTGTTGGCCATTCAAAGTTTTGAAGTCGCTAAGTTCCTTCAAGTCTTCAGCATTTATCACCTGGTTTTTTTTAACTTTTATCAGTTGATTAAATTTGTTGAAGATGTGTTAATTGCCTTCGCTGTTCAGTTGAGGACTTTGATAATTGCCGCAATCACGTCTTTGAAAAGCAGTGCAATGATTCATGGGTAATGTTTTCGGAAACCTTACTCATGGTACACAAAGGATAATACATTTTTCTATTATATAATGCTTAAAACTAGTCAAATCACATATTTTAAAATGCATTATTTAGAAATCAATAATAATGAGAAACCAATCAACCGTGATAATGACTTTGAACTCACCAGTGATGAAGCTGATTTTCAGGTGGAAAGTCAAACACCGCGGCTCGGCCTGACCACTTTTTATCTCAAGAGTGATTGCTCAGCTTCACTTTGACCTTGCCATGTGTTTCCATGCAACAGAAGCTGCACTGCTTCACTGACTGTAATTAAAAATATCATGTGTTCAATCAGGAGGTTTCTAAAGTCGACCTAGATTTGTTTTGTCTAAATCTTCATCCAACCTTTGACAGAGAAGGATCACAAAGTGTTCACTCCTTTTCATTCTCATATATTTTATGTAAACGCCTGGCCCAGTGAGCTTGTGCAAAACGATTTTTGTGACGCGCAGCGTGCGCTTGCACTGTACGTCGCCTCGGCTTCATGTGATGCTCTGTGGGCCGCCACGTGCGGCCTCTCCGCCTTCCCTGGCTGTTAGATGAGTGTTTGTGCGCTACCCCAGGGTTGCTCAGAGGGCGAGCCGAGTCCTGCTGCACATCAACAAGAGGCCGTAATGAGCCAAATGTAAATAGTACGTTTCCAGAGGGGAAGTGTGACGAGATTGGGGATGAACATCTGCTTCTTGTCTCCCACAGACTCAAGAGGACCATGAGGGCGAAACAGGGATCAAGTCCAAAGAGGCCCGAAAGTACATCTTCAACTGTTTGGACGATATGGCGCAGGTATGCTGTTAGCAGTCTCACAAGGCTTGACTCATTCCTTTCCGACGAAAAAATATGTTCAGGTTTTTTTTTTGCCATTCTCTTCAATCACATCCGCCTGTCTCGCATTTGACGCTTCCTCTGACGGGGCTGCTCAGATCTCAGGCCAGTTTGATCCATCACACCCCGAGAATTATCCATCAAATATTTGAAGTCCTTTTAAAATATTTATCCTTTTCAAGGCTTCAGCTCCAGATGCCGTGTAGCTCCGCTCCGCTGCGATGCTGAGTTTTACAGAGTGAAATAAAAGCAGCTGTTCACCAAAAACCGTCCTCGGGTCTGCCTGTGTTCTTCATTCGACTTAACCGCGATCTAATAAGTCACAGGCGGACATTTGAGCCGAACATGTGGTGAGGCTGGTTAGCTTGTTTGATAAGTGCAGTTTGCTCTCTTATTCAAGCAGGGATGAGTGTTGTGGCTTCGTCTTCACTTTGTACATCTGCAGCGCATGTCAGCATGTTGAGGGCAGGGGTTCAAATGCTCTCTCTCTCTCACACACACACACACACACACACAGGAAGAACATACGTGCACACATTCCGACCAGCTCTGTGGGACCCGCACCACGCTGTGTGTGCATGACTCAGCTGGTTATGGCCCTTCTTCACGCAGCCCGGCCCGTCACCTGTCTGAATCAGTTAAATAGATCTTACATAACCCCAGGAAGAGCCTTATATGGCTGACGTCTATATGGAGAAGTGTCGTCACTGAACTCGGCTTCATCTAATGTCACTTTCCTCTGTGACTCAGTGGGAACCCGTCTCTCCGCGGTGGGGAAGTTCACATGCAGCCATGACATTTTGATACGACGTGCCTGACAGTGAGATGATAGTGAGTGTTGTTTTGTTCGCCCTCGCTCGGCCAAATACTGGTTCTGCTGGCGGATATGGCAGCGGTGATGGAAAATTACAATGTTTTCCCAGGCCCCTTTGGATTTCTTGACAGTCTCTTGTTGTCATTGAGCTCCTCGGCCCTGCCTCCAAAAATGACTAGCCGAGAGATAAGCGTTAAGCAGGTGACTTGTTTCTTTTAGCATTTGGTCATCCTGGTGTAAAGCCAGCAGCAGCCTCTATCTGAAGCTGTCTCTGTGGATATGCAACACACAAAACTACTAAGTTATGGAGACAATTATGGTTGTCCAGTAGCGCCCAGGGCCGCTGTCATGCCTGTCTGGAATAACATGCTGTTGGCCGGGACAGGAAACTGCCAGGGTTTGTTGAATTTACAGTCAGCGTACACACACACACACACACTCTCACAGAGGGTTTAATGAAACCAACCTGCGCTGGTATGATATCCCCTAGGTCATCTCTGTCTCCGACGCTTCAAGCTCTGTGTCCCATCTTCCTCTCACTGTTGTGGCCAGACAAGGCTTACAACAAAAACACAGAGGAGCTACAGCGGAGCAGCACAGGCTTAATGTGGGAGAAAAGTGCCTGTTTTGCCCCCATCTCACTGTGCTGACCGGATAAACAAGTCAGCCTTGTGGACATCTGTCTCCGCGTGTATAATGGATGATCTAGCTGAAGGCCCTGCAAGACAGAAGGGGCTAGGTGCCAGAAAGAGATAATGAACCTCATTTCAGTCGTGGGAAATGTGGACAGGCTTTAGTCATGAGTTTAATTTGAGCGAATCAGACACCGATGTAAAGCAAATTCAGGACCATGATAGAAGCCCGATGTCAACTCGAGACCAACTGGAAGCTCTGGGAAACAGACTCACTTTCATCTGCAAGCCCTCAATGTCTCTGCTGACAGGAGTGAAGCCGTGGCATGCTCCTCACCTAGTAATGCAGCCTTTCCGTTCTTCTCCTCCTCCTGCTGGGGAAATATAGTCTGCATAGATGGATCAGTGCATGGTGTTGTGCAGGTAGATGGATCAGTGCATGGTGGGGGGGGGGGGGGGGGGGGGGGGGCATCTTGCACACCGAGCTCTGCATCTCCTGAGGTGCAGCCCGATCTGTCCCACTGCTCGACATCTGCCGTCCCTGCCCTCGCTCGGCTGTAAACAGCAGTTGACATGCAAGACACGCACGGCTGACCATGTTAGCCGAAACCCCCGTGTTTATAGGGACCCTTTTCATTTAGGTTTGGAAATGTGAGACGTTGCCTCTCTGTTAACGGAGCATGAAGATGTAGCTCCTCCAGTAAATTCAAATGCTTTAATTAAATCAATGACAGCGAGCTCCCTTTTCACTATTTTTGTTATCTTGTTTACGCTGGCACACCTTCGGCCAGCTCTTTGCATGTGCCACCAAACTGCATATGTACATTTCCCAAAGTCATCTCTTCCACTGGCAGAGGACAATGTGATTATTTCTCACCTCATTCCGGAGATTATTCCTTTATCGCTAGCAGAGAGGAATGGTTACAGAGCCCGAATAACCTGCTAGGAGAAAGAAAATTTAATCAGATTTGCAGCGTTGACTGGCAGCACATCTGATAGCCCCTGGAGCAGGCCTACAGATAAGCGCTGTGTCCTTATGAAAAACAGGCCTGCTACCTCTGCATGGCAGTCACAATAAACAAGGCTGCCTGCTTGTTGCCGCTGTCCCTGTCGCCGTCCTTGCATTGCTTGACAATCCGCTCGTTCGCTAAAACCCAGACAGGCCATATCATGACCTTGTCCTGCTTCCCTCATTACATGCATTCCTTCACAAACCTAAAAGCAAACCCACAACCCAGAATTAGCACCCTGCTAGCTATGTACTTTTGCCTTAAAGCAAATATGTGCTTCTCTCCCTCGTATTTATCCCCAGCCCAAGCTGCAGTGTTTAATTGAAATGAAGCAACATGATATTCCACATCGGCTTCCCAGCGCTGCCTCAGATCATATTTTGGCTAAGTTGTCTTATGTCAGCTCTTTCACAGGCACTGAGGAAATTGTGTCCTGCGTGAAAGGCCTCTTTTACGACACGCTAATGGCAGCATTTATTGGCTTCGTGTTTTTTGTTTGTTTTCACATCTTTGGAAATGGATAAAAATCTCAGCGAAGGCGCCAGGAGATATTTCAAGCGGCGCTATGAATACCAGTGCAAATGTTTATAATGTCACTAAGGTGCAAGGTTATCACTGGGCCCTGTAGCACACAAACTGACACCCTAACTGATGAGGCCTTGTGAGTATTAATAGGTCTCTCTATGGGAACGAGTTGCAGGAGAGATTTTTCTCTGGCGTCCGTGCAAACATCAGAGACCTTGGAAGTACTCAGTCAGCCGCTTGAAATCCTGTGTTTGTGTGTCTGTCCCGTGCATTCAGGTGAACATGACATCCGATCTGGAGGGGAGCGACATGCTGGCGGAGAAGGCCGACCGGAGGGAGTTCATCGACTTGTTAACCAAGATGCTGACCATCGACGCAGACAAGAGGATCACCCCCATCGAAACGCTCAACCACCCCTTTGTCACGATGTCACACCTCCTCGATTTCCCACACAGCACGCAGTACGAGCTCTTGTTTTCATAATTATCTTCTTGAACAGCGTGGCGGTATCTGTCCAAAGCCTCACCACCCCCCACTCTCTCTTTCTCTCTCTCCGTGCAGTGTGAAGTCATGCTTCCAAAACATGGAGATCTGTAAGCGCCGTGTCAACATGTACGACACGGTCAACCAGAGCAAGACGCCCTTTATCACCCACGTGGCCCCCAGCACCTCCACCAACCTCACCATGACCTTCAACAACCAGCTGAACACTGTGCACAGCCAGGTAAGGCAAAAAAAAAATCCCCATCAGTCATCAGCATGCTCCAAGTCCCCCGCTGATAAGGAACTCCTTTGCTGTCAGATGCGAGTATGTAAATTATAGTAGCTGTGGTTTAGTGCCTTTCCACAGTGAGGAAGGAAAATCACATGACAATTATATACTGTCGATAAAAAAAGCCTCATCAGAACAAAGGTAAACGCAATAAATAAACATGTCAGAACGGATAATTAAAGCTGAATATAACCTGTTTAAGAAAAAAGATGAATGATGCATTTGCAAACGCAGCCAGTCAAATGTTGTCTCAATCAAAAACACCCACATGTCAGTGATTAAACAGCCTCGCAGCCCGTCAGCGGCTACGTGTCCCTTTGTTCCATGTTTTTTTTCCTGTTCCTCATGTCTGTCTGCATGTTTCCTCGCTCGCTGGCCTGCCTCTCTGCCTTGGTGCATGTTCTTTATATCTGTCTGCCTGCATTTCTGTCTGTGCCCCAGGTCCTGTGGGATTGTCACAAAGTGCTGATTACACACATGACAAGCCCTACTTCCTGCTTGCCTTGCATTCTGGGGCTTTCAGGCCTTAAGAATCCCTTTAGCAGGCTTCCTCTCTTTTCCCTTCCTCTCCCTCCTGTCCTCTTCCCTCTCTTTTTTTTAAAATTCTTCATTCCTCCCAGTTCTCTGGGTTTGAGCCTGTGGTGCTTTGCCGCTTTACTCACGTTCTGCCTGTGAATTGAAACTGCTGACTTCTGTCTGCTGCGCGTCAAGGTTCTCGAGACTGTGCTTAGTTACGACTCCCGCGCTCTCATCCTGACCCCTTTTTTAGTAAACAGAGTTCTTTATCACTGACTGTGTCGAGCCGGCTCACGCTGTGTAGCATGCGACAACATTCCCATCTCGCTGTGATTTAAACAGATTAGCGTTCCCTCGCGCCCGGCTCTCAGAGCATAAAGACAGACCTAAGTTAGAGATTTATTCAGCTTGACTTGATTGCGAGACTCAGAATGCATCTTTTGCTTGTGTTCTGCTGCTTCTGTACGTGTTTATGATGAATGCCACAGCGGCGTATTGATTATGTTTCCTCCCGCGGTGTTCATCGGGCACGCTAAAGAGAGAAAATGAAAAATGAAAGCACCGTCTCCGTATTTCCCTCCACCCCTATGTACACTTAATGAAAGGGCTAAAATTAGACGGCATCTCGCGGAGCGAATACTACTCTGAGCAAAAGCGTTTGTTTGTCTCGGGGATGTTCCCGGGCAGTCTCGGTATTTCACATGTCTTAATCATGGTCGTGCTGGAGTCAGCTCACACAAGCTTCCATAATTATAGGATGGTTAGCAGTGAAATATAACTCCTGTCAGTCGTATTGATTCGGAGCATGGATAGTCAGTCTGTGACATCACATTGTTCTGCAGCTCATTATTGACTTATGGTCCTGTTATAACATGATCTCCCTTTGTCTTTAAAAGACATTTAGATGTGATGGTATGGGAGCGGTTACTGTGGAGATGTATACAGCATCAGTCCATTCATATTCAGTGTGTTCTCACTCTGCAGACTTTTAGATTACCTTTCCTGTTTAGTTGCAAACTATCCTAATGTTGAATAAAGCTTCAGTGAACACTGTACATTTAAAAAATGAGCAAATTCTCTGTCTGAATTTGCTCTGTTGGCATTTTGCTCATTGGTGATTGATTATTCTGAGAATTGTGGCATTGATTGCATCTCTCCTCACACACTCTCTCTCCCTCTAATTAATCAAATCAACAATGCGCATATTTTAAGACGTGTTCAAATCAGTCGTCCAATTTCCTCAGTCTTCCATGGGCTTTCATCAGTGATGGATGCGCTGCTACCCATCCTGCGGTTGTTTCGTGTCTTTGTTATTTTTGTGTTTTCTTACCCCTGCTTGCTATTCACCTCTCCCTCCTTGGAGTGTTTCGGCTTCCCTGTCATTCCCATCCCTTCCTCCACTGTCATGATTTTTATTTTGGTCCCATCATTCCTTTAGGCCACCAACCTGGCTCCCTCCTCCACCAACAATGCCACCCTTTCCTTTGCAAGTCCCGATGTCTCCATACTAAACTACCAATCTGCACTCTACCAGCCTGCAGCTGCCTCCATGGCAGCAGTGGCCCAGAGGAGCATGCCCCTGCAGCCGGGGGCTCCTCAGCTCTGCGCCGCCCGGCCTGACCCCTTCCAGCAGGCGCTCATCGTCTGCCCACCTGGCTTCCAAGGTAAAGAGATCTGACGAGTTAGTTTGCATCAGCTGTGTGGTGATCTTTGAGAAGCACAAGGTCAGGAGCAGAAAACGCAATACCACTGCAGATGAGTTAGAACCTAAGAGCAGCCTTTTGTTTTAAGCATTTATCTGATGCCGTAAATATGACTAGTCTGTTTGAGCTCTGTCTGTGTGCCCAGACTGTCCTCTTTTTTTACTAGCATTTGTCTTTTTGCTTTGCAGCTTAAGCCTATCACCAGACAAACAGAGCAGTGGTGATTTAATGATAAGTTGATGGGGCAGTTAATCATTTGAAAGGAAATGTAATATCTTACTCACACTCCTTTTGTCTCCTCTGTGTTTGCACTGGGAGAACAGACAGTCTCCAAGGCATTATACTATCTGTTTATTTATTCTTTCTGTGTAAAGGCTGATTCTGTTATCCTTAACAATTTTTATTCCATTGCCATGACTACTGTTTTTGTTTTTCTCGGTGGCGGTGCTATATTTGAACGCAGGATTTTGACATCTACAGATTCATCAGCTCTCATTTATAAACTGTTGTTGCGTGGAAGTTTGCAGATGGAGGGAACTGCTCGACTTGTTTGTTGACTCCCTCCATGCATGTGCTTCATGTGCTCACAGGGCTGCAGGCGTCCCCTTCCAAGCACACCAGTTACTCTGTGCGGATGGAGAACGCCGTTCCCATAGTGACGCAGGCCCCTGGTGCCCAGCCCCTGCAGATCCAACCGGGTCTGCTTGCACAGGTAAGAAGATTAGCCAGCATCACGGAGAAAACTGAAAGACAATATCACTGCCAACTTGGAGCCGCTCGCATTCAAACGAAGCTCTTTTTTTTCACAAGCCCTTCACTAAGAATAGTATCTTATCGATGGGGGCTGGAAATTACTCAGTGTTCGTGACCCTGCTCCTGCTGGCAGCTGTTTTTTTCCTGAGCGCTGTTTCCTGAGTGCATTTGCTCTCTCTCCCCCTCGCTCCCTCGCTGCCCCACTCTCCTGGAGGCTGAGGCTGCCACGGTCTGATGCACACTAAGGCAGGAGCCTTTCACACAGAGTGGGCCTTCACTGGAGCCTGCACAGTGGAGCCGGAGCTTTAGCTGCTAATATACAGTTGTTGGAAGTAACAGAGAGTGACTGTGCATCACTCTCCCTTCACCCATGCACACTGTCGACCACTTCCATTGCCACACTGTCTCTTTCCCTATGGAAATTTCCATGAGGGCTTTAAATATCCCTGAGAATCCAGGGAGTTTGAAGTGCTCCCTTATCTCCAGTTAATCATGCAGTCGGCAGGCAGGAAGCAAGCTGTGTGTGTGTGTGTGTGTGTGTATGTGCATGGCTGTGTTTCTATGGCGGGTTAATCTGTCAGATACCAAATGGTGATTAGCTCCAGGGCTGGTTCCAAGTCAGGCGCTCCAAATTACAGGCCTCAGAGGATCCTGGAAGGTCAGGAGAAGCTCTACATAGGCTCTGCATGACCAGATTACTCACAACATCACCAGATTCACTGATACGATGGAGCGGTCACATGCAGATATCTATGCCTCCCTCAGCAAAATACGAGTCTCAGAAACTGATACAGGAAACGTGGACCCTGTGCTGCTGCTGCTGCCAGGTCCTGCAGGTGTTCGCTGCAACCTCATGTCTGCACACATGTTAAACAAAGACAGGCAATAGTTAACGTAAGCAGATGGTTTATATAGGCCAGCGAGCCGTACACCTAATAACTGGGTGTGTGTGTGTTTCTCTGTGTTTATTGCTGTGGGGGGTCTCAGGCGGGGCTAAGGTGCTGTTCGCCTCTTTCCTGCACCCTCTCCACCTGTGCGCTCACCGCCACCTCTCCTGCTCCCTCGCCTACCTGGGAGCCATGCAGGCTCACCCCCTGCGCTGTGAGCGGAGGCAGAGGGAAGGAGGCTCCAAGCAGGGAGGCAGTGGAACCAGCAGGACCTTTATCTGGTGCAGGAATGCAGAAAATGTGGAAACAATTGGGGAGTGAGAGCTGGGGCTTTCAAAGCCCTGAGGTGACAAAGGGTTTTCACCCAGGGAGTGTAGGTCGAGGTGGGAGGCAGTGGGCCGCTGATAGGGATGGGGCGCTCGGAGAAGAAAGAAAATGGTCCCTTAACTGGGTTACCATTTCAGGGCAGACAAGCTGGTTACACAACACAGACGCCTTGTACAAGAGGCATGTGGAGTGCCAGGACTGGTGATAGAGGGTGCAGCAGGAGGAGCAGGAGATGGATGGATGTATTAGTGACTCCTAATGGCATGTTGATAAAAGGCCTTGGACGTGTTCTTAGATGTAAGACCATCTCCAGCTCCAGAATGTTCCATTAGAGATGTCAGTCATCAGCGCACAGACAAGGAGCTCTGCTGGCCTGCAGCTGGCCCCCTGCAGCACTTCAACTACACACACTGGCTGCCCTTGGCTTTGCAACCAACGTCAGACAAAAACAATTCAACATCCACGAACCTGCTGCCGGCAACTGAACAGAACAGGGCAGCCACTTAAAGTCAGAATATTGGAACCACTCAAGCACCTACATGGAAATTAAGATGAAGTTAAAGTTGAAACTAAACTCAAGCTGCTTTACTACATGCATAAATTACCTTGGTATTTTGCATGCTCCTTCTCTGTCTCTCTCTCTGTTTAAACATGTGCGTTGCACTACATACTGATGCCGTTGTAAATAGATGTGCAAATGGTATTAGAGGAACAATTCATTAGCCCTGACATTAAAGTGCTAATCAATAGCACTGCATTAAACTATTAGCGTTACTCACACAGCAGCACACAAACATGCCCAGGCGTGCACACACACACTCTGGCACATCTCGGGGCGTATTTTTTCCGATACTCCCCCCGCACCGCATCAGAAATACAAAGTAGCTTCTTTCAAAGCAGCTTGAATAGGCCGATGGATTTAATTAGAATATAGGTTGATTTGACTAAAGTCCAACGCATAATCACATAAGCTGGCAGAGAAGCACACACACACACACACAAAGGCTCCGTCAGTCATACACACAAACAAAGAAAGAAGACGCACTACGTCTTTATTAAGTTTTGCTCTTATCTCTTTTGTCGATGAATGTCTCCTTGAAGCCGGCGGAGTTCATTTCTCAAGCCCACTAGCAAGTTCAAACCAGCTGTTACACACTTTTGGGAAGATACAGCCATTTATCACAACACCCTCAAACCAATCAGTCGGGTTCGATGAGTTTCTTTTCTTCACACATTTTGATTGTAAGAAAAATCAATCACGGTCATGTGCAATCTCGAGGAAAGTAGAATGGCACTCAGTGGACCGGTTGCTCCCACCAACACTCAGCAGCCCTTTGGAATTCAATCAGGCTGCGCACTCGTGGATGATAGTCCATAAATCTGATTTTTTTTTTTTTCATTAGAATCTGTGAATTATTCTGTATAGAATTGTTGGGGGAAAAAACGCCCCAGAATATCACACAAAGTCCTGAATCTGCCCCTTTGTCCCGTTTCACCCCAGAAGTATATTAATTCCCATCTTACGCCAGGCTTCATGAAAATGTGTCTCTAGAATTGTATATAAATGGAATAAAATCCTATTTTGTCACAAGTCAGCTGAATATTTACTGTCTCCTCTTTCTGTCATTTCCATCTCCCTCCCTCGTCCTTTCCTTCTATTTGTTCGTCCTTCCTCAGCAGACCTGGCCCAGCGGCACCCAGCAGATCCTGCTGCCTCCAGCCTGGCAGCAGCTCACACACACCTCAGTCCAGCATGCCACTGTCATCCCCGACTCCATGAGCAGCACACAGCCTCTCGCCAACTGGAGGTGAACGCCGCTTCCTTTCTGGTTTTTATTCTAACAGTTTAAACTGTCGCCGATACTGTGATGTCTGAATATTGAGGTCTACAGTATTTTAGACTCTCTCTTTATACAAGATGGAGTTGGATAAATAACTCTGACAGGTTGACACATGTCATTTTAAACCCAAAGCACTTTGTGTATCCAAGTCACATGATCCAGTCAGTGGTAAGTGTGTCCTCGTGTTCTGTCAGATAAATAGATTTCAAAGGCCAGCAGGGGTTTTATGGCCTTCATAGGTCAAAATGTGCTATAGGAAGATGGCACGGCATCAAACTGATTGACCGTGGAGTTTGTACCTCTCTGACAGCTTGTCCTTTATCTTCAGTGACTCACAGTCCCCACGTGAACACTGGTGCTTTTATAAGAGAGTGTCTTCCTCAGGGAGATGGGATATACGCATAGGCAGAGACATCATGTGGAGTACTACCTGGCAGGGAGACGACTTAATAAATGGATGGAAAGGTGGGAGAGGGAAATCTGCAGGGAGCTGGGGAGGATGCAGGTGTATGATGTGGACATGTTGAAGGCTGCTGGGCCCGTGCGTGCTCAGATGCATTCAGAGCTGTCCATCTGTGACCAGACACCACCCTTCCCCATCCCTCTCCCTCCCTTCCCCGGCCAGTGGCAGCTCCGTTGTCCTCTGAGAGGCGACGGGAAAGTGTCGCACTTCCTCTGCAGAGCTATCGCTCCACAGCTGCTGGTGTCAGCTCCCCTGCCCTCCCTCTCTGCTCTCGCTCCCTCTCCTACTTCAGTCGTCTTTAGAAAAGTTGGCTGCTGCCACCGGCTGGCTTCTGTGGGAAATACTCGAAGTGCTGGGCGTGACACAGTGAATGAACGCGTGTTTCAGTATGTCTTGCAGTGATACTTTACTCACGGGCTTCTGATGTGGTTTGATTACAGGAATTCCCACCCTCATGGCAGCCATTATAATCCCATCATGCAGCAGCCAGCCTTGTTGGCTGGACACGTCACACTCCCGTCCAACCAGACGCTTAATGTGGGAGTGGCACATGTTATGAGGCAGCACTCGACCAATAACAACACCTCTTCCAAAAAGAACAAACAGCACCATATGACTGCCAGGTACACTTTAACCGTCTTACAATAAATCATCATGCTGGCAGATGAGAATCATCACGACAACATCATGAATTCTCGTTGTGATTTATGAGGTTTTTTGATCTTCAGCTCCTCTCACCTCACCCCCGTCTCTGTCTCTCCGTCAGGAACATGTCAGCCTATGAGGTGTCGTCCTCACAGGCGGTGCTGTCCCCGCAGCGCTCAAAGAGAGTCAAGGAGAACACACCCCCGCGTTGTGCCGTGCTGCAGAACGGCTCGGCCTCCAACAACTGTCCGCCCCCACAGCCATGTGGTGGCAATGGGTGGGGGGCTGGAGAAGCAGAGCAGGCCTCCAGCACCACCCGCGACCATCAACACCATCAGCACGTCCCCAGACAGACCATCGTCATCCCTGACACGCCCAGCCCCGCAGTCAGCATCATCACCATCAGCAGCGACACGGATGAGGAGGATGACCACAAACAAAACAAACGGTCTGTTAATGCCACGTGTGTTTTGCACAGCTGGAGCTCAGCACTGTTTTTATTGTACTCCGAATACGATAACTACGTCTCCAGGGGCTGCAGACTTAGATCTGCTAAGATAAAGACTAAAGAGTCTTTGCAGAAACATGGCGTTCATCTGTTTTGACTTAGGATAAAGAAATGTTCCCACCAGTGCCAAGAACACTGGGAACTCTCTTTTATTCTGCGATTTTTCATCGTAGCTTTCAGAGTAGTGTGTAACACATGGAGGCATTTCAAGAAAAGAAGTATGATTCAATCTAAAGTCTTGAAATAAGTCGAACAAACATGATGTCATGTCACTGGCCACACCCATTCTGGTATTTACCACTTCTTAAAATAAGTATTTTTCACATTAGTATGTTTACTCAGTGTGAAACTTGTAGCGCATCTCCTTCAGCTAATTTGAGTTTGTGGTAGCAGACCAAGTAGTTTAATCCAGATCCAGGTATTTTATCCTTCTTGGGAGTCATGAGTCCTCCTTCCAGTTGACTGGTGAACCTCCAGCGGAAGGTGCCAGGGAGTCGTCCTGACCACCTCGACTGTCTACTGCAGACATGAAGGAGCAGGGGTCTCCTCCGAGCTCCCGCCAGATGTCTGAACTAATTTCCTCCGCTTGTATTCACAATGTCAGTACGGCCACCTCCCAGAGCTCGCTCTGATAGATGAGGGTTGGAAGAAAGCTGGAAAGAAAAAAGCCCTCGTGCTTCAGCTCCTTCTTCACAATCACGACCTGGTAGATTCTCTAACTCCTTCACCTGGGAGCAACTCACCCCGAACATGGCCTGGTCAAAGACTGATAATTATAGATATAGTCTAATGAAACTATTTCAAATGTCTTCCTGGTGATTGGAACTTATTTAATTTCCTCCCATTCTCTTCTCTTGTTCCTCCAGCTCGTCTTCAAAGCAAAGGAAGAATGTCATCAGCTGCGTGACGGTCCATGATTCGCCCGACTCTGACTGCTCCAGCAGCAGCCCCTACACAGTGCAGTCCAGAGCGCCCAACAACAACAGCTACGACACAAAGACCACCATACTGGACAACTACAACAACGGCAACCCCCGCACCATCATCATCCCCCCTCTGAAGACCCAGAACAGCGAGGTCCCGAATGAATGTGAGCGCCTGATGACAGGTAAAGGACGCCGACGGTTGCCCGACGCCCAGCCTCATGCCCTCTGCTGTGTTGTTAGCTAACTAAAGCTGCCGTCCTCTCCTGTTGCAGATGCAATGAACCATCACAATTCAGCTTACAAGTTCAAATCCTCCAATATGGTGTCTGGCAATAATCACGTATCAGGTGGCGTCACTGGAGGCGGGTCCTACCGACAGCAGCGCTCAGGGCCACACCCCCTCCAGCAGCAGCCCCTCAATCTCAGCCAGGTAAAGAGAAACACGACAATCAGCATGATGTGTGTCAACAACCTCGGCGACGTGTTTTACCCGAGTTGTGGGATGTTGTATTCTGTCCTGTCCTCCTCCAGGCCCAGCAGCACATGGTAGCAGAGCGAAACGGAGGTCACCGGCGCCAACAGGCCTACATCGCCCCCACCATCGCCACTCAGGCCCCGTACTCCTTCCATCACAACAGCCCCTCTCACACGGGGAACGTCCACCCGCACTTGGCTGCCGCACACCTGCCTAGCCAGCCCCACCTCTACGCCTACACAGCCCCCGCCGCCCTGGGCTCCACGGGCACAGTGGCCCACCTGGTGGCGTCGCAAGGCACGGCGCGCCACGCGGTCCAGCACGGAAGCTACCCGCCCAGCATCGTTCACCAGGTCCCAGTCAGCATGGGCCACCGCGTGCTGCCCTCGCCCACCCTGCACCACAGTCAGTACCAGGCCCAGTTCGCCCACCAGGCCTACATCAGCGCCTCGCCCGCCTCCACTGTCTACACTGGATACCCGCTGAGCCCCACCAAGGTCAACCAGTACCCTTACCTCTAGAGAAGACACTGACTGACACTGGAGAGCCTGACCCAGCACTGCTGCTTCCCCTCGAACCCGCCCGCACCTCTTCGACACCCGAAACATCCTCTCCTCAACCTCAGACATAAACAGGGGCAGAGGAACATGCAATCCTCACCAAACTTCACGTATAACTTGAAGACGTAACGAGAGAGAAAAACAAAAAAAAGATTCACGGCCTCTCTGGAAAGGAAAGACGTGGGATGGATTTTTGAGGAGTACTGTTCCAGATGTTTTCCTTTCACTCTTTATTTTCTTCCTCCTGAAAGGGCCAGTTTAGTTTTTTGTTTCGCTTTTATTTCCCTTATTCCTTGATTTCTTTTATGCGGAAAGTAACGTCTCATTAGTTTCACACGGAGGTTGGAATGAGGCCTTTTGGGATAGCGGAGATTTTCTGGTTTGTTTTCTTTTACTTTTCCCCTCTTCAATTTGGGAAGTGACTGTTGAACAGGGGTTACTGACTGGAAGTTCGGAATCCCAAGAGACTTTGGGAGAAGGTGAAATACGGAATCCTGCTGCTCTTCAAAGAAAATAAATATTGATGGCCTTGAACTGTCTTAATATTTCCAAATCATTCACGGCGTGGGGAGTAAAGAGAAGAGAGGCATCTTCCCCCACTCCACCTTCTCCAGTCGAGGAGGCTTCTGGAAATATAACCAACAGAAGACAACAAACTTTTTAGTGTATTTATAGATATTTGTTTTTCTTTTTTTTTCACCTTGATGATTCTTCAGTTTTAGCTAGGTGTCTTAGCTGGGCCCCGTTCTTAGAATGTAGCAGTCAGCACCTGTTTGTTTCAAAATGATTTTTTTTTTTCTCCTGATACCAATAGACTTATTTGTTCTTTTTATTTTCAATGTGATTGCACAAAGTGGTTATAATAACATAGGCATGTACAACGTGATTGTCTGTGTGTGCTACTGTCAGCCATGCGTGTGTAGTCCACTCCTCAGAACCCTCTTCAGTCTGTAGGTTTTTGACCATTGTTCCCTCGTAGTGCCTTACAGATATAACAACACAGTTTACTCGGCTTGGATCCTGAAAGCCACACGTTACTATAGCTATACTTCAAGAGACATGATTCCCTGGTTTCTACATCCGAGTCGGGGCAGCTGTAGCTCTCTTCCAGGTGTAGGCTCCGCCCTTTCTGTTTCTCGTCATTAATGGAGATTAACGTCAGATTCCGTATCCTGCTGAGCTCCTTCTATGATGTGTGCATGAGATAACCTGTCTGGGGTACTTAACCAAAGTCGTAGATTCAATTCTCTCGCTCTGGATGTTCATGTAAATATGAAATATGTACAGTGTAGCAGTAGCTGTAAACCTCTTATCACGGTGGAAACCCCAAAACGTGGCGTCAGTCGGGCTTATGTTTGTTTTTATTTTAAATCTCACAAAGGAACGCATGCGTCGGGATTACAGAGCAGAGATATTAGCTCGGTTTTACAGGGCGTCAGTTGCAGTACAAGGTCACTGCGACACGGTAGAGGTGCTTTTTAGTCTTTTGTCTTAAAGGTTAAAAGCTAGTCCGAAAGAAGGGCCTGACAGAAAGTGATTGTTGCCATGAGGGTGGTTCTTTGAGGCTAGCGGTAGCCTGGCTGCAGCAAAGAGACAGAGAGTCGAGGGTTGTTTGAGAGAGAGATGCTGTGTAGGCACGAGTGGAGGGGCTTGTTGAGGTAGGGACCGCGGAGGGCGAGCTCTCTATCTTAAATGGGACTGAAAACGGTAGCAAGTTGGCACTGAGCAGGTTGATAGTAACACTGAGCCCGGGTGGTCGGCAGGGGCGGCGGGAGGCCCCGCCTTACCTGAACGCACGCGTAGAATTCTTTTTGTTTTTGTTGTTGTTCAGGAAGTCGTTGGTTGTGTTTTGAGGTTTGGGTAGCATCATCGCAGCGCTGCAAGAAACAGAGCAGACAGGAAATGCCACAGCATACACCTGGAAGGGTGCCTCGCGGACGGTTTGTCGCCACTGTCCATTTGTCTTCGAAATCTAAAAAATAAAAACCAGATACACCCCAGACATCGTCACGCTAGCCAGACGGGAAAGCCGAACACTTAGAGAACCAATAGGGCTGTCGCTTTTTTCTGTTTGCTGCTCGATTTCATTTATTCTCGTAGCCGACGATACAAATAATCTCCTGTTCACCTAACGTGGGCACATCCCAACTTGTAGTGAAGGCCTTCCCCTCTCCTTCATGGTATGCCATAGTACTTGCATTTGAAGTGATTATGTTTGTTTGTTTTGTTTTTGTTTGTTTTTTTAAACTTCACATTATCTTGAACTCCTTGGGACATGGCTGTAGTAGGCTACATGTTATGATAAAGTTTTTTTTTTTTTTTAGAGATTGTTGCAATAATTCTTGTGGACGTTTTATCAGAGTATGTGTGTTTTTATTCAATGTCATGCTAATTTCTACTCTGTAACCAGGGGTTGATGTACAGTGATATTTAGTATTCCATGGAGGTGGGTGCACCTGTGTGAAGCGCTGACGACAGGAAGTGTTGAGCTGATGATAATCCAACAGAGTTGGGGGGGCGCTCTTATAGATTTGTACTTGGCATGAAGGTGCCACGGGGTCCATCATCCTGGTACTTGTTCCCCCTCAAGAAACCTCTACCCCCCCAACCCCCATCAGCTCCAGCATGCAAAGCCTTGGTGCGGGCACTTAAAGATGTGATGACATTGTACGCTGCCGGTTACATCTATGGCTTTTATTTGATTTGATCTACTTAACTTCCTCTTCGACATTTGGGGCCTAAGCACACGTGCATAAGGGAAATGATTTGTTTGTTTTTTTTGTCTTTTTTTCCATTGAAATCTTTTGGCTCCTCTGTTTTGAGACAGACTACTGAAACATTCCACTGTCGGAGGGAATTTGGCGTTACCCATGATACACTGCTGTCTTGTCACCCCCGCCCCGCCCCCTCCCTTGTCAGAATTTCGTTGTTGGCTTGTTTTCCCCGTTCTTCCCACCAAAGAATGAAACAGATCGACCATGTATAGTTCAGAAGAGTACAAGCAATCCTCTCTTCACCATCGCCAGAGCAGATCGGCAATAACTCCTTTTTGTGTTGTTGTGTTTTTTTAACCGCCCAGCGAGCGGCGTTCTGCGCGGGGAGGATTGAACCCAGTTAACACACACAGCTCCATCAAATCTTCACATTCAACTTGATCTCTCCGCTCACCTGGGCCCTGTCGACGGGGCGACTGAACGATAGTTATTATTTCTATTACTAACCTCTCTCCAAATTGTTTTATAAGCCAGTTATTTTTTTATCTTCATGTTGTAGCTTTATTCGTGTTGTAAAAACATTTATTTGTTTAAAAAGAAAAGGAGAAAAAAGTTTGTTTTACTTTACAGTGTGACATGGAATAGAATGATCCGATAAAAATGAATTAATCAAAACAAAAAACTAAAGTACCAGGTATACCTTTAGAACCGTGGTCACCTGCACAAAATGAATGTAAAATGTGACCCGCGACATCTGAAAGGCTTTAGATTCTCTCCTCTGTGGGCGACCATGTTTGTGGCCATGCATGATGCAATAATTACACATCTGATCTCCAGCTGAATCCCATACGAGACAAACAATGTCAAATTACCACTTTCCTCGTGATGAGGGGGTGACTGGAGAATAATCACTATTTTCTCAAATGGGAGCATAACATGAAGTGAAGCCCTGTGTGCGCAACCTTGTGGGGAATAACTTGACGTGTGTGACGTGTGTTCATCCATCACACTGTTTCATGTAACCAATGTTTTGTGTTTTACTTTGAAAGGGGGGAATCAGAGATGTGGGCGTTAACGTAGATCGAGTGACCTTACAATTTACCAAAATGTTCTTAAGTAGAGTGTGTACAGATGTTCTGTGTTGTTGAGGTGAGCGTAGCCTTCCCAGCTAGTGGCTTTATTGTTAGAGTACTGCCTTCTAAAAAAAAAAACAAAGCAAAAAAACAAGGATACCTCTGAAGCTTTAAGGTGACATTTGAATCAGAGACAACAGAATAAGGCAGAATCTCACTCTGGATGTAAACCCTGGCGTTCTTCTGTTGAATACTCTCCAACGTCCGACGAGTTTCCTGATGTTATTGTGACTAAAACTCTCGGAGAAACATTACTGAGAGCGTCCATACAACTCCGCCAAGGCGACTTGAAGCTGAGTTAGAAGCGACCAGACGACACGCAACAGAAACCGACACACGCTCAATAGTTCAAAAAAAAACATTTGGCAGAGTTGCAGCTTTACGAAAAGGGTAAAGAGCAAGTGTTAATGTGGATGAATCATGTGCACACGTGCGCTCTGTCACCGGGAAACATAATCCAGCTACGCCCTGGTTTTTGGATGAGAGTGTCTGTTTTTCTTTTTTAGTTTTTGCTTTTGTGACCTTTGGTTGAGGAGATCTGCTGTTGCTGGCTGTTCCTCGGGGGATTCAGGGTGAGGTGGTCAAGGTTTGATGCCATCACTGAGAGAGGGCGTCCGGTGAATGCAGCGAATGAATTTAAGAACCAAAATCAATTATTATCATTTTCCCTACCATTTCCATTTATTCTGATTTTGTACAACCGGGTAGGAATTCAGATTCTAACAGATGTTAAATCCCCAATATGCTTTTAAACCAATTTTCACAAATTGAATTCCTGTCTGTACCAATTCCAACTCTTTTCAGAAAGATTTCCAACCAGAGCCATTTATTTTTGTAGTGTTGAATAGAATCAATGGAATCTGGAAGCGGTAGACCAAAGCAATATATTCAAACACAGACTCTTCACACTACAACAACATCCATCTTACCTAGTTCAGGCCACAATCCTCTTCAGAATGAAGAAGACTAGTGAAGCTGAAGCGTGAAGATAACGTCTTGCACAAGTGATTTTTCAGTTTCTTTACATTTACTGAAGACCTAAGAGCGCATCAAACCCTGACCACCTTTTGTGTCCATTGCTGTATGGTGTAAAATCTCATTCTTTGTTGATAAAGCTAATGTGTGCTGCAGTATTTCCTAATCTAATTCTCTGATAATTGTCTTTTCTTATTTACTTTTGTTTTACTTGGGTGTGACGTCTCATTATCTCAATCTGTTTGACGTAGCGTTCTATGTATACCCTGTTCCTTAGCCTAATATTATTAAGTATGTTATGAGAATGGATATTTTACTGGCTTTATAGAATGTTTAAATGAATATAATAATGACAATAAGAAGAAGGATTAATTAAACCTCCTAACAAGTTGAATACTTGCTACTAAGCGCTTGTGTTACCATTATGATGTTGTGTGCTTCTCTTAATCATTTTCGTTGTAGAAAAATGGAGTGAATTTATATTAGGCTTTGGGAAAAAATTAATGATAGCATTGTAAATTTCACAGGAGGATTTTAACAGACAAACAGCTTCGTCAAATAGAAGAATATAGCTATTTTAATTGTCCTCTTTACTAACTGTAGGGTGAGAAGGGGCTCGCGTTGTGGTGAACTATGTTATAGCTTGTTATTCACTGTTACTTTTGATCATTTTTTCGGTCTCCGAGGTGAATCGAGTTATTAATGAGAATTTGTATGCTCACATATGCATATTGTATATGTGTAGAAATGTAATCACACTTTGTCTTGGATTTACATTAAACTGTTGAGTCACGACACCGCCGTCCCGCCCCCTTTTGTGTGTGTGTGTGTGTGTGTGTGTGAGATGATTATAAAATATGCAAAAAACAATTACACAATGTTTTATGTAATTTTTTATTACATTAAAACATTATATAGCACAGTATTATTTGAAAGTAAAAAGCCCAACCATTCTGAGCAAGTGAAAATGGAACCCACACATTCTATTGATTTTTTTTTAAACAATATTTTGGGAAATTTCTTTATATATTTGATTTATATATGACAACTTACTGGTGAGGGCTCGTTATGAGTGTATGTGTTTGTTGAAGAAAAGAAACCTGATGTCTCATCATCAACATGAGTCACCTTGTTCTGCCACAAGATGGCGCTGTGCACCAAACCGTTGACCTCTTTCTATACTGTCTATCGCCTGGACTGACTATGACGTCATTTTTTTCTGAGCGTTTCCATTGAATTCTGACCAGAAAGCTACGATGTGCATGACCCATATATTCCTACTAACACACTCCACTTATAATAATAATAGTAATAATCATAATAATACAGCAAGTTAAGGAGAGCAATGAAACAAAACCCAGAACATTATCAAGAATAAAATGATAAAATAAATAAATAATAAAAATAATGCATCTATTTATTTATTTATTGAATAAATAATCATAAATATCAGGGGCAGAGGCGGCTCGTGACAGTGACATGCAGCTGAAGCATCATCACGTTGCCGTGGAAGCCGCAGACGCCAGTGGAGGAGGACCAACCTACATTTAAACCCCTCCCTTCTTGATGGAACAGAGCTGCAGCCAATGGAAGCGAGGTTTGACGGAGCACCGGCCAATCATTTCTACCTAAAGGCGGGACTAACCCGATCCTCAGGACGACACCATCAGAGCTTCAGATGAAAAAAAAAAATCCAGTGACCAGAAAACGCGCAACACGTCTGCACCGGGGAACCAGACAAGCGACGCACATGAGGGTTAACGACGCAGCCTCGGAGGATCTCTGGATATCTGCTCCGCACCAGGAAGTGACAGAGTTGGAGCTCCATTGTTTGAGAGGGAGGTGAGTGAGCGGAGCTGTGGGGAAACGAAGGGGAGCAGCCGTGTTGTCAGTGTTACCCTCGGCTCGCTTCAGGGAAATGTCACTGGCGTTAGCTTGTGTTTGCTAGCTCACAGCTAACCCAGCTCGTAGCATGACGCTGTGGAAGGAGCCGTGACCGCGAGGCTGGAGAGTAACGGGACGCAGGACAGGAGGTGATGGCCGGGGAGCAGGTCACTCAGGCTGGGGGTGAAGTGCGAGCTGCTGCCTCTGACCCTCCTGCTCCTCTCAGCTCCTCCTGGAGCCCAGTGCAGAGTGCTGCTGGGAGACTGGTCCATCCGATGTGATGCCAGTCTGTCTGTTATGGGGTTGCTGAGCTAATGTGCATGAAACGTGTTTGTGAGATAAGTCAGTGTATAAAGCGCGAGGCCAACCTCTCCTCATGTTCTTCTTCTGTGGGAAAATATCACATATGCAGTGAAGTACCAGAGAAAGTTATATACTATGACAATACAAATTCAATCTGGGATGAAAATGGAAAAATTACACAATTGCTGTTCATTTTTTTTTTTTTACCTTTTTATCTTTGATATAACAAATTGACTTTAACAATCCACATTAAATACAACAGAAACTGAGTGAAAGCTTGACACATAAAATGTGGTAACATTCTGATTGTGTGACTTTTGGGTTGTTAATCAAACTAGAATAACACCTGGTTGGCCATGTGCATGTCTTTGATAATATATGCGTATTTGTCTTATATATTAACAAAACACAAACCTGCCAAATCAAGAAATCTTTGCCTCCTATGGTAAGATACATGTTTTGTAATTTTGGGGTGGAATGGGTCCCCTCTTGTGTCTTGTATAAGGTTTTTGGGTTTATCCATCTAAATAGAAAAAAAAAAAACAACCAATGCAGATGACAACACAAACTCCTTGAATCCTTTAAGCAGAGCGTGTTCTTATTGTCCCAGTTTATATCTGCCTAATGAAACGGCGCTCAAGTAATAACTGTACACGTGGCTGCTTTGTTTTGAGAGTCACGCTGCTGCTCTTTTGTTTTCCTGCAGCCGCTATTCACTGCCAGCGTTCTGGAAGGAGGGGCCTTAAACTGAACGACACCATACCGGGAAAGCCTAAAGAACCCAAACCTGATTTGTGTCTGGCACGAGTCTTCTTTACCGACCTGGAAGAAATGCCTTGACCTCACTTCTGCCGCACCATGGCGGGTTTAGTCTCCTCTGTGGGTTTGGTGCTGATGCTCGAGGCTTTCGTGCGAGGCCACGGCCAGCGGGCCGTGTTTGTGGCGATGATGGTGTTGGCCACACTGATCGCCGCTGACTCGCCTGTTGCAGGTAAGATATCGCCTTTCGCCGACTCACGCAACGTGAGCTTCCAATCTGTACCTCGTGTTGCATAACTGACACTGATCATCATTGAGTACTGCATTTGGTTGGAAGTACTTTAGGAAGTTATTGACAGCTTGCACTTCGAATAGTGGTCATTTTAAAAGAAAAGTTATCCTGTAATGTTTGTAGAAGAGTGAATGTTCAAAGTGTCAAATATCTGTAGCATAATGAAGAATTTTTATGGTGTAGATCGCTCACTCTCGTTAAGTGACTTCACAAATTGCACTAAACTGGATCCTGCCCATGTCTGATCAAGATCTTTGTCTGATTCAGTTTCTGGTCATGCTTATCTTTCCCCTTCCTGAGGATTGAGTTCAAGATAAATCAGAACCCAAACCAATTTATTTATTAGGGTTGAATCGAATTACCTTAAAATTTAACCGTCATGGTATTTTTTCTGTGAACCCTATTGATTCCAGTAGATTTAGTCAGTGTAGTGCATCTTCAGGAATACTTGACACGATCACAGTTAGAGCCAGGAAATACTTTGGCTACTATACTTTTATCTACAGTCACTGAGCAGCTGCCCTGCGGCAGTTGGGGGTTATTATGTGCCTCGCTCAAAGTCAACTTAACCTGTGACCTTTCAGTCATTGGCTTTATGGCCTCGCCTTCAGACCACTGTTGCTCATTCTCCTTAAACCTAGATTTTCTCTTAATCCCACGAAGCAGATGAAACTTTCTGCTTTCATTTACTTTTAGTTTTTAGTTTTCTCCTGTACACATTTGTAGTTTGACCCAAAGAATTTGAGGTGGTTTAGCTTAGCATAGATGAACTATTTCATGTGAAAACTGAAGCTCGCTCTGTGACCTTGAAAAACTCTGATATTCTTTACGAGGCCGCTCGAATCTTTGCGAAGAGGTGGAGTCATGACTTCGCCTCTTAACCAATTTCCAGTCATTAAGGGAAGAGAAAGGGTCTTAATCTGTTCACTTGATGGGAGTTTGCTCCCGGCTTACTTTTATAAATAATGACATGACTTCCCTCCCTCTGCATGTTGCCCCAGTGAAAAGAACCTGTTTTCACTGCAGCCAAAAACCCATGTTTTTTAAGCAGTAATAGGATTAGGTGGTAAATGCCAGAGTGAAAGCCTTACTGGAAATCATGAATGAGTAAAACGCATATGATAACAGAGCCATTCACAGCTTTATTATTTTCATGACCGATTATTTGGGATAAAGCTTTCTTTAGTTTACTGCTAATGCCTTTGTGCGGCCGTTATAGGAGTGATTCTATTCAGTCTGTGCACCTGGTATAGATAAAACACACATTAGCTGCTCAAGCAACTGTGTGAATTTAACATTTTTCTGTTTTTTAATAAAGGGCCGTCCTTTCTGTTTCTGCCACTTTACAGGTAGATCAGTGAGTTTGATAACCATCTATCCTGATGGTTTGTTCAGGTGTAGCATTACAGATCTATTCACAGTTACCACACGTAGCTGCTGTAGCACAGGGTGGTGAGTCCACATCACCTTTGATAACTTGTGTGACTCCCACGTTTAGTCTCTATGCAGCAGTGAGAGTTGGACAACAAAGCCTGTGGAAGCTCTTTCTCTTTTTAATGGTCTCTCAGCCCCACACACTGATTTCTGTGCACAACATATTCAGATTTTACTGAATACAGAACCCATCTTAGCTCACGCTTGTTGTCTTCTGTATTTTTGTAGGAAAACTACATTTTCCAAAAGGGTTTAATAAGGGTTGTTTCATCTCTTCCATCAAAGTGAAGCTGCTGGTTTTGGCTGATTAAATCCTTACGGTTTTGATGATGACACCATCTAATACAGCACTTTGAGGAGCATCTCACAGACACATCTACAGAGGCAGCCCACAAACCACTGCTGCACATGAAGATACATATATCAGCTGTGGCCTGGACAGACCTCTGACAGCCGCACGCTCAATGAGTTTGTTAATGTCTGTAGATCTGACTGCGCTTTATTGCTGAGTCAAACTTTTAGTTTTTGGTTTACCATTATTATATCTATCTCAAAGTAGTACTTCTATTCTTAAAATGTGAATCTGCTGGACCAGCCATAATTACCCATTCCCATTCCGTTCCCAACATTCATTTGCAGCACCTGTGTTTCCAAGGCCTATTTCAGCAGTGAAACCGTGCACCAGTCAGACAGCTTTCCCTTTTCCAGACTCCTAAAAGAACACTTCAGACTTTCTGGGTCAGCTAGACCATGACGACGTACTTATGATTGCTCCTCCAGACAGATCATCACACATTTCCCTGTTTATTACTTCCCTGCTTCTTTTAGTCTCACGTCTCCTCTCCTAGAAATAGAACAGTTGTCCATCTGACTGTTCTCAACTATATAAAGAATAGAATCCTAAACTTTAGATGTGCTACCATAAATTGCCCTTGGAGTGACCAATCATCATCTCATTGCCCTTCCTGGCAAGTTCAACCCAGCAAGCTGCAGGCCAGCAGCATCCTGGCTAATTACCAGTTCAGGCCATCGCCATGTGAAATGTGATCTGTGGGCGATGACAATATGGCCATTCATTATTCATTAGAGCTGGGAGCCGGTTGCACATCAATGGGTCGAACCCATCAAAAGCCAAAGACAAGGTCCTCTCTCACTCACCATGCCCGCGGCCTCACCACACGGATCTTTTGGACAGCAGTCAGCAGGCTGACCCCGCCTATCTACCGACTGACCCTCCCCAGCTTTGCTTGGCTGAAGCCCCTCTGCTCATTGGGGGTCAACGAAAGCAGCCTGATTCATTTTCTAATAAAAACCTGTTCATGTTATTCTTCCTCTTCATCTTTTCATGCTCACACATCAAAGTTCTGATAGGATCAGTCAGCTGTCGTCGCATTTGCATAATTTCTACCACTTGTCCGCTATTACCTACGTCATCTACTGCGAGGCTGTGAAGTGAAGGTAGCACAGTCAGGGCTTCTGGATTCACATCTGTTAGTGATTTTGTGTACTCTTTTTTTTCTGTTTTTACCAAGGCAATTTTCCATTGCAGCTTCAGCCTCGCGGTGTCCAAACAGGTCATTAGAGTTTCCTGTTTTTATTTGTTTCGTGTTTTCCCCCCATCCAGACATGACTGCTCGTAACTGCAATTGTGAATTAACAAATGGCAGTGGCTTTGAATCAATATTTGTTTTTTATTGTGTCGTACTATTTACTTATACTATCTGAAACATTGCAAGAACACAATAATTACAAGAAACTATTTTCTTTCTACATTTATGGCTATTATGTTTTTTTTTAACTTTTGTAAAATCTAGAGTATCAATACTGGGAACTAGAAACATCCCAGTCAGTCTTATACGATTATGAAACGCACAATTTTAAGTTCACAATACAAAAGGATATATATTTAATGAGCTGAAATCACATATTTGTCATTTTAGGAGGTCATGCAGTTCATCGCATCTCAGTTGAGTCACTTTGTCTTTGATGTTTTTCATCATCCCCAGTGCTGTGCTAAGTGTTGAACCTAAGAGATATTTCCCCCTATACTGCTCACATGTTGACTTTTTAAGCAGAACAGAAAACAGCCAAGCAAACCCAGTAGACCATGTTTGTTCTCCCAGGACCTGAAGCCTGAGAGTGGTCTGTGTTTGGAGGATTGAGGCAGAGCAGAGGAGGGCGCCGAGTGACGCAGTCCTCTGGGCGTCTCTGGTTACAGGTTTTAGCCTTCCTGTCTTTTTAACAAACTCAGGACTGCAGAAAAGTGAAGGAGCGTGTCCCGATACAAGTGTGTGTGTGTGTGTGTGTGTGTGTGTGTGTGTGTGTGTGTGTGTGTGTGTGTGTGTGTGTGTGTGTGTGTGTGTGTGTGTGTGTGTGTGTGTGTGTTGTTATTTGCATTGCACCATAATCCACTCTTTGAAACTGATCACACCAGGAATCCTGGGGACACCCCTGTAGAGCTTTTCAGGACTTTGGTCTTAATGCTGTTATGCGATGGTCCCCATGTGCTGTACAACCCTAAAATCTTGAAAAATCAACTTTCCTCATAGCAGACTACTCCTTTATCCTAGACTCCCTGATAGTCAGTCTGCTACCTCGCCTCCTCTCTCTCTCAATTGGGAGTCTCTACTATCTTTACTATCTCTATTATCCCCCTCCTCCTAACCTCCTTTCTTGCACTCCCTTTCCTCTTAAAAAAACGTATTCCTCCAGGACAACAAAACAAGTATCATATGAATATTTGATGAAGTGAGGGAATGACCTCAGTTAGAGCTTATTTTTAGCCAAATCAGATGAATTAGTTTACGGCAGATGTTGGTAACTTCTCCAACTACAGGTTGTTTTGTGTTCTCTCCTTATCGACTTATACATTGCAAGATGTAGAAGTCACAGTTGGTTTCTATTTATAACCTGTGCTTTATTGATTTAAACCGTTAATCTTTGGTTGAATACGACCAGTAGGTGCACTGTAAAGTGGCCACTGCAGGTTTCTAATAAAAGCACCTTTTGTGGGGTGGGGGGTTGAGCTGCTGGAGCTTTGACAGAGAGCCTGATCTAATTGAACTCCACTGATAAAAACAATGGAATCTTTCCCATCTTAAAAGCTTCCCCGATAAACCAAACGTCAACACAGCCATATCTTGATTGTTGGACTGCGCTCAGCATACGCAGCGCCCTGCCAACTGAAAAGAGCCAGTCACGCAAAGGGGCTCAGCTAAAAACAGAACCATGTGTGGGGTTGTAGTTAGCTAGCATTAATTCCAAAACACCCTTTCTTCTCCTTCTTCTCTTCTTCTTTCAAATGATACAGCCATTTAGTTACATTTTTGGCAATAGGGACTCTGGCTAACATAGGAAATGATTTCATTACAGGGCTCTGAAAACAGTGTCTCAGGTTTCTGGACACACACATGGGAATATATGGTTCCCTGTGTGCATTAGTCTGTGTGGGGCAAGCACAGCTTCTTGGCTGATACCTAACTTCTGACTGCTGGAGCCTTATGCCGATGATTAAATGCAGGTTATAAAATGACCCTGGAAATCACTTATGCCACTGGTGATCAAATATCTGAAGTGCGTACTTCTTTATTGATGTGTACCAGGACCTATATAACTTTATCATGGAATTTCTGTTTACTGCCTATTTCACCTGACCAGGCTAATCTTATTCGGGCCCCATCCAGGCAACTTGCATTGAACCAGATATTTATTGTCCCTTTGAAATATTTCATTGTGCTAAAGGTCACGGATTCGGTTTGCAGTGTAACCTTGTTCCCCTTCTCTATCTACTGTATGTGATTCAATTCCAGACATCAGCAAAGTGCCGTCTGCAGACAGGCATTATCAGGTTAAGTCCATTCAGCCTTAGGATCGGTTATCATGAGAGGACAGTAAAGCCCAAATTCCTTTTTCCTCTGTAAGTTTGTGTCTACTCTTGTCAGCCTTTTTCAAATCATCATTATTCACAGAGAAGAATTCTTCTTCCTGTTATTCTTAGTTTTGACTCTTTAATTAAAGTTTCTTTGACCAGCCGTGCTTCCACTCACTCAGTTTTGCGACTTTAAAAGGAGCTGTTTGTCTGGATCAAGAATTAATTGGATCTTCCTTGGCTCTCGTCCCATCCTTGTACCAAGTTTCTTGGAAATCACTTCAGATAAATCAGCTAAAAACAAACAAACAAACAGGGGTGAAAACAACAGGAACAGAAGAAATAAATGTAAGAAAACAAAATAAAAAGTTTCAACTAGTAGGAATCCATGTGAAGAAACTAGTCACACTCCTGCTCTGACACACTGGGCCTCCTTAAAGCAATAAGCAGTCAGACACATATTTAGGTTAGTGGAGAGCTGTGATGATCCAATGTATGATCTCACAAGATTTTGCCAATATCCATCCTGGCTAAGTGGGTTAGTGCTATTTCAGATGCCTGCAGTTGTGTCTGGCCTCAGTCCGCTCTCTCTCTCTCTCTCTCTCTCTCTCTCTACCCATTCCATCTCTCTTTGTTCCATTGTGGGGGTTTTATAAAGCAACATCACAGATCAGCCACCAGCAGTAATAATCCCTCTCTTGTCAGAATCCTTTTTACAAGATGACTGGCTGCGATCCAAGCCTGCAACCGGATGTGGACTCAAAAGCTGAACAAACCAAACATGCCACGACGGGCATTATTTTTGTGTCATCGTCTGCTTGAATATGGGCGGATGGGTTTTTACTAAATCAGCTGTTAAAGATGGAAAGCACTAATGGGGTTACAGGTAGAAAAAAGCAGCATTTTGAAAACACATAGTGCTTGCACTTTCTTGCCTTTTCCTGCTGTAACTGTTAAATTAATGAGATGCAGTTTGTTTATAGCCACATACACTAGATAGAAGATCCAATGAGTCGAGACTTCTAGGATTGGTTAACTTGTCAATTCGGTCAAATGCAAATTTAGTTCAGTGCCATGTACAAGGCAGCTATTCATGAAGCCAACAGTGGGCTAAAGGAAACATTAAGGCCTGATGAATGGAAATTGAATGTCATTAGCCTGGGTCTTTTCATGTCATGAATGAATGAGAATCTCGCTGCCTTAAATCTTCAAGACTGCGAGAGGGTGCCATCATTTTTATTTATGTGTTTTACACCCAACACAAAGGGTCCTTGCTCATTTCAGACTGATGTAGATATCACCATCCAGCTCCAGTGTTGTTTGAAGTGCTAGTTGTTGATGCTAACTTATTGCTTTGAATTCCGCCAATAAACCGTCAGACCTTGTTTTTGTTATGCATTTTTGTTGCCAGTGAACTAAAGATTCACTGTGAACATGATTCTTCTACTCCAGAGAGATAAAATGTGGCTGGCTGACTTTCAAAGAGAGAGGATGAAGTGTTAAGGAAGGCTATGCTTGGACTTTCATTTATAGGAGCTGAGTGTTTTTATGGTCTCAGGATCTGATATTTGAAGGTGTCCTTCTACAGGGGTCTCAGTTTCATGGACAGTACCTAACAATGTGTGGCCAGTCGAGTGTGTCACACTCGTGTTTCGAGGGACAGGTGGCAGTGCTGCTCGGTCTCTGAGGCCTTTGTCAGTTACAGTCTTCTGTAATGTCAGCCCCGACACAAGCTGCTCTCACCTGCTCTTTTCGCTGTAGCTGCTGTCGGTGGCACTGAGCTTTACTGTTATTACCGAAACATTCGTCTTTTTATATATGAATATGTGGCCATACTGACGAAGCTTTATTTTATAGATAAAACAATGCATGAAACTGCTTTGGTTCATGGAAGTTGTAACAGTACCTGTGCTTGTTTTTGCGTTTATTTTTAATGATGATTCACTTCAAACAATGATTCTGAACAATCAAGAGCGAATGAATCCTCATTATTTTCATCACAGTCATACCAGATAGTCTTCACATTGTCCATTCATCATCCACCTGCCAATGTTTGTCCTAAATACCTGGATGTCTCTCATCCTTTCATGCATGTGTAATCTTCATAAATTGGACCATCATATATTAGTTTGTCACTGTAGACATGTGCTCACATGAGGTGGCATTTTGAGGTCACGTAGCACAGGGTGACCTCAGCAGTCTAACCAGCATGGTCTCCTGTAGAGCTTGTCTAGAGTGTTTTCAGTGGATCTAAATCTGATGTTTGCAACTAAATGCAAAGTGTAATTTGTGTGTAAATTGTATTTTATGTGAAAACACATACTGATGCTAACTGCATGTGAACCCATACAACTGAGGGTGCACACAGTTTCTTTCTTGTTACTTGCTGTGTGTCCGGCTGTGCGTGCTCCTCCCCAGCTGTGCGGTTCCTCCCCCAGGGTTTCAAACAGTTGGCAAAGCAGACAAGAAGCTTTGCGGCAGTTTGGAGACCCAACTTTCAGAGCAGAACGTCTTGGCTTTTGCTCTACACGTCTTTTCCTATGGTCTCTGTTATAATAGCATGTTCACTCAATTAAGGCAGCGGTATAGGTTGTAATTAAGTTGGGAGTTTTCTCTTGGCTCTAGCCGGAGGCAGCCATGCTTGCATGAAGCAATGCAATAAATTGAAGATGACGTTCTAGAAGTATATTCTCTTTGTTGGTGCCTTTTAAGTCATCTGTTCTGTGCTCCCAGTTTTAAAAATAGTCTGCTCCTTTAGCTGAATCTGTGGCGAGTATGATTCTGCAGCTTCTGAACCCTACAAACACAAGCAGCATTACCGCCTGCTGCTGAGTCACTATGTGGAAGCTATTGGCCGTTTCTGGAAATCTTAAAATCTGTCCCCGTTCAAGACTTTGTTTCTTGCTAGAAGAACTGTGAAACTTCTGTTTAGATTTTGAATAGTATTCATCAATATTTTCTGAAACGGATCTAAGCCATTTAAGCAGGCATGTTAATGGGAACTGGGCATATACACTATGAAAGAGGCAAAGTTATGGAGCTGTCTAGAACTGTCTATTGCCGTGAATTATTTAGGAATGACTCTATGCCTTTTCCCATTAGTTCATGAAGCTTTTCTCAAACATAACTCTGAACATGCAGAATAATCAAGGTTGTACACACATCAAATGCTGTATAATGTATTTGATCTATGCATAATGCAATATGTTAAACAGTAACACTGGGTGATGTATGTAAATGCCCTTAATTAAGTTAAAAATATACATATGGACATAAGCAATATGGAGACAAAGGTCTTAAGCACTCAAAAAGCTATAAATGAAATGCATATGCTGAATATGTACAGTTTTGCAAGTCAATTGTCACCCATGAGAATTTTAGCGTTGTGTGTAAGCGGTAGAGTTGTTCCCTGATGAACTGGAAAATTGCCCCAACCATCATTCCAAGGTCACCTTCCATAAGAGAGGATAGGGGAAGTTTTCTATGATGTGCTGAGCCAGAACAACCACTCAATTTAACTTTTGGGACATATGGTCGCTGCATAATAGCATATTGCCTCAGCACAAAATTGGGATTGAGGAAAATAGTCAGCCTTACTCATGATTCATCAGTTGCACATTTTTCTGAATGAATCATTCGATCCTGTTGACACTTAAATTGGATCCTAGCTAGCTATTGATCAGACCTATTTTCAGACTACTTATACGTTTTGCAATACCAGTGTTGTGTAATTGTCATGATTCTCAAATTACAATTGTGTCGATAGTAGCTGTCAGTATATTGTATTGATTTTATCTAAATATAAATCAAGGTCACACAACATTCCCAACCCACCACAGGTCTCATGTGCAGAAATGAAGGTTCCTATCCTCATTATTCAGGACTAAATTGGTATTCTCTTCTTTCATCTGTAGATGAGTCTGTGTTACATCCCACACACCACGCCATGGGACTTCTTGGAGAGGTTACAAGTTCAGGATTACCACCATCTCAATTACCAACCTCATATCACACTGCCTTTGAGGGCCCAGACTCACCTGGTCAAGCTAACCACGAAGCTGGGACTGCTGACATCCTCTTTCAGTGGGGACATGTTCCATCTGAAAGCTCCAACTCCTTCACGCCAAGTGACTTCCCTGCAAAAGAACTATATCCCCTTGCCACTCCATCATTGAACCCCTCTGAACATCCACTGGGGTCTAGACCACAATTTGAGGAACCTGCTAATCCTCCCCCAGACTGGATGCTGGCCAGGAAAAATTCTGCCAAGCAATCTTCCTCTCTGCCTCCCACTCTTACAAAAGCCCAGCTACGGCCTCAATCAAATATATCCTTAACATCATTAAACTCTACAACATCTCAGCTCATCCCTAATTCTGACCAGGAAGCTGTAGCTGCAACTCAAATCACTCTCAACAAGGATCAGGACAGCACTTCAGAGCAAACCCCGACAATCGTGAGCTCACAGCCTGGCCAGCCCCTTGAGCCCCCTGATCTGGCTTTCACTGACTTTCTGGCAGATGAATCTTACAGTAAAATCTTTGATGTAACTCAGCTGAGCCCCAGCAGTGCCCCCTTGCAAGAGAACAAAGCAGCTCATGGCATAGATATTCTACCCAACTCAAACGAGTATCTGGCCCCTGGCTACAATGTGCCTTTCATTGCCCCCCACCTTACATCACCTGTAACTGAACCCACTGAAGCCTCTCCAGAGGAGTTCTACCCCACCAACACCATGGACTTCGACTGGGGGTCTGGGGACTACTTGGAGACACTGTCATTCCTAAATGCCGATGGAGATGACTACTCGATGGTCACAAAGGTACCCTCTGACTCGTATGATGGAGAGGACTACACAGAAAGCTATGATACCTCTTTCCCTTCCAGAGTGGGCATATATCCTTCTTCCTTGAATCCCCTCCACATCTCTCCCTCTCCAAGCCTTGTGACAGCTTACATTACTAGTGTTCCTCTAAAATCTATCCATCCTTCCTCTTCTTCATCTACGATTCATTATACACTGGACCCTACGCCCACAGCGAACAGTGATATACCTGATGCCTCAGACATAGATTGGCTTGATGCTTTCACAATCCAACCAACAGATGTCCTTTTACCTGACATGAACAGCCTGGAGTATTATACCATTCAGTTGACTAAGGAGAACAGTGGTTCAGACTCTGGAGCTGAACACAGAGGGAACGTTACAGTGGTGTCTCTTACTGCTACAGATGTCACACCCAGCAGCAGCTCCACCAATGACACCAAACCGTCTGAGGAAGAGTCGTCCAGTGATCTGTCAGGGTTTGAGCCTCATCCTGAATCAACTGCAGTAAAAACCACTGAGCAGAGTCCTCAGCTCATCAATGCCTCTGAGCCTTTTCTGGACCCATCAGTAGTCCCAAGCCACTTCTTTGATCTCTCCTCCTCTCTCTGGCATGGGAAGGTATCTACCACAGACTGGTCTGCACCTACAGTTGGCCTGGACAGCACTGTACTAACAGAAGATATACTACCCAGTGCCACGTCACTGCTGCCAGATTATGTTTTATCTTCCTCCTCTATGCAAGATGTCCATTGGTTTGTTACAGAGGAATTTGTACCAAGTACCGTGCACACCACTCCTTTGTTTACATCAACAATAGCCTTCTCTCCTGGTTCAAGTGAACCTGTCGCCAACACAACTGCTGGTGCAACTGACTCTACTCCCCAACACTCGTCTTTCACAACCGAGGAAACTCCGGACATCAGCGTAGTTTCAACCGAACCCACAACAAATGTCACTATCAGCCCCCCGTTCATCTTGGGTGATCAGGGGGTAGAAGATGAAGCTGACAACCCAGCCACAATGACCTTGATCCCAACTAGCAGTGGAGCTAATACAGTTGCCGCTGTACGCACAACTACGGCTGCCACCACAAATTCTCATCAGCCCACAACTAAAATCACTGCCACCACTGAAGCCTCAACTAGTATCAGCGTCATCCCTACGACGAATGGAAAGACCACATCTACGGCACCAACATCAAGACAATATCTCTGCAATGTCAACAGTACCGATTATTTAGTTAAAATTGGTGAGTTGGACATTTTGACAAAAGGCATACATCAGAATTGTGTCACTTTGTCTTATCGAGCAAGATCCTAACAGCAGGTTTATTCTTTCCTTCTGTAGGGTTTCCCTCCGGGGCCACTGTTGGATATGCCAAATCTCAAATCAGAGACATTCTGAAGGTAGAATTCAACAAGTCTGTGGAGCTGCAGGTAATTGCATTGCTTTGTTTGAGAAGTTTTGACATAAGAACTGATTCTTAGGTGAATGGGCTGTCATGTATTGACACAATGTGTGTATGTGTATATAGTGTATTTATGTGAGGACACATATACTTGGCTGTGGTGTGGCTGAACCATGAAGCCTAGACTACATCCTGAGTTTTTTAAATGCTCCAATAAATAAACCACAGGAGTTGACCCAAAGTGACCTTTCAAAAGAACCAGCTGCTTATTTAAGACGGACTGTTGATCTGAGAATACATGGCCACTGACCGATTTGTCTGCCATGGATTTCCTCTTTTGTCTGTGAAGGTTGTGGACTCACCACCAAAGTTTACGTTTCGGGTGGTGTCTGGCCCAGTTGTGTACACAGCCATATCTGTCGTCAACACTCTGCGACGGTCTGGGCGCCGCTTCCTGTCTGTGTCTCCTAACTGGACAACACCACATAATAAATATCAAGTCCACACAGGTAAGTGACCTTTCACTTTCTGTAGTTAAGGACACAGCAATGTCAGAATGTAGGATCTTGAGATAATCTTTTAACGCTTGATCAAAAACTCTGTGTGGTTTTACTCTGCAGTGCTGCAGTTTGTTCCCAGTCACATTGACGTGCGGTTCTGCAACTTCAGTGAGAGCATCAAGAAAGGTTTGACCATGGCCTTTGCAGAATTGCGTCGCCGCTCTAAGGAGTCAACTAACTTCACAGTGCACGTGAGTGGGACATGAAGCCAGGCAACGAATGCATGGACTTGTGATTTCAAACTCTTTAAACTTACTCTCAGAACTGGGTCCTTTCTGCACAAAACAGAAACTGTTCTACACAGAGCCTGTTGTGAATATCTAAGAACAGATGTCTAGTAAAAGAATCTTGCTTTGACCCACACTCTGCAGACATTAGGATCCCAGAGGAGGGATCAAGGACCTTCATGTTTATTTTATTTTTTCTTTACTTGCTATGACTGTGGCCGTCATAATAGTCCTCCCATGAATCTCTATGTCCATCTTACTGCACTCATGAACAAGGCCCCAGGATACTTCACTTGGAGAGCTCGCTCTGAGGGAGTTCATGCTCTAGTTGCTGAGTATTAAAAAAGATTAGGTTGTTAATAAAGAACTAATTTGGCTATGTGGTTAGTTGGCTTTAGTAGAGTTTTGCATAATCCTATTACACTGATGGCTGTATTATAGTCTCTGAAATAAATATAAGGATTAATGTGAGGATTTGTTGCAGCAGGAAAATGTTTCATGAACAACTAGCAAACTGTACCCCGGACCACACACAAAAAACATTCTGTTCTGCTTTCCAGTCACCGAAGCCAACGAGTTTCAGATTGGGAACTTTATTGTCACCCTTTAGGAGACATAGCAACTTTTCCTCAAACTGCATCAACCGCTAGATATAAGATTTTGTTGTGTAATCATCTATCTACATTTGTCAATCATATTTCAGATTGTAAACATCACCATGGATGCTCCAAAATACCAGGAGCAGCGACCAGTGAGGCAGCCGGTGGACATTACCTTCACTGTGCGTGGTTCCAGGGGATATCTCATGGGGTCGGAGGTCAGCAACGCTCTGATGAAGCTCACTATGGTGGAGTTCAGCTACTACATGGGCTTTCCTGTTCTGCAGATTGCTGAACGTGAGTACCCACGTCTCACTGTGTCTTTACCCTCTCTGTGTTGTATTGCTCTCCATAAACATAATTTCACCCTTTTCCCCCCGAATAGCTTTCCATTATCCAGAGCTGAACACCAGCCAGTTACTTCGCTCCTCCTGGGTTAGAACAGGTATTATGGATTTCAGAGCTTACTGTTATTACTTACAGCAGATAGGACATTACTTTTTACTGTATCATTTTTCTGTTGTCTTTGCACACAGTGCTCCTGGGTGTACTTGACCAGAAAGTGGAAGAAAGAACTTTCCAAGCCAACATGGAGCGTCGAGTGGCCATGTTACTTGGGGAGGCGATGGGACAAGTCAGACGTGTTAAGAGAGCCACCACCGTAGGCAACAGCAGCGTGCAGGTACATCCCCTGCATCTTTAATGCTCACGACTAGATAATTAATGGTTTGTAAAGACATTACTGATGTACAGTGTGTTTCTCTGGGAACTGTTTGTAATATATTTATTCGTTAAATCACTTGTTTCTTATATAACATAAAAACTTAAGTGGGAGTTTCTAAATGGATAAGTCTCTAAATCTTTAAAAATCTTCCTTCCTTGTACCATTTATAACACTGTTCTCTAATGCAAGCCCTCTCTTACCAGCTTCCCTGAGCACTGAGGGCTCATTATGTGTGTTCCTAACCACTGAAAGCCGTACTGCTTTACTAATCAGGCTCTAGCTTTTGTGGGCTCGCTCCGCACCTGCTCGGCTCATCTCTTAGGGTACAGAATAGGGCTCGGTCACCATGGAAACACCATCCCCTTCGCCCAGGGGCCGGCCACTCAACGACGACAACATCACAAGTCCTTGTTCTTTCTCCTCTTCCTCATTTCTCTCGTCCTGTTACTTGATGGCTCCTGTGAGCCACAGAGCTGCTAAGAGCAGATCAATTATTAATTTCTTTCTCTCCATCTCTCTGACAGTCAAGATGATTAAGAGAGAGAAAGAGAGAGTGTGTGTGTGTGTGTGTGTGTGTGTGTGTGTCAGGGTGCGCATTATGGAGGGAGAGGTAGAGAAAGGGTTCGCTAAAAGATTCAGAAATCTGTGGAACAGCGAAAGCAAAACATTCGGATTAAAGAGACATGTTGAGAGAGGAGATGCATAAGTGATCCAGCATCATGAAGTCAGAGTGCACATGGTGGTGTTTAACAAGAGGGATGTCACAGTGATGAATATCAACCTTGGCTGAGTTGCAGCCTCAGAGTTCCTGACCTTTCTCCCTCTTGCATCGTCGTCTCAATAAAAGCTGCAGACCAATTTAGGACAGATGAGGGCCACACAGTTAGTGTGAACCTTTAGTGTCTGTGCTAAGATTAGAGCTCTAATTTTAGACGCTGACGTCATTTCGACATTTCAAAAATTATAATTGAAGAGGCACAAATATGATTGAAGAAGCCTTATTCTGTGCTTGTGTTCCTTTCAGCTTCAATAGGACACTTTCATTAAAGAATATTATTGAAAGATTTTCTAATATTACATTTCAAAGGCAGAGATTAGTCTTTTAGTGTCTGTGCTGGATATAATGAGAGCAAGATGACTCACGCTGAACTGAGGGGAAAAAACAGTATCAGTGTGGTGTTGTCACCTATGAGAATGCGTTATGAGTCTGCCTAGATGGATAAAAGAGGAGGTTGAATTGAGGTCATGCAGTAACACACACATTCACACTGCTGTCTTTCCACTCTAATAACCATGCATGGGCCGGATTATATCCTGGATGAGAGAGCCCGCCCAGCCGTTTTTCTGTGTCAGCCCAGGCATGACCTGCGCTTTACTCTTTCCAGTAATGCAGACAGCAGACTGTGCTGCGCCTCGGGGCATCCAGAGGGAGACTGGACACGCGCACACACACACATACACACACACAGTAAGAGAGACAAAACGAGAGAGTGATAATAGACAACATGGAGAAATATTTCAACAATGAATACTCTGATGAGAATACAGAATGCAAGTTGATATTTTATAAGTGTGTGTGTGTGTATTGCCATGGCATGCATGTTTTTTTCAAGCGCACTTGCAGCAGTTACAATTACATCAATACAGCTGTCATGTCATGTTAAATACAATGCACAGTTTCACTTGGATTTGTGTCCCAAGTTTCAGTCCAACATCCAGGAGTTAAGGAATCCAACTAGACTGTGCCAGTGTTTAAGTTTCTGCAGCCACAAATCCTAAAAGATGATTAATGTGTCTGTTGAATTCCATGGAAAATGAGGTGCCATACTGGCCATTAAAAAGTCATTTTTATTACTGAAGCAGTGACTCTGCTCATTAAGGCCCAAATTAGCTGACTGATATTTAATGCAGAGTGTGGGGCATCATCCTCAATGGATCTCATGGTCCATTTGGAAGCAATGTGTATAAAATTCAAACATTTACTACATGGAAACTACCTGTTGTACAATATTAGTTTGTACAGATATTTGGGCAAAATGTAAAATTGTCTCTTCTTTGTTTGAACTCCCAGGTTGTAAGTGCGAGCCGGCTACAGGGTGAGGATCACCCCTTGGAGATAGTGTATTTTGTGGAGGGTCCCAGTGGTCAGCGCGTGCCTGCAGTCCAAACAGCCAACATACTCAATCACCTGGATGTTCAAAGGGCGGCCATCGTCTTGGGATATCGCGTCCAGGGTGTTTTGGCACAGCGTGAGTACCTCTCGCAGAGTAGACATTCAAGGGCAGCCAAGTGATGTAGTGATTACGAAGATAGTCCTCGACATGGACAAACTAAATTAGTTTTCCTCTCTCTTTTAGCATCTGCATTTCTGTTGTGTCCCAGGGCAAAATCATTTATTCGAGTGCTATCATGGAGTTGGAATAAGGCTATAAAACTTCATCTCAAGAAGGAGAGTTTTATTTGGGTCTGCTCCAAATTTGATGCGGTTAGGTTTTGGTTTCAATTTGCAATTTACGGAGAGGTGTTTTTATAACATATACATATACAACATATCCAGATGTGTCCGACGTCTTTTTGTTGTTCAGTTTCATCTGGAGGGAGGTATGAACTCTGCTGAGTTCCCTTCTAGATTTTACTGTTATCATTATTGTTTTGTTCTCATGACAACACCGACTGATTGAAGCTGAATCTCTGTTGGAGCTGGAGAATAAAAGGAAAAAGACCCAGCGTTATGGGAATAGTTCAAACGAATGAAGCAGGCTGTGTGTGCTCCTTTGTATGTTTTAAAAACATCTGAGCTTATTAGCTCCCCTTCTTCTCACACTACCAAAAGCCCGTCTTCCTCATTAAGAACCTAAACAAGGGATGAAGGCCTAATAAGGGCCTCTCAGGGGAGTTTGTTTTCTGTGCTGCCTGTGTTCTCCTATGGTATTTCCCCAGTGGATGAAATGAGTGTTAATTAAATTGAGTGAAAGCTGCATTGGAGATTATAGCAGTGAGGCAGGAGCCAGCATTCAAAGAATTCTGCATGTTTAGCTTAGCATCTGTGTCTCTGTGGCTTTAGGGAATAAAAGGGTATGGTTGGAATATTGAACCCCAAACAGGAAGGAAATGACGCACGTAACCACAGAGGTTAAACTAAATACTCGGGTCGTGATCCTTATCTCCTCGTCTGCAGCTGTAGAGAAAGTGACGTCCTCACCCTCGGACAAAGAGAACACCAACATGTGGATCGTCATTGGGGTGGTGATTCCCCTCCTCGTTGTCATCGTCATCATTTCAATTCTCTACTGGAAACTGTGTCGCACAGACAAGCTGGAGTTCCAGCCGGACGCCATGACCTCCATCCAGCAGCAGAGGCAGAAGGTAGAGTCCCATCAGTGTTTCACAGTGTCTGACCAAAGCTTCATGGAATCAGCATTTCAAAGTCATTTCAAGATGAGGAAAATACAGCTTCAACAGTTGTTGGTCCATCTCTGAAGACATTTCACCTCTCATCCAACATTCATTTAAACATATGAAATGCAGCGGATCTGTGGAGCCAGAAATCGGAGCCCACTTTTAAATTCAAATGAGGTGCTAATTAATTGGACGTATCCGTCAGTGCCACGAATGTGCTGCACAGAATCTGGACTTCTTCTTCATCATTTCTTCTTTTAGATTAGATTAGTAAAACTTTAATGACCCCAGTGAAGAGACTTATTAAAGGATGTGTGAGTCATACTTGAGATGCTCTTTCATTTTATTAGAAAACTTTCTCGATTTATTTTTTTTTTCCTGACAAACTGCACCACTTCACTGTTAGAATGATGTTCAGATTTACCAGACAATCTGAAGCAGTTTTATGTTGAGGCTGAAATATTTATGTTTATATCTAAAGGTAATTCCGTGTAATATGTGTACTATTTAACTTTCAGCTGTGTTCATCATGTTGATGGATTAAAGGTGACTGTTTTGGACAGTTCCATTAATGTTGGGGAGGTTTGCAGCTCCTCTTCTCTGCTGCTTTGACCAAAAACATTGCCATGCATCACTACTCTCTGCTCCCACTGACTCCGTCATCATTACATCAGAGGGTTTAACTCAAAAACTCAAAACTCCAGTTATTTAAAATAGATAATTTTACATGTTCAGTTATAACCAGCCTGTTTGTCAGCTTCCAGACCCACTGGTTGATCTTTCGGTCTGTGCCTGTCTTCTACCGGTTCTCTTTGGTTTCTTTAAGCTATGACCTAATCCATTTGTATTGAGTTGAGGCCGTGATTCTCATGTGCAGAACCACTTATCCTGCTCTCTCTCCTGAACACAATCATCTGACACCTAACACCGCTCCTCTTCTCTCAGTCTGCTACGTCATTCAGCGAGTCCAGGAGCCTTCAGCACTCCCTCCCTCCAGTTGAACAGGATGTAGAGTTTAGTGAGGAGGAGGAGGAAGAGGGGGAGTATGAAGAAGAGGAGGAAGAGGAAGAGAAGGAGGTTAAAAGGGGGAAGGTACAGAGCAGTGTCTGGTGGCTTGTAGGAGATGTAGAGTGTGAGATGTAGTCTGTGTGTATTTTTGCTGTGATCTGGTGCCGCTCTGTGGTAGTTAGTCATGTCTTGCACAATTTAGTACGTTGTCGTCACTGGTTAAGTGGGGATGTGAGCGTATCATCGTTAAAAGTATTACTCTATCCGCCATTGCTTCTGCTTAGAGACCAGTAGCTCTTTCCAAGAGCAAAAACAATATGAGCAGTGAAGAGGAGGAGGAGGAGGAAGAAGAGGAAGAAGAGGAGGAAGAAGAAGAAGAAGAGGAAGACGAAGAAGAAGAAGAAGAGAAAAAGAAAAAGAAAGGAATCAAAGCAGAGGAGCCACAAAAACAAGAGAGCAAGGCAGTGCTGCAGAGAACAGGGGGGATGAAGAAAGATGAAAAAATGAAAGTGTTGTCTAAAGGACGAAGAGCTAAAGAAGAGGTATAACATGTGGTAGCCATAGAGACAAGCGTTTAGCATTAGTGGACATTAGAATCCTGCTTTCCCCAGTTATAACGACACAGACGCACAAATCAAGCCTCGATGTGTTTGTGTTTAGATCTGATGAAGCCGTAGAGCTGCTGGCGTCGTGCTGCATGTTTGTTGTGGGTGATTTCCTAATTTACCATTAGACCTGATCAAGTATTAATTAGAAATTATCGTGTGTTGCTCGCTGTCTGTTTGCTTTCAATCAGCTTGAGTGTTTAATACACATAACAACCTCTGCTGTTGAAGCGTTTTGACCTCATACACAGTTTTTAGAACCTTTACACTGACAAACATCAAACTGGATTAGTTTCATACCAACAAGCCTCAGCTGCACACTCTGTTTTCAACTCAGAGAATCAGCAGGAACATGTCTCTCCTCCCGTATCCTCATTGCAATGTCACAGGACCAGGGTTTCACATACTGTGAGCACTCACACTGAGATCTGACATCCTCTGTTTACTCTTGCTGGAAAGTCCTGAGGGCTTTACTCTCAAATAGTCTCTCTGCTTCCATCCCCCCACCACCTCAAAGGAGAGCAAGCAGCTCAGTGTCTCCCACTCATCCCTGTCCCTCTTTCTCTTATTCATTAATGACTGTCTGTGTCTCAGTCTGAGTCTCCCTCCTGGACGTGCATTCATCAGGCATTCAGCCTAATTGTAATCTCAGAACTTCTTTCTTTCCAACTTTCAGGCTGTCACCGCACACTCACTGTAGATTATAAGTCTGGAGAGAATTTCATTGTGTGATCTGTCCTTCCGTCCTCCCACCCCTCTCTGTAGCTGCAGGCTCCCAGTGTAAAAGGCTTCGACTTCGCCAAGCTGCACTTCGGCCAGCAGAGTAAGGATGATGTCATGGTGATCCAGGAGCCAATGCCGCCAGGGCCCGGTCCCGGGTCCCTCCCCCTGTCCATTAAAGATGGATTCAGTCCCTCTGAGAATGGAGAGATCCCCACACCCATATCGAAAAATTCAGCCTCCTCCACCAAGGCGTCCCGCAGCGGCCGGCGGAGAGAAAGGTCAGGGAAGGAAGCCCTGAATGAGCGTCACCTGTTTTCCTGTGATGCTTCACTCAGTTATGTTAGGCTCACAATTGTTGCAGAATATGATTTTATTCAATTATTGAGCATGTTTTTTAATCTTTTCATTATTTTTCACGTCAGTCGGGGAAGTCAGTCACCCAGACAAAAAAGCTTCTGACAGATCCTATGATCAATGATTAATTCATTAGACAGCGAGGCAGACTGTCTATTACAATATATAAAGGTCTATATATATATATAATAATAGTATATATAAGGTCTATTACAGTATATAAACTCAATTAGTTTGTATAGTCAGATATTTCAGATTTTGTTAATTTTATTGTCAGCTGTGAAACATGTAATGTAAATGTAATCAAATACTCTTCATCATCCCTTGACCTCAGTTCATATTTAAATTCTTATAAGTCTATCCCCAGCTAGGAAAAACAGTATTTTTTCGAAAAAATGCATGGCATTTCAGCATGTTAGTGTGTCCTCACGCTTCTATTATTCATGTAAGTGCGTGTGTGTGTTTTTCTGGTAGAATCTCTCCGTCAGACGGTGACTCGGTGGTAAGTGACCATTCGAGTGTGCAGGAATCAACCGAGGAGAACCTGAGAGCCCAGGCCACGCCCAACGACGGCAGGCAGACCCGCAAGGTCCCCATCAATGTTTTAAATGGCAAGTGGCCTTGGCAACACTCGCCTTGCTCCTCCAAACACAGAGAGAGTGATTACAAAGTGGGGGGAGGGAGGAAGCTGAAGGGATTGGACAGATATAAAGAGATAAAGAGAGAACAACTCCAGCAGGCGTGCTTTGATTGACAAGAGGGTCAGAGTGAGAGCAAGGGAGGCTGGGACGCGGTGAAAAGAGTAAAAATAAAAAGCACTGAGGGAAAAGTGCAGCGTCAAGCCCAGCAGTGACTTAAAGGTTAAAAGGGGGGTGGGGGGGGGGGCAGAACTTACTGGTAGGAAGTGGTGGAAAGAAGTCCAGAGAGAATGAAGTGTGCAGGGAAACAGGAGGGAGGAAAAAACACTGAAGTTGCTCTGACAGCTTGTTGATAGATTCAAGCCTGTGCTGCCACTCAGACTCCGGGCTGGAGCCAGACGCAGTCAGGCACAGAGACCTCAGCCTGACTCACCCACAGAGGAATGGCCTCTGTTTTGTTAATGATAAATCTCAGCAGGAGACTTTGTATTCTCGACCACAATGTTTAGAGTAGATCACTCTTTTGTTATGAGCTATCTTTCTCTTTAAGCTCGTCGTGTTGTGTCTGTTCATTAGGGGCAGCTCCAGGAGACGAGCTTTTATCAGCTCTGGACGATTATCTCTCACTTGTCTTTCCACCTCCCTGCTGCACTTACTTTCATTTCCAGTGATTGAAACAGCCAGACTTCACGTCAGCGGAGCTTTATTCTTAATTCACAGTCACCGCTTCTGTGTTTGGTGCTTTTATTTGATCTCCTTCCCCTCAATAAAACTCTCTTCCTTTCTGTTGTGGTTCGCAGGCAAGAATAGAATTGGTAAGAGTTTGCCCTCTTTTACGTCTGTGTGTCTTTAGACCTCAGGCTTGACCTCCCACAGCTGTGTTTGTGTGTCGTCTTGTTACTGTGGTAGCTTTGTACTACGCCCGTTCTCACCATCCGTCATTGTCCCCTGAGCCGTCACTCCCCGAGTAGAAACAATCGGCCTTTAAAACAAATGGCGTAGCCTTTGTTTGATATTAAGTTTAGCTTTTGGAATGTTTTATTCCATGATTTATAATTGAAATTTCAAATATATTGTTCCAATAAATTATGAAGGTATATGTTCCCTGCACAGTAGTCCTCATTCCTCTGCTGCCATATTCAGTTCATTAGTATTCAGACTTAAGTAAACTCCTCTATATATTCTAACTGGTTTGTTTCCTTCCTCAGGTCCTCCGCCCATGAACGGTACGAGCGAGCACCTGTCCTCAGCCGCCATCTTTGAACACGTCGACCGAATGTCTCGCACCACCGACTCGAGCAGGCGGCTCCCAAGTAAAGTCCAGCTGATCGCCATGCAGCCCATTCCTGTCCCACCGCTGCACAGCCCGCCTGTCAACGGCAAACTGTCAGACGCCAACCAAATCGATAAAGAGGTTTTTTTTTCTATTTTCACTCTTTTTACAAACATCATAACACCCAGTTGAAACAAGAAGAATGGGGAAAAAACATATTGGCTTAATTTTAAGTTAAAAAAAGGCATCTTTTTCTCCTCAGATCCAGGTAGCACTGAGGCACAAGTCAGAAATTGAGCACCACCGGAACAAAATTCGCCTGCGGGCCAAGAGGAAGGGCCACTATGACTTCCCTACCATGGATGACGTGACCGGCGGCCTCACAGACATCAAGGACCAGGACCGCATCTATCAGAAAGCCCAGATGCAGATTGATAAGATTCTGGATCCGGACACTCAGATGCCCTCCATCTTCATGGAATCCAAGAAAAGGTTTGCGCTCAGATCTTGGGTCAGACAGACAAAGTTGTTGAAAGAAATTCATGAACATTTGTCCCATTTTTTTTTTCCAGTGGTCGCGGGAGGCGCTCTCCCAAACAGAGGATGAAGGATCAGCTGAACGGAGGCATGATGGACGCAGACAAAGACCACCTGATCACCGAAGACAGTGATGCTGCGTACAGGAAGTGTCCCGGGGTCAACAATGTGGCTTACGTGGTGAGTAGAACAGGAGCATGATGGCAGATATGCAGTCGTATTAACAATCTTCTCTGATTGTCTAAATATGTTTTACTCCTTCCAGTCGGACCCCGACCAAGGCCCAGTGTCCCCTTACGGAAGCCCCTCCCCTACTGACGATGTCTTCATGGGTCCCGGCTCCTCTCCTCCAGGTCATGCACCTCCCCCACCTCCCTACATGCCCCCGCAGCCCTCCATCGAGGAGGCGCGGCAGCAGATGCACTCGCTGCTGGACGATGCCTTCGCCCTGGTGTCGCCCACGTCTCAGGGCAGCACAGCAGGCATCACTCTCCCAGGGGTCACCAGCAACCCCCCTAGCTCCAGCCCTCCGGGCCGGGGTCCCAGGCCTTGGGGTCCCTCTTATCCACCCCTGGGCCCTTTCCCAAGTGTAAGTAAACCATCCCTGGTAGTGCCAGCACTGAAAACGTCTGATAGCTTCAGTCTTTCAGTCAACCTGTTATTTACAGGAAACAAATTGCTCTTTTCCGGCATCTAAGCTTTCGCTAGTTAAACATCCACCAAGCTGTGGCCCGCCTCACGTCTGTTCATTCCACTAATCTGGGGACAGACCCACAGAAATCCCTGTGCAAATTTGATGCAGCCCAAACTGTAAACACACAGACACACATGTAATATCCCTCTCATTCACTGTCTCTTCCCTTTCTCAACGTTTGTTCAGCTCATTCCCAGCATGGCCCCCGTAGCTTCAACTCTAAATCGTGTCCTCTTAGCAAACTAATCAGTTAAGCATTCCTCCATCTGTCGCCCCTGTAGAGCTGCGACCTTACAACCCCCATCAGCTATCTGCAACTCCTAAGACCCTACAGTAATATACCCTACATATGTTTCATCGGCATCAGCTCCTGTCCGTGAAGGGCTCGTGTCACAGAAGAGAGAACACAGTACCTGGTAAAGGCTGATAAGATTAGCATAGAGGCTTATGTACGCTGTCAGAATTATGACTGTGTTGATACCAGGCGTTCACTCCAAACTATCAAGTGTAATCTAGAAGCATGATGTCTCAGATAAGACTTTACTGACCACAGTTTAATATCACTACGTTACCTTAATGTTTAATCTAGGCTGTAAAAAGTTGCCTAAACTAATATACATATTAAAAATGTTACAATGATGGCATCAATGTGAAATCCTTTATTCATGTTTGATATTTTAAGTAAAATTAAATTAATGTATGTTTGATATTTTAAGTAAAATTAAATTAATGTATTGAACTTTTTTGACAGAAACCATGGAAACACGAATCGTGTGCAAGGCTTGTATCCAATTTATGGGTTGGCCTCTAATACGATTTCATCTCTCAGTGCCAATATAAAACACTTGCACTCTATTGCTTTGCTTTCATTAGGAATATAAACATCCACTGCAAACTCTATTTGCATCAATTAGAGCGTTTCATTCTGTCGTATCACGTTGCAGCATCAACGCCCGGCAGTTTTTTATTATTTCTAATGTGATTATATCTGGGAACCGCAAACCCCAACAGTGTCTCCCACAGTTTTAAGATCCGTGTCAGGAAAATGTTATATAATAATAAATATTTTCAATTCCATAATTCTAAGGCTTTGAAGTGCTTCAGCAAATACATGGGAACGAGACAACACAGAATAAAACAAGTTTATATATTACAGACAAAAATGAAAATTTAAAACAGATGTTCTCTTTTTTTTTCACCCTGAATTTGGGAATTACAAAGAAGTCCTGGTTGAATTTGTCTGTTTTTCTTTGTCTCCGTCCAGAGGTTCAGCGAGCTGGCTCTGTCCCCTCCTCCAGTGCAAGGCCTGACACCGAGGTTAGTGAAGCAGTCTGAGTAAAATCATTATTCGCGGATGAATTAATAAATAACGCTCTTATTTGACTTGAACTTCTTCCTACACCAGAATGATTTCTTATTGATCAGTGCAGCCTGATTCCCACCACCCCACCAGAGGGAATATTTTCCTTGGGCTGCATCAAGTGCTCTGGGCCTCGTGAATAATAAAGGATGAGTCATCTTTATTTTATTGGTTTAATGGATCAGGTCCAAGCAGCGGTCTCTTCACTGGCTCCACGGCCCGTACACACATTTGTGTCGTCACACAAAAAGACAAACTCTGCCCAGCACCAAGAAACACAAAAGTCCATTCATGTTCTCGAGAGCAGCCAAAGGAAACCAAGCGGATGCATTTGTGGCGAAAATACGTTTCACTGCTGGAAATTTGAGCCGAGTGAAAATAAAACATCCGCAGCAGCTGTCAAACTGTTTGTTGCAGCTACTTTGTGGTTGTGAGATGTGAAACTTCAAGACTGTAAGTCTTCACACATGTGTTTCTGCGATCGATTGTAAAGACTGATGACATGGCTGCTCCTCAAAAGTTAAGCCAAAGCAGCTTGCTAGCCCCCTGGTGGCCGGCTGCAGTAGTGGTCATAAACCCTGTCCCTCCTGTGGATCTCCTTGTGTTTCAGACAAGGCCTTGGCTCCAGCTACCTGCCACCAGGAGAAACAACAGGCCTCAGCGAGCAGTTCCAGTCAGACAGCCTGTACTCCAGCAGGGGGCTGTACGCCGACGAGCTCCCCTCGTCAGCAAGGCCGAGACCAGTGGGGGGGACTACAGGTACGACTGGGAAGGACACACGTGCAAACAGCCACAGACTTTTTATGCAATCCTGCAAACAAAAATTCTAACTTTTAACATTTTGATTTTTTAAAGAAACTAAACAGACAATAACACTTGGTTGAAGGTTGAAAATTATTATAACTTAAAGAGGCGAAAGTCTCTAAGAGGAGATGCTGAGGAGTGTCAGGCTCTGTATCTCTGACCTGGTGTGTGTGTGTGTGTGTGTGGGTGTGTAGGCGCCCAGCTCCATCATCTCACCCAAGTGGGCCTGTCCAGTCGGATCAACGGTTACCCAGCGGGGGTGAGAGCTGCCCCCGGCCAGAATGGAGGCATCGGCTGGAACCACTACCATGATGATAACTTCTCCAGAGCAAAGGCAGAAAAAGACGCAGTGAGTGAAGCAAAGATCTTTTCATTTCAGACTCACTGAGCCCAAAATGAAGTGAGACAAAGTTTTGTGGTGATGATGGGTGCAGAAACCTCCTCCTAGCCCTCTACCACTTTATATTTCCTTCTTGTTTTCTCTTTTCCTGTCTTTTCCTTATTTCTCCTCTTCCTCTTTGTCTTCTCTTTCCTCCCTTCAGTTCCTGGACTGTCCTGACTACTCATGCTCCCCTATCTTCCAGATGCCTAGAAGTGGTATAAGGGAGCCCTCGGCGCCCCCTGCCCTCCTAGATCCTCCCGTGGGGGGCTACATGTCCGCCCCACCGCCCCTGGATACATCTCCTCCCACCCATTCCTCCGCCTCCCTGATCAAGGCCATCAGGGAGGAGCTGTTGCGTCTTTCCCAGAAACAGGCAGCTATGCCCGGCTACCACAGCTGAAGCTCCGGCCTTCTGCGCCGCAGCTCTAACCAGTCACGCCACTGACCCTGCCTGCTTCTCCCGAACTGACAATGCTTCCCATGGAAGCCCCCTGAGGGTGTACAGCAGAGAGATCCAGTCCTGCTAACGTTTGTAAGTGACGAGGCCACGCTGAGCGAACGACAGGAGAACGAGAGACAGTGTTTGTTTAACGAGAAACAATTTGAACAGAGTTCTTTAAATGCTGGACGAGAGGACGACGTGTTTCTGTGGATCGGGGCGGGATCTCGCCGAGCTCTGGCCGCTGTGGATCCACGTGAAGGACTTTGATTTTGCTGCGTTTCTTTCAGACTCAGTATTCCGTGTCACGGTTTCATTCCCATGCTGCCTTCACTTAACAGACGAACCCCACATGGAGACCGCTAACTCCCTTTGATTGTGTCACTTTACCTGCCCTCCAGGTATTCGATGTTTTCCATCACAGGCCCTTAACCCCCTTCTAACCATCAGGTGCTACTTCCTGTTTTTCTGCCATGATGAGCCAATGCCTTGACAATGTGACACTCCTGACCCGAGCTACTGTACGGTCCTACAGTAAGGTCAGAGGTCACCGTTGGCACAGACGGGCATCCGCAGAGACTAATAACATTAACACTACCTATACATTCCCTGCTTAGCTGAAGTAGCACAGATTAGTATTTGTTTGATTCCAGTATGTAGTTGTTCCTGTTTTCACGCTAACGTCCCATCCCGTACCTCAGTTTTGTTTGTTTATATTTTAACGGGCAACTTGACAAAATGGCCTTGGAACGCAAGAATCTTCAGACATGTTGTCTGAGGTGAATATTAAATGATAAAATCACATCCGACAGAAGTTTAATCAAGCCGCACCACATCTGTCCTGGACGTAGTTCTGCAGGGTTTCAGCTGGGTCTTAAAAAGTATTCAATGCTTTGCTATATAACGACTTAGGTAGGTCCAGATATGTTAACTTTCATTAACCGCTAATGATACAGATATTAGCTCGCTGTGATACAACTACAAGCATAGAAGCGGTCGGAGAGTAACGTGGTGTTTCCAGGGTTTTTCTCAACCAGATAATCTCAGATAATCCTTGTCATCTGTTGTGCTCCACGTTAGTCTTAAATTCCATTCATGGTGGTCTTGAAATTTGTTAAACCTGCAGAAACCCTGTTGATTTATGGCTGAATCCATTTGGCCCAATTTAAAACAAATACTTTAGATTTGCATTTTATTTGGAGCCACACTAACTTGCCCATGAATATTCCCAGTGTGGAAACGAACAAAGAGAAATAATTGAATCACGACAGTTTGTACTTGACAATAATGTACGGTTAGCGCCGTACGACCTCAGTATTTGGCTGTAATAGATGCACTGTATGCAGACTACTAGGTACAGCTCAGGTCTTTGAAGAAAGAGGGATTGCTGATGGACAAATCACTATGACGACACTTTGACAGGTCTCACGGAGGAAATGCAAACGAGGGAAAGTCGTTTAGTTTCAATATTATCCTTAATTAACCCTCTCTGTGTCATGCAGTATTCAAAGTTTGCTTTGCCTTGTCGACAGCACAGGAAGGAGACTAACATGTATTTGTTGTCGCTTATGTTACGTTCATTTTCTTTGGATTTAAGTCCTGTAATGTTCACCTTAAATGTCTCGTCGTCAACGTTTTTTTGGGTCATGACCTTCCCCTGATTTTTTTGTGATGTTCTGGGACCTGAACTTATATTTTATTTAAACAAAATAAACAGAAAATAATGGAACTTAAATTTTATTGGCAGGGCCTGGAAATCTGTTTGGTCTCAGTTACCAGTATTACGTGGTGGATTCTAAAGCACCAACCGTTGGCAGCGAGTCGACTTTATGACCAAAGTGTAGTTACTTCTTTTCGTTTTCCGTCTGACGTGCCTTTAGGACCCACCTGAGCAGATTAGGGGGCGACAGTCGTCTCGTTGAATTGAACTTTACCAATATTCCAGAATGGCTTTGATCTCTTGGTGCTTTGGAAATGGAGGCGATCACACGATGCTGTCAATTCGGAGTTCTCATCATTACTGTGCATTTCACTGTTCCTCACACTGTATGCCTCCATCTGCTGGTCGTGTGCTGTAACAACCGCCCGTCTTCTCGTCCTCATCATGTTGCTTTTTTAAAATATTTTTATTTTATAGTTGTTCTTTTTGTTTTTCATCCGTTTTTACCTGTTGTACTGTAGTGCAAATATCTGTTGGCTGGCCCAATGTTCCGTTGATCGACTGATGCTGGCTGCATGCTTCATTGTTGTGTTTCTTTTGTTGTTGTTGTTGTTGTGCATGCTGTTCTCAATTTCATAAAATACACAAAGAAACTTTAACTTGATGTGTCTTTGATGTTATATGACACCAGTCATCATTTCATCCATCTAGGTTTTTTTTTGTTGAAATGTGTATTTGGAGGTGTTGCACTTACCACAAACAGCCAGCAGATGGCAGCACCTCACAGGAGATTCCTCTGCTTTGGCTGCAGATGACGTCACCAGCTCCCAGGACGTTCAGTGTGAGTCTGTGAAAGGAGGTTGTGTTGTGTTATCTTCACTCAGGAACATGAAATATTTACGTGTAATATTCATTGTTATGCAACTGTGGCTGTAAATAATGGATCCAAACGTAGAGCAGCGTTCTTTGGGAACACGTAACTAAACGTTAGAAGAAAACAACGCCACGTTGAAACAGTTAAAAGGAAGCAAAATGTTCCTGATCTCTTGACGTCGGCACCAAAATGTGATGTTTTCTTTGTCAAATCAACTACAAACAAACAAAACCTCCCTCTCCGGCGCAGGTGATGAAATACTATCAGTCGGCTTGTAGGTTTCACTCTTCCACTTGTGCTAAAGGACGACTTCCTGCTCACCTCCCGACTTGTGTCTCATCCCATCAGATGCTTCCCCCTCCTTTAATCCAATCACTGCACCTAAAGCCACCGGGTGATGCAGCTAAACGCTCCAGCAAATCTCCTGAACTCCCTGAACAGGGGTGAGGAGGTGGTTGGGAGGAGGAGGAGGAGGGGGGGCCCTGGCACAAACAACAAGAAGAGTCACTGCATTGATCTCTCCACGGCCTGCCTGGTTGTGTCTGTACACAACGTGAATGGGAGGAAATTTCCTGGTGAATCGCTCCAGTGAGAAATGGAGATTGTTGAGACGTCTCTGCTTGATCTCCTGTCCGTCCTAAGCTGTTTAACCCTGGTCTCCTCCATGACACTGGAGATTACACATGTTGTTGTCTTCCTGTGACTGTACATATCAACGCAAAAAACCCAAAAAGTTATGATATTTAATTTCATTTTATTTGCCTCTTTTATTATGATAGCCAGTGTCTCTCTCTGTGTCTCATTGTCTCCATTTCAAGTCCGCTGCAGAGCAATAGGACTGTCCTGTCCTGTCTGACCGCCCCTGGCCCTCCTTGTGGGGTCTAACCCTCCCAACAGTAATCCTGTCTGTGTGTGTGTGTGTGTTGTCCCGTCCCAGCTCAGCTAGCTGTGTCCAACCCCCCCGGCCCATGCAGCATACAGGCCTCAGCACAAGAAGAGCACACCCAGGAGTTAATCTGGATCATGACGGTAATTAGTGGCCGGGTGTCCAGTCCGGTCTGCAGGAGGGTCTGTGAGGAGGGGAGTAAATGTCCGACCCAGGGAGGAGTCATCCCAGGCTGGTTCTACCCACTGACCTTGGAGAAAACTGTGAGGGCGGGAGAGAGGAGGAGAGAAATTCAGAGAGGGAGGCAGTTAGCACACTGACAGAGTTCCAGCACTGCAGATCTCCCTCTCTCTCCTCTCTCTCTCTTTTCCTTTAGTTTGCCGGTGAAAGACACAAAGACGAGAGGAGCAGGGAGGAGGAGGAGGAGGAGGAGGAGGAGTGTGAAACAAATCCCTTCACAGATGAGAGAGAAGGAAGGATATGTTGACGTTTTCTACTGCTCCCAAATCTGAAGCACTTGTGAGTAGACTGCCACTGTGTGTGTGTGTGTGTGTGTGTGTGTGTGTGTGCGTGAGATAATGACGGTGACACCTCAGGAATTTATGGTTGCAATAGTTTCTTAACCAGATCAGTGCCAACAGGAAGTCTTAACAGTGTTTGTTTGTTGTCGCTGTAGCTAAGGTGTGTGTGTGTGTGTTTATTATGCAACAATCTGCCTGCTGCTGTTTCATAGCATCACCAGAGTTTCTGCCCATCAATCGATGGCAGCGGGATGTGTTGGCGAGCAGAGACACTGCAGCAGCCGGCGCCTCCTGCAGCATCAGGCTGAGGCCGAGTGATGTCACTGTGTTTCACCCCCGACACAAAACATTCCTTCACCCATTTCTGCACTATGGGGGGGGGCAGAGTTGGTTCCTGAGCTTGACGTGCAGAAACAAAAGGCTGGAAGGCAAACGTGTCATTTAACTGTGGTGTGAGCTCCATGAGCAGACACGTCTGTGGTAATGAGAGAGGAGGAGGAGGAGGAGGAGCGGGGCCTGCAGCATGCTCTGTTTTCATAACAGATGAAGAAGCAGCTGTGGGCAGAGGGGGGTGAAGGAGTGAGGACGGGGACAGAACTAATGTGACGATGCTGTTCTGTTGTGTGACGTGCTGCCCTGCTTCCTGAAATGTAAACTGCCCTCAGGCTGGAACACAAAGCACCTCGTGATGAGCAACGCTTTCCCTTCCCGTCACCAGTGGACACTGTCCTCAAGGTCACGGTGCAGGTTGTCCACTGCCCCCCCTCCCTCCCACTGTACGAGAACACACAGTTGATATTGTGTGAGTGGGAGGCAGCGCTCATGTGATGTTTCAAGGGGGAGCTGAATGGCCGTCATTCATAGGACGGAGGAGGCCGTTTGCTCGGCAGCTGCCCTCTGCTCCGACTCCAGACCCCGATGCTGCTGCGCCTCCTTCAGGACTGCCGTCCGTCCCCCTGGGGGAGGCCTGCAGAGGACACAGAGGAACACGATCGACTCCCCTCAAAGGCAGAAACTCCTGTGAGACTTAAGAAGTTGAAGTTTTAGGTTCAGTGTTTCAGCAAGAAGTGAACTCTTTTTAAAACGTCCTTCAAGTTTCCCAGGTGTGTCCCACTTTTTCAAGTTCAACTTTAAGTGGGTGTTTTTAGCCTGAGCCCCGGTGCCACTGGTTTAGCTTTAACCTCCCAGTGCTCCTCAGCTGATCCCCTGACACTGGATCTGTCTGCACTGCTGCCGCTCAGCCCACGGCCCCTGGACGCTGACGGGGCCGTCAGCAGCAGCAGCAGCAGCTGACTGGCAGCGACTGGAGGGAGGAACACGTGGGAGAGGATGCAGAGCGAAGCCCAGCAGGGCTGCAGACTGTGGGGGTCCAGAGGACCTGTGCAGGTGGAACATGAGAGAGAGAGAGGATGGTTGTGTGCATGTTGTTCCTCTTTGTTCTGAGGAGCCTCAGACGTGGTGATTTGGACGTGAACAGTCCGGACAACATGCAGCAGATAATCCTGTTAAGCTGTTATTACTCTGATGGCAGATGGACCCGGCAGGAGTGTCTGATCTGACTGGTCCGATGAGGATCAACCTGCACATATCTGCCTTAATCACATCATGTTCTGTTTGTTGCTTTAGTTGAAGTTCGAAGATGTTTTCAACCCCGTCCATCAGATTTGTTTCCAAATGAAAACCTGGATCCAGTGAACTGAAGTTAGCTTTCTTCTCATGGGAGCAAACAGGAGGAAGTTGTTCTGTTAGGCCGCTGCAGGCCTGCTGTGCACGTGACGTGACGGCGAGTTGCTTCAATAAACCTGCGTCTCTTTGTGATTGTAGCTACGCAGCAACCGCAGAGTCCAAAACAACTCAGGCTCGACTGGGAGGCATCTTTTAAAGGTTAAGAAACATTCTCATCCGCTCTCTCCTTCTTTTTCAAGTCCTCAGACGCTCATTTTAAATCAGTGCAACTGGAAACACAAGGATGTCCTGCTGGACTGAGATGGATTTTTCTGGGTCTGATGTACCGTATGTGCAGTTTATGAAACATCAGTTGGGCCGAGCAGCTCGTTCCTGGCATCTTCTTCATCTTCCTCCTGAGCTGGGAGTCGCAGTTTAGCTGACTCGACAGACGTCAGCAAGATGGAAATAATGCAGAGTTATGTTTTAGTGGCCGAGAACGAAAATGTTTGAATCTTTAAAATGAGCCGTTATCTGTGCCGGTCCACCACAGAGCAGGTGGTCTGAGCATCACCTCACTTGTGTCTTCAAAGCCTTCAAGGTTCAATGCTCCACTTTCATTCCTCAGAAACAGATGAAGGTTGTTCGTGTTTGGGGAATCACAGAGATGGAGTTACATCATTTTAGATGAAGGGCGACTTGCAGAGTTCTCAGAAGTAACAGCCGTTTGAAACACAAACAGCCTGACGTGTAATTATGAAAATGTGGCCACCATGCGATCATGTAGAAACCCGAGGGGGGGGGGGGGCTGTGTCAGCTCTCTGTTACACGTGCAGCGTCCTCAGAGACATTTTCGATTTAAAACAATGACGCACGAACCACAAACCGTGACTGGGGCCGTCTGCTTGTGTCTGGGGCGCGTCAGTAAACAAACCAAATAAAGAATGAGAAAGAAACAAATGAAGTTTGATAGTGTTTTAGTCTGTTGTGGATGACATCACATGACTGAGACAGTTCCAACTCTCTACGTGTTTACACCTCATGACTTTCTCTTGTCGTGGGGGACGGGTGGGACACTGATAAGAGACCTTATAAACACCCCGCTTGTTGAATTCCCATCGTCAGCGTATGACTTCCCTGAACGCTCACTTTGCGTGTTTGTTAAACATTTGCGGATGTTTTCAGAGGCCAAAAGAAAGTTCACTTTTTTGATACGTTGTGTTTGTCAGAGTTGGTATTAATCAGCTTATGTGAATGTATGCATGTTCCTGTCGGATTTTCCACTGCACGTGCACCTGGTGCCCAGGTGAATGTGTGCGTGTGTGTGTGTGTGTGAAGTAGGTCGGCAGGGAGCAGAGATCAGAGGATTACAGGGCAAAGAGGCAGAAAACAGGATGTAGCTGTGCTGAACTGAGAGGAGTCGGAGGAGCAAGTTACTGGCCTCCACACACACACACACACACACACACACACAGGCCCGGGGGCTGCCAGTAGGAGGTCAGACACGGGGTCAGACCTTCACAAATAGATCCAACACACATGTGGACGTATGATTCATGTCCAGGCACAGAGTCCAAACTGAGCTTTGGGCTTTTTGAGCAGCTGTCTCGTCAGTCCCACGCAGATCAGCTATCAGACAGGCGGCGTGTCCGTCACACGAGGGTCGTCCCGACAGAGATACCGTCTTTCTGTAGGACTTGTTAGAGACGTATTTATAGATGCCGCTGAGCAAGAATGTGAGTGATGTGGGAACATCAGGGTGTTGACAAAATCAGTGAATTCAATAGAACTCAAGAGCGTAAATTAAATGAATGAATGTGCACATTATGCTTGATGTTCTTGTTGCTATGGGAACGCTGATGCTGATGGTGCCGCTTAAATGAAGACAGTCTTATTTACAGTGTGAGGAAACAACTTGTTACGAAGCCTGAGCAAACGGAAAGGCTCAGCATGAGTCAGCACAGAAGAGTAAGAGTTATATGAGCTAGAAATGAACGAATGTGAGGAGACTGCGTTTCAAATCAACTTTGGAAAAACAAAGACTTTTGAAAATGAAGTCACTTCAAATATTTATTCCCACTGGAACTCAGGCCTCGTTCATTATGAGATGACTCAATGGCCCGATGGAGGGACTCGTCTCAGCGGGGGACATGGCTGTAAAAATGTGAAAACTGGATTAAAGGCAGCGTTGGGGGATTCAGAGCTGGCCACTCATGCAGGGTCAGCACCGCTGGGACCGAGCTGAACCCGAGCTGAGCCCGAGCAGCCGGCAGCGGGAGAACAGGAGCGATTGTGCAAAGAATAATCTTCATGCCATTTCCATAACGCACATGTCTGTGCTTCCTTGAACACGGCTGAGCTCCGGCCAACCGGTCACATGGATTTTGGGAATCTTCTTTGCCCCAGATGGATTCTGTGGAAAGTCAAAGTCTTTGAGCTTTTTCTTCAGTGGATTTAGTCCTCAGGCCGGGGAGCGTGAGTTCACATCAGGCTGCAGCCCAGTCATCTGCACACGTTCAGTCTCACCTCTTTCTGCTTGTTCTTAGGAGCGTCATAGTTTTACTGTTTGTTCAATTGTTGTCCTCATGATGTTAAGACCCAGTCTGCTCTGACTGGCCAGCTCATCAGCTTCGTTGTGATTGGTCAGCTGAGGGGTGTTTAATTGCAATGTGCAACTTCACCCCTAGAGGTCACTAAATTCTACACACTGAACCTTTAACATGTATTTTGACTTGTTGGTCCATGTCCTCTCCACCATCATGGAGGTGGCCAGACACCTGTCATGTTGTCCATTACACACAAAAGCCCTAAATGAAAGTAGAGGAAGGAAAACGCAAGATGTAAAATGATTCCTCTCGTTTCTCACTTCCTGTCTGCTCCTGTAGTTCGTGAACACAGTCGTCTCCCTGAAGTTCAAAAGCTGCAGTGTAGAGGAGTGGGAGCCAACCACAGCTCATGTAAACGCTCCCGAGCTGAGAGACGAGCTGCTGACAGGGCCGCTGTCCAAGAGTGCCACAGTTACCACGGTAACCCCTTAAATCACTCCACAATAAGGCTGACGACAGGCTTTGGAGTTACCCACGCTGCTGCTCCACACCCTCGCCGCATGGGGAAATTATGGGATGCCTGCTCTACTCGATATGAATGTTGTTCCTTTGTGGGAGATCCGACTTCTGTACAAGACATATTCGCTGTCATTATGTTCTGGTGCATTGGATCCAGCCTCATGCCCGTTTGATAGGGGAAGGACGATAACGTCAGCTCAATGAAAAGCTGTTTCTGTTTTGGTTTCCCCGGCGACACATGCTGTGAATATTAAAGGTAATTAGTGGAATCATCCCTTACCCTGAGAGTGTTTTTAATGAGGTGATAATGGCGACCTTTCCTTTTCCTCTCGTAATAATAACAACACTGTGAGATGACGAGGCCGAGGAAACAAAGACATGAGGTCACAGATCAGGGCCCACTCAGCTCCGGTGGAAATGACTGGTGAGGTGAGCTGCAGTGCACATGGATGTGAGTTATGTCACATTCCCTTAAATTGAGTCATTACAACAAATTCTTCTGCAAATGAAGTTTATTCCTCTGATCTAATGTGGAAGTGCTGCTTAAATAATCCCTGAACGGCCTGAGGTCTAAGAGGCAGGTTGATTATTTTAAATGTTACATGAAGTCACTGAGATGTTTAGGAAATTACAACCTCTACAAACACCACAGTCATCAACACCATTTAGATCAGGGCTGAATCACGAAGCCAAAACTTCAAACTGTGAAAATGAAAAACAGAATTCAGCCTCTCAATAACATCAACAGTGGAGAATCACGTCAGAGTTCAGCTATTCTGATGATCCCAGTGTGGAGGCCTGACCTCACTTGAAGAGGCCTTGTATGGTGTTTCGTAATGTCGTGATGAGGCTCTGCAGACTTGGCTCCTCATGTGGCACAGAGGTATTAAATGATACTCTGATCTGAGAGGCCCAGGCACAGATTGGGTTTAACTACCGAACATGGATCAGGGAGGCTCTAAAGCAGCCACACTGTGAACAGGCCCATTAAAACCTCACAGAGGTTCCATGTGGATTTTTCTTTTCACTCTCAAAAGCACAAAGGAAACCAGAATTCATTGTTGCATGAGAGAGGATTGCTCAGAATAATTCATAAAAACACTTTTAGCTCTCTGTGTTCTTCGTGTCTTGTTGTGATGCATCCCCCGAGTGTCTGAGAGCAAAATATGTTCCAGATGGTGGAGCTATCCTCCAAAAAATTACCTATATGCTCAATTAGGACATGGTTCAAAAGATATGATGTCGTCTCTTGAAGTGATTGCTGGCATCAATGCAAAGCAAAGACTCAAAATCTGGTCTTTGAGGGTCAAATCCCATTTGATCTTCTACAATAATGCTATAAAGATCCACAGTATAATGACCTGTACTGCCCAACAAAAATACAGGAAAGTAAATCAAATGTGGATAATATGATGTTTTTTCAACAGCCTAATGGGCTCTGTACCAAAGAGCTGTGGTCCAGCTGTGGTCCAGATCTGTGAACAGATGCTATAGCCCTCTTCAGTTTGAAAAGAAAAACAAGATTGTTTGGAAATACCAGTTTTTTTGGGGGGGGGAAACAGAGATTGTGGAGTGCCACAGGGCCTTGTGTTAGGGTGCCCTTCAACTCTTTAACAGTCTTTAACAGTCTTTAAAACTCCACAGATTTTCTTTGGACAGTGTGTTGATTCTTGATTCATTTCTTGAGTTGATTTTCTATTTTCCTTTAGATCATAATTGCTGATAGAATCAACCATTTCCTGCTCTCACAGGTGTCTTGATGTCTCACTTATTATCATGTAGCACCAGATAATCCCTTCAGACTTCAGTGTAGTATCACTTCTACGTTTTGAGTGGAAGATATAAGGGGTGAGGTAAACTTGTGGAGACTTTGGCCATTTAATCTCCAGCCACGTCTTTGATGGAATCTGCTCAGAGCGTCGGTGTAAACGAAGAAAAACAAAAGCAGTTTTGTTCTTTTAGAGTGAGCCAGCGATTCAATCGCTGTGATTACACAACAGGTTTAGGTAGATAGTGTTAATTTCCTGATCACCATCTCTGTCGAGTGTGGCAAGTGAAGCTGACGTCTGTGTGTGTGTGTGTGAATTTTCTGCAAGTGCAGACATTTCAGTCCACAATAAATACAAAGCTCTGTGTTTGGGGTCGAGAGGTGGGGACAGGCAGCAGAGATGAGCTCCCTGTTCTCCCCAGTCTTTGTGTCCCAGTCGCTGGTTACAGGCGCTCTTTGTGCCAGCCAGAGATCACATGTCACAATATTTGAACAGCTGCACACGATGATTGTGTGTTTGCTCTTTTCTGTCGACACACAGATCTGGCTTGATAAGACGGGGGGTTCCAATATGGAGAGCTAAAGGAGAAGTGGGGGGATAAGAAAAGAAGATGACCTGGTTTGGGGCTTCTTCCTTTATTCATATTTTATCTGTAAAGTAATTATTATCTTTTCATTATTAATGATCTGAACACACTAGGCCCTTAATGTCTGCATGTTGTAGACAGATTGCTGCTACACATTTTAATCACTATCAAGAGTCCCACAACTCATGTCTTATTGGAGAAAAGTCAATGTGCTGTCATTAGACACCAGTAATGGCGTGTGTAGGAAACCCTGTGAGGACACTCATTGACAGCTCCATTCATCCTGTCACTCCTCACTCGCACCATTACTCTCGAGCCTGTCGGTAAAGCTGGGAACCGTTCATTCTCCAACTGTGCTGCGAATCTTCATACTTCAGAGTTCACAGTGAAGAAGAGTCTCTGAAGCTGGGTGGCAACATGGACGTGCAGGACACAGAGACGGGAAATCCTAAACAAACTAACAGTGGGACGTCCATGAGCCAGACATGTTGCAGAGGAATGCACCTGCCAGTCCCTTTAAAGCTATGAGACACGAGTAGCTGTTGTTGAGATGTTCACTCCCCTGCAGCAACCACAGTGATTAAGGAGAATAATGGATTCTGAGGGTGGGAATGTGCCTGTGTGTTTCTGGTGTGTGCAGCCTGCACCGAGGCACTGGCGGTGTCACAGGTGCTGCAGGTCTGTGTGCATTGGGTTTCTGTCCTTGGGCTACGTTTGTGCACACACACACACACACACACACACACACACGCGCCCTTTGTGAACGCTGCTCAACACAACCGCCATGTCCACTCTGTATCAAGTTTAGAACTCAACTGAAACCATGACCTCAGCTCTATTGTGGAACTACCGAGTCAACATCTGCGGCGTATACATTGCAACAGGACGGTCAGGATCTGTTTACGCTTCAGAAGTCAAGGTGAGGTTGGGGTCAAGCACGTTTCAGCTTGTGTTGCAGATGGAGAAAACAGCTCTTCAGCTCGTCTTGTGTTTCCTGTGATTCTGCAGGCTCGAGAGCACAGTCAACCTGCTGCAGACCCTCGCTGTGGGTCCCTGGCCTGTGCATGTGCAGTGATTTGCATTGAGCTTTGAGGTCATTGTGCAAACTGCAGCTAAGCCCTGCATTGTGTCGGACGGTCATGAAAACACTCAGCTCAGGATTGTGTTTAGTGAATACTGATTACAGTGGGTGACTGGCGGCGGGGAAGTGAGCACACGGCAGGTTCATGGTGGCTCTGGGAGGAGAAAACACAGACGGGGTGCATGGGTCAGAGGGCAGGAGGGGAAATAACAGGCAGGGACAGAGAGGGCAGAAGGTGGAACAGAGCAGAATGCAATTAAAACTCTGGTCCGGTCACAGGAGTGTTTGGAATTAGAATTCTGATCGGTAGAGTGGTTCATCCAATAACATGGTCAGTGGTTCGCCCCAGCTTCTCAATGTCCATGTGCCAAAGTGTATAAAGCATAAAGCACAATGCCTGAATGTGTCTGTATTTGGAATGTATTATTTTTTTTTTAAAGGCAATGAGAATTTTAAACTGCAGATTGACCTTGACCTTGTGTCCTGCTGACACTCATTGCATATCCGAGGGACGGTACTGTAGAGACAGGAAAACTGTGTGTGTGCAGTAATGAAGCGCAGAAAAACATTTCGCTCATGAATATAATATAATATAAAGCTTGAAAAGCACATGAGCTGGAGTTCAGTCAGTTGAGCATTTCATAAGTAGCCTGGTGACATGTTCACAACAAACGGAAATGTCACATGCAGCCTTGGCTTCATAAAGACTCTCTCTCTAACTCAGCTTTGAGAGTTTGCATTTATTTATTTTTGGAAGAGTAGATAAAGGAAATGAACAGAACCATCAAGTAAACACTAATTTAATTTCTGCTTAACCTTGTGGGGCGATGTAATTCAACTTATTAAACCATCTAGGGCCCGGGATTTGGCCGCATTTACCAATTTCCATGCTATGTTGTGTCTTCATTTTCCTCCAGTGCAGCAGGATCGGTCTGTGGAGGGGAAGTCAGTGTGATTAGAGGAGGAATCCACTCGCCCATCATGTGTTTGTGTGCAGTTTCATACAATCTGCGACCAGGCCTTTTCTGTTTCGTCTCAACATGTGTAACAGTAGGGATTGTTTTTCCCACCATATACAAGCCTGACATCTTAAATAACAGGCCTCTGAAGTCCCAAATTTCCTTTCTCTGGTACTTTGAAATGAAGTAAATCGCATTGAAAACCTCAGTTGAAAAGAAAAATTTTCTAAGGATATTTCTTTCTGCACTTCTTATTGTGGGAACCACTAATGGCCAATCCAATTTTGACCACAGTTAACCCCTTTACAGCAACGGTCACAGCCAGACTTAGCTCAGGGTCGCCTGTACGGATCAGGGTCAGGGAGAGGCGGGAACACGGTGTCACAGCCGTGATCTTTAACCCCACTGACTTCCAGGACAAGCTGGATTTATAGTGGCCGCCCGGCTCATGGACACAGCAAATGGATTCAGCGTGGCCGCACCCTGACCGTTGCTGCTGTTTCAGTCCTCACACAACCCTGGTCTGAGGTCTCCTAAAGACACACGGCTAATTTTAGACTTTACCACAGACACAGCCAGACCTCCTGGAATTGGACGTCACTGTCTGTACTGGTTTCTCTCACTTCTCTTCCAGTTTGTTTGCCGTCCTCTGTTTCCTCCGTTCGACCCCCCGACCACCACCAAACTCTTTTCACCACGTTCTTTTCATTTCGCTCTCCTCCATCACGGTCCGGGGCAGAGCGGGCCTGGTTTTCGCAGTGTTTGGACAGGGTTAGTGCTCATCGTCATGGAGGAAATTAAATGTTCAAGTTACAGCACTTGTGGGATTCATGCTACCTAAAATACTGAAGTGATTCCGGGAAGACCTTTGTCAGGATCACTTGAGAGGGCTCATGTTGTGGCTTTAAACAGTTACTGTCTGTATGAAGGCCGGACTCGTGCACTCGCTCCCAGGGATCTGTTAAATGTCATGTGGTCACTTTACTGGGATAATACTCAGATATTATCCGTCTCCGGTCATTCGGCCGCAGAGTCGTCTTCTCTGTGTTTTCGCGTGTGCTGGGATGCAGTCGTTACGGCGCAGGATAGTCACCTTGCATCATCCCTTAATCTTGTGATGTCTGATTCTTACGCTAATCTGACTACGCAGCAAGAGAACAGCGTGATTACTGAAGCTCTTCTAATAGATTTATACCAGCCACGTATAAGACAAATATTTCATTTGAATCAATTTCATGTAGAAATTGAGATTCATTCATTAAATTATATTTATATATATTATGATATTTTTTATTTGATCTGAAGAATGTGATGAGTTTTTTTGTTTCAAGTCTTAAGTCTCAACATCCAAAGGAGATCAAGGAGAAATAGGAGGAATACACTGGTTGCTCCACTGCAATTCTCCTCCCTCAGCCCCTCCTCTGCTGCCCAGTGCTCACTGATCCAGAACAGGCAGCTGATGGCAGGAGGTGAACATGATGGCGGAACCTATTAGCATCAGCGCGCTCATCATCTCTTCCACCTATTTAGGGTCGCAGGAGAGGAGTCAGGGATGAGATAAACATTAAGGGCCTGATGGAAGCGGGGAGAAGTCAGTTATGGCCTCAATGTACTGCAGAACATTCACCGACATGATGTTCTGTCTGTGTCTGGACTTCATTAACTGAGCCTATGAGCGGTTATATCAGTGCTTGACTCTGCAGTCTGGTACAATAACTCAAGTCTCGTGAACACACACTGTTAGAACTGTGTGTCCCAACTCTGGTTGTGGGAGGGAAAGAATTCCAGAAAAGGTTTTTATTGAATTGTTCCTTTACTTGTGTTGTGTCTGCTATACCGAGACAAATGGCTTTGGAGACAGTGCTGCGTGTTTTATTAATGAAGCTGTCCAGATATGGTGGAGGAAGAAGAATGGCTGCATAACGCAAAGCTCTGGTCACGTTTGAATCTGCACATCATTTTCCATGAACTCTCTCTTGTTCAATCCTAAATATCTTTACAGCTACTATTAACACATTGGGCAACAACAGTGTGCACTCTTCAGCTCATGTCTTACCCGGTGTTTTGAGTGTAATGAAACTCCCAAAGATAACAGGTGTCGGGATTTTTTTGTTCACGCCCAACAGAGCAGAGTGTCCACATGTCAGGGTCTATTTCTGTCCAGAAGGAAACGAGGGCTGAGGGCCGCGCAGTGATGCCGTGGTGAGCGCTGTCCACTCACAGCCGGGGGGGACTGGTTGGAAGGGTGGAGAGCGTCTTAAAACTTTGTGGTTGGGTTAATTGGAGACACTTTGCACTGGGAACCTGACCAGCGCCTGCTCCTATCGCCCAAAGTTACCTGGGGTTGGCGTGAGCCCCCTCTGTGACCCCCCAAGGTTAAGATAAAGAATGGATGGAGGACATGATATCCATAAATCCCAGGAATCCTTTCAAACTCTTAAACAAAATGGCCTAAAATAACAAACTCGCTCACCCAGTTTAAGGACTCCAGGATTAATGGGACACACTTCAGAGTCGCTCAGAGGTGTCACATGACATTGGCTCAGAGAAAAAATCAGAGTCTCCCAGAACAAGAACATTTCCTCTCTGGCAGAACTGGAGCGATCCCAGCCTGTTGCACAACGCCCTGCACAACAATCCTGGACTGTGATTACTCTTGTCATCACAGGGAATGAGCGTAAAATTAACAGAGACCTACTTTCCCCCCAGAATGGCTGTAAAACACCCAGGCTTTTATTGCCTTGATGAACATGGGAAAACATTTTTCCTCCTGTCACTCAACAGCGACATCAAATGCTGCTTTCATGGCTGCTGCTCTTGTGCCAACTTTTTCCTCAGCTTTTAAGTCTCGGAATAAATGACATGAAAATTCATGACAGCGTGACTCTAATACTTTTATTATGTCTGATCAGAACAGGCCCGTGGTGCTGGATTATTTGTATATTTATCACTTTCAAAGCTTGACAGGATGATAAATGTGCAGCATTGACCTAAACTCAAGAACAAAAGTAGGTGATTCACTCATTATCAGCAGGAGCAGCAGTCGGCCTCTGTGTTGTATTTGTTGGCTCCTGAAAGCTCAGTGTTTTTCACTGTTGAAATGTCGACCTCTGTATCTCAGATGGAGATCAGTGTGTGTGAGAGGGAGCAGCAGATACGCTCCGGTCCGGTTTTGGTGGAGCTATAAATAGGCCCCCTCACAGCCCCCTGTAGGAGAGGCTGAGATTTGGTAGGCCGAGCAGGTCAAGCTGCCACATATGGGTGCTCGTGTGTGTCTTGTAGCAGCAGCAGCATCACATGGGAGTCAACAGTGGGAGGTGGACAGCTGAGCCAGAGGCCGGCACGACACCTCAGACCAGAATCCTATAAGTCAGTCAGCGTGTCACTAAGCCAGTGCAGTGAAATCATCCTCCACCGTCAGCTCCAGCAGCTCCACTGTGAAAAGACAGAGTGTGTGTGTTTGCAGTCGGCCTGATCCCAAGGATTCCTCCCATTTGTGCACGGCTGGGATGTGTGTGACATCACCACCCCACCCCCTCTGTTGCCCCATCATCCACCCCTCCCTACTTGAACGCGTCCGACCAATGGGCGCCCGGGGAGAGCCAGTCACGTGACCGTCCCCCTTAGTCTTGGTTACCATGACAACGAGCACTGGTCCAGGCAGCATCTTGCCGTGCTGAGAAAAGAGGAGGGGAAGAAGGCGGGAGGAGAGACAGACAGAGAAAGGAAGTGGGGGTAAAGGGAGGGAGGGAAACAGAAGAGACCAGATCCGGGCCGGAGGAATATACCTTTGGTTTGTCAGCCTGTGTCTGTCAGCTGTCTGCCCTCAGCACAGTGAGTATTTCACCTTTATTGTCCTACTTCATCAGCTCCATCATCATCCATATTTGATGATGTCGTATGGCAGACATCTCCAAAGATCTCTGGGATGACATCATGAGTGACTCCTTTGTTATGCTGGGAATGTGAAGGCAGCCTCACCTTATGCAGGCGAGCTGTTGTGTGCATGCTGCCTCCGGCTCCCATTGATCCTCAGTGAATGGCTGGTGACAGAACTCAGCGGTGAGCAGAGGCGTGGTGGGACACCAAGGTGCTCAGTACAATCAGAGGCTGTTTCATAATGTGGAGAAACTCCCTCTGATGCATTGTGCCCTGCAGCGAATCATTCTGCTTCTGACGTTTAATCTCAGCCCCTCATTGCTGCTCATCCAGGGCAGTGTTCTTCTCATCTCCACACAAGCAGACGTGGTTCACATCCTCCGTCCCCTTGTGGTTTGTTTAATTAGCAAATCCGAGCAAATCCAACTAGGGCAGCTTGTTCTGAGGCGACCTCACAGGTTGGAATGTCGTGGGGGAAGCAGAGTGTTTTCCTGGTTGCAAATTCTCTCACAGACAAAATGCTGCTGAATGTTTGGACCTCGTGGTAGCACCACAATATGATGCAATGATTCTTATTCATGAGAAAGATGCACTTCATATATGTACATTTCAGAAATGCATTAGGCTTGTTTAATTATGCACGAGTTAAGAATAACAATCTGCGTCCGGCATCATATTGTGCTTTTTCTGATGCTTAATCCAATACATATCCCTTTATCTCTTATAATCCCATTAAAGGTCCCTGTCCTTTTTCTTCCTTTTTTCCCTTGAAATACTTTCCTACACAAGCAGTATTTTTTCCTGTAGTGACGGATGCATATTATCTACACATTCTGTATTTTTAGTTTTTATTTCTTTATTATTTTGTTTACTTTGATGGCTGCCTTGCAGGATGATCCCGAGCAAGAAAATAAAATACACTTCGAATGTGCTCATAGTTGCAAAGTGAGGGCTCAGCATTATGCTGCGCTTGCCAAAAATATATTTAACAGCCAATTAATAATCAGAGTACATGGTATTTATCTTGAGCTTGCAGTGTTTTGCGTGCCTGTGATCCAGTCATAACAGTCCCAATCCGAAGCATCAGTGGCTTTGATAGCTGAGGGGGTTTTATGAAGGGCCTGTGTGTTGTTGACCTTTCTTTTGAATCATCCACGACACTCAGAATAATCATTAGGGCATTTAATAGGTTTTGAGGATTAGCATCCTAGATTTGCTGGGTCATTGACATACAGGCTACAATGTGTTTACATAGCATGGAGCTATGTCTTGGCTCATGTTGTGGTTGAGACAGAACAAAGCAGCAAATCAATGATCCATATTTCTGTCTGTGGGAAGCAGCCACAGAGACTCACTCTCTCTGTTTTCCATGTGATTTCTAGCCATTTGAAAGTGATTGTTTAAGACATGTAATTTTCCCAAGTTGTAATCTTTACGTGGTTTTCCACAAAGGCAAGATTCAGCTCTTCTGAAACCTTGGTACATCCACGTCTACACTTTGATAGAAAACAAACAACCGGGTTCAGGAATTTAACTGGCAAATTATATTTTTCTCAATTTCCATACAAGGGAAAAAGACAAACAGCAGACAGGCTCGTTTTGGTAGTGAAATGACATGTGTTACTTAAAGTCACCAATCAGGAGAATGATGTTACTGATACTTCTTAAGCAAAGGTCACTTAGAACTGGAAGGCTACAAACACATCAGTGCTCATTTAAATACTTTAATAAATCATTAAAACATATCTGGAACTATGAAGACGTTCAATGAATATCACATTGTAAAATAAACAGAAAAAATAAAAAGGAAATAGAAATAGATTAATAAAGTCAAAACTTTAAATTAAATATTTCTAAAGTAACATTTTTTATTGAAATCAGCTCGTTGTATTTCTAGTGTCACCAAGCCTCCTTTAGGGCCATCGGTTATTTAACACCTACCGCTTCAAACGTCTGATTTAAAGTCAAGTCAGTGTTTGCAGTCATTCGCTAGGTGAGAGTGACTCATCTGCTGGGTAACAGACTCTTAAAAAGAATCTCTGCGGCTCAACTGCGGTGTAAAAACACGCACGCCTTTCCTATTGTTGTGCTAATGGCTGCGAAGTTACTGACACCACGTGAAGGCAGCACGGCTGCTGCGTCACGGCGGGAAAAACCAATGGGATTAAAGTGAGTTAAAAGACGCCGGCTCACTTTGAGCAGCTCCAGGGGGGTGGTCACTGGGAAGGAGGTCAATACGTGGTAAAATGTGACATGTCTACCCGAGTAATACAAATAATACAGTGTTTTAACAATAGCCAAGCAGGGTGACTCATTTGATTTATTAGCTAACAATGTCCGGGTGTGGTGTGTGTTATTCACACACTCGCTCGCCCCCCCCTCCTTGTCGCCCTGCTGGTGTGGACCGATCCCTCTCTGTCAGTTTCAAGTTGCGCCTTCTCCGCTCGGTGGCTTCACCGACACAACCCGCTCCACAGAGCCGAGCACCGGGGGCTTTGCCGGGGACAAATAACCGCCATGGACCCTCTCCGGAGACAAACGAGCGGATTATAACCCCCACCGGAGTCCCAGGTGAGGAGACGTGTTCGTCCCAGGCCGCCTGACAAGAAACGCCGTGGTCTCAAACGGCGCCCTGCGGACCCGGGACTGCACCTTGGTTCGGGAATGTCACGGTCCGCTGGGTTCACCGCGGCTAATGACGAGTTAACTCCGCCGCCCTGTCGTGGATCACACGGGCTCCTGTGCGGGTAGCGGCGGGGACAGTGCTTTGTGGGTGCATCGGTGGTCATCTATCTATGTGTGTGTGTGTGAGCGCGCGGCGGTGCAGCTCTCAGTCTGGGGAATGTGGAGGATTGGTGGGAATCCTCACTCCGGATCTATTACACTGCAAATATTCCAGTTGTGTGAACGTGTTTTAACGGAATGGCAAATGGCGCCTCACACGACCTGGCATCTGTGTTTGTTTACAACACAGGCACAACATGTACCTGCTCTCAGGTTTATACCTGTGGTGTTTTGCGCTTTGTGTGCAGTCATTGTGCCAACTGCCGGTCATGTGTATCTGTGCACATCTGCAGAATAATCATGTAGAGTCCCAGTGTTGTGCTTTTAAATCCTCCAACACCTTCTACTTCTTCTGAAGTAGATGTCTTGTTTCCTGTTCAAGGCCAATGCTGTGACCTTGACAGGCTGTATTCCAATTATTTGTGTATTTCAGAGGCGAACCTGTGGGAACTTGTTTTTACACTCATGACTATGTCAGGACCTGAATCATTCATGTTTTTATGCAAATCAAATCAAAGTATATTTATCTTCCTCATGCAAACATCTGCGGTAGACCAAAGGGCTGGATAGTGTGGGGCCTGGAGAGCTCATCACATTGTGAATTAGGAAGGCTCACATCGATGACACCTGTGCTGAAAAAATTCATAACACATGCATGTGCAGAAACTGTCACCATCAGCAGCCCGTCTCTGTGTTCACATCTGTTATCACTTTCTGCGGCGCGTGTGTCAACAAATTGATGAGGTTGTTTTTTTTCTTAAATTTTCAAATTCTAAGAACATGATTATTTTCTTTAAGGATTACGAAAGCGCAACAGTTCAACTAAATCAAGTGGTGTCAGCGCATTTGGGATCCTAAAAACAAGCGTTAAACTCCTAAAGTCAATTCTGAATTTGACAGGAGGCCAGCGATGAGAGCCCAGCACTGTTATGTGATTCTTTTTCCAGTTAGAAGGCAAGCTGGTGCATTTTGTACAAACTGCAGACGAAGAACAGACGACTGTTCTACGCCCACATGCAGGGAATTGCAATAATCTAACTGAGAGGTTAGAAGGGAATGAATGGTTCCCCTGGAGTCTTTGGTGGAAGAGATAGGCCTTTATCTTGGATAGAGGTTCGAGCTGAACAAAAGATTGAGGCAAAAAGCAAGGAAGTAAGCAATCTGCCATGATGTTTCTGCCTGAAGGGTCTGAGGGTCTGCTCACGTTTTGACTGGCTGCACCTTGACCTTAGCAATAATAACAGAACCCTGAGCGGACCCAGATTGGGCCATACATCAACACACAGCAACAAGAGTCAGTCAGTGTCTAAAGGAGCGGTAAGGTCCTGACCTGACAGGCGTCTCCCTTGGACAGAGACTTTTATCCTGTCACAGTTGAGTGATGGACCCTTTGTTATATTGATCCTTGCTGCATTTTATCCACCCTCTATCTCTCACTCTTGAGCGAATTATCACAACGCTTTTGGACTTCTTCTCTGAGGTTGCTGGGCAGGCACATGTTAATTTGGCTGTATCGCCTTTGCCTCAAGAGACCAGGATGTGGAGCGAAGGAGGAGGAGGAGGAGGATGTTTGCTCGGCGGCTGACTCAGCACTGTGAACAACTGAAGGAGGCTGCAGTCGGCCTTTCTGTAGAGGAGCTGGGTCAACCTGTAGTCTGCAGCGTCCTCTGCATCATTCCTACAGACGTGTTGTGTCTGGTTTATGTTCAGCAGTTTTCTGAATGTTAGCAAAACTGCCTTAAATCTATTTAGTCATCTTCATATGCTATCCAAAATCTCTATTCAAGAATAGCACTGCTATTTACGTTTTTCAGTATCAATGGAATGCACACAAGGCAACACTTCCTAAAAAATCCCTGTCACTGGTATACAGAATTTGGTGGTACGGCAAAATATTCTCTTAGACTGCAGAAATGGGTCTCAAGATTCGTCAGCCAATGTTGTAAATCATAGATGAACTAATTTGTTTCTCTATTAAATCATTTACTGAAGGGTGAAATCCTTGTGTCTGGAGATGATGATACAGAGGCAATGAAACCTCATGCATGGCCATAAATGCCCTGAAACTGCCCTGTATGATGAGTCAGACACAGATCAGATGCTGGGCACATTTTCATCATATAATACAGTGGGAGTTCCATGGAAGGTAATGTGGACGTGCAGAAGGATAGGGTGAGGCTGGTTCACTGTGACCTCTCGCAGACTGTCGCTCAACTCGACAGTGTGAGTTCCTGTCTGGCTCTGACCCTCCATGACCCTGCAAAGTACCCTGGATTTGGAAAGCTAGCAAGGACAGAAGGACAGAGGAAAGATGGAAGGAAGCCCTCTAATGTCAGCTCCTGTTGTGTTGGAAACCATCAGGTGTTGCTCAGAGGTGATGATCGGTTATGGTCGACTCATCAGAATGTTTTTGGACCCAGTGAGTGGTTAACATATTGGGACTAGTCTTGACTCTGTCCCTAAAAGGAGAGGTGCTTGTAACTAAATGCTAACAGCATGTTGTTAACCGTTGGACACTTATGTTTCGGAGCAGCACCCACTCCAAGGAATTCAGAGTATTTACCCTTTCAACAATGTCTTTTTCTGAATGAGGTCATGATGATGAATGTATTCCTGAGTGCTGCTGAGTCAGACAGACATTGTAAAAGCAAACTACCTGGTAGAAGCCATTAAGATATCATTAAGTTTACCTAAAACCTCTACAACATTAACTCAAGACCCATGTTAGGATATGCTTCCTCTCCCCTCTACCAAGGATTTGGGATTCCAGAAGCGTATAGTAATTTTCTCCTCCCTCACATTCAATTAAGTAATGAAAATCTAGATCAGATTTGCAGGACTTTGAGACCCTGGTTGAAGTGTGTGACTTACAAGCACACTGATAAGATTGGTGTATTAGCGTTTATCTCCAGACTCCATGTGCTTTGGCGATTTCTCACAGTTCCAGATTATGGACTTACTTCTTGGCTCTTTCTTCTACCTTGGAGGTCAGAAGTAGGTCAGTATTACGAGTGCATTCCAGAGACTGTTTACATTTTACCAGTCGGCTGCCCCTTGAGATGTAGGCATTGCTGCACAATACTTCTTATTGCTTTGAATGGGATGAATGACTCTGATTGAAGGCTGAGAAGGTGTTTTTTTTACTTTTACAACAGTGTTTTGGAAATCCCAGTTCATAGGCTGCAGTGCCAGAAGACTCATAAATCTAATCCTGTAGTCCATATCTGTCATGTCTCATTCATCTCAATTATTAGAGGCTAATGTCGCTGCTAACTGGAGAGGTATTGCTATCAAGTGCTCATGTCAGACTGTGACTCATGATTCTGTGCATAATCTTTATTGTTATCTCGACCAAGGAGGTTATGATTGTTTTCTAGTTTATTATTGTTATTTTTGACTTGTTTGTCAGCAGGATTATGTAAAACACAACCACTAGGAACTCTGGAAGGATAAAATCTCAATGTTTAACTGTGTACATTGACAATAAAGGCTTTCTATTCTATTCAATGAGTCATAGGCCAAGAGAGAAGCCACTCAAGTTTGTTGCTGTTCTGGACCAAGGTGTAGATCATGGTGTTTTACTTTTATTACTTTTTTTGGAATACATTCACCAACAGCCCAGTGCTGAAAATCTGTCATTAGACACCGAACACTTGTCAAGAAAAAATTTAGAGTGCCAGAACAAGTTTATTAGGTAGGATAAAAAACTAGAGGTGTTGCATCTTAGTTGTGCTAGTCAATACGCCACTAAGATGTGTATTGCAGATTGACAGTTGAGTCATGTCCTTAATATGTTTTAAACCACACTGAACACATACCTAAATTTAGCCACTTCCAACCTAATTCCTAACCATGCTGAAGTAATGTCAAGGCTTGTGGTCTCCAAGAATACGTTCCCATGCCAGTGAATGGAAAAGTCTTCCGTATTCCATTAAATATGTTGTTTAATATGTACACTAATAATCCTGGTATTTATAGAACACCAACAGAAAATGTCAACTATTGAAACCATAGCTATGAATGCATGTATTTATACTTTCAGACACAATGGAGCACAGAAGAACTGATGAGTATTAACAAACACCAGGTGGATGTAGCCTGATAGCTGTTCTGTACCCAGTCAGGCCCAGCTTTAACACTGCTTTATATTCTGAAACCTACATAACAGCCTGTCCTATTCAGCCATCAGGCTTCGGGAAGCATCTAACAGCTGCTCAGCCTGTAGTTGCTAACAGTGCCTCCACGTCAAACCCCTTTCAGTCCAGTAAACCGTTCATCTCTCTTGAGACCACATCATATTTCACATTCACTCTCAGGTTGTGTGTGGACAAGCCTGGGGCCTTGTTATCTGGACAAGTGACAGATTCTTGTCTGGCAGGGCTTGTGGACAAGCAAGCGCAGTAAACGTTCTTCCCAGAAGAAAGTGAACAATTCTACAAGGACCTTGTCTTTCTCTGTCTTTTTCTCTCCATCAGGGTGGAGCTACGGACGCGATAAGCCAGTGCTATGCCATGTTAGTGTGAAATTGAATGGCTTGTGTCTGTGCTGCCATAATACTACTGCCTGTTTAATTATAGTTCCAACAGATAGAACAGTAAATGTGTGAAACCACCTTTACATCACACAGCTGATAAGATTCAGCTCTTTGAATGGTTGATGTGGGTATTTGAAGAAAGTGCTCAGAACTCTTTCCATATGAAAATGAGATGAGAAACACTCTCTGCATGAACTAGGTTTTAATCTGGTTACCTAACAAGTGGTGTCTCCCAGTGAGTCAAAACTACGATCATTACCAGAATAGTGTGCATATTGTTTTAACCAATGGTCACTTTTCATGAGCTACCTTTGGGAATTTGGTAATACAGCGTTTCTCCAAATAACAGGCATACAAATCTATACATCATGAAAGGGAACTGGTCTTCACAGTACTTTGTTCCCACTGTAGTTATTAACTTTGCACCTTTTTAGTTCCATGAAGGGAAAGTACCCAACATCTCCTACAGTCAATAACTGGGTGAACATTTGTTACGTCTCTCACTGTATTAAGATAAAACTCCTTTATGGTCTTATTTGCTCTCCACTCCTTTCCAGTTAATCCATCGCACCACCCTCCATTTCGATTTATTTACTAAAACATGACTTGCAGCCAAGCACTTCAACTTTTCATCCAGTGTTAATAATAATCTGCACAGCAACGGCCAAACACTCAATCTGACTACAGCCTGCCCCTTGTAGTATGTGACAGGGATTAAAGTGTAATTTGGTAGGACTCCTGGCTCAGTGTGAGTGTTCAGTTACCTTCGCACTTGATGAGCCTGCAGCCTTGCAGAGTTAAGGCATTAAAGCCGTCCTTCCTCTGGTCCTTGGTGGACTGTTTGTGGAATGGTGCAGAGGACATGAAATGATTGAGAAATCTCAGGCTGGGAATAATTCCTCATGTTCTGCTTGATATACACATGTGAGCAATCCTGACATCTTCAGGGGTTTGACTTATATAACCTTTCAGTCGGATTGAAAGTGGATTGAAGAGTCTGTCAAATGAAGCCGTAACAAAACAGTGCAAACAACAGATTTTGTTACTAACTAGGTGAAAGCCAACACAGGATAATGAGCATGAGTAGTATGCACTGACTGGCTCAACCTCATACCAAGGAGGGTAGGTCTTGGCCCAGCTGATATTTGTATACCTGCTCTCCTCAGGCCTCAGTTTACAGTCATCCTATTAGGTATCCTGGACTTCACTCTAGTGCTCAGTGTAAATAGAAGCTGCTTCTCCAGTTCATGTGGGTCCTCAGGGTTGTGAGTCTGCTGCAGCTGTTTCATTGCGCTTTGACGGGCTGTCATAAATCCCAATTTGAGGATGTTTGAGCCCTGGAGAAAGGTCAAAGCATCTGCAGGTCTCAACCTGGGGCAGAGAGAGAACTACTGGGAGCTCATTCAGTTGATTTCCTCCTAACCTCAAAATCCCCAAACATCCCGCAACATGTTTACCATCTGAACTGCTGCGCCCACGCATGGAGATTAGAGAGAAAAGCGTGGATGTGGACAGGATTATGCCCGTTGCTGGCTGTGTGTCACTGTTGCATGTCCCTTCGAGTCTTTGAAAAACAGCCTCTGGATTCCATGGTGTTGTCAGATGATACTGATCATGCAATTATTCCAAATGAGGCACTGATGTTGGAAAATGTGGAAGCAATGAATCTGAAAATGTTGAACGATGTAGGTCCATGACCACTTGATGCTCCATGCCTGGGGCAGAGTTGTTGTGTTGCATCCGTTATGTTTCAAGCACCATTTGTTTGTTTTTGCTGTCAGCCAGCTTTCTCTAAAGGTATTGAATCAATTTCCATGAAAACGTTTTGGAAAGCTAAAGCATGAAGTCCAATAGAGCCTATTGTGGGAATAGCAGTTCTATGTCTTGTTCTTGAACAGTGTCAGTCTCCTTGCTGTGACATTCACTCTGGAATTCTGTCTGTTTTCTCTGAGCCTCTTTGACGTTTTAACATTAGCTTTGTAATTAATATGAGGAAGAGAGTTGAGTTGAAACGGTGAGCAAACTGTGCAATGCTGCAGTTTCCCATGGCCTGCCAGAATATGAAACATACGCTGGGTTAGCCCTGAGAAGTGTGTTAGGGCCTCATAGATTGGCTTTTTGTGTCCTGGCCCCTGCTGTTTATGTTCCTGTCCATCATTCCTCGTGTTTAAAGACAGAGAAACAAAAGAAACAATTATAGATGTTGCTTTGTCAGGAAAGTGCACAACCTTTCTGATTGGCATGGTAGTTATTTTTGTATGCACTTTAGGCCTAATTCCCTTTTTGATTTGATTATTTATAAATGTGGTTTCATTTGATTTCTCTTTTGTCCCGTGGAAAAATAAATTGAACAGGACATGCACCCGGTCTTGGGCATTCTCTCCTTCCCTTCTGTGTGCCTCCATTCCACACCGGTCATGACTAAGCCTTGGAGACTTGTCTGTGTTGACTGTGTTTGCCTGTTGGTCTCAGATTACACTTCCTACTTCCCTGGGAAGGATGGATCTGAGTATATGAGTAACCACATATATACCTCCATCTCACTGCACACTCTGGTGTGAAGTATGCAAATGATCAAGATGGATAAACAAATGCGCAAACCCAGGAAGATTTTTATGAGCAGGGCTAATTGTGGCATAACTGTATGAATAGCCGTGCTTTGTGTAATTTTCCTGCTCTTGCGGTTCTCTGTGTTTATGGCTGCATAGCTGCGGTGTCTGCTCTGCCCTGGCTATGAAAGGCATGAAGGTGGGAGAAGTAGCATTTAAGTTGGGATTTGAGAGGTTTCCGAAATCAAATATTTGCAGCGAGTGCTGGCAGGCAGCTCTGATCGACCATGTTTTGGCACTCACAACCAAGCAGTCTGGGCATGAGCTCACACTCCCCGGAGCTATTACTGACATTAATTTCATAAAAAAACAAAAAACCACCCTTTGTCATCAGCAAACATTTCCCTGAGGAGCCTCGCACAGAGATTGGGAGTTAATTGTTCATTGGGTTTGCACTTTGAAATCCATTTATTCTAATTCCCTTGTCAGGGTACGAATGAGTCTAAGACAAAGAGGTTCAGAGATTTAACAGGGCTATGATTCAATCAGTCTCTTTTTTTTGGGGGGGGTGCAGAATTGCAGGTTCCCTTGGCAGCACAGCTGAGCAGACAGGAAGTCAGAGCCCTGATCTACAATCACTTTAACCTTTCAGATAATATCATTTTAAAAGGTCAAGTGCTGGCTCAGTTTAAAGGAGACTTATTATGCTCATGTTCAGGCTCATGATTTTAATGTGAGTCATTTCTGGAAAAGGTTTCCATGCAATAATCACATGTTACTTGACATCTCAATTACTTGAAAGTATGTACTGTACTGACGATGCAGTTTAGGAGCAGCAGGAGTTATTTTACTTTACCATTTATTAATTGTTCCCTTACTTTATGCGTCTAATCTCCTTGTTCCACAATGTCTGTTGTATGAATTATGACCACATTTAACCTCTATTCAAAAATGTTAAGATCCTGGTTTTTACAGGCGACCACAGAAGTGATGGCTTTGACTTTGACCTAACAGCATGCTGTTTTCCCAGTGTGCATTAATGTGTCAGTCTGTTTAGAGAGGGCAACATGGAATTTCAGTGTTTATTAGCTTGGAGGCTGATCTGCAGCTGGAGATGGTGGAACGCTGTATCAGTCGTGCATAGGAGGTCCAATGAAGTGCTCAGCCAAAACGACTGAGACGGACTGTCAGAAGCAAGAAGTGATTCAAATGCCAGATGGTTTGGAGACGGCCTCTGCCAGGAGCATGTTGACTTACAGTCAATAAATGTTGGTGTACTCAGAAAGCTGTATTGCTGTTTCAGCTGATGGGAATAGACACATAAATGTCTCCAGTCCTGTGGACAAGAGCAGAGCTCAAGCACAGAGTTTGCCTGGATTCATATCATCATGACTATATCATATATACAATAACTGAGCGAAACAGCCATTCAGCCACTCTGCTGACTTGAGTTCTGCGTGTTATTATGTGTGTGTTAATGCTGACTCACACTGATAGGGGTTGGGGGAGGATCTGTAGATACTGCTGTTCCAGTAGAATCTTAACTCCCCACTCCTGAGTATGTCCTCATAAGGCTGCTGTCTCTACACACTTCCACGTGGAGAGATTGACACATCCTGACCATAAGTCTACAGCAACAGTATGAAACAACAATGGGGAAAAACTGAACTGAAAAGCAACAAAGCAAAATATACAAAGCATCACTATAAGCCTGGATTAATATTAAACTAAAGTATATGTATTTATCCTGCCTCAAAGCTTTGCAATCAGGTCTTATTTATAGTCACAACTGCTTTTTACCATTGGCAATCCCCGTGTTTACAATGTCAAAGGAGTGCTGTCACATGTGTAGCCTAGTGGCCTAATCCCTGGCTCTATTTTTAGATTAGAGGATGATGTAATACAACCAGCGACAAGCAACGGCGTGTGCGCATGCATGTGCGTATGACTGCGTGCGTGCGTACTTGTGTGCACTGGGGGAGGCTGCATCTGTGAGGGCATGCATACATGTGCGTAATTCTTGTGTGAATTCAGAATGTGTGAGATCCTGCAGTTTATCCAGATGTCAGGAGATTTTGTTCGCCTGCCTGAGCCAAAGCTGGTTTGATTGTTTTCATTATCCACTTAAAGCAGTGTGGTTGGGATTTCAGTGTTGTGGAACAAAACAGGATTTTGTTGAGCGATTTCATCATAATAACTCCCGTCTTTGTGTTCCCTCATCACCACCCTCAGCCCTAACAGAAACACATGCCTCAGCCTCCCCCGTCGAGCGAGCATATGGGTCTCTGCAGGAGGCCTGTATTATTCAAATTCTAGGCAGAGTTTATTGTTGTCATTAAGCAGGGTGAGAGGGGGTAGCGTGTCGCAGCAGCCTGCCCGAGCTGAGCCATCCTTTGACGGCTCAGACAAACACATACTGTGACACAGCATGTCAGTCAGCAGTTCCAGCCCGCAGTGTTTCCTGCTAACTTTCTCAGAAGTGTTTCATAAAGGTTGGGGTTTGTCCTCATTTGCTTGGTCCTTGAAGTGTCCCCATAACATGCCTGTCTTTACAGTCACACAAAAATCCCGCAGAGGAACTCACTGCTGAATCTGCTGTGGATTAGGAGAGAATCAGAGAGAGGTTGGACTCTGTCCGTTCAAGGAAGATTTGATTTCCCTGTTAATCAAACTATTAACTCCCTGACACCATCCTCTCAAGTTCCTCTTCTTTTCTGAGGCAAACAACATTTATGTCCTGGTTAAACAATGGTTGCAAGGTTTAGCTGCCTTTTTGTTCTCTGCCTCAGAACATGCTCTAAAAACAGATGAACTGTTTTTTCACTTTATCTTCTGTCACTGACTTGAAAGGAAAGGTCAAGAGTCGCGAGTCAAGAATTTAGGTGGGGAGACTGTGGCCATGTTGTGTTTGAAGATGCCCTTGGCAATTTATCAGCTGATGCTGAGTGGTTCCTGATGACAAAAAAACCCAGAAAAATGTGAGAAGATATGAAAGGTGAATAGAAAGGACATCCACAGTTAAAGTCGAAGTAAAAAAGTAAGTCTCACTTTCAATAAAAGCCATATATTAGCTGCCAGCAAGAGTGCACAGGAATCAATCCCAGCACCTGCTTGTGGACATGCCCAGGCTTTGGCTGCTTACACTTTATATGACAGACATCAATGTACTTGTCAGTCTTAATTTTGACCACTTTGCAATATTATTGACAACTGAATGAAGAAGGATTGATTTTGTCATTGAGGATGAATGCTGCTTGATTCGTACTGACACCCAGTCGATGAGAGCATCCCTTATTTGTTCATCACTGTTGATGCTGTCTGGTGTAAACTGTCTTTTTGTATATGCTACGACTACTGCCCATATGATTAACTGAGCATTGTTAGCACTCATTCATTTATCCACAGAGTTAACAGAACTGCTACAGGGGCAGATGAACCTTACAGCTTGGGCGTTTACAGTTTCAAGGTCTAACTATGTTCACAGAGGAAATAAAGTAGTCAGTTATCTAAACGCTTGTGTTGGAGCTGGGCCCTTACCGTCTGTGCTGGCACGGCAGCCCTCAGACCGACTGAGGCAGAGCCAACTCACAGCCTGCTGTTTTCACTGCAGTGGGGAGTTGGCAGGCTGTGAAAAGGAGGCCGGCTGACCTCTGTACCTGCCTCTCTTTCATGATGTGCTGCCACTGGGACGGGGACTACATTGGTTTCCTTGAACTAACGCTGTGGCATCCTGGAGAGTACAGTACAGAGCTCAGGTCTTTTTCCATGAGAGAGGGGCTGTGTTAAAGTGGTTAAAAAAACACAACTGTGAACACTTGGTTTAGTTTTTTGTCCATTAGTTTCCCAGTCATCATCTTGAGGAACCACGTGATATCCCAAAATTGCATGTTTAATGTTCTCCTTTATACAAAATATGAAATGCAGATCATTTGTAATGTATATAGTTTTCCTGACAGCTTACAGTTTCCACTATTTTAGTAAGTTGTAGTTACCAGTTGCTTATTCATACTGTGCAGACTTCCAGATGTTCAGCCAATCAAAATAAATTTGCCCGTTAAAGTGCCTAAGTTAATGATCCCTGTCTGTGGGCTGCATATTACAAATGGGCTTGTGAATGAGGTTAGTGCTACAGTGGAGTCTCAGGATGGAAATAGAGAGCTGTAAGCAGTTTGTCTCTCTTTCTACATGTTGATGGTCAAGAGTTAATATTTGCTGAGTCCCCGTTTGAATTTGGAACAAGCAAGGCGAGTTTCTGCATAGTTGCCCCCGCAGAAAATGTGAACCAGAGCCAGGCCGAAAATCCTATCAAACACATTTGGGGCTTTGAAACATTTCTCATCATCCTTTTTTTTTTTACCTGCCCTGATGTTGCGTAGAGCTAATCTTTTAAAGTGTGTTTGTTCTTCTGAATACAGTCAGAGCTCATCACGTCATTGCAGTCATGATAGTTGAGCCTTCGGATGCCAAAAAACAACTCAACGTTGACCGCCTGGGGGCTTTAAACACACAAAACTGCAATTCAGAGCAGGTAAAGCAGCTAAAGTCAACTTTCCCTGCTCAGTATTTACACAGGATGTTTTAACAAACAAGGGGCCATTTTCTGTTTAGAAAATTACTGTTACTATCACAGTGTTTTGGCAATTTTACAGTGTCTGGAATGATTCTGTGCCACACGAATATATGTACACACTAGAAACCTGTGTGCTTCCTGTTTGGCTTTGTGTGGATTCGGTGCATTTCCTGTGTCGAGCAGCCTCATTCCTAGGCAGAAAGAGGTTGTTAGAGTTCATGTTGAAGAATGACAACCAGCTCTTAAATGACCTGGTCATTATCCTCAATTACTGCTGTGATTGCATGTCTGACCAACCATTGTGCATATGGTCTCATTAGGAGGATGCCAAAAGAGGCAAACAATGCAATCACATCTTTATATCTGTGAGGAAGTGCATCTAGTCTTTGATTAAAGCTTATTTTTAGATTGGACGGTGTTGATGTGATTCAAGCTTGCATCAACTTTCTTTCAAACATTCAGCAGTTTGCAGCTTGCTCTTCCATGACTCACTCAATTTTCTCTGTCTCCTTCTAACAGAATGAAGATGCCTGAGGTCTGAATAAAAGCCCTCCACCAGAGAGTGTGTGTTCCAGGGCTGGGGCTGGACCCAGAGACCCCTGCCTCTGGGCTGAAGGGCCCTGCAGTGTAAGCCTGGACCATGGGGGATGGAGGCGCTGGTGCAACGGGAGGAGATGGGGTGAACCAGTCCCATGTCCTGTTCGACACATTCGTCCAGGGGAGCACGTGCAAGGGCACGCTCAAGGCCTTCCAGGAGCTGTGTGACCACCTGGAGGTCAAGCCCACCGAGTACAGGGTCTTCTATCACAAGCTCAAGTCCAAACTGAACTACTGGAAGGCCAAGGCACTCTGGGCTAAGTTAGACAAGAGGGCCAGCCAAAAAGAGTATAAGAAGGGTCGTGCCTGTGCCAACTCAAAGGTAGCTAACATTGCTATGTGAAAAAAAGTGGTAAAGCTGTAAAAATATTATTTTTATTATTTATTTTACTAAGGCTATTTTTTTATTCAATTTTAAACTCAAAACAAGCTCAATCACAACATCTGATCCTCTCTGTGTGTCTCCAGTGTCTCATCATTGGTGCGGGGCCATGTGGCCTCCGTACGGCCATCGAGTTGGCTTTCCTGGGGGCCAAAGTGGTGCTGCTGGAGAAGAGAGATGCCTTCTCCAGGAACAATGTGCTGCACCTCTGGCCCTTTTCCATCCAGGACCTCAGGGGCCTCGGGGCCAAGAAGTTCCATGGGAAGTTCTGTGCTGGTGCTATCGATCATATCAGTGAGTCCACTTGACCCACTTCATGCTTGTCTTTGCTTCTTGTCGGCTTTGGTGTTCTGAATTCAGGTAATGTAGCACTCATCTCTTTTTATTTTTCTCTGTCTTTGTGCTGCAGGTATTCGTCAACTTCAGCTAATGCTGCTCAAAGTGGCTCTCCTGCTGGGCATCGAGATCCATGTCAACGTAGAGTTCAGGGGTCTTATTGAACCCCCAGAAGATCAAGAGACTGAAAGTAAGTGGGTCAAGCTGCTGCCAGAGCAGCCAGAGAAACATGAATGTAAAGTGTGCGTGTGTTTTTTGTGAGAGAGCGATCTGTCAAAGGTCTAAGTCTGGCTCTGTTCACGCATTTCTGTCTGATTACACATGCTGTGTTTTGTCAGGGATAGGCTGGAGGGCTGAGGTCCACCCTAAGACACACCCTGTCAGTGAGCTGGAGTTTGATGTCATCATTGGAGCAGACGGCAGGAGGAACACGTTACCAGGCGAGTCTGCATGTTCACGCTGGGAGAGATGCCAAAAAAACCACACAGTTAGTTTGTTTCTGCGTGTGCACTTGGAGGTCAGTCGTGACGATTATGATCTCACTTGTGTACAGCTGCGGTCGGGTGCCTGACCTCACTTCGCTGCTCACATATGTATGAGCACATCTGTGTGTTTGATTGTGTCTGCCTGTGTTTGCTCTCCCAGCTGAAGAATAGGAATGGTTGAATTGGTCGTCTGTGTCCTCTGTGAGTGCTTGGGCATCATGCTCTTGGCCTCACTAGCAAAGAGGGAATCCCTGTGGAGAACCGTGACCCCTCTCTGTACAGCCACTGCTGTATGTAAGATGTACAGCAACAAGCAGCCTCTGGGATAAGCATGAACTAAAGTCACAAAGCCTTAAAAACCGATAACATGTCTGCCTTTATGATTAATTTGTTTGGTTTGCCTTTTAAAAGCAAATAGATGTGAGTGTTTACTCTCTCTTTTTATTTTTAGTTCTAAATTCCCTTTTACCAACCCTGACCCCTAACCCTTCACTTTCTTCTCTTGTATTCCCTCAGGCTTTCGGCGTAAGGAATTTCGGGGCAAGCTTGCAATTGCCATCACGGCTAACTTCATCAACAGGAACACAACAGCTGAGGCAAAGGTGGAGGAGATCAGCGGTGTGGCCTTCATCTTCAACCAGAAGTTCTTTCAAGACCTCAGAGAAGCAACAGGTCTGCCTCAGCCTTGTTTTAGAGGCTTTATGCTTTAGGGTTAGGGATAGATGCCAAGCTGTTCCTAATTAGAAAGGAATAACCAAATACCAGGTACTAGTGAAAAAGATTTATAAACAGAAAATTATAATTCTGGCATCACAACTTATAAGCTAATTGTTAGGAGCTTACTGCAGTTTTCTTTCCTAGTTGAACATCTTTATCACCAAGGACCAGAATCAGGAACTCTGGCTACATTTAAGATGCAATGGAAACTAAAAATAAATGGAAATAAGTCCAGTGATCAGTCTTTCTGGACTCAGTTTTGAATTCTTCAGCACACCCAATTAAAATGCTCAACATCGGATTCGATGCCAAGCCCGTTCAGTTTACTGCTGACAGGACAATGTCCCTGAGGGCTTTGGTTATGTGCTCTGAGTCGCGTAATTGCCTCTCTTGTTCCCCAAATGTGACATGACAGTCAGCGGTGGCAAGAAGGAGCAGGATTGTGCTTGGTATTTAACAATATGTGTCTCCATCGGTCTGTTTTAGGTATTGACCTGGAAAACATTGTCTACTACAAGGACGACACGCACTACTTTGTAATGACTGCCAAAAAGCAGAGTCTGCTGGAGAAAGGAGTCATTCTGCATGTGAGTGATCAAAGCCCCGGACTCTGTGTGTGTCTGTGTTTGTGTTTTAGAGACTATTGTTGAATCTCATTCTGTTTCTCTGTAGTACATCTATAAAGCCCAATATGCACGGACACAGAGATAATCAGCAAGTCCGACTGCCCCTGTTATTTCCTTTCCTTCCTTTGATTCTCTGTGTTGCTTTGTGCAGAATGGTTAATGGTCTAACTAAGACTCTGGTAGCACGACCAGACTAATAGCAATAATTTCCATGGTCGATTTTGTTGTGATTATTCAACAACTTCTGGTGCATGTAGGATATGTTGTCCTTCACGCTAACAACGTCTTGTAAGGCTAACAGCTATAAGTGAGTCACAATGCTGGCTGACTAAAAAAAACTGAAAACTTACATAACACGATACATGAAAGTGAAACCGAAAGGGCGCCACATGTCTCCTTTAATATTTGTTAACCTTTGTCACCGTCGTCACTTCTCTTTAGCTAAGTTTGTCTGCCTGACATAAGCTCATTTGTTCAACATATCTTGGTGTCTCTGTGCATGTGTGCGCAAGTCTGTGTTTGTTTTCATGGTGAGCTGATGACATTAATGAGCTTTAGATGTACACTCTGCTCTGGAGCCAGAGGGGATTTAAAAGCAGCTGGCGCATGTTAATGAAAAGGCACAATTTACTGCAACCGCGGTTGATAGGAAGTCATCGACGGATCCTTTAATAGCAGTGAAGGAGACTCAGTGCTGCTGCCTGGAAGTGGATAGAGAAAAGGTTGGCGTAAGAGCAGTCCACACAGGTCCAATCAAACAACCTCCATTCATATCTTCCACTGCCCTGCCCTTCCTGTCAGCCACCATCACCACCAGCCTGGCCCGGTGTGGCCTGGCCTCAGCCAGGGAGCTTGAAGATGGAAGAATGTGCCTCTCACCACCCTCTATGAAAACATGTCACAATGAAAGCACGCAGTGATGTGATGCTACATGTGAGAGAGAGATGTGAACAGCTCAGTTCATTCCAGTTCCCCAGCCGCTTGTTTGCAGCAAAGTTTTAAACTTTTCTTAAACAATAAAACAAGGGATTTCAATCTGATTGATATCTGTGAGTGTGTGGAATTTGGTGCAGCTTTATTTACTTGGTTTAAGGAGACTGTTGGGCCTTGAGGAGGAATGCGCTCTACTGTGTCCTATTCTAGTTCACATGTTTTCTCCCCCACAGTTCTTCTTGTGGTTTGTGTACATTTGTGCATCTGTGCTATTTTCACAGATTCTCTCATGCCACAAGAATTTAGGACATCAATTTTAACATCTGCACCTAAAAGACTAATGCCTTCCCCATCAGACCTCTCCTGTGTTCACCTTGAATATTTCCATATTTTGTTCCCATGTTCATCAGATCAGTTGTATAGTTTGTGTGTCCTCACATCCAAATGTCTAAATCAGTTTTCCTGAGGGTTAGTCTTTCAGTCTCCCCTTGGATTGTTCAAGTTACATTTACGTTGTTATTATTTTGGCAGTCTGTGAGAAAACTTCAGTCGTCATCCTCTTTCTGCGACAGCTGCAAACACAATTATTTCATATGCTGAGCGAGGCATTTCTAGGATTGCTGGTTGTTGTGATTTCCCTGAACGTCTCTTATCTTCATTCCACCTTTTCTAATCTCATCTTCTTGCCTTGTTTCTCCTGCAGGACTACACAGACACAGAGATGCTGCTATCCAGAGCAAACGTAGACCAGTCAGCGCTGCTGTCTTACGCCCGTGAAGCAGCGGATTTCTCCACCAGCCACCAGCTGCCCACACTGGACTTTGCCATCAACCACTACGGCCAGCCGGATGTAGCCATGTTCGACTTCACCTGCATGTACGCCTCTGAGAACGCTGCCATGGTGCGCCAGCGCAACGGCCACAAGCTGCTGGTGGCGCTGGTAGGAGACAGCCTGTTGGAGGTGAGACATACAACGTTTTATAATTCTCTAGTTCAAGAGTTGTTTGAATCTTGTGTCACACAGAAGCACCCATTTGATATTCCACATCCTTCATTCTCTGATGTCCATATTTGGTTATAAAATGTTGGGTTCGCTTTCATCTCCAGCCCTTCTGGCCCATGGGCACTGGCATTGCTCGAGGTTTCCTGGCAGCCATGGACTCAGGCTGGATGGTGAAGAGCTGGGCTCAGGGAAAAACACCTCTGGAGGTGCTGGCTGAGAGGTGAGGGTGTGCTTACACACCAAACACACAGGCACAAGCATGCACACGTTCCCACTCTTTATCTCTAAGTGTTTTACTAGGAAATGTGCCTGTACGTGATTTCAAGCGTCAGTCCCACCTCTCAGTTCTAATTGGATAAGAGCCTCTCACAAGAACTGAATGGAATGTGCCTCCTATGTCCTGCAGTAACTCTGTGCGCTTTAATAACACACCTAATTTCTTTATGAATATTCATTATTCAGAGTATCCCTCTATATTTTCCTAAAGATAATGTAAGTGTGTTGCCCTTCGTAAAACATTTTTCTTTCCTCTGTTACCTAGGGAGAGCATATACCGTCTTCTGCCCCAGACCACTCCAGAAAACGTCAGCAAGAACTTCAATCAGTACAGTGTGGACCCGACCACACGTTACCCCAACATTAGCCTTAACTTCCTCAAGCCCAGCCAGGTGAGAATTTCTTTTCATGTGTTCCTACACATGGCTTGTTATTGACAAACAAGTGACATGAGTTTTGTTCATGGAAAGCACCATGTGACGGATTTTACTCATGTTGTCGTTTTGCTTCTTTTGCAGATGCGGCATCTGTTTGATACCGGGGAGTCGCGGGAAATGCGCATTGAAATAGAAAATGTTATCAACTCGTCAACACCCAAGTTGGCCAGGAATGGTTTGTGTCTCTTCACCGTTTTATTAGTTTATTAAAAGGCTCCCTCCATGGGCTGTAGGATTTTGCTGCAATCACTGTTGCTGAAATGTAATAATGAACTATTTTCACTCTAGAAAATTGCCTGCTTGACAAGCAGTTGCAAGGTAACAAAGTCCTAATGCATGGTGTGCTTCTTCAAGGATTCCTCATAGTTTCAACTGGTACTTCAAGTTGACCTGCTGTGTATTCACTTCTGAATGATATGAACGGCATCCTGGAATGACGGACCTAAAAATTCCCATGTGTGAACTAACTATCTTTGATAATCTTCCTGGTTATAACCAACACTTCATGTCCCTGCGGTTGTGAAAGGTTTTTTGTGCATCCACTCCTAACCTCTCATTCGCATCCTTTTCTCTTCTACGTCAGATTTAATTTATACATGTCACAGTTCATAACACTTCCTGACTGGCTGGTTAAAACTTGTACTAACATGGATGATGAGTCCATGAATGGCAACACTTTATAATCCTGTGAGCAGATTGCACTGCAAGAGATGTGTATCGTTTAGTGTTCAGTCTAACAGAGTTGTGTTTTCTCTCTATATTGTACCAGAATCCATAGCCCGATCAAGTAAATTACTCAACTGGTGCCAGAGACAGACGGATGGATACAGGAACGTTCATGTCACGGATCTGACAATGTCCTGGAAGAGCGGTCTGGCCTTGTGTGCCCTCATCCACCGCTACAGACCGGATCTCATGTGAGTATCTGGAAGACATGTAGGATCACACGCTACACAGAGCGGTGGTCATTACAGATGGTAATTTGTGGACTTAAAGCACACTCTGCCAAGTGTATCGCAGTGTGGTTAGCAGAGTGAATGGGTTAAAACTGCTGCGGTGGCTGGAACGAGCGGCCTGCTGAGTTTATGTGAGTTTGTTAGTCACAAATGATGTTTATTGTCTGGTTTGGACCTTTGGTTTGGTCTGTACCATAAATCACTGTAAACGAGGTGGCAGCTACCAGTCATAAATGCCTCACACACACATGCATAGTGAAACACAGTCTACGTCCACATTGCCTAATGCAGTTTGCCTCCCTTGCGATCGACATTACAAGCTATTAGTCTCTGTGTCCTTCCTGACCTTTACCAAGCACTGTAGCAGTTATGCTCTGCTCCATTTTGATTGGCCAGATGATGATGATGAGGGGGGGGGTATGGAGTGGAGGTACCTTGGGAAAACAGTGTTCCCGTGTATGTGTGTACAAGTTGTTATTCTGAGTGGAGGGTCCACTCTGTGCTGCGGTGCTCCAGTGCTAATGCCTGTAAATGGACTGAATGGGCAGTTGACTTGTATTGATGAGGCTAATTGTGTTTTCAGCTGCTGTGTAATGACATTTACAGTAAAGCTTTCCATAACATGTACAGTTGCCTGCTGTGCAGAGCTGCCCCTCAGTAATGTCCTAAACTGTGGGACGGCAGCGTCTGGAAAATATGGATAGGATTTTCTTTTTCCTCTAATAGTTGAGACAGACGTGTGTTGTGTATTTTGTGATGCTGTGTGAACCATAATCATGAGACATCATATTTATTACCAAAGATAAAAGCAAAGAAGCATAAATCAGACTGTTGTTAGTTCAAATCAAATCAATTAATGCACCTTTATACAACACTGGGCTCAGATGTAACTGCCTTTAAATCTGTATACAATAATGTTCCAGAGTTTGCTGGTTTGTTGGGGGAAATACATTTGTGTGTGTGTGTATTTGTTTTACATATGTAAGACCAACATAGATTATGACCACTGAGTTGACCTGTGGTGTTTTATCTTCACATTTCACGTAGCGCCCTTATCACTTCCTGTCACTTCAGACATAATCTTTTGATCTTTCTCTCTCTGTCTCCTGCCCTCAGTGACTTTGACTCGCTGGACGAGCGAGACCAGCAAAAGAACAACCAGTTGGGCTTCGACGTGGCGGAGAAGGAATTTGGCATCTCGCCCTGCATGACTGGCAAAGAGATGTCCTCTGTGGTGGAGCCAGACAAGCTCTCCATGGTCATGTACCTCAGCCAGTTCTATGAGATGTTCAAGGACATAGTGCCACCCGGAGGTGAGAGTGGGTGATACAGTAGAGCTCTTTGTTCTGTCGTCTTTGTGGGGAGGCGTCTTTAATTACACAAGTGTCTTGTGACAGATACTGTGAAAACATAATTACCTGAAATCCTTGGAGGTTTTCAAAAATATATTTACTTTGTAATAACCTTACATTTTCTTTGTGGATTTTTAGATAAACACAACCTGAGCCCTGAGGAGAAGGCAGCACTGATAACCAGCACCAAGTCTCCAATCTCATTCCTGAGCAAACTCGGTCAGAGCATAGCGATATCCAGGAAACGAAATCCAAAGGTCAGAGTCTGGAAAACTCCTCCTGATTTCTTAAAAATCATAAACATTACTTCATGATTCACTGCTTTGCCTGAAGATAAAAATAACTTGTGTTGTCACCAACAGGACAAAAAAGAGAAGGATGCAGACGGTTTGGGGAAGAGGAGGAAAACGAGTCAGTCTGAAGATGTGAGTAGTGTCTCAGTTTGTCAAACCGACCAGAACAGACTAATTAATCCCACTAGACTGATGATGGCTGGAAAAAACAAACGTTTTACCTTTTCTCCTCAGGAGGAATTATCCAGGACCAGTCGTGACGACAGGCAATCTGTCCCCGCTCTGTGTGAGAGAAAAATGGACTCTGCTGCCGTGGGGAACCACAACAAAGTCAAGGTCATGGCCACCCAGCTGCTCGCCAAGTTTGAGGAGAACGCCCCAGCCCAGTCTTGCGGACTCAAACGACAGGTACGTGATTCATGTTGTTGGGAAAAGAGTTTTTTTCTTTTTTACCACAAGGAGAAGTTTCAGATTTCTCTCATTGTGGTTTGTTTTCCCTTACAATGACTTTTGATGGGCATGCAGATTTCATGTGTGAGAGGGCCTCTAGTCTCTCGGGGACGAGATGTAGGCTTTGTGCATTAATGAGCTCAGATGCAGAATGCTAATATTGGTCAGGCCGGGTATTGTTCCAAGGTCACGTGGGAGGCGTCCCGGTGCAGACTGGGCTTTGAGGGCTTGGCCAAGTGCTGGCTTTCTCTCCACTGAGGACGCAGTGGGAGTGAGACGTGGGCCGAGAGAACACTAGGCCGTATTGTCAATGAAAAGTTCCAGTCTGAGAAAATGTCTTGTTAGCAAATGATTTAAGATAGCTGCTTCTAAATTTGTGTTATTTTTTTCAATATTTGATTTGTGTTTATTTATTTTGCCTTTAAGTTCTCTGATTATGTTGGACCAAAATTTAATAGTGAGGAATCTGAGGGTTTATTAAGAAGGATTAAAGGTTTTAAAAACTAAATAGTGAAGCAGTTGCTTGTCAGAATGTATATGTGTATTCCTTTTCATCTATTATTCACGGTTATTTTTTCAATATCTCAATAGTGTGGTTATGAATGTTTTACAACTTCTCCCAGCATGATTTCCTTATGACTCTCTGTCATTTCCTTATTGAGTTTGGAACGCTCATTTTCCAACCACTGTGACCACTCTGCGCCTGACTCGCTTCCCTTTTCTCTCTCCTCGCCTACATCTCCCATCATGGACCGTTTTCATGATGCCTTGCATGGTTATTCTGGCCCCTCTCATTGGCCACACTCGCTGTCACTCATCTTTACCTGACCTCAAAGGGGGACTCGCTGCCCAATCTGGACCAACTTTTGCCCCCTTCCCCACCCCGACCCTCTGTGAGAGAGCCAGTGCGCCTGGCACCAGTTCCAGCGTGGAGGAAGGTAAAGAGTGGAACTGTGCTGGCCCGTATCCCCTCCTTTAGAGACTAACCACTAGACTGACCATCAACCTGTACGTCCCTGTGGTGTATCTGTGAGAGGAAGTCTATTTTGTGTTGACTGGTGTCGTAGACAATGCAGATCTCTAGTGTTAGATGGAATTAACCCAAATGTTCAGGTGTTGTGTGTGGGTTTCAGTCGAGTAGTTGTCCAGTTTGAGTATTTTATAAGCGTGAACCTCTCCTCCCTGCCTCTCCTGTCCTGGTTCAGAGACGCACACAGCAGCAGGAGCAGCTGAGCATTCGTTATAAAGAAATGATCAAGTGTCAGACGCTGCCCGGAAAAGGGGAGCAGGTATGCTGGCCTGGTAGTTCAACTGGTAGTCCACACCCCCATTAAATCTAGATTTACCCTCCTGCAGACACGTTGTCCCCCACTTTTTCAGTGGCCTCATGTCATGATTCCCTGCAGCCCTCCTGTAGAAATAGCTGATTTTTTGCTATTCTTCTCACAGATGCACATGAGGATTATAAAGAAAATAGACCAGTGCTACACTTCTCTTGTGCAGCCTTAGTAAAGTTCTTCTGTGTGTAGTTTTTAGAATTGAGTTTCTGTAGCCACTGTTGATATTTCACTGGAATATGATGATACGAGATAACAATAGTTATGATTTTTTGTAGAAGCACTAGTAGTAGCACAATCTGCATTTGGTAGCACAGTCCTTAATGAAGTACTATAAGACAATTAAAAAAGAGTAAATTAATACTCAAATAACACACTAAATCATATTAATATAATTGATCACTAATTTGATCTGTTTGATCTTAATGATGCTTTCAAATATTGCTCATTTAAATTTCTCTCGGTTCACAATGTTGTGTGGCACATTGTAATGTTTGCCAAAGACAATGAGTAAAAACATTCATCTCAGCACTAAGCTCATCATCTTCATCCTCATCATCATCTTTCCTGTCCCTCATCTGTGAAGGCCAGAAGTGGTGCAGAGCAACTGTCCGGCTCTGGTGCTCGGAGCTGCCCAAAGAAAACCATTCTGCTCCCTTCTTCCTCCTCCACTTCTTCGCTCTCTCTCCACTCAGAGGTGATGCACGAGTCCACTCTGTCTGTCTGTGTGTGTCTATCCCTGACATCAACCTATCAAGTGTCCCCAGACTCCCTGTTCCTATCTCTCCCATCAGTCTCTCTAATCATGTCTGATGCACCTCCGGTCTGAGCTCTGCAGTGTGCAACATAAATATTCCAGAGACCTTGCTTGTTTGCTTTCCTGTGTGCCCAAAGAAAACCATTCTGCTCCCTTCTTCCTCCTCCACTTCTTCGCTCTCTCTCCACTCAGAGGTGATGCACGAGTCCACTCTGTCTGTCTGTGTGTGTCTATCCCTGACATCAACCTATGAAGTGTCCCCAGACTCCCTGTTCCTATCTCTCCCATCAGTCTCTCTAATCATGTCTGATGCACCTCTGGTCTGAGCTCTGCAGTGTGCAACATAAATATTTCTAGAGACCTTGCTTGTTTGCTTTCCTGTGTGTGTGTGTGTGTGTGTCTGTGTGTCTGTGTCTGTGTGTCTGTGTGTCTGTGTGTGTGTGTGTGTGTGTGTGTGTGTGTGTGTGTGTGTGTGTGTGTGTGTGTGTGTGTGTGTGTGTGTGTGTGTGTGTGTGTGTGTGTGTGTGTCAGAAGAGCTGCTTGCTGTCAAACTGAAAGGTGTGTTGTTGGAATTTGGCAGATTGTGAATAAATCTCGACTCAGGGGACCACGGGTGGTTTTAACTCATTGTCAGAGTCTAACAAGCTGTGTTCCAAAGCAACGACTGCTTTTTGTAACAGTCTATTTCTGCTTGATGCAAATTATTGAAACCAGCATCTGCTCATTTCTACCTTTAAGAATGTACGTATAAGTCCAGAGGAAGAGGAGCTTGAATACTACGAGAGGCCTGTGAAGCACGGGGTAAAGTGTGTGTGTGTGTCTGCATGGACATGAATTCAGCTTGGTGCAGCTCCTCTGGCTTTTGCTTGCAGTTGGAATTTTTTTATGAGATAATGGACGGAGTTGCAGTAAACAGACATCTGCATGGAATCCCTTTATGAAAACTTGGTACTGTAAGCATGGAGCCGATAGAGACACCTGCTCAGCATAACGTCTCAATGGAGCTTGTTTGGCAGGAATGGGACCCCCTTCACCCGACAGACCCCGAACCCATTCACATACCTGGTATACAAGAGAGGGCTGACCGCCTGATTTCTAGATTTAAGGGCAAACCTGACAAACCACCAAAGGTGAACACCATGCATGGACGTGTCTGTGTGAACACGGTTTCCCAGTTATTTTTGTTTCACTCATAGACTGTCTATGATTTTACTTTACTCTTGTTAAAAAATAACTCTAAACACTTTCTAATTCTTTCTCTGAACCATCCCTCTTCTCTCCATGGAGCCTAAGAAAAAGCCATCCCGTTTCTTTTTAGAGCAGTGGCACTTGTCCCGAGGCTTCACTGAGGGTCCTGGTTCACCAGTCTCCTCTCCTTACACCACTAGAAAGGTTCGGTTCTGGTGCCTGGACTAACACATCAACCCCCCCTCCCCCTCCCCCAGAACTTAAAGATTATGAAAACAGTGGCTAACAAGGCCTTCTATGTTTTGTGCCACAATGACAAAGAGATTGTCTTTGGAGAACCAGTAAAAAATGAAAAACATTTCCCACGCTGTTCATCCCTTTTGGTGATTGAATCATCTATTTCTCTGCAGGAGTCAGCAAGGCCTCTGCACTCCGATGACCAAATGCCTTTATATGTGCTTAGTATTCAGGAGAGGGCCGAGCAGCTTGCCTCTCAGTTCGAGGGCAAGCCAGTTGGACCTCAGGTGAAATTTATCCGTTCATGCAGACAGCTGATGATCTGTCTTGTTTTAAATTTTCTTTCTTCTGAACTGAATTGCATTTTTAACTCCTCTCCTCTTCCCCTCCTACATGGAGACTAAGAAGAAGCCTTCGCGTTTTTTTATGGAACAATGGTACCTGGCCCGAACCCAGACTCCCCCAGATACTCCCCCGTCTCCCTTTGACAGACAGGTAGTGTCGTCATGCCCCCGAGGAATGTCGCATGGTGATGCTAACACACCTGCAACCCTCCGTCAGGAAGACGCATCGTCTCACTAAGTTGTGAAACTGGCTGAACACTGCCTGACCTCACTGGAGCCCTGCTTTAATAATTGTGGATTGTGTTTGGAGTTTGTGGAAAATATGTGTGTGAGTAATCAGGTTTGTGATATCATGATATTCTCAGCTGGAGGCGCACTCAAACTCAATTATGATTCCTGTAGATATTTTGCCAGGGGAGTCCCCATGTTGTTTTGGAATTCGAATTTGCTTGGCAGCAAAAAAAAAAAAAAAAAAAAACCCTCATCTAGTGTGACTCCCGTGGTGACGAGCACAGTTTCAGCTCTGGCACAGCAGCAACTTTGAAATGCAGCAGGTCTTGGCTCAGTGCAGAGAAGTGAAACGAGCTCAACTGCAGTGAGAGGAACTTCACGGCTTTGTTTTGCTCATGGCACATTTGACCTCAATTCTTCTTCTTTATGTTGAGTTTTAATAGAATATTAAATCTAGTCATTCAGGATTTTAACTATGTACAGTCCACTGTTCTCAAGCAACTTTAAAAATAATTAAGTGATTTCCATGGTGTGTGTGTGTGTGTGTATGTGCATGTGAGTGAAAAGTGCGTGACTGGTGGACATGTTTTTTTTACAGTGTGTTGTGGTTTTTACATTTGCAAAACTTGTCAAATATATTTTAGAAATTTACTCACCAAAATCCACAAATCCAGTAATGCTCTCTGTTAGCAACATGCAGCTTGGTGGAGCCTTGATAAATAACTTGTTGTTATCAGGCATGAACTTTTTTTCTAAAACCACAGTGTTTGCTTTTTCACTCTTTCTTGGGGGCCGACTGCACATCTCAACGCTTGATCGCTCAACCATGTAAACACCGTCTAAACGACCTGTCAGACACGACTGTTTGTGAACGCCTTCTCCATTAATACACTGTGACCTCCTTACACACTCCACATCCACCATCTGTTTTTCATGTTCTTTCTTTTTCCATCTATCATCTAATGTTTGCTCACCTGTCTCTTTTTTTTCCCTCCTCCCTGCTCTAATGCTGTTGATAGCGATATGTTCGGATGTACACTGGGGGAGTTAGCTCATTGACTGAGCAGATAGCCAATCAGCTTCAGTCTCAGGACAACCCCAAGCCCACTCCTGAGAAGAGGGATTTGGTAAGGATGTAGCTGAAGCGCTGGAAGATGACATGTAGCCCTGTCCCTGTACAGAGAGTGTTGTTGTGTTTATTGACCTGTGGATGAGTTTGTTTTCTGTCAAGTTGCACCATCTTTACCTGTAGAGTGTTGGCTGGACTAGTAACAGAAGTTAATGTTCCCTTGTGGGGAATGAAAAATGTTTCTCTGCTCATGCTTGTCCCTGGTGTAAAATAACCCTTAGAATTGCTGTGATGTAGTAATTTGATTACAAAATGTCTCAATACACAGAAAAATTAACACCGCAGCCTTGTTAATACACTCTCTCCTTTTAATGCACCCAATCCTCTCGCTCCCCATTCTGATTTTTCCATTTTTCTCTAATGACTCATTTAAATGCTTAATGGTTCCACAGGGCTCCCTCAGAAAAGAGTTCCCTGTCAACTTGGGAGGCAGCGATGTCTGCTTCTTCTGTCGAAAGCGTGTGTACGTGATGGAGAGGCTGAGCGCCGAGGGAAAATTCTTCCACCGAAGCTGCTTCAAGTGCGAGTACTGCGGTACCACGCTACGACTGTCGTCCTACGCCTTCGACGTGGAGGATGGTGAGGAGTGAACGCTGAAGTTGTTTTTTTTATTCTGTACGACATATATTCTAGACTTTTTAAACATCAATTGCAGGCAAAAGTTAAACTTACTTCAGGCTCACTCAAACCTAAGCAGTTTGAATGTTTCACCTCACACCCTGAATTTTAAACCCCTCTGGAACTTGGGCGCCACCAAGTGGTCATATCAAAACAGACACAGTCAGACTGCACCACTCATCCGTGGCTCTGAAACAGACAAAACTTCTATAACAAAGTGCAGTTTGCAAAAATGAAACTAAATTCTTACGCGGCATCAACCTCCTTTGGACCACGGAGCTGTCTCATGATTCCACAGTCCTCCTCTGTAAGGTGTCGATTGTTTTCAAGCACAAACACCAGATTGTTCAGTGAGACAGAAACACTGCTTCTCCAGAATTTGTCATGGGACATTGTACCCACTGAAATGAGACAGAAAGGAAGTTTCTTCTAAACTAAATGACACGCACACACACGCTGCTCCTGCAGAACAGATAAAGCCTGTGCTTTCTGTGAGGTGAGAATATGCACTGTATATCTTTTATTCATGCATTCTTTATTTCTGCTTCATTCCTCCATCTTCTTTATTCTGCAGGGAAATTTTACTGCAAGCCCCACTACTGCTACCGTCTGTCTGGCTATGCTCAGAGAAAGAGGCCTGCTCCCTCCCCAGCTCCAGTCACAACCAAGGTACCTGTTTTTATTCAGTGGGTTGTATGGATTTTACTATGGACATAGTGCCACATGGAATGAGATGACATATCTTATCCTCTTTCACTTTGTTAAGAACATTTTGTCTCTCTCTGTCCTTCCTCACAGGAGAACCAGTCGCCCCAAACTCCTACGTTGGCCGTAGATGCCCCCGGAAGGGCTATGGCAGCGGTGACCCCTTCGTCCGAGCTCCAGCCCTCAGGTACCCCACTTTCCTCTCTTGCCGTGGCATCCTGCCGTCTGGCCGCAGTCATGGGAGTTCGTCTGCGTACCCTCGGCCGCACGCTCTCCTGGACCTGCCACCAGGTGGCACGCAGCCCCCTAGACTCTCCCTTCCTGTGCACCTACTGCATCTACCTCTTCTGCTGTTTCACCGTCAATGTCCTGCTCAACCTACTCTAGCATGACTCTCTCGTCCCACCTTGCTTCCTTTCTTTTTACTGTTTGCCAGCTAATGTGCACATGTAGCTGAATGTTTTGCCTCACTGAGCCTGCGGAGTGTAGATTTGTCAGTGTTTGATTTATTCCGGGAAGATGCAGCATCCTCTCTGTGTCATGGCCTTTGATTGGCCGACAGACTGCATCACTCTGGCTGAATCATTCTGAAAGTGAATGGTGCATCTTAAATGTATTTGTCTTTCTTGCCTAGAGTTCCTTCTGATTGGCTCCGCAGGCAGCAACATAAACCCTCATTAACAGCACTTTATTTATTTACTGCATCCCATCTTGATTGAACTGTTTGATTAAGCAGCAACATTTTCAAACTCAAAATATTAGTACAGATTTGTCAGTGATCACTGATAGATCCTAAGTCTATTGTTAAATAAGACGTCTTCGCCTGCCTGGGCTTTGATGAAGAGCCAAGTTTTACTCCTTTGTGAATGTAACCTCCTCCGGCTGCTCTCTCTCTCTTTCCCCTTCCTCCTTCTGTGTGACGTGTTTCTTTTAGAGCCTGCCGTGTGATGTTTCTCTTGCTCTCTGTGAGCTGTTTGCTACCCTCTGACTGAACCTCAACGTACTGTGATCAAGTGCCTGTATCAGTGCTTTTGTGAGCTTTACCTTTCCCCCCTCCTACCAGAGCAGTTTAAAACTGACAACTCATGCTTGAATACGTGCCTGTGAATGATTCCCTTGTGATTTCTACTTCTCTGTTGCACCTCTTCGCCTGCCCTGTTTTCCCTGCATCCCTTGACCTCCCACTCCTGACACACCGCTGCTTGGACCAATTTGATTTTGACTCAGCCTAGTGCATATCACTGTTCTATATGTAGTGCTTTGCATATTCTAGTTCAATATAATCACCTAGATTTGACAGACCTGAAATGGGTTGGCTGATAGGATGCATAGAAATGTAATAATTGAAATTCAAACAAGTCTTGGCCTGCTGCGTGTGCGGCAAGTGTCGTTTTATAAATTAAAAGAACTACTCATCAACATTATTGTGATAACAAACCCTTGAATACGCGTTAGTAATAACAAAGTAGGTAGTAATAACGAAATTAAGAATTACTTATTATGGGCAACATGGAATTAAATATCCTGATTAACAGTAATGTCTCATCCCATTTTTGATCATATCAAATAAAACAAAGTCAAATAAATAGCTTAAATAATCCATTTTAGATCACTTAAATTACAACTTAAAATTAAATATTTTTCATCCTAGTCTTGAGATCGGATAAATGATTATCGTTATTTAAGGTACATATGAATATATTAGGAAACTGCATTTGACAAGTAACTAGCTGCTTTTACTAGAGGGATTAGCATGGGGTCATTTCTTATGGAACAAAAGTTGGGGGCAACTGTGTGGAGACAACACATGCACTTTATTGTGTTATGCACATTCACCAAACATTTTCAAAGAGCAGTTTTAAGATTTGCTTCTCAGGATGGGAAAAAGGCAAGGCAGCAAGCAACCTTGTACCTATAACTGTAGAAGTAGAACCTTAGAGTAACTTTGTGTTTGTTTATAGCTTTTGTTGTAGGAATAAAATCAAATGCAATAAATTCAGTTATAGATCTTGAATTGGTGTGTTGTTGTCGCTTTGTCCTTTAAAACTGCTTTGGTAAAAATGGGGTAAATGAGAAAAAGGTTCCCAAACACAGCATTGTCCTTTTAGTAATCACAATAGTTTTCACAACACAAGGTGAATGTAGTTTTCTCCAGACTATTTTATCTAGACATGAATACATACAAATAATTTATCCTGCACTTACTTTCAGTCCTGCATGATACTTGATTCTCATTTTTTGTTGCTCTTTTTCATTTGCCTTTGCCTCACCTGGGATCCTCAGCTCCGGAGGTCAATGGACTACAGGAGCCGTGTCTGGCCAAACGCCTGCGTGGAACTCCAGAGCGCATTGAGCTGGAGAACTACCGCCTGTCTCTGCAGAGGGAGGAGGAGCTGGAGGAGGTGCCTGAGGAGACCCTGGCCGAGCACAATCTCAGCAGCGTGTTGGACAAGGCCACAGATGCTGACCTGGGCTCCAGGTATGAGGATAGGAACAAAACATCCATTGAGCGTTTCTGCGTTTGTGTGACTGAGAAACGGCGCCCTCTTCAGCCACAAAGGGTCGTATTTTAGAGGTTTCCATGCTGCATATTAGGAAGAAACTGGTTTTAAAATCTTACTTTAACTCTGTATTGAAACCCTTTTGTTTTTTCACAGTAGCTCAGAGTCCGACATGGAGGAGGAGGATGAGCAGGAGGACCAGGACCAGGATCAAGACCAGGAGGAGGAGGAGGAGGAGGAGTTGGAGGAACATCCTACCAGTCCCTCAGATCTCGGTGGTGTTCCTTGGAGGGAGGCGGTGGAGCTCCATGCTAAACTCAGGGGCGACAACTACGACGAGGAGGAGGAGGACGAGGCTCTGGGCGACGCAGTCAGCAGGGACGGTGAACTAGATGAACAGGAGGAGGAGGATGAAGAAGAGGATGAAGATTATGAGGAATCAAGCGAAGGTAATTTGTTCTCAGCTTGTATATATGTTGTTGGTGTCTCCTGTTGTTTGTGTGTTAACATCTGTTACCTGTGTTATGTCACTGTCTCAACCATCACTGTCCTCTTCCTCCTCCTTTTGCTCCCCCTCCCATGTCCACTGTCTTTGTGTACGCACATGTATTTTTATTTTATTGTCTTTGGGGCGGCCTCTGTGTCCCCCTGCTGACAGAAGGGGATTACTGCCCCTGGGACAGAGAGCTGCAGTCCGGCCTCTGGCTGGAGAAGCACCTGACAGACGAAGAGGATGTTGGTACATTTAAAGGTAGCAACAGAACTGCCTGTGGATGTGTTTGCAGTAACTTTGAGTGGAATCTTTAATCCTGGCTGGTTTGGATTTTGTTTTTCAAGGATTCAGACAAAGAGAGTGGTTTTCCCTTGATGTTTGGTGTGTTTTGGTTTGTTAGTTGCCTCGTGTTTTCAAAAGAAAGTTTGTTTTTCTCCAAGTTCCATTTTAACCTGCCATTTAAAAATAACCTACATTTTTTTTCTTTATGGCTTTGAGAAACTAATACGATCAATCCCTGAGATTTGTTTTTGTTTTCCACCCAGGAGCTGCAGTTATGGCCTGGTGTTGAACAGCAGAATTTATTTGGATTTAATCATATATCTTTGCTCACGTTTGTGGTTTGACTTGTTTTGCATTCCAGTGCATGCAGCCTCCATCCTCCTCCCCTCTGGTGGTTTTTCATTACTGCTGTTTTCTAACTTTCTCTCTACCTCTCCCTCATTTTTGTCTTTTCCCGCATCTCCTCTTCCTCCTCCGCTCTGTTTCCCTGCACCTCCGCCCACATCTCTCACACAACTCCCTCTCACACCACACGTACCCCATCTAGCCAGGAACCTGCTGATTCAACAAGTCCTGCAGCCTGTGGATCCCCAGGCCATCCCGGGTTTGGTGAGAACCCACGTGGAGTCTGAGGGAGAGAAGGACTTGACCTCTCAGCTCTCCCAACCCTCTGAGCTCATTCAGCCCCCCTCTGCAGGTAACGCCACCCAGAGGGAGTAGAACACCAGGGAACACCTGAGAAGGCTTGGGCCTTAAGGACCAGGCTCTTGTTTCATCCGCGTGGCTGCTGCTGTTTTGTTTTAATGTCTATGTCTGCGAGAAGAGGAGCCTCCTCCCCCGACTAACCTGCCCTTTCTTTTATAATCACCTCTGATTTTGTACATTTATGTCATGTGTGCTTCTTTTTTGTCTAATTTTGTTCCCGTCCTTTAATTTGTCATTCAGAGTTGCTGTTGGTCTGCTGGGGTGAACTTGGAGTTCTCCAACCACATCCCAGTGCACCATATAACCCCCTTGTTGGTTCCTTTTGATTTTGTGTTCCGCTTTGTTCTTTTTTTTGTGTTCTGCTGTGTCCTTTCCCATGTGTCTAATTACTTTGCTGTTTCCCTGCCATCTATCCCTCTGTGTCGTATCCGTATCTTCTGGTGTGAACGTAGCACCTGCCCACACATCCGCCCGACACGAGGCAGTGAGAGTCTGGTTGGAGTCCATGTCTGGAGGTAGCTCAGACTTCAAAGGGATGACAGCATCCCGTCTTAGACTTGTACTCTATCTTCTCTATCGGCTGGCTGGCCTTTTCCTGGAGCATGCGGGAACACGTGCAGAGACCAGCGTACTCACAAAGCATGCGAGCTGTAAAGCTGTCACTCTGGAGGGTCGGGATCAGAGCAGCATCTCTGTTTCACGTTTAATAACCCAACCTCTCATCCCACCCTTTCCAACTTCTGAAACGTGAATTTTCTCCTTACTTGCACACTGTATTGTTCTCTAGTGTGATGTATTCCAGAGACAATGAGCTATCAAGGCTTTCTTGCTCTAATAGTTCTGTTTTTAATGTTTGAGTTTTTTCACTGGAATGCTTCTGTTCCGGTTATATTTTTGGACTAACCCCTTAATGGTACTTCTACTGGCACAGAGTTCGTAGAATGAGGCTGTTGAGGTACTTTATAAACTCTGAGAGCTTGAATGAATGGGATGAGGGTCCTCACAGCCACGTTTGGATTCATGAGCAGCACTTTGGTTCTGGGTTAAAAGCTTAGGAAAGATCTTGAGCGAAGAGCGACCAGAGTTAGATCCCTCGCCGCGTGCTCATGCACCCCGGGTGAATGATGATCTGTTTGGTGTATTCAGCATAAGTGATGGTTAATGTTGTGATGTTACTTCAGAATTGCACGAGTTTGCTGTTTGTCATTTCCCTGTCTCAATTTTTGTTGAAACCCAAATGTTGTTCACTGGGGGGAATCGCTGCTGGTCTCCTAACTAACGTCGTTAATGTTTTTGCTTTTGCTTAGTTAAATTGTTGCTCATTGATAAATGAATAGCTGCATGGACCTACTCACTAATGCTCCTTCACGCTAAACCTTTGTTCATTTATTATTGTGTGTGTTTCTTTTTTGCCAGAAAGTTTTCCCGAGAGCTTTCTGCAAAGTACATGGTTTTAAGTTTTACTTTTATTTGCAACCTTAAATGCTTTCATTGCTTCACTGTTCAAAATGTATCCCGTCAGCGCTTACGGAATTCTTAAGCTTAGGTTGTCAGGAAGTTGCAAAGTGTTCTCACTCTTTTGATGACTGCAGACAGGATGTTTTACCCTTTAGACTTATTTCTTGTTGTATCTTTGTTGCATCAGAGCCCTGTGAGGAGGAAGAGCTGGAAGCAGAAGCAGACAGCCCAGATGCGGAGCCCGGTACAGAGATGGATCAGGGTGAGCTGTCAGCCTCGCACAAATAATAACCTTTTGATAAAGACACAGCTTCTCACATTCATATATCGATATTTATACTTGAGTTTAAATTTAAAAGTTATAAAGCTGTAAAAATGAAAAATTAATAAAATAAATGATTCACAATGGTATGTTCTAATTCCAGAGGACATCCCTTCAGATGCAGAGGCTGAGGCTCGTTTGCACCAGTCAGAGGACACTGAAGCACTTCCTGAAGAAGACAGGAGATCAAATGTGGGAGCGTGCTCCAGTATTGGTACATGTCACTTTGCTCACACAAATCAATAAGCTGTCTTTATATTTCACAAGAATAAATGGACTTACATGTTTTTGTTTTTGTGCATTCAGATCCATCCAGCACCAGCCCACTGCAGAAAGAAGACGTCATCCTTTCCCCACTCAAACCATCACCCCAGACTGAGACACAGGTGAGACTGGAATGGCCCCTAACAAAAACCTCCACCAAGGCCAAACAATCTCCTGAAGTTGTTGGATAGATGTAAACAGTAATCTGATGGTCATTTGATTAAATCCTAATTTTCTCTGTTTCTTTTCCAGATACCTCTCGTGATGTCACCTGGCACCCGCTTTTTCCCTGATCCGTTCATACCTGAGGAAAGGAACGCTGAGAGAACGACTCCTTCTCCAGTAGCCAGAAGCCCATTGTTCCCATCACCCGTCGCCTCTCCGGCTCCTCCTGCTGCTGCCGCTGCTTCTCCGGTCAATGTCTCTGTTTCCGCTTCTCCTGTCAATGTCTCTGCTCCGCCGCCCCCCGGTTCTCCTACCACATCACCCATCACCTCCCCACTCATGCCAGAAATCAAGTCACCTGTCAGCTCACCCATCCGTTCCCAGCCCACACCCTTACCAGAGACATGCACACCTAAATCTCCTGTCTACCCCCACCGCTCCATTTGCCCTCTCACTGGAAACCCCCTCTCCCCGATCTGCGCCCAGCCTTTGCCTTGTCACGAACCGTCATCGCCCCTCACGTCAGATTCTCCTGTACGAACTCAGCCTGTCCCAGCAGTCACCTCGACGCCGGAGCCCTCAAGGTCCATTCATTCCTCAACAGAGGAAACTCCATCTAAAAAGACAGATATCATTGAGGAGTTTTGGTTAAAGAGTGCAGAGATCAGAAAAAGCCTTGGTCTGACTCCTCTGGATCGCAGTAGTAGAATCTTCGAGAACAGTGTTGTTAAAGCTCCGACCCAGGAGCCCACACCGGTCAAGCCTCAGACTCCTGAAGTGTCTGAGGAGCAGAAGCCTGCCCTCGCTGGCCGTGCTGTCATTCGCAGACTGAACATCACTCTCGAGGGTCAGGTCATTACACCCATAGCTCCCGCAGAGCCGAAGAGTAACGGTTCTGATAAGAGGGACCTCAGCAGCAGCTCCGGCCTGGGGTTGAATGGGAGCCTCGCCATGAGCCAGACAGCAAACAGCGACGTGTCTGATACGGCCATGCTCACGCCGCCCTCCAGTCCGCCGCCGCCTGTGCCTGCTAATCAGTCTCCAGCCGTGCTCAGACAGCAGAAACACCAAGTGTCATGGAGCAATGGGACAGAAAAACCACCACCAGAGCGTGCCAAAGAGCCGGAGAAAACCAAGACTCCTGTTCCTGCACCGAGGACCCAGCTGAGCCCTGTGTCTGCGCCCAAACCTGCACCCAGGAAAGTCTCATCGCCCCAGGCAGAGCCAGAGCCAGAGCCAGTGGTGGTTATGAGAGAGAAGAAGAAGCTGCGACCGTTGGAGGCGAGGAAGTCCTTTGTGGAGACTGTGGAGGAGATCCCCTTCGCTGATGATGTGGAGGAGACGTACGACGAGCGCACGCCAGAAACAAGCATGAACAAGTATTACACTCCACCCACCAGCAAGCCCAGCAGAGACAAACCTCCAATGCACCTGGCTCTAGCGATGGAAAATGGTAAACCTAACATCCCAGGAACCCAAGTCGCTAAGACACAGAGGGCAACTCAATTCTCTCCAGAGGCCAAGGAGATCGCCGAGGAGAGAATTAGAGCCAGAGAGAAGTCTGTTAAGAGCCAGGCACTGAAAGACGCCATGGCTAAGCAGCTAAACAAAATGAAAGAGTCTGATGTTGACAAGGGTGCCTCACCTAAAGTAGCCTGGAGCGTAACGCCAGATGTCGTAGGGAAAAGTAAAAAATCAACGGGGTCGCCCAAGACATCAGCCGTGAAATCTCTGGAGTCGAAGAAGGCAGAGACTCTGCCGGAGCGTTTCTTCAGCAGTAACAAGAGCCTGGACAGCTCAGCGGCTTCGTCCGACGGCTCTTCCACGAGCAAGAGCAAGAAACGCAGTTCCCTCTTCTCGCCGCGCAAGAACAAGAAAGAGAAAAAGGCCAAGAATGACAGCAGCAGGCTCTCTGGCACCGAGGAGACGCCACCCAAACACAAGTCGTTATGGAAGGCTGTGTTCTCAGGGTACAAGAAGGACAAGAAGAAGAAAGATGACAAATCTTGTCCGAGCACGCCATCATCCAGCTCCACCACTCAGGACTCTGGGAAAAAGAGATCATCCTCTCCTGGGAGATCGTCAGGTGCGAGAGGGGTTTTAAACAAGGTCTCTAAAATTTTATAAATTCCAATTAAATTGTTTCCTTTTCTGTCACAGACTTGAAGTCACGCAGAAACTTGAGCTTCTCCGAGGACTCAGACCTATCCTGTGACGACGTCCTGGAGAGATCCTCCCAGAAGTCGAAGGCAGATGTGAGTAGCAGTTGTGTCGCCTCTCTGAGAAGTATTTTGACATGTTAAGAGTCGCAAAGTCAGCTTTAGTTGACTCGAGATCATTTCCGATGAGACATTTCAGTGAGTAAAACATCTGCTGACGGATCAGCTGCTCGACGCCACCGGAAGAGTGGGCAAACTCCGGGGTGCGGTTAAGACAAGGACGTGACTCAGCGTCTCTCAGAAAAATTCAGAAACCTTTTGATCAGCTGGAGTTTTTGATCTGGGAGATGTAAGAACTAGTGAAGGAGGAATCAGCACATCACATTTTTCAGCAAAATTTGACAGAACAGTCGAGCATGTAAAGCTTGAAAAATGGACACAATAGCAATGGCTCTCTAGCAGATGATGTGTTCATCCTTCTCAGCCACACAAGCAAATTTTCAAAACCTGATGTTGATCCTGTGCAGGTTTTTCTGTTTTCCCTTTCCAAACAACAGCTAATGAAATAACATTTGCACAGAGGCTTTGCGACTTTACTCTTGTCCACAGTCGGTTGCATCTGTGTCTGTTTTGTTTTCTTCAAAAAAACAAAAGACTTTCTATTTGAATACTTTCTTCCACCCCTAGCGGCATAAGGACATCTTCGACCTAGTGTCAGACATTCAGAAGGAGGTGATTAAGGAGGAGAAACTGGAGAAGGAGAGGAGGAGAGAGATTAAGGAGAAAAAGAGGGTGACAGAGAGGCATAAGGAAAGAGAGCAGGAGAAAGAGGTTGAACGGGAAAAGGACAAAGGAGATGAGGAGGTATTGTGCGGTGCTGGTGGTGGGAGATGATTTGGAATTTCTAATAAACATTTAGAGATTTGCATAAATTGCCACTGGCTTCTAACACTGACTTGGAAATCATTTTGTTTTTTAAGTGGGATTGGTTTTTCACAACAAAACGATCAGCAAAATCATTTAAACTTTAACATTACATCTGGATTTGAATTGAATGTAAATGGATAAATATCAACATCAAGGAGAAGTTTACAAAATAAAACCCACATTTCTATAATATGACTCTTTAAATTTTAAATTAATTTGCATTCATTATGTTTATGGATGAAATTCAAAATAATTGTCTCCACTGCCGCTCAGTCTGTGTGTGTGTCTGTGTATCTGGTGGTTTAGATAGATACAGTCGACTTCAGGCCCAGAGGCATGAATCATTGTCAACATGTTTTTATTTTTAAAATCGAAAAACTGCCAGTTTTACATTTTTTCCTCATTGTTCACGACATATGAGGAACACACATTTTCCCCCCGTGCCTCATAAACATCGATGTGGATTTGTTCCTTCTACGGCTTCAGTTATAGAAGGTTAAGGGTGCATCATGCCTGTCAGGCCTTGAGCAATTCCCTCAGGAGTCGTGTAGCCTCGTCTTTGTTGTCATGGTTATAGTTTTCCAGATGTGAGTGTAGTTTATACATGTATGTTCTCACAGGGATCATAAACAAACCTCTCTCACCACTCTTTGGGAAGATAGGTTTCTTTAATCCTTGGTCTTTACATGTGGTTGTTAAATATCAGTGATTTCTTTTTTATAGTTTAGTTTTTGTTTCATCGCACTAATTCTAATTTACATAGATGTGTAAAATATCCCTGTGTGCACCTTGTCATATAATTTATTTTGTTTTAATGTGGGGGATTAACCTAGCCGTTTTGATCATACCAGTTAAATTGAATTAGTTTTATTCATTTGTTCATTTTATTTTTGGTTTTGGTTTTGACCAATTTTAACATAATCATTAACCCATTTAATCATATCATCTGTATCATGTTTGTTTCCTCCCACCCTTTTTTATGTTTTGTCCTCCCCCTCAAGTCCGTTTATGTTCCTCACGCGCTGGCGTTCAAGAGATCGTACGCCACGAAGGTAGTATTGCATACATTCATAATCCACTCACTCCCACCTCCCCACCTCTCTCCACCCTGTCCCTGCGCATGTGCCAGTTTACAATCATAACACCTCACCTGCATCTGGTCTCGAGCTAGCTGTCCGCTCTGGATGCATGCAACAAGTTGGACCGCGGCGCCCGTCCACCCACCTGCCCACTCACTCACTCACTCGCTGGATATCCACTCTGTGCAAACGAGACTCTTTGCGCTCACCTTTCTGGTCACAATGACGCCTCTGCATCTCTTGATATCAGGGGCTCCGGAATGACATTAACTTCTGCCACTGTGACACTGTTTTTTTACTCCAGTCTGGTTCCTGGAATAACTTCCACACGTTTTTCCTCAGAGCTTCTGTGCCTTTCTCCTTTTGTTGGCTTTACATGTGCTGAGTCGGCTAACAGGGGGAACGTCCCTGCTTGTTCACAAACTGTTTTGTATTATAAGGAAGGAAAGGTTTCATAAAGTTAAGGAGGCTTGTAGAGTAATAATGTTTTTCTAAAATATTTATATTCCTATACCTTGAGGTTATAATTATTCATCCTAGATAGGTGTGTAAATGTGTAGTAGTGAAGCAAGTATTTGTTGTTGATATCGATCGACACCATCTAGACAATCCGATCAGAATTTCCCCCTCCTCTCCTCTTCTGTCCTGCTCAGTCGTTTGTTTCCTGAAGGGGCCAGGGCCCTCTCTCTTGAGCCAACCGAACAGATCGGCAGCTTGCGAGTGAAACCTCTTTTAATCCCAGTTTTTGTCTTTCTACCAGAAAACCTACACAGAGGAAGAGCTGAACGCCAAGCTGACGCGGAGAGTCCAGAAAGCTGCGCGGCGACAAGCCAAGCAGGAGGAACTCAAGCGGCTGCACAGAGCCCAGGTATTCCTTCATTGATATTTGATTTATACTGTAGATTATGTTGTTTTAAGAATATTTAATTAGGCAGCTACTGATGATGATTTAGCCTCAGGGGTCAATGGCTTTTGCTAAAGACAGTAGAAATCAATGCTCTATTATTTTACTTATTTTTCACTAGCGACCAACCAAAGCCTCCTCAGGCCTGATTGGTCAAAAGAGAAACATAAACCTTCCCCTCCTGATGTCTTGTCCTCTGTCTCCAGACTCTCTTGGAGATTGTCTTGCAGAACATGTTCAAGATTAGTGTGGAAATGAGGTCAAAAGGTCTGAGCTCACTTTCCGATTGAACTTGGACCTTGAACATTATTATTGCTGCCAGCATTCTGTGTTTTATTTCTCTTTTACTGTCCCTGTAATGTGGCTCAACCCTCTCGGGATGAGGCCAAATTCTTCCTTTGCGTAGGAAATTCATGGTGATTGATGTCGTAACTCTGTAGTCAGGCCTCCAGTCCACTGACTCAGCTCGTTCTCCTGCAGCTGTGGTTTGCAGGGCCACAATTTAGCTGCAGACTGCTTCTTATTCAGCTCCTGTTCCTGCACAGCTCTGATAAAGCGGACTGTTGATGGTACACTCAGAGGAAACTAGTTTTCAAATGTATGCTCATTTTGATACATAACTGTATCCACTGCTTGTACAACTAGCAACTAGCCAACGAGTATTATCTGTCAAAGTACTGCACATGCACTACAAGCACAAAATGCAACTCCCCTGTTTCACCAGAAGGGGGCTCAATGAGCAGAATGTACTGAGAAAGCCAGTTCTACCTGTTCTAAGTGTTTTTATTCGGGCCACACACGCCATCCAGACGCCATTGTCATTAATTGCATTGACTTAATATACTTCTGACAGTCAGTGACTAATGGTACCAGCAATGGGACAGGGGATGTAGTAATTCATCTTCATTATTAAAATGAATTATTCTAAAATGTAATTTATTTCTTTTAAAATGCCCATGTCACCTCGCTATATTTCTTTATTCCTAGTTTATAAGGAAGTAAATGGATGCTCTGAACTCTGCTCTTCGTTTTATTGTAGACACTTTAAACCAAAAGTACCACCATTAGACCCCTCCCTGGATTATTTGAATGTTTGACTTTAAACTGCCCCTGTGCACTACTTGTACATCAGAATCGATGTATATCACCTCAGACCGTATATAAAAATCGACTGACTCTGGGTCTGAAAAGTGAAGCCAATGAGGAAGAACCTGAACCTGTATTCTTTTGATGACCAGCAGAGGGACACTTATTGACTCTAGTTGTTATATTAACCTTTAACCAAGGAGTTTATGGACTCAACCTCTAGTTTTAAGTATTTTTCAACACATTGTTCACTTTGTAAATGCATTGTCCTATTTAGTGTTAAGTAGATGGTGCAGGGTATTCAGGGGTAGGTCAGGCTCACTCTGCACTTCTTAAAATAGTGTAAACTCCTAAAAAAAAAACAAAAAACAAGATCCCAAAAATGTCATCCCCCCAAAATGTCAGACTTCATATTGCCAAACAAATGCTTGATGTCAGTGTGGATTGCCACTTGTTCAACATGCAGAGAACGCAGCACATTAAACAAACTCTAAAGTCTCTCGGCTGAATCCGCTCGGGCATTGCCCCCTTTACTTTGCCGCTGCCAATACCAAGTGAGAGTGCGTTGTGGAACAAATCGTTTTTGGTGAAAGTCATGAAGTTGTATTTTAAATGCCAATCAGAGCAGGTTCATTTACTTGGAGACATCAATACAGTTCTAATTAGCTGCACTCCCACTGCACCTCGAGACATTTATTTTTAATGAGCGTTAACTGTGGCAGCAGTGGAGGTTACCCCTCCACTGCTGCCCCACGTTGCAGGTTCTGGGACAAATTAGTTCTAATTAGCGGTAGATGTTATTGTTCTTTGCGTCCCTGTGCGGGAACTTTAGTAGTTTTCTAAAGAACTCGTGCCGCTGTGTGTTTATGCTTTCATAAATAACAAAGTGACCCTGGCCGACTTGTCTCCTGCAGATCATCCAGAGACAGTTGGAGCAGGTGGAGGAGAAGCAGAGGCAGCTGGAGGAGAGGGGTGTCGCTGTGGAGAAAGCTTTGAGAGGAGAAGCAGGTATAAACTTCACAATTTCATACATTTTTAATATGTTGTAGCCAAACCCTATAGATGTTTGATAGTTACCTTATGATTCTGACACCTGGACTTTACAGAAGTTACGACTGCAATGCTTTATGAGAGGTGTTGAGCTGCTGTTGTAATTGGCAACACTGGTGCGACCCCTCAACGCAGCACTTCGCTGTTTCACTCTCAGGACTGCCAAACATAAAATACTGTCAGTATCGTAGAGCTAGCTCTGGTTAACACTGCACTACCGGATATTACTTCTTCTTTGCTGCCCCAAAGACGGTACTTGTCAGTGTCAGTACAGCACAAGTTCTTTTGGAACGGCGAGGAAGAAATGATTTCCTGAACATGTGTGAGTGCAAGCAGGAGGCCGGACAGGATGAACAATAATAGCTACAGAAATCCACGTTGACATCTTTGTCGACGTAGGATATTCTTCCAGTTTGTCGTTCGTGCTGTGTTAGAAACATCATTAATGCACCCACTCGCTCGTCCGATTTTCTAGGCAGCAAAAGATCCAGGAACTGCCTGAAAGCAGCTTCAGACTGTCTGTTAAAATCACCCTGCTCGGTTTACTCAAAGAGTTCTGTGCGGAGACACACGTTTGCTGCTTCAAAGTAAAAAAACCAAATTGGTCTTGACAAGGGACTATCACAAACAATATACCTCGGAGACGAGGACTACATTATTCAGCAGCGAGCAGCACAGTTCATTATTTGCTAGTTTTCTGAGCGTGTGAAGCATGAGTGGTGATCAGTAGCAATAACACGTTATTTAAGTGATGTGAGCTCTGTATGCAAGCGAGGTGCTGGGGTTACTCTCTGAAGGGCTGACAGCGTACGCCTGCCTAATTTATGTGATGTTACAGAATGAAACAAAATCTTTTTATCATACAACTGATGCACATGACGCAGACGCACAGAGCGCTCTCATTTCGCTTTTTACCCGTCAGTTGTTTCTACAACCAAATGTTTTGAGTATGTCTTAACTTGTGTACTACTCTACTCTTTTAAAGGATTGTATAAAGGTACTTATACATTACCCAAACAGCACAAAAGAAGATCAGGTATTAGATTTACTGTAGTTTTTTTTTTCTTCTTTCAATGACATGTGACACTGTTATTTGGGCTCCATCTGTGGTGGCACTGCAACAGTTCTCATCTCCAAACATGTTGATCTCTGTTTGTCCATGACATGTCCACCATCAGTCAGTCAGTCCAAGCTGCATGCCGATCGGGAGAATGTCTGTCCCCCCGACATAGATTTGTGTGTGTGTCTTTGCTCATCCTGGATGTATTTTGCTGTGCTCATTGCCTCTCAACGAGGAGAGCTCCCGTACTCTGATCAAGACTCAGATCACGCTGCGTTATTTCATAAATCTAATCGGAACACAAGAAATCAAATTTAAATTGGTTTTGCAGGCTCACATCTTCCTTATCAGGATATTTTCCTGAATTATTTGCTGTGGCTGAGTGACTTGATACAGATATTTCAGATCTCAGATCTTATCTGGTATCTTTTTTTTTTTTATTTGTATCGTGGTGAGTAAGCACAAGCCCCTCTTGTTCCCCTGCACGCAAAGGTCTCACTCGACACTCAGCTGCTCTTCCAGCTAGAAATAATTTGAGTATTAAATCATTGTGGTCAAACACTGGCGCACATGGATTGGATTGTCGACAACTGCAAATTAAATCTTCTATTGTCATTTGAGCGTACGACAACATTGTCAAACCAAACAACATTCGCCTCTTTGTCGGTGCGCGACCGCTAACTGTGTGAAATTCCGCACACTGAGCCAGTGCACAGCAAGACAACAAATCTATGATTTTTTTTTTTCTGGGAAATGTCATGTATTGTAATATTGCACAAACCACATTACACACTGTGGTGAGTACTGATGGACTCTCTTTGTTTTGAGTGTTGGTGCTGTGTGTGTGTGTGTCTGCGTGTTGCATGATTTGCTGGTTTGTGTGCCCAGTTTGGGGCTGTGTAAAATAACTCCTATCTCTAATATATCCCTGTCATTGTAGACTATTGGGGAGATTCTAATTACAGTGAAATCCTGGACTTGCATCTGGGCGGTATGTATTTCAAATCTGTCGCTTTGACACTAACCTAATTGCTAACCCGACCTGTCCTTCCCTACTTGTTTTACTATCTGAGCTTTGTACCCCTCATGTCTACCTTAGCTGGCTGGCTGGCTTTTATCGTCATTGCAATACTCTCTGCCCCTCCGCCCCTCTTTCCTCCCCTCCACCATCTCCCCCCCCCCTCCCTCCCTTCGGTGGATATTTTTTTAGTTCAGACACTCTTTACATCAAACGGAGATCAGACACTTGGCCTCATGCTGTCCTCTTAAGATCATCTTTGATCTCTATAAACTTATGAATGATAAATGGCTGAATTAATGAGCAACTTTTATTTGTCGTGCTGCAGCGAGCAGGCTTAACAATGAGAGGCTGCTGCAGGGGGAGACACGCTGCGACAGTTTGCCGAGGCGCAAATGCAAACAGCCGTACAGTGAAAAGGGGACATGTGCCTGAGCACCATAAACATTCATACCACATACAGCACAGGCCCGTCTTTAGAAAAAAAACACATCATATACGTCATATATCCATTCCCTGATTAAGTATATTTGTTATACTATGTTTGGATTATTTTTGGAAAAACTTGTTTAGTCTCCAACATTAAAGAAAATTACTCCAAACAGTAATTGGCTCTTTTGTGGCCCATACTCATAATAACAATGACAGTTATAATGGAAAATGTATTGTTACAGGCTTATTGGATTCTGGTTTAAGAATACGACTTTTGTGACACACACACACACACACACACACACACATAAATATACTGTCAACAAATCCCTTGAAGGTATTCAAAGCCCGGTGTATCACATTTCTCTGTGGCATAAATTAAGGCTCCATTGTTGCAGAGGAGCTTTTGCTCCTGGTTTAACAAAGACCTGTAGTTTATTTTAGGTCAGTGTGAGATACCTGCTGCTGCGACACACTAGAGCAGGGATGTGTTTTATTTTAGGGCGGAAAATGTCCAATGAATGCACTTGTTTTTTCTGCAGTGGTTTTCTTTTTAAAGAAATGTTTTTAAGAACCCAAAAACCTTTTTATAAACATCACATCTGAAATAGTTTCCTAGACATGGCTAAAGATAGGATTAAGTTTCATTTCACCTACTTGAGGTCTGTAATAATTTGTTGCGGAAAAATCTCATTATCGTACAAAAGGTAATAGCTCTTATTACATACACACGCTGAAATCCCTGAGCTCACTCTCTACTGTGACCAAGTCGTCTAACCTGCTCTGGTTTGACTTGCACTAAACTGCTGGCCTGGCTCTTAGCTTCCTCTCTGACCTCATTTAGTTCTCTTCTTGTCCCCTGACTTTCTCATACCTGCTCAGGTGCCTAACCTCCTGACACTGTGTGTGTATGTGTGTGTGTGTAGTATGTACTAATAGACAATCTTTTGTCCAAACTGTGACTAGTCAGCAGAAACAGCGTCCGCCAGACTCGTCCTGTGGTATCTGTTGTTATCTCGTAGACTCTGACCTTGCCTGAATATGAGTGGAATGCATCCCCCTTCTCCTCTGCTGTGAGGTCAGCGGGCTTCGTTGAAAAGCTGTGTCTGCGCCCAGTTCACAAACAGGAAGGAGAGGAGAGAGGAGGAGAAGAAGCACTTCCACATATTCAAGCAGGGCCTGTGTTTCCTGTGGGTTTGTCCTGCTGGTCCAGACGTGAGACTGTGTGGTGTTTCTGAGATTCACTGTTCCTCCACAAAACCTGACTGGCTTTCCAAAGGCCTGAGGTGTCGCCGGCTCAAACCTAACACAGTTTTTAAAGTGAATGTCGTGTGTCAGGCCGGGGCACGCCGTCTTCCTGAGTGCTTGCCTTCTTTGCCTTGGTTTATCACGGAATGAGGAACTGTAGCATTCTCACTGAACAACAGATTCTAGGTGCACGGTGGCACTGAGCCCTGCAAGAGGCACTTAAGACTAAAGCTAGGGGTGGCATATCTATACTCAAAGGTTGACAAGTTTTATCTAATTTTCCTTTTAATTTTCATCCTCCACTTGAATAAATATCATACAGTTTGGAATTTATTGAGCGTCAGGTGGTAACGATGCGTTTCATACCAGTGATTGCATGATATGGTGAACCCATAAAAGTTTTATGACGATTTTGAATCGTCCAAAACAGATATTCTGAAGCAGTTTTCCTTTTTTTTCTCTTTCCTCTCTTTGATAGTCCCTTGCTGCAACGCTCCAGTATTTACTGAAGAACGTCATGTCCTTCTCCTTTTGGTGTCATGCAATGATTTATACTTTATTTGGTTGTATCTATTAACAATCTGTTTCCTGGTCTCTATATTCTACCATGAGCCCCCCTCCCCTCATATGTAATCAATTTTTCATCACCCACCATTTTATGATCTTACACTTTGGGGCTAAAACCTATTTTGCTGTTGCAAATGAGGAAAAGCCCTAATTTGCACATTAGCTGGAGCTTTACTTGTTAAAAGTCACCACACAGAGCCGGTCAGGCTGGCAAGCAGAGACTGGTGCTTCTTAAAGAAGAGGCAATCATCTGCATCCTCCACTGAGCAATGAATGGCTCTCAAAATGGGATTCAGCTTATATTTTATCCACGGTAAACACTTGAAATCAAACTTGAAATTGTAGCACTAGTGAAGAAGTGCAGGGGATCAAACAGGAGCATTGTTTTTCCCTTCCCACTCTCCAGGTTTTCTGTCTTCTTTTGTTATCTATTTTTACCCCTTGTTTCTCCATCCCTCACACCACAGATGATCTCTCCCACATCCTCTCTCTAGGTAATTCGTCTTCTCCCTATCACAGCGCTCCTGCCCTCTTTTGATTTTCTCCCTTCAGTGTTGTTTCTTCCTTACACCCTCCTTGCCCTTCACTCCCCCCCCCCTGCGTCCCGCACCCTTTCTCCAACCTCCTCCTGCATTATGTCCACCACTCTTTCTTTCACTCTCTCCCGCCCACTGATGCACTCCTCCTGCATCGCTTCCTCACACTCTTTCCCTTCTTGTCTTGTGGAAGTTGAGCCCTTTGTGGGGATGCCACGCCGAAGACCTGTCTCCTTCTGCCCCTGCTGTTCCCCTGAAGGTAACGTAACCCTCGCCGCCTCCGCAAAAGGTTATGGCGGGTTACCATGGCAACCGAAAAGGACCTCCAGAACCGGGTTACCCTTCCCCTACTCCCCTCCCTCCTCCTGTTCTCAATGCTTGTGTGTGATCAGGCTCAGTAGATTTCCCCAGATTCTTGAGACATTTATCATAAGGAAAATTAAGTCTGCTGAATTTCAGCACATGCTGACACGGTTATTGGACATTTTTTTGATGTCCAACAAGTTTCTTTCATCAAAAATGAATCAAGCTTTTCTTGACACGTTTCTTGATTGGCCAAACTAGAAATAGTGACCTGAAGACTCCAGTCTAGGCACCTCAGTCGCACCCAGGATCCACAGATCCATGTGCATCTGTTTACAGAGATGCAAGATTACATAACCTGTACATGACCCTTGACTTGGGCAGTTTGCCTCCAGACTGCTGATCAGCGTGAGCTATAATCATTAGAGCTACCCTCTCCACTGTTAGGGTGGCTGCTCCAAATGAGTCGGCCGACGCCAGTCGCAACCGCCTCATTAACGTCAATCACATTCCTCTCCTTGGAGCAGTGTGATTGACATGTTGACATGGACGGGCCACTGAGTTCAGTGCAGTGTCTGATAGCTGACGACTGCTAGAACCAATTGCCATCTGAGTTGACGACTAGATTGGATATGAAACTTTTTCATTTTCTGTTTGCACGTAGCTTTGTGATCAAAGACCGTGTCTATCCCTGTGTTTATCAATGAAGATGTTTTATTCAAATATAAATGATGTTTTTAAAGAAACGTCTCCAGTGAGAGCTGCAGGTCGTAGGCGTCGGAATCAGGTCAATTCCAGCCTGTAACCACATGTGAATTCATTCTGACAGCCATCTTGTCATTTCGTAGCTCAATGCAAACTAATATTGTTATTAGCATGTGTTTTACACTCTGCAGTTAAAGGGGAAACTACTCTGCTGTGTGTGTAATCAACAGCATGTTTTTGGTTTGGCTCAAATTAAAGGTAGCAATTATTTCGAGTTTGATCTCTAGGCCTTAAATGAGGAGCATCGTCATTGTCTGTTATTTGGGGGATGATAATTAAAAGCGTTAGCATCTTGCATGGTGTGAGGATCTGTTATAAATATAATGTCATAGGTTGCCTGGTTTGTTCCTTGAATCTAACACTGAGTTTCTAATCTGTGGAAAGCGACGGGCTCTTGTTTTTTTTGGGGTGTTTGAGCTGGATCTTAACCATGGCTCCTCAATCCTTTGTGTTCGGAGCCTTGAGCTGAAGCTCTGCAGCGGAGGAACAAGTGGAAACAGTGGAGAGAGAGAGAGAGAAAGAAAAACGTCCATTGTAGGATAGGTTTGGAAACTCACCTGTGCTTTTGTAAATCCCTCCTTTGTCTCCGCTTCCCTCACCAGCCTGAGCTGCTTTTCTCCACCTCTGCCTCTTTCTCTCTCACTCTGTCTCTGTCCCTTGTCTGTTAATTAGCGAGAGCCAGCCCCCGAGACCACAGCCATGCAGTTTATGTGTGTACGATGTTTTTCCTTTTCATTTTGCAAGAGCCTCCTCTTCCCCAGCTAAGTATGTCATGCTGCATTGAGGTTTCGCCTCTCGGTGTCTCATTCAAACTGCTTGGCCCCACCTGCTGCAGTCAGATAAATGAAAACATGCATCGCCCTTCAGCAGCAGACCTCTCTAGGCATGTCTCAGACGGCCCTCCTCTGCATACAGTGCAGTGGCACTGCAGAGGAATCGGGGCTCCGTGCTCTGACTGACTTGTGCTGATTACGAAAGCTGCAATGCATGAAGCCTGGAGCGCTGCACATGCGTGTCCCTGAGGCAGACCTAATAGAGCAGTGTGAACTTTCTCTATTGGTCTCAGTGACGGGTCATCACATGAACATTAGAACTTAAATATTTAGAATCAGCAGAATGATTTTTTTTTTCCTTTCCTCATATCCACGCTCCGCTCTGCATGACTGGCATCGGAAGGGATTTTACTTCTGCTGGTGCATCACTATGTGGGCAGGGGAGGATGGAGAATCTTTATCGGTCCTTGGGTTCATTTCTCTGCAATAACTGGGATTTTGATTGGTGTGTTTGTTTGTTTTTTACTACTCACCCACTGGATTAAACCTAATAGGAGGAGGTAGTTGCTCCCAACGAGCAGCTATTTCTGACACAATGTCCAAACTGGGTAACACAAACTCTTACACTTTGCAACAGCGGGTGCTGTCTGTCTGGGTGTGTGTGGGTGTGGGTGTGTTTGCGCACTTAACACAGTGGAATAACTGAGTAACTCCACGCCATCTTCTGCACGACATCTTTAAGTATGTCGGCACGCGACCACGTTGGTGTTGAGTCCATTCTTCCACCTCACCATCGCTCAGCGAGGACATCCTGGCTTGGCTGTCATTGCACTGCCTACGTCGGTCCCTGTCCTGATGTGTGACCATCAGTGTCGCCGAGCTCGGTCTTCTCACCCCCACTCTGTGCCTCCCTTTCCTCCTCCAGGCATGGGTAAGAAGGACGATCCCAAACTGATGCAGGAGTGGTTCAAACTGGTGCAGGAGAAAAACGCCCTCGTCCGCTATGAGTCAGAACTCATGATATTGTAAGTACATTGAGTGAAAGACGGCTCAGCTGAGAAGGAAGTGATTTGTTAAAGCGCATGTTAAGATATATTTCAATGTAAAAAAGTTTTGAAAAAAGCCCAAAGTTGACTTTCATGGGAGGCTCAACACTCGCCTCACCAGCTGTCGAGCCAATATATATATATATATATATATAGAAACTTGAGATGTCATTTGACATTAACTTCTGGCATGGCCCAACCACAAACCCAGGAGCCTCTAGATAAAAATCTGCCAGGTTTCGTTAGCCGTTTTTCCAACATTATTATTATTCTCACAGTGCAGCAGTGTCTGAGTCTTCACGTTGATTTTAATCCTGGTGAGAGTAAAGTTTAGGACGAGCAGATCAATGACCAGCATCTAAATCTCTGGAGCCAGCCCAGCCCACAAACCTGCTACTGTGATACATTGACCAGGATGTGATTATATAATATGAAGGCAATAAACCAGATTCCATTATTGCATTAAATCGCAAATCATCATGATACAGGATCCGTACAGGATCATGATGCAAGCGCACTCATTTACTACTTACTTATTTTATGATTAGCATTAATGTTACATCATAAGTTTAGAAAGGTTGTAAACCCTTGTAAAGACTTATGATATGAGGTCACATTTGCTGCCCATTTAGAGAAGCTGCTTTTATTAGCTCATGACAAGTTATTAACCGACTTGGTCTCATCTCGCCTGAAAGCTTTAAATAAATTTCTCTTTGAACGAATGACCAGTCATTTAAAATAAAAAAAACTGGTGCACAGATAAATGAATGCAAAGGCCACAAATATAAATGCTGAAGGCTGTAATTGATCAGTGAGACAAATTCGGCTTGTCCAAACTTTGTTTCTGTCTTTAAGTGCCCGAGAGCTGGAGCTGGAGGATCGACAGAGCCGACTGCAGCAGGAACTCAGGGAGCGGATGGCTGTGGAAGGTAAACACAGCAGCCATGATTCAGTTTGTCTGTTTCTAATCAGGGGAAACTTGGTTTTCTATAAAATACAGAAAACAGTAGCTTAGCTCCATCCTGAACCCTGAAAGTCCTTACTGTGTTTAATCTGCTTGTGATCTCTACTCTTAACTTGCTCGTTTGTCTCGTCTCTCTCAGACCACCTGAAGACAGAAAAGGAGCTTGCTCAGGAAAAGACGATCCTGAACGAGATGCTGGAGGTGGTGGAGCAGCGGGATGCCCTGGTGGCCCTTTTGGAGGAGCAGCGGCTTCGGGAGAAAGAAGAAGACAAGGACCTGGAGTCCGTCATGCTCTCTAAAGGCTTCAACCTCAACTGGGCCTGAGAGCAGGGGCACGACCCTGCTCACTGGGTTTCGAACAAACCAGCCAGTCGGCGCTCTCAGCCTTGCACGCATCATCTTTGATCTGCCAAAAACCACACAGGCAGTTGGCGTAAAACTGTCACACCTGCAGCAGTGAATGTGTAAAGATTGAACCCGACACAACACACAGAAACACTACGGCTGCGGCTGACAATGAAGCAGTCTGTCACGTTTACATACCCACTGCCCAAAGGCAGCCCCAGTTGTTCACTCTGCAGTTCTGCTTGTGTTCTCTCTCTCCCTCTCTCTGTAGGAGGAGAGGCAAGCTTTTTCACAACTTTATCATCACAGCCTTGAAGTGGATCCTCTCAAGCGTGCGGCGGGAGGAGTGGGGGGCGCTTTGGGAGAATGTTTAAAGACTTGTTTCATTCTTGATTATCTAAAGGGAAGCGTGCAGTTCGGTCCTGCTGATGTTAAAGGAACTGTTAAGATGTGTGTTTTTTGTGTATAGCTGTGTAGAGCAAGTCCCATTTTCAGCAGACGGTGTTCTCTGCGCTCGCTTCAGACGCGTGTGCGTGTATGCGTGTGCGTGCGTGCGTGTGTGTGTGGCGTGACTGTAGGACGGACATCCTCTTCTGAAGCTGCCTTTCCATCCAGTGGCAAACTGACTTCTTCATCCCAATGAACCACAGTCACCATGGAAGGCTTGTTTCTCTTTTCTTCTCATCACAGCGTTTAGTGAGTCGACACACAGAGCCCACTGAGTATGTTTTTATATATTTATGATTTTATTTCTGTTTGTTTGCTTTTAACAGATTCTTGGTTCTTGGTTTTTTTGCGCCTGTGCACGCTCCCCAGGCTCCCATAAGCCATTGCATGTCATGAATGAAGGTTATAGGAACATAAAGGATCCTCACACCGCCGTTAGACGCAACAAACACTTGTACACTTCTCCATCCGACAGCTCTGTCTCTGCTGTTTGAATATGCAACTTCAACAGGAGCGCGCACACACACACACACACACTCACACTCTCGAGTTGGATCAGAATATGGCAGTGTTAATCCTTTACCCTTGAACAAGATGCCTTTTTTTCATTACCATTATCTACATCTAATTTATGTTTTTATGTTATTCTCAGTCACATCTGTGCATCCCACTGGAACTCGAGAATTTTTTTTTAACTTCTTTCCACAAAACTTTTATGACATCTGCAGGTCCCCGAGCAAAAACAAATAAGAGGATTTGAAATGGGACACTGAAGAGATGCAGAGCGCTTTATGAGCACCCCGCTTCAGACAGGAGCATTATGGGTTATCTGGAGGGCGGTCAGACTAATCGCCTTTTCGACAACTGTAAAGGAATCCAGGCGGTCACTGTTTTACAGCACAGCAACACTAGAGGCTATATTTATGACTCGCTACAAGCTGTAAATACAAAGTGTTGCGTAATTTTAAGGGTGTCCTCGTTGTAGACGGTGTGTGTGATAAGTTTGACTTGATTGTATTGATATTTATTAACATGTGTGCAAACTGTATAATATGTAAAGAAAATGAATCCTAATTTTTGAAACCGTTCCGATGACACAAGACTCGTAATGTAAATGCTTCATGTAGCTGCGACGCGTAGAGGTGTTGGATGTATGCTGAGGACGGCAATAAAACAATGCAGTTGTTCTTTTACCAGTTTGTCCAAAGACATTCATGTTTGTGTTTTTCTCTCTTTAATTATATCAACTAAATAGCCGGCTATCTAGCTAACTGTCTGAGTCTGTCTTGTAAGTACACTGAATATTGTAGATGCACACATGTATAATTTATCTTATCTCTCTATAGGACACTGAATGTATTATAAATGTACATGAGCTACGCATGTATTCTATCTGTCCATCTCTATGGTACAGTAAACTTAGTGTGTGTGTGTAGTTACTGTAGTATAAACTACAGTAACTATACACACACAATTGAAATGCACACTCAGTTAAATGTATGCAAATGTATGCATTACATTTTAGTTTTTAATTTAGTTTAGTTTAGTGTATGTATACGTGTTGCTGTGGTGTCACGTGTCTCTCCACTGTCTCTCAGTTCCTTGCTGGGAAAAGTCTTTGGTCCGGGGGCCACGGTGTCAGATTATCTGTGAAACATCCATAAAGTCAACAAGAGATAAAAAAAAACCCACCAGAGGAACAAGACGTCCAACCTCCGTGAAATCCGTGAAGCCTCAACTCTGAAACACCGGAAGCTTGACAAAATAAAAGACGACGACGCGGCTCACGTGATGACTTCTGCTGTTCCGCCGACTCTTCGCATTTCTGACTCACACGTCATCGCACTCTGAAAAACTCAAACGTAAAAAAAAAAAAAAACATGTAAAACTTGAGAAACTTCACCCTCCCGTGTGCTGCTCATGCTGTTATTCTGAAACGCGCCCGTACCAGACGTTGACTTCCGGTTAGAAGGCGCTTATCACGCGCAGCTCGTCCAGCTGTTTGGTCAAAGTTGCCCCAGCTGCTGAGGACAGCGAACTGACACGATGGCTTCAAGCTTCAGGGACTGTGAGGTCAGTGTGTGTGTTCAGGTCACAGGAGGAGGACACAGGGAGGTGAAACTGAACCAGGAGTGACTCAGTCTGGAGCCCAGTCAAAATGGAGATTCTCCACCATGATCATGAAGTAATGTGTGCAACCCTAATGAATGCCGTGTGTGTGTGTGTGTGTGTGTGTGTGACAGGCATGGAGGGCAGAGGGGCTCGAGCTCTCCACCAGCAGCAATGAGGCGTGCAAACTCTATGACGCCATACTAACACAGGTGAGCTGTCTCCTGGACACATTTGTCACACAGGTTTTTCCCCGTAATTAACCATTAACTTCCTCCTGTCTCGTAGTATGTGAAGTGGAGGAACGATGAGACCCTGGGGGGAATTGAAGGATGCATCTCTGCTCTGCAGGCAGCCGATCCCAACTTCGGTAATTATTCACACGCGTCGGTTTCCAAGAGTTTTTACGTCAACCGAAGCTGCCACTGGTTCTTTCTCATGTTTGGAACAGGGAGGGTGAGGTGAGGGGTGCAGCCCCACCTCTAGATCTCACTAAGTTCTACACACTGTCCCTTTTAAGGTCATGGCACCTTTTTATGGACATTTGGAATTCTACAGAATGAAAAAGGAATATAACACATGTGGGAAATATTGAAAGAGCCATGATTCAGGTCAAATCCAAAGTATAAGGCTCCTCTTACTGCTTTTAAATTCCAATAAACATATTTTCCCACGAAAAGATCCTGTTACACAGGTTCGATGTTTATTCTCCTGAGAACGGGCCAACATACCCGAGATCAGACCTATCATGTTTCATATGTAAAAATCACATCTGAGTTCAGGTTCAGCTCTGAGATCATCATATCCCATCTTAAGACCATACAGTTTAAAAACTCTGTGTTTTTTTTCTTCTTCTCATAATCGTGGAAAAAGAACAAAGCATGAACTAATCCCTCCAATCCCATCTTTGCAAATACACATGTTTGTTTTAAGCGTAATTCATACTCGGAATAGACATGTGGTTTGAAGTGGGCTCACAGAGCGATCCACATGCTATCACGAGAGCACACGACGGGGATCAAACGCTCTCACATCTTCTCTAAACGTGAGAGGAAATGGAGGCGCAGCTTCTGCAGTGATATACCGCCGCTGCGCCGTTCAAAAGGACGCAAGGTTTAAAGTGTTTTAGAGAGTTCCAGTGAGTGCATATGATGTTTCAAGTGTTTTAAATTACATTCGACGAGGAGAAGAGAAGTGCAGCTTGATTTATCTCCCCTGCAGTTATGGGCCATGTGATGAGCACGGGGCTGGAGCTGGTGGGGACGGGGACCTCCACCCGGCTGAACGAGCGCCTGGCGAGCGCCGTGACTCGAACGGTGGAGCTGGCCAACAGTCAGGACATCACTCCCAGGGAGAGGCTCCATGTCAAGGCGATGGAGGTCTTCTCACGTGGGTAAGAGTCAGGTTGAAGCGAGGGATGAGGCGCTTCAGAGGAGCCTGCTGGGAGAGCATCCCAGCATCCCCGTATTATGACAGAGCTGCTCGACCACTTTAAATAAAAGCCATGGCAGCCCTCCTGGTGATTGCCAGATGGTATTTAATAGACGCTGAGGTCTTGTTTATATCTCACATAAACGTGCGTCCTCGGGGGGGGGCGGCGATCATAAGTGGACTGCTCTGAGTTCACGCCTGCCCTCGCTCTGAATATATCTGTGAATTAACAGCCGAGTAAATCACACATCATGGCTGTTAGCATGTTGTCCCCACGCATGTTGGTTTTTAACAGTCGCGTTGAATCAATATCCCGGCTCTTCGGAGCGCAACGTGTTTATTTTCCCTCCAGAGGAAACGGTATGACGTCCCTTTAGTCATCAGGAGGCTGAGGAATGCGTTTTACCCACGAGGAGATATCCATTCGTCAAGCAGCTCTTTGTCTGTGTCCACTCTGCGGATGCAATCACATGCCTCGGATCCCCAGGATTCATCTCCACTGAGCAAGAAACATTTGGATTCCATCTGCCGCCCGTCTTATTTTCCTGTTGTACTGAAGCATATACAGAAATGCTGAAGTCTTAATAATGTCTTGGAGGGCTCTCAAGTGTTTCTCAAGTGCCTCACATTCCTCCCACTCAGCACAAAGTACGCTGAACCATCATCGTACATTCATTCTGTCCTTAAACTCTGATTCATGTTTCTCTTCAGAGATTTCGTCAAAGCCTGCGTTTACTGGGAGGACATTCTGGTGGAACACCCCACTGACCTGCTGGCCCTCAAGTTGGCCCATGATGGGTATTTCTACCTGGGGGCCCAGACCCAGATGAGAGACTCTGTGGCCCGGGTGCTGCCTCACTGGAAACCACACATGCCGTTGTCCAGGTACGAAAGGCCGATCGGGGGAAAATCCCATTGAAAACCCGCTGCAGTGGTAATGGGTGAGATCTTCAGAACAACACAGACGGTGTCCCCCAGCTCACCGGCTCTACACGTCAGGACAAATTAACGAGAACGTGCCGTTGATCAGGCGACGACATGCGAGAAGGGATTTATTACACAATTTAATTGAGAGCCTTTTAGAATTCATAGCACTTCACAGTACAGAGTCGTGTACACATAATCATAACTAGCTTTCAAATCTCATAACACCTGCTGGAAATTAGCAGCTCGGCACCGACCATCACGTCCAGGTGTTTAGAGACTGGCTTGAGGGACAGAGCTTCCAGGAAAAGATGTGAAGCTACAGTGAGATGAGGTTTAGATATAAAATATAAAAGGAATAATGGTGCAAGGTAAACCCTGCCCTTACACAGCAGTATTTGTTTGTTGATGACACTCAAACTAATGTTTGTGTTGACTTTATTAAACACTAATGACACACACAATAAATCCACGGTGGCTGTTCTACTCATCACAACAATGTTTTAAAATTATTACGTAGTCATTAAGTTGAAATCGATGAGTGGAAATAAAAGGTGTTTAAATTCAAAAGATGGTTTTCTATTAACTAAAGAACAATATAAATCATCAACAAGAATCTTCATGACCTTGGCTGTTTGCAAAAGCTCCCTCTGCTTTTCTCTGCTCTTGACAATCAAATGTGTTAAAGTGAGGGATCATGGGAGCAGAGAGAGCCACAGTAAAACACACAGGGTTTATTTTGAATGGCGCAATATGCCGACACACGGTTTTCTTTGTGCTGATGGAAGCCGACAACAACGGAGAGAGTTATCAGGTCTGAGATCAGCAGGAGAGGCAGATCACGTCAAGATTGCTATCAAGATTAGATTTCAATGTCAAATTATTTTATTCTTTATGATTTGCTTATTTAATTAATTAATGTGTTTTTGTGTTTTTTAATTTTTTAATTTTTTTAAAATTTAGTTTACAGTGAAATGTGAAGGTATATGTTCTTTGACATTCTGTGAGTACTTGCCGATATAAAATAAAGCAGCCGAACTGATATTTTTATGGGATATTTTTACTCCCTAATGTCGGCATGGACCCTTTGAATCCGTCGTTGTGAGACGTCAGGCCGCAAGACAAACCTGAGAGGGATAAAAAGGATCGGTTCAGGTTGGGTGTGAGCACAGCTCTGGCGTTAGAACAGGTCTTTATGTGCTGAGGTGTCTTGTGAGGCTTGTAAGATTGAATTTTCTGGAAGGCAGGTCACAGGAGGCCTCGTTCAGCCGGGCGCTCCCGCTGACAGGTCGCAGCGGTCACAGCCAGAGCAGTCACTGACAGGTGTGCAGACGTACAAGCCGCAGCTATAACCAAAGGTCCATAAACCCAACGCTCATAAAACCACGGTCAGTGATCGCGTTTTCAACGAGTCGTTTTGTTTTTTTTTTCCCTCTCTCAGTTATCTGAATGGACTGTATTCCTTCGGCCTGCTGGAGACTCGCCTCTACGACCAGGCGGAGAAAGTGGCGATGGAGGTGAGACGCCCCGCTGCTCGTTCGGCGGCAGCACAGATCCGTCTCTGCTGAATGTGTGATCGTGACAAAGCAGCTGTGGCACGCGGGTGACGTGAAAAAAGGCTGAGGAGAAAAATGAAAGAGCGAGAGTCAAGCGAGCCCGTTTATTTTTGACTTGTCGTTTTACTTTGAAGCAGCAAACTCATCTCCCGTGCTCGTCTGTGCTCCCGCTCCCGAGCAGGGCCTCCGCCTGACTCCAGACGACGCCTGGGCCGTGCACGCCGTCGCTCACGTGTGTGAGATGAGGGCAGATGTGGACAAAGGCCTGAAGTTCATGGAAAGTCGAGAGAAAGACTGGCAGGTACTGGAGTGTTCCTGTATCACACTCACATGTTCAGAAAGCCTCAGGGGGGAAGATAAAATCCAAAATGCATCGTTTGATTGCAGGTGTCTGACGCCCTGGCCAGCCACAACTATTGGCACTGGGCTCTATACTTCATCGAGAAGGTAAAGATTATAATGAGTTTTCTCAGTCAAGCGAGTAGTTGGCAGCGAGAGTGTTTGTGGAACTTGTATTTACGATATCCTCTCCCCGGGGTAATTTGGAGTCTGCGGTTGATTATACCGGGAGATTAATTTGTGTTTGCATCTGCGCAACACGATCTGTAACCCTCGTTGGTCTCTCCGCTCTGAAATCACTCAACCTCTCCTCTTCCTCCTCTTCCTCCTCCACAGGGCCAGTACGACGCCGCTCTGCAGATATACGACGCTCAGGTCGGTCGGCGTTGACGGTTTGCATCACAAACTTTGATGGTATATGTGTCTGAGAACACTCTGCGTGTACCAATACACGGGGGATCCGCACTAAAAGCAATGTGTTGTTCTGGTGATCCGAGAGGGCGAGTGTGAACAAATGGAAGCGAAAACACGCGGCGGCCATTTCTGTGTCAACCGCCGAAGATGATGATTTTTTTATTCCCTCTAAAAATAAGAGAGTGAGGCTCTGTGAGCGAGGACATTTCATAATGTTACTCAGGGCCGCCACAACGGGACCGATTCTTACGTAAAGTTTGATGATCGCCATGAATGTTTCAGCGGCTCACGTCAGGGGAATCGAGCAGCACACGGAGGTGCCCTGTCTCTACAGTTTTCCTCTGAACGGGCTGCGATGCTACGTCACAGCGTTCAGAGTTCAAGGTGAACACTGAACACGTATGTTCCTCTCAGATCTTCAGGCGGTGTAAAGCCACAGGATCCATGTTGGACACCGTCGACGCCAGCTCACTGCTCTACCGGCTGGAGATGGAGGGTGAGGAAATCACAGCCAGGGTCACAAACAAAATCGCTTTACAGAATGAAAGCACTCAGCATTCAGAACAAGCCTCGCAAAGTCGATCGAGACGATAATGAAAAATAACAAAGATGAAACTCCAGCAGCCCCAGAAGAGCTCGTTCCCCCGTCACGGTGGAGCAGTCGCCTATAAAACATCGTTCTGATTTACGACATTCAGCATTTTTATTCGTCCTCTCGTGACAGTTCCACGATCGTACCCAAACCCGAGGAGAGGAGAATAAAAAAGGGCGTCATCGCTGCGAGTTGGAAACTCTTATCATGCCACTAAAAAGAAAAACTGCAAACATTTGCTAACTTGTTAATTTGCTGAAGGGCAACTGCAACATCTGCTCTGAGACGATTTGAAATTGTGTGAAAGTGAAACTGCGGAGGTGAGATAACCCCGTTTATCATACCTCATTAATCTGAAACCCAGGTGCTGTGTCGAACGCGTTTTCACTGTTAAAGGAAATCTAATTAGGCATTTGCCGCCTGCTTCCCCCGTTTACGTCTTTGTTCCTGTCCACGTTCTAGGCGTGTGCACCAAGGACCGCTGGCGGGAGCTGCTGCAGGTCATGCAGCCTCACACCGACGACCACGTGACCTTATTCAACGACCTCCACTTCCTCATGGTGTCGCTGGGAGCCGGGGAGAGCGGCACCTCGCGGCGCCTGCTGCAGGGCCTCCAGGAGTTGGCTAAGTGAGTCTCGCGCCGCTTCTCCTCCTCGCCGCGCACCAGCCTTACGTAACGGGGCCAGCCGGGCGTTATGTAAAGCAGAAACAAGGCCGAGCGTAGGATGGGAAGACAGGCCCGTGCCGCGGAGCGGGGTCTTCCCGCTGCAGCAGATGTCGTACGAGCGGCCGCGGCCTCGGCGGAGTTTTGTGGTCGTAACACGTTCTGGCGTTCCGAGCTCGGACAGCCTGTGCTCCTCACGCCGTCTCACTCAGAAGCCACAGGAAAGCATTGCACTTGACTGTTACATCATGAAGCCCAAGTTGGGGGGGGGGGGGGGGGCTCTGCTCCTAATTCACAACTTTTTCTCCCCCAGCTCCACAGCTCTGACACGCTGAAGCTTTGCTCTTATTTAATCCCATCGCTCACACTCTGAGTCACTTGGTGTGAAAGGAATCCACACTTTCGTGTTTTTCTACACAGTGATGCTGAGGATAAGAATGAAACGTTTGCCGTTCACTGTAGTACTGCTCTGACATACACCAGCCTGAAGCTGTCCTGTAGATTTAATGGATTTTCATCCTAACACTAGGAACTGTTCTGATCTTTAATGACTGGAAATAAGAGCATGAAGTGAACTTGAAGTTAATCTCTTTAGATTCTCTATGAATATTTTAACTCAGTTCATTTTAATGAAAGGAACCAAAAGCAGAACTGTTCTGCAACAGTTGTTTCAATGAATTTAGAAATACAAATATTTACTTACGCTCTCTCGGCCGGGCTCCGGTCTCTCACTCACCTTGGGGGTCTTCTTCTTCTTCTTCTTCTTCTTCTCCTTTTGTGAGATATTAGATTTCATGAGCGGCTTCCTCGGCCTCGGCGGGCGGTCAGCGCTCGTATATCTTTTGCATCGGCTCGTTGTGTGGATTCTTTTATTGCCCCCTATCATGTTTTCAAATTCAAATACCTTCTGCTTTAGGTCCAAACTTTTTTGTTTTTTTATGAGCGCTGCCTCTCATCCACCTGCTGCCTGCTGCTGTTTATAAGTTAGTAAAACTTTAATTCAAAGAAATGCACCTCAGTAAAAATACATCCTCCTGGTGTAGCAGTGAGCATGGAGAGGTTTTATTATTTATTTAACTCTTGTCATTGCAGATTTTATTCCCACACATCTGTATAATCCATAAAGCATTCTACCCCGAGAGCTCGTTTCTAAACCTCCCAACCAAGATACGACTTTTTGTTCTCTTCAAACCATTAATTTTCTTCCCAGGGATCCCGGGGACAATCAGCAGCACCAGCTGGCTGGAACCCTCGGTGTACCCATGTGTCAGGCTTTGATGGAGTACGACCAGGGCAACTACGGCGGCGCCGTGGAGCTGCTGCACCCGCTCCGCTACAGCGCAGTCAATATCGGGGGCAGCGACGCTCAGGCAAGTTCCACAGAAATGCGGTCAACTCGAAAGCAAACGGGGAGAACGTTGAAACACAATCCAGGCGATTGCAACTCCAGCTTTCTCATGCACCCTTTTAACAGCTCCCAGCCCCGAGGCTTTACTGAGCCTGAATCTCATCGATCACGTTGTTTGTTTTCTTGAGTAAAACTGAAAATCCCTGTCGAAGTGAAAAAAGGCCAGAGGTGAAGAACACTCCACGGAAGAGCGAGAGCCTTTCAGCGTAAGAACATGTAACACTGGTGCTCAGTGCACCGGGGTATGAATAATGAATCTCTGTGATGGATGCTGATGGATTTTATGTCCTTTGTGTTCATAAACCCATCCCCCAAGGTGCAACAGTTTACAGTACAGCACACAGACGAACACGAAAGGATGGAAAGACTTTACGCGATGAATTACTGGAGAAAACTGACGGGTGTGTCCTCTGTTTGTTTTCAGAGGGACGTCTTCAGTCAACTGCTAATTCACGCAGCCTTGAAATCAGAGAAGAAGCGCCACCAGAAGCTGGCAAGGTAACGCACGACTGGGACCTGCAGGTTAACGTCAGTGTTTACAGCTTCTTTACATGTCTGAGATTCGCCCGGGAGAGTAGAAGAGGCGCTCCTCAGGATTCCATGGCGATGCTGTAGCTTGGCGGCGGCTCCTGTTGTCTTCTGTGTAGAACATGTATCTGTATATGCTGCCACACGTTTATTATTGATCAGTTCTGCCGCGTGCTTTCTCGGAATCCGTGTTCATCTCCGTGTTCAGCTTTGTGCTTTGCTGAACCCCTCCAGATGTCTCCTGGTGGAGCGCGACGCCGCCAGGCCGAACTCCCCCCTGACCGAGCGTCTGATGCAGAGAGCCCTGGCTCTTCACGTCTAGGACGGCGGCGGCTCCCACACAGTAAACACCAGCAGACTCTGGTTTGAGGGGCACTTTTACAGCGGCTGTTGCCACGACCTTCAACGTTTTCACTGTGGAGCATCTTTGGGATCACATTCCTATAAAGCTTTCATCAGGTGCTGCATCGTTTTTTGTGCTTTTACCAAAACTGCCTCCTCTATTAAGTGCAGATGTCTGTGGATGCCTTCCTTTGACTTTTATTAATGACACATTCAATTCAAATGCTTTTCATGTCAGCAGCATTACAAATAATTCAATAAATATACACTTTGCATGTCAGAGAGTCACAGAATAAAGTGCTTCACAAGCCAAGAGTAAGAAACAGATCCTGTAGCTGTGAGAAAAAAAAGTCCTTGCGTAGGCTCCTTCCTTGCCTCCTGCCCCCCCCCCCGCGTCGGGCCGCTCTCACAACACTGAGGTAATCTCATCTTGGATCTGAGAGATCAGGATCTGGGACAGCACGATCCCTGCAATCTAGAGGACAGCAGCTGCCAATGTAGATTACAGAGCAGGCTCATGGTAACTGTACACCGCAGAGTGCCTCAGCGCTCGCTCTGCACCCGCGGCCACGTGTTGATAGACGTGATGCAGACTCAATTTACAGCACGGTAACCCTCACGCCACTTCAACCGCTCCTCGCTGCCGTTAACTGACCTGGTTAATAACCGACCGTCGGATTTCAACGCGGCTCGTTCTGCTCATCAAAGCAACCTGAACACAAATGCAATTGTTTTGACGGGGCTCGTGGGTAATTCACACGCCGTGGCATCATCAGGGACCCAGTCAGGCGGATATGAGCGCCAGATGGATCGAGCTAAAGATCCAGTGATGGAGCGGCAGAGCTCACTGTGACGGTACCTGAATCGCTTCGATAAGGAAGACGACTAATTAGCTTGAGCTAACGTGATGTCATGGCCAATCTCACGTCCTGACCGGAGTTATTAGCGTTTCTGAATGCTCGGGGGTTTGTGTGGCTCTGAGTAAACAGAGGTTGGATTGTCAGAGTAGGACTCCTTTCACGCATAATCCCACATTATCTCTCAGGCCACTGCCTCGCTCGCACGTTAACCCGCGCTTTCGATCCAGAGCCGTGTAATAAATGAGTAATGTGCGGTTAAAATTTAATTGTGCCTTTGTGCCTAGTTATGGCTGTCGAGGTATAACGCTCAGTTTTGAATGCATTTTATTTTAATGAAGTTAGATTCCAGTGGCCTCGCATTAACCTAAACACCCCGTTGGTTTCGGCACGAATTTATTTATTTTTTTTATGAGGATGTTTTCCCCCTGTTTGTGTTCAAGGCCGAGCTTGTTTCATGAGAGCACCGGAGCCACTGGAGGCTCGAACACTGACGCTTGTTTGTGTGTAACTTGAGGGAAGGTGCAGAATCCTGATTGATGAAGTGCTGCTCAGACTGTTTTGCAGTCCAGCGTGTGGGGCTGCTTTTAAGATAGCAGGGGCGGATCGATATGTTGATCGCTACACGCTCAGGCTGGCTACGCCTCCGGTTGGTGCTCCTGTTGACTCGTGTGTGTGTGTGTGCATGCACGTCTATATTTATGAGGCCTTATTTTGGTCCAATAACATCGACGTGAGGACACTCTGGCTGGTACTCACACATTCAATGACGGGATGGACTCAGTGTGTAGAATTTAGTGGCATCTACACATCTATTTAAATATAAAGGGACGATTCTAGGATAAAGAAAATAACAGTTTGTAAAATTTAGATGAAAGACACGATCAACATCATCACCTTCTGCTGTTTACCTAAATCTGAAGTAAGTTTAGGGCGCGGGAGTCGGCTATGTTGACATGAGGCGTGCTCGTGCGCGCGTGTTGACTCGTCGCTGCGCAGCATGCCCACGGAAGCGGCTGCGTGTGTGCCAGTTACCTGCGGCAAGGCCAGTCCCAGAGCGAGCGCCCCCACCAGCAGCAGATGAGACTCGATCCACATCACCGCCCTGTCCGCACAGCCCACTGGGTAGATTGACTTGTTTGCCTCCAGGTAGTTCTGGGTTTGAACCCCGAAACCACACATGGTGTTAATCACTGCCTGTGTGACACGTCGACAGAGAGAGAGAGTGTGACAGATTGTCTCGCTCACACCGGCCTTGAAGCACTTAAATACACAAGCGGCTGTTTCACATCTCTTGCATTATTTCGCACTGACAAAGATATTAACATTATGACAGCCGGGGGAATTTCTGTGGAAACGTGCTAAGTGCAGATACTTGGAAATCAAGAAAAGGGAACGATGAGAGAATGAGAGAGAGAGAGAGAGAGAGACGATATAACTGCATCCATTTGATGTGACAGGGAAGAAGTGACGGTCCCTGAGGTGGCCGTGCAGTTGCTGGCTACGAACAGCAGGTCGCAGCACAGCTTCTGTTCCACTCATCTTTAATTAATTGACACCACCCTCCCTCCAGTCGTGTAGAAGGCGGCTGCTGTGATCTGTTTTCTGTGTAGCATGATGTATAATCAATACCAGTGTGACGGATCTGCACGGACTCTTCAGTCTCCACACTCGCAGGATTCGCCAGACAAGAGTGAGCGGGGACGTTTCTTTGTGTGAGTGGGAATTTGCGTACTCATGCATGCGTGATGGCACTGAGCACACGATTAGCATACTGTTTGTTAGGATGCGACCCCGCACTTCATTTTTTTCATATGCACATGCAGGCGGAGGCATGCGTTGATTCCAGGTCGGGGAATAAATAAAACATTGATGAAACAGGAGGCGAAGTCATCGCTGCTGTAGAGGTGATGTAACTGTTGGCTGCGTGTCAGATAGAGCGATTACTCTGAATTGGTTTCAGCTTTGATTCAGCTTCACTGTTAATCTTTGTTGATGCAGTAACTGCGGCCTGATTTTGTTTGGAGCCGCACGCGCGGTTCAGTACGATTCTCTAAAGCAGTGATGAGTAGATCCAGGGGATGGGGGGGGTGGGGGGGGCAGGCGGAGGCATGCGTTGATTCCAGGTCGGGGAATAAATAAAACATTGATGAAACAGGAGGCGAAGTCATCGCTGCTGTAGAGGTGGGTGATGTAACTGTTGGCTGCGTGTCAGATAGAGCGATTACTCTGAATTGGTTTCAGCTTTGATTCAGCTTCACTGTTAATCTTTGTTGATGCAGTAACTGCGGCCTGATTTTGTTTGGAGCCGCACGCGCGGTTCAGTACGATTCTCTAAAGCAGTGATGAGTAGATCCAGGGGATGGGGGGGGGGGGGGGGGTCTGGTTGAGCCTGTTTCCTTACATTAAAGTTAGTTCCAGACGTGACCTCCCCGAGGATGTGCTGAGAATCGAGGCCAAGACTTTTTCTCAGGAGTTTGAATGTCGCACATGAGCGACGCAGCGGGAGGACAAATCTTACGGCAAAGGGTGGCAGAGCAGAGAGTTTGCTTCCTGCTGCCGAGATCACGTGCCGGTGTTTTCAGCACATCAACACCCAACATTCATCTTAATGCTAAAAAGTTGTGGTGAATCCTGCAGAGGATCCCCTGCTGTGCTCTCACTCCGGCTGCTCCAGACTCTCTGAGGACTTTTAACTAGGGGGGCGGGGGCAGCGCTCTGCATGTCTGAAATCCCCATGAATCTATTTATTTTCCAGTGTTTTGAATGAACTGGTAACAGGGACTCTGTAGGCAAAGAAACCAACTCCTTCTGTTTGACCCACTTGAGCACAAATTCAAAATCATGCAAATTCTGTTTTTCAACATAAACTAGTCAAAGTAGCTCCTGCCTGGGGCAGGGTGTGTGTTGGATCACGGGGGGTCACACAGTCGGTCTGTGCAAGGTGAGGGGGGTGTGACCAGTAAAAAAAAAAACAAACAGAAGCAGAAATAATTCTGAGCTGGATAATCACAAAATAGATTTTTCATGCCGGCGCTGTGGCTGACACCGAGTTCAAGTCAGCCAATATCTGGTGGGAGGGTGTATTTTTGTTTCCGTTCAGCTTCATCAGTCAACAGCGAGTGATGTCTCTGTCTGGCCGACGTGGGAGCAGCAGTAGTGGTTGTGAAGAGCAGTTATCGGTTTTCACATTCGTCAAAGCAAATGTATTGATTCAACAGAAGCTGTGAAGTGGACGCGCACGGGCTGGAGCTGTGGCTTTGCTCACTTTACTCCTTTAACTCTGAGGCTAACACCAAGATATCTTATCTATGCAGGTGATTTAAAGGTTCAGCGTGTACGAAGTAGTGGCACCTAGTGGCAAAGTTGCACGTTGCACTTTGGACAAATCCAAAAAACAAACAAACATTGCAGCCTCCGTAGAGAGGATCCTGTCCTAATGAAAACATAAAACAGTTGATTCTGTGTAGATAATAATGAAAACATCACCGAGATCATTTAGATAATTTCAGATGTCCTGAGTCCATTACGACTTCCTGCTTCACATTTTTCAGAAACCTTTTTCTCATTGCTAACAAATGCTGCTAATTGCTATTCAACCAACGCCATCATTCTTTGAAGTTTTCTTTTTTTTTTTTGAAGTTTAAATAACTGCAGTAAAGTCAAACACTAAAAGCGCCAAAGCTCCAAATTCTCACAGACCTTCATTCAGCAGCTTTTGTCCGTCACTCGTACATCCCATTCTCACATTTCTCGCCTTTCACTTCAGCGCTGGAGCAACTCTTCAACTGGTCTTCGACTGCTTGACAGCCCGCGACACCTCTTGAGTACAAGATATATAACTTCATAAGCTTTATTTTACTTAGCACAACTGTAGTAGTTACCTTCGCCACTGAGGTTAAGATTTTGCCTCGTCTGCTTTTCTGTTCGTTCTGTTCCCCAAGTTTACACAAAAACCGCTGAAGGGATTTCCATGAAATTTCAGCAGATTGTTAGGGTTGGCTTTGGCTCCACTGATGCCAGCATGTTTTGAGTTTTGATAGAAAAGTACGCACCTCCCCGGGAACAGGAGTGCAGCAGGAGTAAGGTACGGAACAGCGCTCGGTGCTTGGGTTGGTATGTGTGCAATTGAAGTAGAGATTCCACGACCAGTCTGTGTAGTTGTTCCACCCACAACACTTGAACTGTGTGAAGAGAAGAGGAGACAGGTAGAAGGAGAGAGAGAGAGAGAGAGAGAGAGAGAGAGGTTTATATAACATGCCCTTGCGTTGGAGTGTGTTCTGCCAGTCTGGTTTTCTCACACGGGAAAAGTCAGGCTCACAAGTTCACCTGTTCATGCATATTCAGGCGAATCACATGATTCAAGAACTCCATGTTTTAATGCTGCGTCTCACATGGAGCACCCTCCCCGAGGCCGAGATAACAAATACAAGGCGTACACCTCTGTGGTCACCGGCTGTGGTTTGCTGGTTGAGTGCTCCGACTGATCTAATACACCGCAGGCTGTGATTAACTTGAAGACTCACGCTGCGTGGTTAGCTGCATAAGCACATACAAGCACATTCATTACAGTGTAGGTTGGCCCAGCAGACCTCTTTCTGAATGTAATCCATCAGGTTCTGCAGATCCAGGTCATCCCTGTAATGCACGATGGCTTTTTTCACAAACTTTCCCAGAGCGTCCCGAGTCTAGAGAAGAGAATACAGAGATAAAGTTAAAGGGCTCTTGTGGAAGTAATTGAATAATTCAAAATCAAGAATTCAAGAATATGAGCCTGAACAAAAAAAAATGTCTCCTTAAATTTGCCATTTTTAAAATATTTTCATGAAAGCTTCCAGGTGAAAGAATAATTTCTATAACCTGACTACTTAGGTGCTTAAAAAAAAACCCTTTCAGGTTCAGTTAATTGGAATGTTTCTAAGGAAAATGTCTTTGGCATAAAATCTTCTGGTTCGCGGTCCAGGAACATAATGTGGGATTTATCTAAACAAGACAGCAGAGGAGCAGGAGCTGCAGCCGTGCAGAATAACAATGCTAATTAAAGCAGCCAAGCCTTCAAGATCAATGCACACGTGCAGCTCATTCGCCTCTTCAGCCGCGGCCGTTAATTGCGTGAACTCACCCGTTTGTTATTTTAATTTAGTCATTTTCATGAATTTAATTTGAGCTGAATAAATACAACCGAGATGAAATATGAAATGCCATGATTTGATTGAATTGCGTGGTTCGGGGGGATTTTCAGACTTTATGGTTAATTCAGACATTGAAACTGTTGTTTGCTTTCATTGTTCAAAATTAATTCTTGAGGCCCCATGCGTTGTTAATATTTATATATTCTATTCTCACGTACAGTATAAATAAAGTTTTGAAAAGGTATTCAATGCAAATGTCCCTCTTTTAAAAACACGAAGGGCCACGCTTCTACAGACTTGAGTTCACGTGTAATGTATGCTAATAGCGCCGCTGCATGCTAATGAGCTGCTGAACTTTAAAATTTCATTAAGCCTGAAATGAACTTGTGTTCGCGCTTTGCTGAAGGCTCTCTGAATTGTTCCTACAACAGGCCGTGTTGGAACAGGTTATGCTGATAAAAACTGCGAGCCGTATCAAAATACCCCCAAATTCTTATCCTCCAGTCATATTACTAAATATTTGTTGGGATTTTTACGGCACTCCCCCATCCCCTCCCTCTGTTTCAGCGGGGCCTCTGAGCCCGCCGTCACACCTCCCCATGTCATTAGCGCCAAAGTCTCCTTCAAGGGATCTGTTGAAATGGAACATTTGGTTCCTCTTTGAAGTGCCGAAGCATTTGAATCATTTAGCAAGGAAGGATGCTGGGAGGGCTCTTAAACTGCTCTGTTTAGCAGCAGGCAGTCCGAGCGCTGACGGAGCACGCGGGCATCAGACACCTCGCTACCAGACGCCGGTGTCAGGGAGCACCGGTGCCAGTGGCTGTTGCGTTTTTATTCTCCATGGAGTCCTAACGCAAGGTTACTGTAAAGCTAATGTCTTTGTCTTCCTTGTAGCCTCCAGGTCAGACACCGGGCTCACATGTGGGGCTCAGATGGAACCAGAACCAGTTTGGATCAGCTACAGTTAACAGTCAACAGTTGGATTTGTATTTTCTTCATAAATGGGTTAAGAAAAAGAATTTGTCACCCAAAATGATGTTTATTCTTCTTCCTTCTGGTTAAATATTTGAATGTTTATACACAAAAAATCAACATCATTTAGCATGCTATGCTAACAAGAAGTGATGGAGAACATTACAATGTTTGCTGCAAATGAAGCTTCATGACAGACCAAACAGACGACTCTCTAAATATTTACTGCGCGGCTTCATTTCCAGCACATTTCGGTCGGAGTCTCTCCACCGCCGGAAAGCGGCGCTTTATGCAAACAGTGATGGATTAAATGGAGGCCTACACCTGGACGCCACTACTTTGAGTTGTCAGTCAGAACTTGCGTGGACCAAGTTTGCTCACAAATGAGTTTGTTCATGGTCAGAGTGAAACCAGGACAGAAGGTTGAAGTTTCCATCTGGCTAACCTGCATGTTTGTCTACACACTGTCTCATTTTCTGCAGCGTAAAGAATTACAAAGAGGAAAATCTCCACATGTACTGAACCAAAATTAAACCTTTTCTAGTTGCATCAGTTAAAGTTTTTTCTGGCTGTCCCTAAAAATTAAGAACATATTCTGAAGCGTTCTTTGCTGTCTTTGCTGTCTTTGCTGTCTTTGCTGTAGTACTGGTGTGTGTGTGTGTGTGTGTGTGTGTGTGTGTGTGTGTGTAGTCTGTATATGAAGATGGACGACATGACAGCTTCCCAATGTGACTCCAAATCATCTCTACATCGTGACCATAAACCCCGCCTCCCCCACGTTAACAGATGGGACATGGACAAAATTAAAAAGTAAAAGTACCCATCAAATATTTCTTTTTCAAAGACGCCTTCTGTTCATTTGGAGAGTCCTTCAAACAGTGGTTCATGTTTCCAGTGAGCTGGGTTTTCATTAATTAATGGATGCTCTAAAAACAAGGTTAAACTCTCGTTCTGACACCTGAATCTCTCAAAACAGCAAAATATAGCAACACTCAAGTTTTGTTTTTTTTTAGTTTCACTTCAATTCAGTGGAGACACCTCGTCCATTTTTATTTCAAGTGTGCAGCTAATTGTGCCCAATGGTGGATTCAAAGGTACGTGTGTCCTCATAAGGTTCACTAATGTACCGAATGTCCAGAAGCAGGGAAAGACGAAACCAAATCAATGGAGCGGAGAGCCATTCAGGGTCGATGCTGCTGTGAGGAGATGGAACGCGACCTTGCAGTGACTTTAAGTTACAGAAAATATAAGACGGCTGCGGCGGCAGATACCTGATCGGAGTAGAAGAAGCCCATAATGGCGATGGCCAGCTGGGTGAGGAAGACCAGAGTCAGGCTGAAGGAGAACTAAACACAGAGAGGGCACACAGAGGAAGACAGAGTCTGACTGTCAACGCGGATTAAATGTGATTAAAGCTACCGCATCGGAAGCACAACAGCCCCAGTGTTTTGTCTATTACTGTCTTGAGGAGGCGAATGTTCTCTCGCAGCGCTCCGATGCAGCCACAGAAAGTAATGAAGAACATGACCACCCCCACCACAATTAGGATGACAGCTGGGTCGATCAGGAACGTGTCCCGCACCGTGTCTGGAGGAAAGACAGGAACATAAACAGCCTCTGTTTACTCGCCCGTCCTCCTCTGTTCTCACTTTTACTTCCGTCCCCTCCTGGTGTTCACCTCGTTCACCCTCAGCTCTGACCTTAAAATAAATGTCTTCCCCTTGAATTAAGCATAGACATCATAAGTAAACTGAAGATGATATACCGTACATGTACAAGCTATTGCTTTACTTTGTGGTAGCTCAACAAATACTCCAAAGCTGTTTTCATTTGTCTCTGAAGTTTAAAAAAAAAAAATGTGAGTCACGTACCTGTAGCTTTTTGGACTTTAGCGTACACCCCGATGGCAACAATCAACAGAGAGAAAACCTGAGGACGAAGAGACGAGTTATTATTTCAAAGAGTCTCAGACACGTTGAGCAGGTCACTTGTTCCCTTGATCCTATCAAAGTCTTTAGCTTTAAAACAAGCTTTTAGTTCAGTTTCATTAGATGTTGACGATGAGTTATTCATTGACTTAAATGGGCTTATTCTGTAATAGCCATCAAAGGTCACAGCCTCTTCATATGAGTCTGGAATAAAAGGTGAACTTATCATGGGGGACGTTGGGTTTCTCTACGACATCGTCATGTCTCGATCCCCGTGTGCCGAGTACCTTGAGATATTTCACGCTGTGACTCGGGGCTAAATTTACTGAATTGAAAGCAAAACGTCTTTGTCCTGTGTTTCTGGGACCAGTGTCAAACTTCTTGCCTCTTCACTTCGCGGTGGGAAAACCTGTTGCTCTGAAAACACCCAGATCCCAGTGTGTTTGTTCTCGGAGTCTGAGCTGACTGTATTTGTGCCGTCAGCCGGGACAGGTGTGCTCAGATTAGCAAACACCGAGCAGTTCCTCAGGTGCCGGATATGCGGAGCACCAGTAGCCATGGCGACCGGCCCGGGTTATGTGTTTACGATGAACAGGCGGACAGATGGATGTCAGCAGGGGAAATATAACAAAAACATGTGAGTGGGGGCCGTAACCGTCTGACACTGGACGGCGAAGCTCCCCTCTGCAAAACTCTTCTCACTTCATGTGTGACTGTGACCTTGGTTAGAAAACCACCATTATTTTCCACCCAAGCTTTAATGTGATTTTACAAATGTATGTGGACGGGAGATAATTATTTTCTCTCGTGTGTGTGTGTGTGTGTGCTGGTGTTTTGTGAGGACTTATTTATCTCATGTATAAAGCTCTACAGAGTGAGGACACTCTGGTCTTCATATGGTTTGACATTTAGTTTGGATGGTTGTGGTTAAGATAGGGGACGTATTATCTCAACAAGTGTCCTCACTGAGACAGAAGAACATGTGTGTGTTCTGTAACAAATACAAAGTCCTTGAGGATGTTGATGGCACCTCAGCAGAGGCTGGAAATGAGCGGAATAAGAGCCTCCTGCTCAGTGCATTGTCAACACTAATTTCCCTCCTTAGCTTGATTGTTTTTCTCACCTTGAATAACAATCTGCCTGGCTTGGATTTCACTTTCAGCCTTGAGATGTACGGACGTTCCTGATTGCTAATTGTGTGTGTGTGTATAGTGTTCTTTTTTATTCGGTGTAAGATAGATTTGTTGTTTCTTCGTCGGGTCTCTGCAGGTCAGAATAATTCATCATTTGCTATGAAATCGGCGAAACGTCGAACCCCAATCTTTTCTTTTCTTTCGAGGATTCTGTAGAAGTAAATTGTTGCTTTTGAAATGTTTATTTGTTGCCTCGGCCACATTTCTGAAATCAATAATCTGTGTTGACAAGACAATGGCTGTAAAAACACGAGACGTCGATGTTGTTTGGAACAGCAGCGCTGCAAGATTGTTGAAAGTGTAGAAGGGTTGTTGTCTCTCTCTCTCTCTCACACACACACACAGACAGTGGATGTATTCCAGCTCTGTTTTCAGGCTTTTCAAAGGGATGAATCGGGCTTCTCCTGCTGGATTGTGTGCGGAGGTGAAAGCCAGCTGAACTGAACCGCGGGGACAAAGACCTGATGGATTAGGGCTGCAGTGTTCACTTCTGAGCCCGTGGAGGAAAAAAAAAAAAAAAAGCAAAGAAAAACAAAAACAAAGTGAACAGAAGCTGAGGGTTTGTGCTGCTGCTGCTGCTGCTGCAGTTAAATTCTGATCGGCCCTAAACACAGTCAGTGTTGGTGTACGGGATGGGATGAAGGGTAAATATGATCGAGGCGTATGAACCCGGTAGAGCTGCAGATGTGACCAGTGTGCTTATCGTCGTGCTTGGAAAAGCCAGAGGGGCAGAGAGAGAGAGAGAGGGCGTAACAGCTACTGAGGGAAACGAGCCTGATGGATGATTTCATGGCCGCATCAAAGTGTCCCTCATTCCTTTATGTCACTTTCTTCAACAGTCCAGTTCTGGCCTCTTAGCTCCATCCGGCTGTGGAGCTCGTATAACCTGAGCCCTTGTGTCCTGCAGACACGTGTGTCCGCTCTGTCACACGACACCATTCGCTGCCTGTCGTGTTCCAGAGCGCTCACTTATCCCCCGTGATAGTGAACACTTTGGATACGACAACGCTTAAAAATGCCTATGTTCAGGCTTGTTTAGTAATAAAATATAATTTATGCATTACCTTCAGCTTTGAATGGCATTTATTGAAACATTAACTTTAGCTATTTAAATGCAGTTGAATAATTTATACCTGTCTTCTTTTGCAGTGTATTATACTTAATTATTTATAGTGAACTTTTTCAGTAATTTACGATGTGCTTTTAAATGTAACTTTAAACATTTATTTATTCACTTTATTTTGGACCAAACGCCAATTTTTATTGTTTCTTATTAGCTACTGCCTTTTGAGGGTCTCTCTCACACACACACACACACACAGGGCTGCACATTCACCGGCTGTTTTCTGTTTTACTGAGTCAGAGCCCCTCTGAATGCACCACTCAACATTTGCTGCTGTGATATATGTGCAGTCAGTGTCCATATACAACTGTAGTCAATTTAAAACCGGAGGGGGGAGTACACACTCTGAAGTACACACCCTTATCTTTTATTTATAAGCAATTTTTTTTTTTATACCCTTTGGTCATTTGAATGCACAGAGGTGTAATAAAGACTGTTTGTCGGTTGCGCCGCTCTCTACTCACCCAAAACAAGAAGCTGAAGAAGAAGAGAAAGTATCTGATCCAGGGGTTGACGAAGGAGAACGTCTCTGCTCGGTTTAGGTTCAGTTTCCTGTCCATTTTTTTGGTTTTCTAGGCTCCGCTATGTAGATCCAGTTGAGGTTCAAAACAGCCCACGGATTCCTGCCCCACCCCACAGATTCCCCACCAGCACGTGGTTGCGTGTGCGGGCGTGAGGCCGGCTAAATAAGGGGGGGCACGGGGATGTGACACTGCCCCGCCATGCTGGTAGGGCCCAGAAGTGTCTCTGTGCGTCCAATTACACAAAAAATATCTCTGGCTGACTGCAGCTGAATGGACTCTGAGCTGTGGCATATTGTCGGGCCGCCGGTGGCCAGAAGGCCTGTAGCTTCCTGTTCCCTCAAACATCCTGGCTCCTCCATCCTCGGGCTAACTGTATCCTAGCCTGTCGTTCTAACGTCAGGATTGACTGCCTCTGAAAGGCTATTAGCTCAGTCTGATGATTGCATCTTAGAAGACAGATGCTCTCCTGCAAAGAGCCAAGCAGAATGATTGTTGACAGAAGCCGGACAGAGGACTCTTTGAGGAGGAGAACATCTAATGTGGTTACGTGAGGCCAGGCGGTGTCTTCCACACGCCGACGAATCAAGGAGCAAATCATGTCGCGCCACCGCTCCTGTAATGAGATTTAGATGTCGGGCAGAATTGACTTTGAAAAGAATCATCTGTCAGACAGACCCCGGGGTTTATCTGAGGAGAGCTGGGCAAGAAAAGAAAAGAGCACTGCAGGAGCTTCACCTTAATGCAAATGTGTGAAGAAGCTTCAGATGTCAAACGCCCGTTGGTGGAAATGTAGTCAAATGTAGTCTGAACTGTCCTTGGCAGTGTGGATACTGAGTGGGAATACTTAATCACAGGCTTCTCCTTTTTGCTCATTACATCAAGTGTCTCCTGCCGAGTCACAGAAGGACGCGTGTTCCCTCAGGTGGGTCGCTGCCTCGCCGGGGGGATCCATGACGACTTAATGAGATGGATCCGTCTTCTTATATTTCATGTGAAACAATTTTTCTCTTTTTCTTTTCCGGGGCAACATTTAGCTTTAGCTTGTCTTTTATTTAAATTTCTTTCACTACAGTTTACCTTCAGCATGTTCCTGTCGAGAGCTGTCGGTGAGAAAAACTGGAGGTGCCAGCTGACAGTGAACAGTTGGCGAGAGGCGGGGTCATCCAGGAGCAAACAACCACTCACACTCAGTCAGTTTTTAAACTCCTGCTGACAGAATGAACGTTTGTTCTTGGACAGTGGGAGGAAGGCGAATTTATATTTGATATTATTGTCTTTTTGGATTGATGTATCTACAGATCATTCTATATTGCACAGCAGGATTTGCACAGACTCAAATTTTATTCCATGGCGTGAAATAAAATGAAATTTTAAATTTTAAATATTATTCCACGTCTAACAAAACTAATTGTTAGACAAAAATACATTTGATTAGAGCTGTGACACTGTTTACACAAATATTTATATATTTTTCAAAATTTCATGTCTACGTGTATGTGGATTTTCCCTTCTTTTTCTCTTACTTATTCTGCTATTTTCTGAGAGTCAAGATCAAATTCCTTGTGTGTCAACAACATACATCAATTAAGCTGTTTCTGATTGCAGAACTCAGACCCACACTTACAAACTCTGAAAGACTCGGACAGACCAAGAAACTTCCTGCTCTGAGGTGAGTTCATGAAGCGACTCGCTTGTTGACTTAACCCAGTGGTTCCCAAACATTTTCTGCTGGGCCCCCCTTTGGTACATAACAATTTTTTGCGCCCCCCCCCCCCACTCCAAAAAAAGGACATACATACACATTTTGTTTTCAGAGTCCATTGCAGTTTATTTCACACATTGTAATGAATACAAACATCAACCCTAACTGCAGATTCTAATAAGAGTAACAGTTTTCAAGCACTTTAACTGTGTAATTATGTTCATTGTAACAGCTTTCTTTTTTTTTTATATTCAACATTTAATCATTTAGCATTTTTGAAAAAATTGGGTTTAAAACATGACCAGAAATCAATGAAAACATCATACAT